>JAPDNY010000011.1:56206692-56806692 GCA_029375565.1 Gekko gecko | reverse complement strand
TTTTTTTAATTAAACAAAAAGAAAACAAAAAATGAGGATGCACCCATGTGGAGGATTGCCTGTATAACAGAGCATTTTAAGTTATGGCTATTTGTCAGTATACACTTCTAGATACATTGAAATATTGTATGCATTTGGATGGATGGTCATTTTCAATACATACCATAGATGAGCATTCCAAAATATATAATGCCAGGGTAGATATTCTTTCTGTGAGAAGATTCACAATAGTTTAATTAGTACAAATTTATCTGAGAGTTTAGAATCAAAATGCTAACTCAATTGACCTATCTTTAAACAGTCATTTGGATTATACTTACTAAATTAGACTTATGTCTAACTCTTTCCCTAAGATATAGTGTGAGTACCCCTTTTCCTTCTAACATCCCTATGAAGTAGATAATTATTGAGTCCATCCTATTAGCTCTTCAGGTCCTTCGCAGCCTCTTTCTTCTGGCTGACAGTCTATCAGTTATGGCAGATAGTCAGGGAACTTAAAAGAGAATGCTGTGAAAAATAAAACATAAGGATGTATAATGTGGTTAATACATAGCTAGCAATGCCTGTTGAAGCCAAATTCAATTGATGCTCTACATATTTTTTTTTGTAGCTCTTTTCTGTATCTTTGGGATGCAAAGGAATCTGAGTGGTATTTTCAAGCTTGAGATGTAATTTAGTTATCTGGAAAGAGCAAGAGATTAAGGCCACACTACACAGACAAGTTTGGCAGCACAAACTCAGTTGAAATTAATGAGAACTTCCCATGTATCTCAGAGTAATCCCACTGAAATTGAGCCTTTTTGGTGGTTACTGGATTGTGGATTGAAACCATATTTATTTAGTAAACAGATGTAATAATATTTGTTTAGTTGAGTGTTTCAGAAATTATGCAAACATACCCTCCGACATTCCTGAGATGAAAATGGGGACATGCTTATAACATCCCAATTCTCATACCCAGGCTCACTGCCCAAGTCTCTTACCCGGCACCCGTACCACTAAAGGTTCTACACTAATCTGCTGTATCAGTGCACTCTGTGGTAGCTATGGATTTAAAAGGCATTAAAAGGGTATCAACAATTTAAAATGTATTCCATCATTTGCATTTTCTGAAAGCTCTAAAAACAAACAACAAAACAGTAATGCAGTTATTTGCATTCGACTTTATGCATTTAGATAGATGTATGCTATAGACAATATGCATTTCCCCCCTCATTTAGAGATTTAGCTTCTAGAGGTCCTAGGGAGGGAGCTTAATTTCCAAGAATGACAACGTTAGCATCTTGACAAAGTAAGGTTGCGAACTCCAGGTTGGGAAATTTCTGGAGATCTGAGAGTAGAACCTGGGGAGAAGGGGGACCTCTGTGGGGTATAATGCTATGGAGGCCACTCTCCAAAGCAGCCATTTTCTTCAGGGGGACTGATCTCTGTAGACTGAAGATCAGTTGTAATTCTGAGAGATTTTTTTATTTTTACTTTGTTAGACTTATATCTCATTCAGGCCCCACCTGGAGGTTGGCAACCCTATGACAAAGGCATTCACCAAAAGTAAAATTAGGGACCTAGGACCATAAGAAGAAACCTGATGGATCACACTAATGGTCAGTGCAGTCCAGCATCCTGATGCCCACAGTGGCCAACGAGATGCCCCAGAAGATCCACACACAGGGACACCAAGACCAAGGCATCTTCCTTTTGTTTTCCCCAGCAACTGGTATCCAGAAAGATGTGACCTCTAAACATGAAGGTTCCATTCAGCCATCATGCCCATTCCCTCATAAATTTGTCTCATCCCCTTTTAATTTCAACAGGTATATTCTGGAATCTCAAGCTCATTCGATTTTTATAAATTCTAAAACTTAAATACGTTAAATTCACCTGTGGTATATAAGGCACTTTTATACAGTTAACTGTCTCAAGCAGAAATAGGCCATTACAACAGAACTACATCAGAAATAATATACATGTTTTGGTAGTTTGTTAGAATGTCACTTTCAGAAGCTAGAACAAATATAAGGATCCCCCTCCCCCCGTGCATTTTTTATTATAGCCTTATTTCCAGCACTATTCTCTGACAAGCCAAGTAAATTAGTGCATGTATTGGACCTTTGAGGCTCGGGGCAAAGAATAGAAAAAAATATTTACTAAAGCTTGAAAATATTTAATCATGAGAGGCAGGGGGGCAACAATGTTTTAATTATCAGTACCTTAGGCCATTGGCTGGCTGGAGGCTTTCTCAAACAACCAAATGCACTGAATAGCTGTTTGCCAGCCTTAGGGTCAGGCCTGAGATGAAGCAGATAAGATAATTGGCTCTAATGAAATCCAGAAGGCCTTGGCTTTCTTGTTTGAGCTTGGATTTGAAAAGTGCGTGTGGAAGTGAGGCTTAATTCAAACCAGTCCTGAACTAGGCCCATTTCTCAATGACTTTGATATTGTTTGAAGTTCTAAAAAGTGTTCGCCACACCACTGGCCTGCTGGGCTGGGCCTCCCCGGTTCACCTTAATTACTAAGCTTTATTGCTGACTTTACTACACAGGAAAGGAGCCATTATATGTTCCATCAACATCAGCTCTCCTCAGATTGGAGGAAAGGGCAGGGTGAAAGGCCACTGTAGGAAGGCAAAAACTTCACTTTGAGGTAGTCAGATCATTTACCAGTGTTGAATTTCACTGTGTTATGTGTGGACATTCCTAACAACACAGAAGCCAATTTTTTAAAACTTTTTTTTCCAAAAAAACACAAGTGATTACTTTTCAAAACATTTTGTTTGCACATGATTTGTGAAGGAAGCCTTTGTTTTTTAGAAGTGGGGGATTCTAACAAAAGGGCTAATGAAACACCTTTAAGTAAAAAAGATACCCAAAATTAAGATGTATTATAAATACAACTGATTATTAATGCTTCTTTGAAGTGGAAATGAAAGAGGAAACCCTTGCACTGAGTGTAGAGGTCTGACACCCCACAGGACTGGCTCTCTTATATCTGTGGCGATATCTTTAGGGTCGTGTGGATGAATGCAAGGTGTTCATGTGGATGAATGCAAAAACACAGGAGATCCTCTGAGAGTCCCTTAGTGGGAGGAGATGACATGTACATACATTTTTTAAAAAAATGTTTATTGTATAACCGTATTTGAGTTCCAAAACTGTTAATTTTAGCGTCTGGGAAACCTCTTCAGCAGCTGTTCCTCCACACTCCACAGCTGGTTTAATAAGGATTTACAGAACAAACAAAAGGTGCAATCTCAAAAGTGCACAAGAAATAAAGCAGTTTATTGAGACCCCACATGTTTCGAGTCAAAGATTCTTTCTCAAGGGCAGCCACTGAAGGTAAAGTTGCCAACAACCTGGAGGAAAAAAATGTCCTGTCCCCTTAATAGAGGTTTGATGGGGTGTTATTTACCAAGTGATATTATTTGTATCTGTGTCATGAAACTGCCCATTTCTACACACTAAGCCTCTATGAAAGAGGCAGGACTTTTTCTCTGCAGGCTGCTGGCAATCCTAATTGAACATATTTCTTAAAAGAATTTTCTTGAAACAGTTTCTTTTGGCAAACAGAGTCTAACTATCAAAAGTGAGTCCTTTCAGGAAACAGCTCCCATTGCTCTTTGAAGAAAAGTTTTTGACTCTTATCACTGGAATTTCTTATCACTGCTGTTTCAAACTGAAAATTCTAGATTCAGTTTGCTTCTCTTTTGTGCAAACTGAACCCATGGATGTTTTCATGTCATTTTCTGTTTCTTTTCCATCAAATGGGATTTGATTTTTCATCATTATTTGTGTAGCGATAAATTGGTATTATAAATAATTATATTAGAAATATAATGAGGTACATTGTACAATGTAAAAACCCTGCAGCATGCATACACGTGAATCTATAAAGCCTACAAAGAAAAGTGGAGAACTGAAGTTGCTGAAACTTGTTATAAACAAACGTAAGACATAGAGTAGAATAAACAAAACATTGGCTCTGCCCTTCTGTCTCAAGAGTGTATCATAAAGGTACAGCCACACAAGCCTCAGCACATCTGCCACGATCAAGTCGTTCAGCCCCTTGTGTGCAAGTGGAACTCTCCCATGTCAGTTTTATGAGGGGAGCATGTACGATTAGTGCTGCAGATGCCATAGCCAGAAAAAGGAGCTATATGAGCGTCTAACATACAGACAGGAATTCTATATGTGGAGGCCACCCTATTCTGTTCAATGAAATGGGCAGCTCTGCACACACCACATGTGCATGCAGAAAATGTGGTCCCTTTTACTGAATTAAATAGAGCATCCTTTACAAGCAAAGGACTATTTGTGTGAACTGGACCCCAAATGATCACAACAATTTGCTGGACCAGAGTGATGGGTTGCATTCCAGTGGTACATGCAAAGCTAGCCATGTGCAATGGGAGATTTCCTCAAAGGTTATAATTCAAAAATTTCCCCCTTAGATGAGAACTGTTACACAGGTACTGTCATTCCTCATAAAATATTTACTGCAGCAGCAATTCATGCCCCTACCATTAGAATCCGTTCAGAAGCACCATGAGTTTAGGATTCAGCTGGTTGGGCTGGTATTAAAATGTTGTGTTTGGAAGGGTAATTTTTTACTTATGTAGCAGGATCAGGAAAGAAGAAATAGATTATTCTACAAAAGGAAGGTCTCTAGAAGGTACATTAAATGTGTTTCTTTTCACTTTGGAATTCAGTATTAGTGAATATTAGCAACTGAATACTTTACTGTTGAATAACAGAGCAGCTGATAAAGGAATAATTTCTAAGCAAATAAAACAGTAATCATTTCAAAGTAACTGGGATACTTTTCTTTAATACTATGTAACAGCCAAATTCTCAGAGATTACTTTTGTATGTGTGATAGAGGAGATCAAAGGCAAGTATCTTTGCATTCCTGACTACAATGGACATGAAAGGACAAAAAGGGGATAATGGGAAAATCTCCCACCAAACAAATGGTAGCCAAGCCACCTTAAAGGGAAAATAGCTAATAAAAGCCAAAATGGGCCTAGCACACGTCTATATTTATTTAACTGTTGGTGTGAAGACTCACATGTACTTGTTAACAAGGTCAAAGCTAGCATTGAGAAGAGCCATCTCTCCAACACATCTTGCTTCTGCTTGCAGCTTTGTTCCTAGGAAACTGAATTGTTCTAATTTAAATCATATGTGTGCTATTCCATAGTGACGGCAAGGGATGAAACAAAAAGCACAAGGGAAATACCATGAAATCGAAGGGAGGGGGTTGTAGGGGAAATAACTTTCAAAACTGAATACTAAAAAAAAAAAAGGATGTCACTTGCATGCTCTTAACAAATGGGAAGGAATTATATATTTTAAAAAAATGTCTATTAGGTGTATTATACAATAAGCAAAAAATATTGCAGCAGAGAAAAAAATCAAAATCAAAACAGAAAATGATAGATTAATCTTATACCCAGAGCTTGCCTGCAGTCAGAGAAGAGCAAAATAAAACAAACAAGACCTGAATTGACTCCAGTGGACATAGTAATAGCCACAAGCATAGAACTCATCCCGTCTGTGCTGTACATCGTTTGAACTTATGAGAACTGACAATGCAGTCCACTTTTGAATAGAAATACCAGCTTGTACATCAGCATTTTAAAACAGTTTGGAATAGCAATGCACAACTTGAACAGTTTCTTGTACAAGCTGTAATCAGAGCTGGCCCCAGGGCTTTTTGTTCCCTGGACAAGCCACTAGCAGCACCTCACCGCCACCCCCGGCATGTGTAGATTCAGTGTGGCCAGGGTGCAATCCAAGCCCCAAGTTTCACTAAGCCAGATAGAGGGATTGTGATGGAGCTGGCACCTGCCTGCCTGCCTGCCTCCTTCCTGCGGGAAGCTGGCTGGGCAAGCCGGGCAGCCCAGGTGGCACAACTGGGACTGGGGCTGCAGTTCAGGGCTACTGCTTGCCCCAGCAAACATCTAAAGATGCCCCTGATGAGTCAGTCAGAAGAAATAATGCTGAGTTCAATGGACCAATGTCTGACTTTGTATATGCTTGAGAACTGGTCTGTATGTCAGGATATATAAGTCACCTATTGATGGGGGCTCTCCTTGCCCTGCTGTAACAACGAGCAAAACTCCTTATGCAAAGTCTCCAAAGCACATAAAGCACATAAAGAGCTTCTTCACCAGCACTGGAACTTCCTAGAGATTTTGGTCACCATTATGGAAACTCTTCATGAGAGTTGGAGCTGTCCAGAGTAGGCACGTACAGTGGAGTACAGTGTATATGAAACTGAAGTAAACCTCAAAATTACTCTGCAGTGTGCGTGTGTGAGAGAGAGAGAGAGAGAGAGAGAGAGAGAGAGAGAGAGAGAGAGAGAGAGAGAGAGAGAGAGAGAGAGAGAGAGAGAGAGAGAGAGATGATTTGTTGGGGAAAAAAGGATAAGGGTTTTTACCCAGTCAGAATGTATGAAGCTTTTGAAATGGCAACTGAAAGTTTTGATACAACAGCACATAAGCCTGCTTAGGTCTGACTGATTTAGCCCTGACACATTGTTTCCACATAACAAATTACAAACAAACAAACAAAAAACACCCTGCATTTTGCTTAGAGTCAATTTATACAACCAAACCACCATTTTGAGCTCTTGAGTCAAGGGAATCTTAGCATATTTCACTGTATGGTGAAACTGTCACATTTAACATATAAGCTGCAATTGCACACATTAAATAATCCACTTTCAATCCACTGTCCAACTGAATTTTACTGTGTGAACTGGCAAAATCCAGTCGAAAGTGCATTGAAAGTGGGTTGTTTAGTGTGTGTGAAGCTGCTAGCACCACTGGGGCTCAGCTTGGCTTGCTCCAAGGCAGAGGCCCACCAGGAACTCTCCCAGTCAGTCAAAAGGACAATCTACCCTTTGGTGCGATTGGACCATATCTTGCCCCCAACTCACAAAACAACCTCTATTGCAATATTATGTTGAAAATGGTCTGGAAAATGATGCAACAGGCGATAGTTTCACATTGGTGAAACAGTCAGAATCCAAGCAAGCATCAGGTAATTCAAACTTTCTAAAGGGGTACTAGTAAGGAGGTACCTAGGCGTCTGGTTGCAGATGATTGCAGAACTTGGGTGGCGGGCATGACTAGACCTGTGGACAATTACCAGGAGACAGGGTGGAGTCCCTTCCTGGTGGTGTCCCTTCCTGGGCTCTTGACTGAATTTTGTGGAAGTTAACTTTGTAAGGGTATTTCTAAAAGCCTCCTTATTGTCCCCTCATTGCCAGAGTGTGAGGAACTTTGTAGGGCCACACAAAAGAGCCTTGCTTAATGTGACCCTGGAATTCTTAGGCAGCCAAACTATTTCCTCTAGAAAGTACCTAGGGAAATACGTACCTTGACTGGGAGACCCTGCCTTGATATCAAAGGCTGGATTCATTTGTGCTTCTGATTTCAGAAGACCAGAGGATCTAGAAGAGCAAAAAGGGGGCTCATGGTGGCAGTATAGGAACTACCTGATAATGGTGAACAGTTTTTTAAAAAACGTTTCAAAACTTTAAAAACATTTTTCTATCATATTTTATATTGTAAGACAATTGGGCAGGTTTCCTGGTGATGAGGCAGTATATATATTAGACAGACAGACAGACATGACTGGAGATTGTTCACTATTGCTATTGGGCATTACAGTTTTTCTCATACATCCCTTGATCATCCTGCATAGTGGGCAGTTGTCAGCAGAAAACCATGTCACTGGCTACTGCTGACTAAGTTCTTTTTTGTTATGCCATAATGATACTTGGAACTATTAATGAGAGTCCATATTTTTCCCCCTTAATATATGCTTGCTGCTTTACTGATGATGCATTTTTATGAGGGGAAAAACATTTTTACAATCCAAAGGCATTATAGCTCAAAATCCACTTTTTAAATCCCATTAGGTTGGTGGTCTTTAACCAAACTCTATTACAGAAAAGTCTATACCACATTGACTTTTAGTCTCCAGTTGTCCATAAACAGTGTGGTCTGCGCTGGTGGTCCACAGTGACTCCATAGTTGTTCTTCAGGCCGGAGGAAAGGTGGGAAAGTGGAGTGGGAACTTGGCTTGGACCTAGCTCAGCTTAGTTTGGGTCCAGGAGGCAGTGGTGGGCAATGGCATTGCCCATTACTTCCTCCCTAGTCGCTGTTGGCTTGAATCAAACTGAACCCTGGAGCCTCTGGGAACTTCATGTGGACTGGATCAGTATCAGTCTAGGAAGCAGGAAAAACAGTCATTGGGCAAGGACCAGTGGGGAAAGTGAAAGGAAGGATGGGAAAGGTGTTGGTGTTGGTAGACAAAGCCAAGGAAGAAAGGGAATGGATGTGAACATGAAGCTGAAGGGAAATCAAGAAGAAAGCGTTAGGCAGAGGTGAAGGAAAAACAAGAAGCAGAAGCTAATAATGTTTTTAATGTATATATATTTATTTTAAAAAGTTAATTTCTAGTGAAGGCAGCAGTAAAATAAGTGGCACTCATGTAACACTGTGCTATTTATTTATTATTATGGTTATAAACTGAATCCACTTCTGTGTCAATTCCCACTTTTCAGTCCTAGTTCAAATGGTTACTGTATAAATCATCACTCTGCCAGGTTTTTGTTTGTTTGTTTTAATCAGCAAACAGTATATTCAGGGTGTATGTGTGCCAGTAATCCTAAGGAGAACTGCTCAGAAGCAAGTCGCAGGTAGGGATGGGCACAAACCAGCTCACAAACTAAAATTCATGATGAATTTTGGCCGGTTTATGGTTTGCAAAGCTAAGTTCGTGGCAGGGTGACCGGCACAAACTTTCAAGCTGTTTGTGGTGGTTAGTGAATGGACAGATTTCCAGACAGACAATCTCGGCTCAATTAAAATGTTTACCAAACTTCAAAGCAATGTTGGTGTTTTTTTTGGAGTTCTCCAGCCTTGGAAACACCTTATTGGTGTTTTCCTCCCAAGCTTGACAGGCACTGCTAGCTGCCAATAAAAAAGTTCCCATTCTGCTCCATGGAATCATATATATGACAGCTGGGTTGCTCCATGCCTCTTCCTCATCTGAGGAACAGTCTGCCTCAGCAGAGCCAGGACCCATGACAGCCAGTCATTGGAGCTGATGCTGAGCTCCTCTTCCTTGTGCAGGATGGTCATGGAGGAGATGATGTCCTGCATCACGCTCTTCTGCTCCACCAAAGGGGTAACTGCTGCTCGCACAACAGACAGTCAGACTTGGTGCTGCATGAGGTGGTTGGCCAGGTGTCAGCAGGTCTTCAGCAAGAACCACATCTCAAGGGGGGCAGCATCCCAGGTGGCCTTGACAGTGCTCCCCAGCCCCAGAGAATCCTTCACCACCAGATAAAGCCTGTACACCAGGCAGATGATGCAATTGAGGCACAAAACCTTCACCACTGCCAGCATGCTGGTGCCAGCATCTATGGCTTCATGTTGCCACTGCCCATTCACCCCCTCAGGCTACTCTGTATCACGGCTGTGATGTTCTGCACTGTCTGGTCTGCATCCATCTCCTACACATGGAGTGAAACCACTTTGTAGCCTGGTGGCAGGACTGTCCCCTCCTGGCACCTGGGCCATGCCCCAACAGTCCTTCTGCATCCAGTGAGAGGCTATGTCCTCCATGAGGGAGGAGGGTTGGCCCTCCATAGCAATCATTTTGCCGACAAGGCAAATGACTGCTTCCTGGGCCTCCATGTAGCCCTTTTGACCTCTTGAGGGTGGCCCACCTTCATGTCCCAACCACAACAACCTGAGTATGGGGAGCCTTCTTTGGAGGGGCCTCCTGCTCCCACTCCACTCCTCCCTGCTGAGAAGAAGTGGGCCTCCTCTTCCTCCTGCTGGCTGCCACTCTTTCCTCCAGCAGCAACATAGTTGGGTGCACCCTTTGCAGGTGAATGTGGAGGATGGAGGAGGACCAGTTTTGGTGGTTTGTACCCCTCTAGATATGAGTGTGACACCCTAGCTCTTTGCTGCACAGGGATCACTGGAGAGGGTCCAGAAATGTTTCCAAACTGTGGCTCCAGGACTGGAGAAGGTGGGAGGCAAAGCTACTTTCTAGTGCTGGGCTGGAGTGGGGCACAAAGGTGTGCACTCAAGGTGGAAGTAGCAACAGGAAGCTGGGATGTGGAAGGGAGGATGCTCCCCCCCCAATCACTACTATCAGAATATTCCTCTCCAAAGAGTGTTAGCAACTGCTGGTGTCTCTGGGCAGTACTAACAACTCTTGCCTCTGTGGAGAGCCCCAGGAACAGATCAAACAGGAGCAGTGAACAAACATGTGGACAAGGGGGACCCAATAGATAATATTTACCTTGACTTCCAGAAAGCTTTTGATACAGTGCCTCATCAAAGGCTCCTAAGTAAGCTCAATAGTCATGGGATAAAAGGACAAGTCCTCTTGTGGATCAAAAACTGGCTTATAAATAGGAAACAGAGAGTGTATATAAATGGGAAACTTTCTCAGTGGAGGGTGGTAAGGGTGGGGTACCACAGGGATCAGTACTCGGTCTGATGCTTTTTAACTTGTTTATTAACGATTTGGAATTGGGAGTAAGCAGTGAAGTGGCTAAATTTGCAGATGACATGAAGTTGTTCAGGGTGGTGAAAACCAGGGAGGATTGTGAGGCACTCCAAAGGGATCTGTTGAGGATGGGTGAGTGGGCGTCAACGTGGCAAATGGGGTTCAATGTGACCAAGTGCAAAGTGATGCACATTGGAGCCAAAAATCCTAAATATAAATACACGTTGATGGGGTCTGAACTGGCAGAGACTGACCAAGAGAGAGATCTTGGAGTCGTAGTAGATAACTCAATGAAAATGTCTAGACAGTGTGTAACTGCAATAAAGAAGGCCAATGCTATGCTGGGGATTATTAGGAAGGGAATTGAAAACAAATCAACCAGTATCATAATGCCCCTGTATAAATCATTGGCGCAACCTCATTTGGAATACTGTGTACACTTCTGGTCACCACTTCTCAAGAAGAATATTATAGCATTGGAAAAAGTGCAGAGAAGGGCAACTAGAATGATAAAAGGGTTGGAACACCTTCCCTATGAAGAAAGGTTAAGATTAGCTTGGAGAAACGACGGCTGAGGGGTGACATGATCGAGGTTTATAAGATTATGAATGGGATTGAGCAGGTTGAGAAAGAAGTACTTTTCTCCCTTTCTCACAATACAAGAACTTATGGGCACTCCATGAAATTGCTGAGTAGTCGGGTTAGAACAGATAAAAGGAAGTACTTCTTCACCCAAAGAGTGATTAACATATGGAATTCACTGCCACAGGAGGTGGTGGCTACAAGCATGGACAGTTTCAAGAGGGAATTAGATAAACATATGGAGCAGAAGTCCATTAGTGGCTATTAGCCACAGGGTATAGATGGGAACTCTCAGTCTGGGGCAGGTGATGCACTCTATTCTTGGTGCTGGAGGGGCAGCAGTGGGAGGGCTTCTAGTGTCTTGGCCCCACTGCTGGACCTCCTGATGGCACCTGGTATATTTTGGCCACTGTGTGACAGAGTGTTGGACTAGATGGGCCATTGGCCTGATTCAACATTGGCTTCTCTTATGTTCTTATGTTCTTATCAGGGGAAAGAGACTCTGAGACTCCTGGTGATACCCTGCTAGGGCCAGGCTCCAGTGGCTAGCAGGATGGGTTTGGTATGCAAGGGATGAAGGACTTCTTCCCCCCATGACAAGCACCCCTTTCACCCACTTTCACCTTCATGGCACACAGAAGTGTTCACACTCTGGAAGGGTGGGAAGTTATAACTATGGGATACCTTTTTTGGGGGTCCACAAATGGGACCCGAGAAAAGTAATCTGCCCTCAACTTGGAGAGATTGTAGAGGAACAAGTGGCAGGGTGATGTTCCCTGAGTATTTGGTGTGTGTAGCTTTCAGGAGGTCCATTCTGTACACTTTTGAACCAGTGCCTGACATTTCCCCCAAATGCCCTTTCCTGGGGGCATCTTCTTTGGAGGGCATATCTCAGACCCCCTAAATCCAATCTGCACATAACTTGGTGTACTTGTAGAGGAGCATCAGGGAGAAGTCTCCTGTGAGTTTAATTTCTCTGTCTTGCACAGGATCCTTTCTATACACTCCTGAACCTGTGCCTGTCATTTCTCCAGAAAGCATTTTTGGGGCACCTTCTTTGGGGGGCTTTAACTCAGACCCCATAAATCCAATCCTCACCAAACTTGGAGGGCAGGTAGAGGATAGTCATCAAGAGATTACCTGTGAATTTGGTGTCTCTAGAACAGGGGGGGCATTCTACCACATCACAAATCCCACAAACTGAACTGGTTTGGCACCTAAAAGTTTTTGATGGTTTATGTTTCATGTACCGGGCACACCATGAACTGCAACAAGCCAAACCACATTTTCCTTTTTCATACTCATCCCTAGTCCCAGGCTTCTCAACAGGACTTACTTCCAAGAAAGTGTCTTTCAGGTTGAAATCTATGTGTGAGTTTGCAACCTCCAAAGCAGTCTGAACTCTGTAAGATCTGTTTGAACATAGATGATGGAAGAACAGAGTAAGTGTGTGATTTACAGGGACCAACAGCTGTTGGCTTCTGGGCACAATGCACAAAATCAGTAGCCTGTGGCCAGTACTGTAATATATCAAATTTAGGATTATTGTTCTCCTACCACCTAAATGAGAACTAAGTAGAAGAAAACAGATTTTAGCAGCCAGACCAAGCAATTGATGAATTTACAATAGAACAGAAAAATTACAGGTCCTATTGATTATCATTGAGAAAAAATTTGATGCAGTAGAATAATTGCTTGTGGTCAAGAAATGACAAGTTTCCTTCACATAACATATATAAGGAAGGCCAGTTTCTTCCCCCAGGAATACCATCAAGAAAAATAAGTGATCATTTTAATTTAGCATACAAGTTACAGATATGTAGGTAATTATATATATGTGTGTGGGGGAGCAGCTATTTTATATTCTAATCCCAGACTTTTTTTTTTCTGTGCGGATACCTATTCCCTCCAACAGGGGCCTCACTGTCCCCCAACAGCTTTTCCTACATAGTCAGTAGACTTCCTGGGTTTGTAGAAAAATCCGAAAAGTAAGGAAATCCCTTCAGGGACGGTTGAATTCCCCCCAAAAGCCTTTTGAAATGGCCTCTGCAGGGACCTGACTCCAGGCAGCAACGGTGAGAGATTAGAACGTTGGAAGTGGGGGGAGAGAGGAGGCTTCTGACTGGCTCTGTCAGTCAAAGGGTGGGGGGAAGGGCCCTTTCTTTCCAGGCCTCTTTCGGCCTTGGAGGGAGGGGGGGGAGGGCGCCTTGGGGCCAGGCTGGGGGATTCCTAGAGGTTTTGGGGTGGAGTGCAAGGAGGGCAGGATTTGGGGAAGGGAGAGGCCTCAGCTGGGTATCATGCCACAGAATCCACCCTCCAAAGCAGCCATTTTCTCCAGGGAGACAGATCTCTGTTGTTCACAGATCTCTGGAGTTCACTCTCCAGCAGGCCCCACTTGGAGGTTGCCAACCCTAGGCCTGGCAGGGTTGCCAGGTCCCCCCACGGGCACTGGCAGGGGATGGGGTAGTGGGGCTGCCAGCTCCAGGTCTGGAAACTCCTGGAGATTTGGGGATGGAGCCTGGGTTGGACAGGGACCTCAGTGGGGTGCAATACCCTAGAGTCCACCCTCCAAAGCATCCATTTTCTCCAGGGGAAGTTATCTCAGTAGTCTGGAGCTGAGCAGTAATTCCAGGGGATCCCCAGATCCCACCTGGAGGCTGGCATCCCTAGGCAGCACCCTCTGGGTGACTTGATGCCACCTAATTTGCATGACTCAACTTGGCCTGGCTGCTTGCTGCTGTTCAGCAGCCACCCTATGAAAGCCAGCAGTGATGCAGCAGTTAGAGCCTCAGAGTAGGGTCTGCAAGACCCAGGTTCAGATCCCCATATTGCGGTGGAAGCTGACTGGGTGATTTTGGACCAGTCACATACTTTCAGCCTAACCAACCTCACAGGGTTGTTGTGCAGATAAAAAGGAGGTGAGAATAATGTAAGCTGCTTTGGTCCCCACTGTGGAGAAAGACTGTAATTTTCCTTGGTAGAAGCTGTGGGGGAGGGGGTGTTGACAAAAAGCTGAAGACAGACAAAGGCAGATAAAGGTTAAGTTGGCTGTTGGGTGGGAAGGAAATAGGGTTGCCAACTCTGGATTGGGAAACTCCTGGACATTTAAGGGGTGGATCCTGGGGATGGTTGGGGTTTGAGAAGGGGAGGAACTTCAGACCAGTATAATGCCACAGACTCCACCCTCCAAACCAGCCATTTCCTCCATGAGAACTACCATTGCCAGCCTCTGGGTGAGGGCTGGAGATCACCCAGCATTACAACTGTTGTCCAGGTGACAGAGATCAGTTCCCCTGGATAAAATGGGTGCTTTGGAGGGTTGAGTCCATGGCTCCACCCCCAGAAGGGAGAAGGAGTGTGAGATAGGTAAGGGTAGAGGGGAGGAAGCAAAGGTGTGAGGAATGGGATGACCATCCTGCAAGTTTCTTGCGGGTCTCCACTTGTTCAACTCTATTCTTGAGATTTTGAGGCCTGGAACCTCCACTGAATCACTTTATAATTACCCCAAAGAATATAATACATGAAGCCTGCTGGTACTTAATGTCTGTGTTCTATTCTTGGCTAGTCCTTCTGGCCTTTTAGAAATGTTTTATGAAGACTATACCAATGAAGTGGATCTGTAGGGGAGAGGACTGTGTCGTAATAGTTTCAGAGAGAGGTTAGCAGCTCTACTGAGACTCAGAAAGGCCAAAACTACTGAATGCCATTGCCATCTCTAACGTCGACATCTTCCGGCCTTAGATCAGACAGATTCTTTTGTAAGTGGGAGGAAATTTCCATATCATTATTTTAAGCTTCTTCATTGTTGTACATTTGGATTTTTCAGAAGTGAAGGAAAGCCACAAAACATTAATTCTTAGAAACAATGACTTCTGAGAAGTCAAGAAGATCAGGCTCAAATCAGTGACGCAACTGCCAAATTCTTTCCATTCAAAGGCTTATTGAGCAATGGGAAAGATTCTCCAGAAAAGTTATGAAATCACTTGCCACAAATGATGAATAGGTAGGCAGAAAAAACTAAGAGAGGTTTAGAAACTGTTGCAACTATAGACAGAGGCTGCAGGTAGTTGCATCAGTCTGAAGCAAAATATAAAAACAAAAGCCAGGTAGTAACTCTTAAAAAAAACTAACAACATAATAAATAAATTAATAACAACCAAAATAAGATACAACAGTGCAAAATTTGCAGTGCAGGCCTAAGCAGAGTTAAATTTGTCTTAAACCCATTGACTTCAATGGAGTTAGAAGTGTGTAACTAGGATTGCACTAAAATTTGAGTCCAGTAACACCGTTAAAACCTCCCCCCCAATGGTGTAAACTTTCAAGAGTCCAAGCTCTCTGTGTCAGTGTCTCCAGTATTCATCATCATAAATGGATGTTTTTAAAAAACGAGGGCCAAAGTGGGGAAAAAGAAGTTGTGCACCCTTATCCTAAGGCCTGTTGTTGCATCCTGTATAGAATGCCAGTCAAATCTGAATAGAAAAAGTGGCGTTGAATTAGGGTTGCCAGCTCTGAGTTGGGAAATACCTGAAGATTGGGGGGGGGGGTTGCAGCCTGAAAAGGGTGGGGTTTGGAGAGGGGAGGGACTTCGATGGGGTATGATGCCATAGAATCCACCTTCCAAAGCAGCCATTTTCTCCAAGTGAACTGATCACTGTCACTTGGTGATCAGTTGTAATCCCAGGAGATCTCCAGCCACCACCTGGAGGCTGGCATCTCTATGCAGTATGATGGTGGTATTAGGCTGCCTGTTTTTCCTTCTGAGAAGAAGGAGTGATGTCAGCCAGTAATTGGAAACACAGAGACTAATCATTGATCAAATGTCCGGAAAGAATACACAGATCCCTTAAAGGCCAAGCACAGAACGAAAACATAGACCAGGGGTCCTCAAACTACGGCCCGCGGGCCACATGCAGCCCGCCGAGGACATTTATACGGCCCACCGGGTGTTTATGCCCACCTCCTCCTCCTCGGGAAGCGCAGCAGCAGCGCCCCGCCCACCTGCGGGCTCCTCCTCCGCCAAACTGCGCCCCCCTGTGGAAAGTCCCGCTGCTGCCGCCAGGCTGTGAAGAGTGCCCCAGCGGGGCGCGGGAGGCGGCAGCGGAACTTGCCCGCCCTCCCCCTCTGGCCGCCCCTCTGGCTGCCTGCCTGCCTGGCTGCTCCTCCCACCTGGCGCCGCTGGGGGTCCCCGGATGGGCAGCGACCCACCCTTGTTCGTGTCCAGCCGAGCCAGCAACAAGTGGTGGCCGAGAAGCTCCAGCCCAGCTCGCAGGGTCCGTGCACAGCCAGCCTGGCGCGCGTCTGCAGGGTCCGCCCCCCGCGCCGCGCTCTTGCCGCCCCCAGCCCGCACCAGGCCAAGCCTCGTCTGGCATCCTTCCGGGTTCCTCCACCTCCTCGGGCAGGAGGGCTTGGAAAGTAACTCCCACCGCCCCGCCTCAGCCTCTGCCGCACCTCCTCGGCCAGCCGGACTCCCGCCGGGCCCGCTCCTCACCCCCCCGCCCTTCACAGGTGCCCTCTCGCCTGCCCCTGCACACCGCACCGTGTCCCTCTCCCCGGAGCCAGTCCTAGGGCACAAAAAAACCTGGAGCCAGCCCTGCTCCTCCCGAGTAGCCCCATTGGAAAGGTCTGTTTGGGGGGGGGGAGAGAACCCCCCCGTGGGAGCAATGCCCGCGAGCCCCCCCCCCAATGTCACAAGGGCCCACCGGGGGACTGATCCCTTTCAGCCGGAGGGGGATGTCATCCTGGGGGCGGGGGCTAAGGAAGTCCCATTGAAATACTGGTAAGTTTGTTGATTTAACTTTACTTCATTTTAAGTATTGTATTTGTTCCCATTTTGTTTCTTCACTTCAAAATAAGATATATGCAGTGTGCATAGGAATTTGTTCATAGTTTTTGTTTTTACTATAGTCTGGCCCTCCAACGGTCTGAGGGACAGTGAACTGGCCCCCTGTTTAAAAAGTTTGAGGACCCCTGACATAGACAGTATAGCTAACTATTTGTTCAGTCACACAGTCAAGTCCGACTCTTGGCGACCCCATGGACCACATCACACCAGGCAATCCTATCCTCCATCATCCTCTGGCGTGTTCTCAACTTCATGTTCGTTGCATCAATAACACTGTCTAACCATATCATCTTTTGCCGTTCCCTTCTTCTTTTACCTTCAATCTTTCCCAGTGTCAGGGTCTTCTCCAGTGAGTGCTCCCTTCTCATTTGGTGGCCAAAGTATCTGAGCTTCAACTTCAGGATCTGGCATTCCAGGGAACAGTCAGGGCTGATTTTCTTTAGGATTGACTGATTTGATCTCCTTGCTGTCCAAGGGACTCTCAAGAGTCTTCTCCAGCACCATAATTCAAAAGCATCTATTCTTTGGCACTCGGCCTTTCTTATGGTCCAATTCTCACAGCCATATATTACTACTGGGAATACCATTGCTTTGACCATACGGACTTTTGTTGGCAGGGTGATGTCTCTACTTTTTATTATGCTGTCTAGGTTTGCCATTGCTTTCCTCCCAAGGAGCAGGCGTCTTTTAATATCATGGCTGCAGCCACCATCTGCAGTGATCTTGGATCCCAGGAACGTGAATTCTGTCACTGCTTCCATGACTTCCCCTTCTATTTCTCAAGGAGTGATGGGGCTGGATGCCATGATCTTAGTTTTTTTGATGTTGAGTTTCAAGCCAACTTTTTCACTCTCCTCTTTCATTCTTTGCAAGAGACTCTTTAGGTCCTCTTCACTTTCGGTTGTTGATGTTTTTCCTGGCAATCTTAATTCTGGCTTGTGATTCATCCAGGTCGGCATTTTGCATTATGTACTCTGCATATTAAATAAGCAGAAGAAAAAGAAGAAGGAGATTGGATTTATACTTCGCCCTTCACTATCTAAAGAATTCTTAGAGCAGCTTACAAACTGCTTTCCCTTCCCCTCCCCACAACGGACATCCTGTGAGGTAGGTGGGGCTGAGACAGCTCTAACAGAAACTGCTCTTTTTCAAGAACAGCTGTGCCAGAACTATAGCTTGCCCAAGGTCATCCAGCAGGTGCAAGTAAAGGAGTGGGGAATCAAACCCAGTTCTCCTAGATTAGAGTCTGCGCACTTATCCACTACACCAAACTGGCTCTCAGGGTGACAATATATATCCTTGTCATACTCCTTTTCATATTCTAAACCAATCAGCTGTTCCGTGTCTGGTTTTAACTGTCGCTTCTTGACCCTTATACAAGTTTCTCATGAGACACGTGAGGTGATCTGGTACTCCCATCTCTTTAAGGACCTGCCATAGTTTGTTATGATCCACACAATCAAAGGCTTCAGTGTAGTCAATGAAGCAGAAGTAAATGTTTTCTGGTACTCCCTTGATTTCTCCATAATCCAGTGAATGCTGGCAATTTAATTTCCCTAACTGTACTGGAGAGTAGAGTTTGGTGGTGCACTAGAGAAAGAATCAATAGAAGCCAAACCAGGTTTTTTTCCTCCTCTTTTTAAAAAACATCTAGTCTTCATGAAGAGTTCTTGAGAAAGGAACTGTTTGCTCGATTATGGAGACAGTAAACTCACAGTGTGCCATAACAACTTATTAGTTCCAATGGCATAAACTCACCGTCTGTCATTTGGGGAAACAGTATTTAAACCTGAAATATAAACAATTTCCTTTGTCTGCAAAATTTGCCTCTATTTTGGCTAATGCTGAAAGTAATTTTAAAACACAGCAAGCCAGTAAACCAATTTTTTGTTCTGGAGTTTGACAACAGAGTAAAAGAACACAAATTCGTTTTGACAATCTCTCTCTTTCCCCCCTGAATTCCTGAAATAATTTACTTGGAAGCTGGTCCTGATCCAAAATGAAAAAGATCCTCAATTCTGAGAAATCTGTATCTCAGTCTAAACTTGTGATCTGACTGCTTGATAAGGATCAGATGTAAAATATAATTTAGAATTTCTTAAATTTAGATGAACTCTAATTTCAGGGTTGAATATTTTGTTATGATCCTTCAAGCACAAACTGCATTTTCCCACTCTTATATTTCCATATAGTCTGGATTATATATCTGAGCTCACATCCTCTTTGGGTTATTGAAGGTACCCTGCTCCAGAACTCCAGGAAAGAGTCCGTGTGTGAGCAGAGCCCTCCCTATCCGTCTATTACATTTTCAGTCCACCTTTCTTCTAAGGCACTCAGTACTCTCCTTCAACACCTCCATGAGGCAGATCATGCTGAGACAGCGCAATTAGCCCAAGGTCACCAAACAGCATTTAATCAAACAAAACTGTATTGTTCTGACAGATCTAAGAAACTCTATAAACCAAAATATGTGAAAGTTGTATCTACACATTACCCTATACCACAACCATGGTCTCTACTTCTTCCTTCAGTTTTACAAATATGTTTTTCCCCCTTCCAACAACAGCCAAACCAGATATACTGGGAAATCTCCAAGCATTTTTTAATTAAATCAGGACTATGCTGTAGGGGGTTTCATGCTTCCTCTTTTTTATTCTCTCCTTTTTCAAATTTAAAGCAGTTCTAGAGAAATTGACAGCTTTCACCATTTTGAAGATCTTTTTCTTTTTTTTACATTTTTTAAAAAAGGACTTTGGAGGCAATGCTCCTGCACTGTACAATTCCAGGATATGAAAACAAGGATAAAAGGATAATCACCAGTTCAACTGCCTTCCCTCCCCTGTATTAAAGTACGATTCTAATCAGATGAAAATCGAAAAGAAGCAGGTGGGAAAGTACCTCTGTATTGCTCCTTCTCCATTAGCAGAAAACGTACCTGGTGCTATTGTGACAGCATACATGTTGCACTTTCAGCATTCAAAGCACAGTAACCCTTACAACAGCCCTGTCAGGTAGACTAGTGTTATTTCTCCATATTGCAGATGGAGGACTGAAGTTCAAAGACATTGGCTTGATTAAGGCTCCCTGGGGAGTTTGTGGCTGAGATTTGAACTCACGGTCCCACCAGCGGTCACAGCTACTCCAACTTCATTATAACTGAAAAGGGCCATTATTTAGAATCTAGAATATTGTCAGAATAAAAGGTAACTTTGGTCCCGATCACACGGAGAAGTAGCTATGCGAATGGGATGGATTAAGGGCGGATCAAACTGGCACGATCAGATGCTAACATCTGGCAAGTGTCGCGCACCCACTCCTAACCCATCCCACCTGGCCGAAAACGCAGATCAAAAAGGTACTAGGCGCCCCTGGTCACACTACCATGAAAAGCCGCAGCAGAAGTGCAGCTTTTCAGAGGTGCGGCAAAATGAAGTGCAGGAGCAGGATCACACAGATCCCCGAGCTGCCACGCAGTTGCTCCCCAATGCGATCACATGCCAAGGGGGAAGCAACAGGATGACGGGCAAGGTGAGGCAATTGCGCATTTGTGGGCATGCACAGTTTGGCAGGGCCTTGCTTAAAACGGGAGTCGGGCGTGTCAGGGATCTCATGCGCGCCCTTGCTGTGGATCATCAGGTAGGTACTGCATGTTGCCTAGTACCTTTTCGATCCACATTTTTGGCCTGATGGGATGGGTTAGGGGCAGATGTGCAGCACTTGCCAGATGTTGGCATGTGATCATGCCAGTTTGATCCACCCTTAATCCGTCCCATTCACGTAGCTACTTCTCCATGTGACCAGGACCAGCACCCCCAGAAAACATAGGGTGGCCCTTCCACCCCCCGAACACATCCTGTGGGCCCCGGGGCCAGGCTCTGCCGGCCTCCGGAGGCCTGTTACATCCATCCCCCCTCCCCCCAAGCCAGGCCCGGCCACCCCCAGGCTCCACAAGGCCTAGGGCGGCCCTCCTCGCAGAACACATCCCGCGAGTCCCCAGGGCCAGGCTCTGCTGGCCATGGGAGGCCCATTGCAGCCCTCCCCCCTTCCACCTGAGTCAGGCCCAGCTGCTTGCAGGCCCTGCAATGCTTCGGGTGGCCCTCCCACCCCCCGGAACACGTCCCACAGGCCCTGGCTCTGCCGTACCCAGGAGGCCCGGCATGGCCTTCCCCTCTCCCCCCTCCCCCGCAAGGCCTAGGACGGCCTTCCCACACATCCCAGGAAGGGCCCACCAGGACAGTGAGGTGCCACAGCATGGCCAGGCATGGCCCTGGCGACCCAGCAAGGCTTGGAGTGGCCCCCCTGGAAAGCTCTTCCGGCCCAGCGAGAGCACTTGGGCCAGGGCCTGCATGGCCAGGTGGTAGGGAGGGGGGATCGCTCACCTCAACGAATGGCTCAGCAAGTGGCTTCTTGCACAGCCCTCATCATCTTCCTCTCGTGGCCAGGGATGGCCGTGGCTGGTGGAGCAGGGTCTCCACTGCTGTAAGGCTCTGCGGCAGCAGGATCCCCCGCTGTAAAAAGGCTCCAAATGGCTCTCTTGAGGCAAATGGCATCATCTCTCCTCCACAGACAAATGGCGTCATCTCTCCTCAGGTGAAGCTATGTTGTGAGGGGAGTTTTGGTGGGAGCTTGCTCTGTGGGTGGGACCCAGGCACACCTTCTGATGGGCAGGTCAGGTAGCCAACGGATTTTGCTAAGCATAAAACCTTGCTGGACCACTACACGTTTATATAATAGGACAGAATAATTACATAGATAACCGAAAATATCGCAACTGATAATGTGAACTTGTATCACCAAATTTAGAAAAGGTAAGAGGTAAGTGTAAATAACACAGCATATGCTGTTTTATAATACTAAGATTCCATTCAGTTACGTGGTGTCCCTTGTTAAATTGTTAATTTTAGGGAGATAATTTCTGAGGAAGATCTACTAAGAATAACTTCTAAGGAAGATCAACCACCAAACAGGCTTACATCTAAGCTTACTACAACTTATTACAGAAGCTGTTCTACAATATCACAAGGATAGGACTTTTCTAAATTTTGTGATACAGGATCACATTATTAGTTGTGATATTTTTTCTGTTACCTATGTAATATGAAAGGACCATTTGTATTCATATTAACTCTAAAATATAGTTGCCATAAATCGTACATCACAAGTGATTGCTCGTTATTAGGTTTGTATCTGCAGCAGCAGTGAGACGACATGGGAAACCATCACCGTGTGGAAGCGACAGGACTTATTTTTCTTTCTTTGGTAGCACATCCACCCAGATGAATTTCTACAAGTCTTGTGACAGAGGCAGGTATTTAGGAGCATCTCTCCCATGTGTTGTAAAACCCACAAAAGATTGAAGAAAATAATTAAAAGGAGTAAGGGTGGAGAGGGTGGATACCAAGTGAGTGAAGTTTCTTTTAAAAAGAAAAAGAAACACCCTCTAATGTCTTGCATCTGACATTCATACGGTTAGAGAGGGGCGGATCACATACTTGATATTTTCTCAGTGACTATTTCCAACTGGAAGCCTTCCCGTGACTTTTTTGCAGACAGCAGGATAACCCAGACTGAATGCATTAATGCTGGTGCCTTTTGTGAAGCTAAATTAATTTCTCCAGCTTCCCAAGTGTATGTTACTGTGCCAGGGCAATAGGCTTAAAATACTTGGAATGAGGGAAGCAGTCCCTGAAGGGCTGTAAGGCTCCTGGGTTTGAGTGATGAGCCTTTCTACTCATATTCTGAAAAGTAAGGGGGGAAAGGCCTATCAGAATAAGGAAACTCTAGGCAAGCTATGACATAAAGGCTTTGACACAAAACATTACGCCACACACAGAGTCACAGGAACATGTCCCTCTTTTTCACAGAAGCTTCTCTCTGGGAAAGAGGTGCTGAATCACAGTAAAACTGTAACCTGTGATCTCTATATACATTTTTAATATAAAGGTGTTTAAATTGTGGGGTAGGTTGGACAACTCTTGGATTTGCTCCCTGGAGATTGATTACTTCCCCCTTTGAGCTGCTGGCCATTCAGGAGCTATCAGAGTTCTGTCGTGTCCACTGTTTATTTTCTTATAGATGCTACTTCTTTGGGAAAGCTCCAAGGTCCTGTTACAGATTCTGACTACATATTTTCAATCATACCTGATACATAAAGCCATATCATTTTATAGAAATGCTCTGGAGTAACCAATTTGGACCAACACAACTAGTACCATTAAAAATCTGGATGTAAGCAGGGTCCATAACTTTAGGTTTCTTAGGCTTATCATAAAAAGTTCAGGTACCCTGTAGGTGGCACTCTGTAGTCTGGTAGATGCAGGCAGTATGTAAGGACACAGACTATTGCACAGGTGGCAGTTACTAAGTAAGAACCATTATCGAAGAAAGTATGCAAGGTGGCATCTTTTATTGTGTCTTGCATTTTCATATATGTCAGAAGACAGATAAAGGGCTGAGTGTACTTCAGAAACTGGCCCATCCAGATGCATTTTCAAAACATATTGATTCAATATATGATGTTGCTTTACCTAGCTGGATTGCTAATATTGATCTATTCAGGGCTCATTTCCTGCAGGAGCGCACAGGAGCGAAGCTCCGGCAGTAAGGAGCCCAGGGGGTGGGCACATGCAGCAAGCCCTGCCTCTGCTCCCAGCAGGCCCCCCACACCTTTCCCGGCCCGCTGTCTGACCCAGCAGAGTGCTGCTGTGAGCTGGCCCTCGAGCTGCTCTGCCACTGCCTGCCCAGGTTCTGCCTGTCCTCATGCTGGACCTGGTGCAGCACCTCTGCAAGGTGGGGCCCGACTACTCCTGCGAGGCCTGTGAGGAGCTCCATCCCAGCCTCCTGCACCTACTCGGCCTCCTCCTGCACCTCTGCCCTGCCACCACCGGCCCCCTACCTGCTTGAGGCCATGACCGTCCTCCACGCCGCCCTCCTTGACCCACAAGCACTTTCCTGCACTTGCCGGCCATCCAAAAAGAGTCTAGTGGCACCTTTAAGACCAAGGTTTATTCAGGTACAAGGTCTCCCTCATCTGTAAGGGCAGATCTGTGCGCTTCCCCCCGCCTATAGCTAGCAACCCAGAAGAGTCCAGTGGAGCCTGAGCGGTGGGTGTTGCCTTCTGACACACTTCCAGTGATGTCAGGGGTGTGTGGCATATGCAAATAAGTTATGCTAATGAGTTATGCTAATGAGCTCCTGCACCTCTTTTTCTGCAAAATGATCCCTGGATATATTCATTTTAGAATTAGCCAGATCCTACCATTCATTGTTAATCATTGACAACGTTTTAAAATATAAACATGGACTTGCAGTATGAATTGTATAAATTATGTGTTTTTAATTGTCTTTGAAAGCAAACAAAATCTGACTGGCTAAATAGAAACATTTGACCTCTCAAGTATATTACTTCTTAACATATCATCAGGATATAAACCCTCAAAATACTAATTCAGAAACTACTTGTTTAGATTGGTAATTTCTTTTGCATTGCTTTGAAATCCTTTTCATACCACAAAAAATAAAATACTACCAAATAGGGTAATATGAAACCATAGAAAGGAAAGAGTTAATAAATTGAGACTGGGGATGCAAATCCCTGAAATTTCTTCTTGAAACCAGCAGGGGGTGCTGCTACTGGTTTGTGGTCGTCAAATTCCTGCTATGCATGACCTTGGAAAAAGCCTGACAACAGGGCCTGGCTTTGATTATGAGAATCCAGCTTTTTCCTCTATGAGGATAACCCCCCAACATGATAAACTTTTTTAAATGCTAAGAGGAGGGGATAAGTTTGGAAAGCAAACATTTTTCTCCTGAAAGAAGTTTATAATTCAAATTTACACCAAGTTCGTCCTAACTGGAGCAGTCCAGGTTTCCACTGAGACCTCTGAGTTCTCTTTGTAATCCATTAGTCACTTCCCTGGAAGATTTGGTCTTTATGGGCAGCCGGGTAAAATAGGCCCAGATGTGACTGTAATGTTAGATGCTTTCACGTGTACCTGCAAATTATTGTTTTAAAATCCCTAGAAAGCAGAGGGCAGAAATTGAACAAGGAAGTGGGCTTTGAAGAAGAATGGGATGCCGGTCTATTTCGAGAATGGAGACAAAATCTCACGATGTATTTCATGAAGCCTCGGATTCATTACTGCTTGGCTGTTTTTTCTCTTCAGGACCGTGATTATGCCTATTGCTTCTGAGTTCGAGCCAGACTTTGTCTTAGTGTCAGCCGGCTTTGATGCTGTGGAAGGCCACGACCCTCCTCTAGGGGGATACAAAGTGACAGCAAAATGTATGTATTGCTTAAAAAATCCCCCCTTCCCGATTGTTCTGGGCAGCACTTGAGTATGCTGGATATCTTCATTCTGCTGTAATCAGTGTGCTACAATGTCACCATGCAAGTGCACAGATGGAGGAGTTTACTATGAATGGGGAACAACAAGTAGCATCGAAGGCAGAACAAGAGCATAACAAATATATTTTTGCAGCCTCGCAAAGGTTTTTTTTTTTGGTACATTTTCATCCCACCCTGCCTCCAAGGAGCTCGGAACACTGCTGTTTTCTCTTCCATTTATTCCTCCCAGCAACCCTGTGAGGCAAGTTAGATTGTGCATTTCTGATTGGCCTGAGGTCACACTACATAATGCTCTTTCAATCCACTTTCAATGCACTTTGCAACTGCATTTTACTGGATGAAACGTCAAAACCCACTTGCAAATGATTGCTGAAGTGGATTGAAACTGCATTATTTAGCACATGTGAAAGTGCCCCTGCAGAAAGGTTTCATGGCAGGGTAGGGATCTGAATCCAAGTCACATAGATCCTGATCCAGCATAATAACCACTACACTACACTGACCACATGGGCTATTTAGAGTTCTTTGGACATTTGGGGAGACCCACTGCTATGGCCTGAGTAAGTGGGGCAATTAATACCCCAGCTATATTAAGGCCCATTATACTTTGATTTGAATGAAAAGTGGGCTTATCTTCTGCTCCAAACTATCCTTTAGCAAATCCTTATAAGTTGATGTTGCTATGTCTCATGAGAAAAGCTGAGGCTATATTTTCAATCCTAGCATATTTAATATTCTAGATGTGTGGATGAAGAACCAAAAATGCAAATTCCTGCTGGGATAATCACATCTCTGAATGCTCCCTGGTGTCAACAACACCACAAAAAATTATGATGCCAGACAGTTGGAACCCTTCTAGATAGGCTAGCTTTCTAATGCAATGAGTTTTCATGGGTCATTCAGCTATGTGAGTCTTCACCTGCAGTCTGAAGTGTTGTATTTCAGGAAGGGCTATAGTACAATATTTCTAAAAACGTAAACTGGTGTTCAGGCAAACTATTCACAGGTCCCAGTCACACGAAGAAATAGCTACACGGATGGGATGGATTAAGTGTGGATCAAACCGGCGCAATCAGATGCCAACATCTGGCAAGTGTCGCGCACCCGTCCCTAACCCGTCCCATCCAGCCAAAAACGCAGATCAAAAAGGTACTAGGCAAAATGCAGTACCTAGCCAATGATCCGCAGCAAGGGTGCGCATGAGATTGCCGATGCTCCCGACTCACGTTGTAAGCGAGGCTCTGTCAAACTGCACATGCCCACAAATGTGCTGTTGCGTCACCTTGCCCGTCATCCCGTTGCTTCCCCCTCAGCATGTGATTGCGCTGGGGAGCAACTGCGTGGTGGCTCGGGGGATCTGTGTGATCCTGCTCCCGCACTTCTTTTTGCCGTGCCTCTGAAAAGCTGCACTTCTGCTGTGGCTTTTCGTGGTAGTGTGACCGGGGCCACAGTATAAGAGATGTCAAAAGTATGCTTCCCTTTTTCTTGCCTGTGCCATTTAAGATGTACCAATGTAAGAGCTGCTCGCTTTAATTTGTTTAACTACAACAGTTTTCAACATTTGGTTTTTACAATTCTGCCTGCAATGATGCAAATTAGCCAAGGTCTATAGCAATGGAACTATGCCAGTTTAAACTGAATGAAGATCTAAACCAAAAACTTAAGTAGCACCATTCGTCATTGAGAGAGATGGATTTTGTTGCATTTCATATGCATTGCACACTCTTAGTCCTTTTAAAAAGAAAGGTTAATTTTACATTCAGTGTGACTGTAAAAAAAGGCATAGCTGGTTCTGTTCAGCCCTAGAGTTCTACATCAGGCAATGGAAAGGCCATTGAAAACTATCAAAAACGTGACAGTTCTTTAAAAACTCTACCCACTCAAAACTGCAGGAGCTTTTTGATTAAAACTTACACATATCTTTAATAATAAGAATACTTATAGTACACTTTCAGAATGTTTGCGGCACTTGACATATATTCATTCATTGTGATGTTTATAATAACAGTCCTGTCTGGCAGATATTATTATCCTTCAGTAGATGCAAAGTTGAGGTTGAAATGATGTGTACTACCTAAGGCTGCTTAGAGAGTGCACACCAGAGATACGATTTGAACCAGGGACCACCAGATTGGTAGCTCAGGCACAACCACCATATTACAGTAGCCGTCATGGTATATTAATACAGGCAAGCCTGTGAGAATTACTGTTCTGAACTGGTACACTTTGTGTCTCAATTGAGACAATTTCACCTCCCGCTAGGTTCCTTTTCCCTGTTTTCTTTCTCATTGTACATAGTATTGGGGTGCCCAGCCAATCCCTTTCTGTTGCTCAAACAGAGGTGCTGAGAGATCAGGTTCTAGGACTAATGAACAAATTAAAAAGTAGCAGCTCTCTGAGTCTGGATAGCATACACTCATAGGTTGGTTGGTTGGTTTTGCCACCAAGTCACAGCTGACTTGTGGCAATCCTGTGAGGTTTTCCTGGCAAGAGATGTTCAGAGATGGTTTGTCATTGCTTAGCAACCCTGCTTAGTGTCTGAGATCTGATGAGATTAGGCTATCCAAGGCAGGGCAAAGGTTCTTAAGGAATTCAGATCTGCAATTGCTGCTCTTCTAACCTGTTCATGTAACTTGTTGCCAAAACCAGCTTCCTGAACAAAGGACTGGAAAGTAATAAATGTGACATCACTTTAAACACATTGGAGAAAGTTAGCAGAAATGATCAAATGAATAAATCAGTCTCACTGTTCCTGGCCCTTTATATACTGCTCAGCTCCATAAGAAACTCCTTCAGGACATCTTCCTCCCTGCTCAGTTTGGTGATTTCAGGCACAGTCTTCTTCTTCCTTAACAGGTACAAGGTGGAAAGGGGTAGCTTTGCCATTAGACGGAGTGGAGCGTGTGACTCCCTCATGCTCCCTGGGCAGTTGGGAAGTGTTGCTAAGTATCTCTTTAAGGTGGCCACATAAATTCCAAAGCTGAAATGGTGGCCCATCTGTGGATCTAGATAGTGGAGGATTTAATTTGTTGCCTTATAGGGAAATAGAGGTGCTTGTTCCCACATATCCTGTATGGCTGAATGGTAGGTTCTTGATTGGGCTTTGTTAACCCCAGTTAATTAGAACATAGCTATCATGCTCAGTGTGGGTTGAATAGAAGGATGAGCATAAGGTGAGGTGTTGTAGTGGTGTCGTAGTGGTGAAAGAAGGTTTCTCCCACCTATCTTAGCTTACCAGCTCAAATTGATCTTGGGTAAAGTGCTCCTTTGGGCACTAATGGCCTCATTGACCTCGTCCTAAAGTCTCACCCGGCTGTAGGGGAGCTCACTTGACACTTCATCAATGTGTGGGGCAGTGATAAGCAATGACCAGTTTCAAGGACTAACCTGATCTGTAGCAGTCCTCTATGCCACAACCTCATATTCAACATACCAGCAAGAAAACCTGCATTAAAGTGGGGTAGGAGTCCAGCCAGTTAACCATTATTCCATTGCAAGTAATAAAGATTTCATATTCTCTGTATTATATGTTTTCATTCCAGGGTGCCAGGGCAATATCTAAACAAATACCACCCATTAAAGAGGGTGCTTTTGAAAGCAAAGATAATTCTTCAACTATAATTGTCTGCAGCTCCAGTCCAGGAAAAAACCCCAGAAAATGTTTCATTGGTTTATTTGGTCAGATTTCAAAAAGCAGCTTTAGGGAAGCCGAAGAGCTAGGGTATATCCCTTGGGATTTTAAACAACTTTTTCCCTGGTCTTTGAACCACAGACTCCCATGCAAGATCACAATTTGCTTTTGGAAGTCCCTACAGGCTCAAAAGTGGTTTGACAAGTGGCATGGTAGACTGCTGTTTTGGAAACATCAGTCCAGTGTCCTCTTGGGCATATGGAACTGATTGTGTGGTCCTTTGGATCTTGGCCATTGGTCATAACTAATTTGACTCCCTGATTTGGACAGTATTAATTTGTCTTGGGTGAGGGCAGCAGCTTTAAACATTTTAAAAATCAGACAGTTTTAGGGTTAAGATTGATCCGATATGTGACGAGCAGCTAAAATTCATTGCATTGACCATTGTGTTTCTAGCTCTCTGCCATTTTCAGATGGGCTGTGCTTCGGCCCTAGCTGAATGAATATTTAATTTCAATGGAACATTTTCTAAGCAAGTATGTTTTAGAAAGATGGAGAGAGACTGTAAGAGATGCTGAGAATCCTTGCAATATATGCAAGCAAACTACAGTGTTCATTTCATCCTCGTACATAAACTGTATCATCTGTGCTCTTATATTGATTTTATGGAGCAACACTCCATAAAAGAGGACCATATTATTTATTTATTTATTTTAAATTTGTACCCCGCCCTCCCCACAAAGCAGGCTTATGACCATATAGACTGATCTTGATATGCAGCATGTTTTGATATCAATGGCAAGTTTTTGTGCAAATCAAAACTCTTATACTCTCCTTTGTCATATTCTAGCCTTATTTGATAATTTCAGCATTGTTGTGTCAGTGTTAAAGCATTATTAATTTTTTTAATAAGATAGCATAAAATATCAGTATAGCTCACAATGTATTAAAAATAGCAGTAGAATAACTTTAATGTACATATTTCATGATATACTAAAAGGGATGTAAATATTAATAACAGAAAGGAGAGAAAAATAATAATGGTAGAACAATCAAGATTGGTCTCATAATACTCAGTTACCTCAGGCTCGCAAAGTGTAGGGAAGGAGGGGCTCTGAGGTAGACATACAGCTCCGTATCCCTTTGCCCATGTGATGCTACCTTGTCTACAGAAGTGAATGGAGAAATCTATTTTAGAGAGGAGACACTCGAAAGACAGTACATTGGATTTGTGATTGGGGAAATAGAGAGCATGTGGTAGATATCCAGTACCAATGATGGCAGCCTTGTTAGCCTGTGGCAGCAAAAATCAAACAGGAGTCTTGCAGTGTCATAGCAAGTAACACATATTTATTGTGGCATAGGCTTCTGTGGACAGATTGTGAGGCACATTTTAATTTTAAATTTTCATAATTCACTTGGAGGTTCTACAAGAAAGGCAGCATATAAATGAAGTAAATAAATAAAATATATGGATTCTCATTTGGCAGATTGCTTTGTACTTCTGTTTTACAGTCTAGAAATCTATACTCAATTTTAAAACACTGAATAGATTTAGTTGTTTATGATAGTAGTTTTGTATTTGTGGCTGAATTTTGTTGACATTGCTTCTCATTGTGATTGTCATTGTTCTACTTTTGTTCTAAAATGAGTACTTTTTGTTTTCCACTTTGAGGTTCCTTTAATTGGAATGTAGATTATACAGTATTGAATTATTATATTTTATCTTAATGCAAAAAGACCCCTGCTGGATCAGACCATCTAGTCCAACATCTTGCCTCACAGAGTGGCCAACCATTTCCTCTGGAGGACCAACAACAGGGCATAGAGGCTGAGACCTTCTCCTGATGTAGCCTCTTGGCACTGCTCTTCAGAAGTTTACTGTCTCTGGATGTGGAGGTTCCCTTTAGTCACCAAGGCTAGTAGCCAATGATAGACCACTCCTCCGTGAATCTTTAATTTTTTTTAAAAAGCAGTCTGTGCCTGTGGCCATTGCTATATTCTCTGCCACCAAATTCAGCATTTAATCATTCACTGAATAAACAAGAATTTCCTTTTGTTTGTCCTGATTTGACTGCCTGTCAGCTTCATTAGATTTTTTTGAACAAATAAAATAAATAATAAATAAAGAATATTAGTTCTAGTATTTTGGGAAAGAGAGAAAAAGTTCTTTCTATCTAATTTCTCTACCCTGTGCATCATTTTATAAACTTCTATCAGAGAACCTGTCTCTTGAACACTTTCATGCAAAATCTTTGGGGCATAAGCCATCCAAAGTTAAGCACCATTAAGTGTATTTAACCTGGAAATGTAAGCATGTACTTAAATGCCTCCCCTTTAAACCCATGAGGGCTTCAAAGTGATTAATGCTGGATGAATGGGGCCCTTTGGATTTGCTTTTAGCATAAAATCCTCAAGAAGAGAAATGTTCATACTTAAAATTCTTTATCGTCAGGGACAGTGATTGAGCCATTAAATGGTAATTATCACAAAGATGGTAAACAGCAGAAGTGTCAAAGTAAACATGGGTGGTTTGGCGAGGCACCATCTTCCATTAAAAAGGCTGAACCCTGGCGACTTAACTGGAGCTTTGTCTCCTGCTTGTTCTTTGTTTTCTCAAGGAAAGTATTTGGCACCATGGGGCAAAGAGGGAGGATCACTAGTAGTAAGAAAAGAGGTTCCTGCAAGCATTTACTTAGAGGGCACATCCATCAATGCGGCATCAGATATCTACTTTCCGCTGTGCCCAGTGAGTGAAGTCACTATATGATAAATTGATTTTCAGCTACAAGCAGTGTGGGCCTTCTCCCCCAATAAGTTTTGAAGTTTCAGTGTAGGTAAATTAAAAGGAAGTATCCCAAATTGCCTTCCCATCAGTGTCAAAGCTGTTCTGCTGGCAGCATGGCACTGCAGAGAGGAGGAGGAGGAGGAGATTGGATTTATACCCCACCCTTCACTCAAATTGTCAGAGTGGCTTACAATCTCCTTTCCCTTCCCTTCTTCACAACAGACACCCTATGGGGTAGGTAGACCTCAGAGAGCTCTTTCGAGGACTGTTCTTGAGAGAAAAGCTCTCAAGGTTACACCAGCAGCTACACATGGAGGAGTGGGGAATCAAACCCGGTTCTCCCAGATTAGAGTCTGTGCTCTTAACTACTACACCAAACTGGTGTTTTGTTGATCCTCCCATCCCACTGTACATCCCCAGGTTACTCCCAAGTTTTTCTTTGGGATTCAGTTACCTGCTAGAACACAGTTCAGAAGAATACAGTGGGAGGAGAAATGGGAAAGTTGCCTTTATCTAGAGCAGTGCAGCTTTGCTTGCATTGCTTAGGAGCCAAACAATTGTTCTATGACATTTTTTGCTGATTTGGAATAATGAAGGGAATCTGGGCACCATTTCCTTAATAGAAATTGCTTCCTCTCAATTGTTATTAGGCGTGGTAGGAAGAAAGAAAGATGGGGGCTGTTTATATCAGAAAAACCGCAGGGGGAGGGAAAATGGCTAACTCTTTCTGTGCCCCAAGGCCATAGCCCCAATCCAAATTGCCCCTCCCTTTTTAAGGTTGCATATCAGAAGATGCATTGTTGGATCCCCAACGTAGCATGCCATTTACCTCCAAAAATGTTTAACTGACATCTAGGTGGAGAACAAAGAAACAATCCATCTGAGGTATCCTGAGGGCAAATTTACATGCCATAGTAATCATATGACGATCTTAAGTATTACTTGATAAGATGAATGTGTGAATCTGCAGCTTTAGTTTATCAAGTAACAGATTGTTGCTTGGTATCATTATCCAAAGATTGCTGTGGAAGATAGGATGATCACATTCACAGGTTCATGACAGGTGGTCTAGCAGACCAAAAGGATAGCCGTGTGTCATCTCAAACAATATATTTCATCTCAAACAATATGTTTGACACAGTAAAGAAGGGTCTGAAGGATCTTGTGTTGTAAAGTGCTAGAGCCAACCTATTCATGCTAGCTTGGGCGGGTGCATGACAAAGAGGGTGGCTTTTCAGGGGGAATTATCCTTTCTCTCCTATCTTTGGGAGGGGTAAGAAACAAACATTCAGTTTTGACAAGCAGGGCTTTTTTAAAAACAAAAAAAAGGAATAGTGAGTGGGCCCAAACAATTGTATCTCATTAGAACAGAGAATTAGAGCACACCCAAATTGGATTATACTTTATTTTCTAAAAACTTCACATCCCTGCTACTTAACGGAGACTTTAAGATCTTTATCTGTGGGCTCTGCAAATAAATAGGCAGTTATGGTATTTATTTATGGTGGGTAGTCCTGAACCCAGAAGGGAATTAGCAGATTTAGCCAGAGTTCATGGTTTCCTGCTGAACTATTAAGGGTTCCACGGATTGTTGCCTCAAGTATGTTACAAAGCAAACACCTCTTATCTACAATGATATTCTCACACTACCGTCTTGGCCATGGACTTCAAAAGCAGAATACGGGGAAGACCAGAGAGGCAATAACCCTTAATCTGACAGAGACCATCCTGGTTAGGGCAGACAACCTAAAAGTTAAGGCATCTCTGGAGTCTGTTATGGGGTGTTTAACTGCATGAGGTGATTACAGGCCATCTGTTTCAATGGTCTGCAAGTTAATCTTTTCTGCATTCTCCTACTGTCACGTCTCCTTCATTCTTAACTAGTGCCAGCATTTGAGTTTCTTCACTAGTCTAGTGACTTTTTACCTCAAGTGATTGAGTAGGTTTAATTTTTTGAAAACAGAATGGTCTTGAATGTATTTAAAAAGTTCTTCTGAAGTATATGAGAAATTAAAAGAATATGGCAGTTTTCTTTTAATTGCAACATTGTTTTCAGAAATCTTTTGTAAAACTATGCTTTGCCTTACAGGCAATGAGCTTGCTTTGTCAAGGATACAGAACTGAAGTTAGTAATGTGAGAATTTTATTGTGTTGGTTTTCTCTTCACTCGTACGTGAAATACAATGAAAATACTATGCTATTACCCATTTTAAATCTATTTGTCCCCTGAGGTCCTCTTCATCCAAAGGACATCTATAAACCACTAGAAATGTTATCATGAAGACAACAATCCTACCACACCCTCAAAAGTTGCAAGAGCTTCAGAAGAACTTTTGGCATGGGTAGTATTTACTCAAGGGAAAAAGGATATTGGTTAAACAGCCATTGATGTATATAATTACTCTTGTGGCCAGGGAGTATTTTTAATTGTACGCTTTTTTCAAAGATCAGATATGATGCTAGTGGACACTAATAATTATTGTTAAAAACCAATAGCAACAGATAGCCTTTCAGAATGCTTAGCAAATTCAGTATGCTGCCAATTTTAATATTTCTTGTGGTTTTATTGGAACAACTTTGAAAAAGCAACAGCAACTTTCTTAATAAAAAGAACATGTTTTCAATGCCAAAACTAAATCTGACCTTTTATATACATCTGTCCCCACTGGTGAACATTCAAAAGGAACAATGGAACAACATTTTGTAGAAAGCAGGGTTGCCAGCCTCTAGGTGGGGCCTGGAGATATCCCAGAATTACAATTGATCTCTGACTACAGAGATCAGGGTTTTTTTCTGGAGAAAATGGCACCTTTGGAGGGTGGACTCTATGGCATGATACAATGCTGAGGTCCCTCCCCTCTCCCAAACCTGCCTCCAATCCCAGATTCCCAGGAATTTCTCATCACAGAGTTGGCAACTTCAGCAGAAAGGGTGTGCAGTGGGGTTCCCAACTCTGGCCTGGAGATTTGGGGGTGAAACTTGGCGTCGGATGCAGGGTTTGGGGAGGTAAAGAACCATAGAGTCCACCCAACGAAGCAGCCATTTTCTCTAGGGGAACTGATCTTTGCAGACTGGAGATCAGTTGTAATTCAGGCAATCTCCTGGCTCTACCTAGAGGTTGGCAAACCTACTGTGTGGGTTTGCCGTGGATTCCCTCCCTCTTGATACACACCCTTCTTCTCCCTTCAGCCCAGGAGCTGGCAAAGGCTTTAATAGGCTGCTTCCACTCTGGTTCTAAAGCTTTACTGGAAAGGGCCCAAAAGACCCTCCACAACCCCCAAGCAATTTCATTTACAGTCAGGCTGTGCGCCATAGCTGCCCACCTCTTGCCAGTGGTGGGGATCAGCCCCAGCTCCTGTTTCCTGCTATGATTCCTACTGCTCTCAGGAGAAAAATAATGAGTGGAGGGAATGCCACTAGTGACAGCATGACATCACTTCCGGGGAAAACCTGGAAGTGATGTCAGTCCTCTCCAGAAATCACTGGAAACTCTGTTTTGGGAGAGCCCCCCCCCCCGTGCCTCTCCCTTTTGCCAGACAGTGGCTGGAAACCCTAACATGTCATGATGTGTGATTGAATGTGATGTGAATGATCCAGACAGGGTGAGCAAGGAACAGTTTATTAAAAACAAACAAACAAACAACACTGTAACAGTGAAGTAACTAAAAGAACAGTTATAAAAATGGACCCAGAATATAACCGGACAGGGCAAAACTCACACAGAAAGAAGTCAGATCTAGGGCTGCCTGCTCTGACTTGGGATATACCTGGAGATTTTGTGGGTGGAGCCTGGGAAACGTGGGGTTTGAGAAGAGGAGGGACTTCAGCAGGGTATAATGCCACAGAGTGTACCCTCCAAAGCAGCCATTTTCTCCAGGGGAACTAGGGATGCCAGCATCCAGGTGGGACCTGGGGATCCCACGGAATTACAGCTCATCTCCAGACTACAGATATCAGTTCCCCTCGAGAAAGCAGATGCCATGGAGGGTGGACTCTATGGCATTGTACCCCAGTGAGGTCCCTCTCCTTCCCAGGCTCCATCCCCAAATTTCCAGAAGTTTCCCAATCTGAATGTAGCAATCCTATCCCCACCATCCCCCGCTGGTGGCCAGGATAGACCTGGCAACCCTGAGGGGAACTGATAATCATTGTCTGAAGATCAATTGTAATAGTGAGAGATCTTCAGGTCCTACCTGGAGGTTGGCAACCCTAAAAACAACAAATCTCCCTAACGTGATTGCCTTATTTGGTTCCTATTTAGCATTGCCAAGCCTCCTGCTGCGGTGGGAGACCTTCTGCTGGCAACCTCATTGTGCAGTGGGAGAAAAACCTGGAAGTGAAATCATTCCACTTTAATTGTTTCACCATAATTTTACCATAGTGTTTTCAGCAATTTCGAGCAATGTGACATCACTTCTGGCTTTTCCCAGAAGTGATCTCATGGCACACAATGCCAAGCTCCCCGCACCCATCCCCACCCCAAAGCTTTTGTCAGTTGCCAAGCATGGCCTGGCAACCCATTCCTGACTCAGTCCCTGATCCCAGTTGTCCAGACTCACCCCCACCATGGGGTGAAGAATCTGCTCCCTCCAGAGCAGTCTCAACCCTGTTCAGCTTCAGGGAGTGAATACCTTCCTTCCCTGTGCAGAGCCTTATATGCTTTCTGACCAAGCTCTACCTCCTCACCAGTGATTGGGTTCTGCTTTTCCCCAGCCTAATCTTAAGGCCTGAAGCCTAGTTGCAAACTGTAGGCCCACTGACAAATTTACACAAAGGACTCACAGGCCTTTGTAGAAGAGAGGCTTCTGTGAGGCCTGCTGGCAACTTATTCTTCAGCCTTAGGCCTATGATCATGACACCTTTTATGGTCAATTTCTGCCCCAGGATTTCCAGTGCATAGAAGGAAAGCCATTAATATTTGGTGAGTTATTGTATAGAAGAGTATTCCTTATCATGTGTTCCAGCCTCACTTTTAAAGTGCAGAGACATGTTATTTGGTGATTCTCTCTCGCTCTCTGTATGTGTGTGTGTGTTTGCATGTGTGTACACACACACATATACACCATGCAACTATGAATTGGAAAGTGACTAAGTGTAACTAGTTTTTCTTCTTGACTGCCTTGACTTTTCTTGGCTATAAATCATGAGCATAGGGTAGTCAAGAAGCAGAACTAGTTATATTGTCCAATGCATAGTTGCATAGTTATACACATTCAATTGCCATTGAAAGAAGTCACTCATTATTTATGGGATCAGTTGCTATGTATGGGGTGAACTGGGCAGATTAAATGACCCAGCAGGAAGCCTAGCTAAGAACCGCCCCCAGTCAGCTCAGATCTGATCAGTGGCAGATATAATGATGGAGATGGGTTCACCAATCACTTCTTCCTGTACCACCACTGACTGTGTTTGAGCTGAGTGGTCCATGGCACTGCTAGCATCACTGGGGCTGTGCTTAGTTTGCTCCTAGCTGCTGTTGCCTTTCAGAACAGCTGAGCACCAGACACTTTCCCAATGAGTTAAGAGACCAATCCCTTTCTTTGGGTGCTTCATTCTGCACTGGGCAATGGTCACAGAGTATTTCTTGGAATTCTCTCAACTGTAGACCACCCTTGAGATCAGATGCTAGTAGACTAGGGTGCCAGACACCCACTGGTGGTGGAGGATCTTCTGCCCCCCAACTTTCATTGCCCACTGCTGTTTACTGCAGCTGGCAGGAGAAGAAAATGTGAGTGGGAATGGTTTTGCCATGGAGTTTCTGGCAAGTGATGTTCCAGGGAAAATCTGGAAGTAACGTAATGCTGTTTGTCAAAGCTGCCCACCCCAGCTCCTGCCAGTTGCCAGCCTCTGGAGGGTCGCTGACTGGGAGACACTAAAGATTACTTTTTTAAAAGAGGGACTTTCTATCAATAATATACTTTCTAATCATTATCCTGATTTACACAGGCTCCATATGAGTAATAAGATTTTAATTACAAACTTAAGAATCCTTGTTGCACAGTTCCCTGCCTTTTGAAAATGGAACAACAGAATTCGCTGTCTAAAGAAATCATCCATGAAGTTAATCATGCACAAGCATTCTTCAGATATGTTACTCTATCCTGACTGCCCCCAGGGATGCATTCATGAGAAGAACATAGACTGTAATCTGTGCCATTCACGACTTCAGCCAAAGCTTCCCGGCAGAGATGTTTATGATCTCAGCAGCACAGTTTTCTACTGGGAATTGTTTCCACGGAGCTGTGGCTGTATCCATGGATAGCCAGAGTCACACCTTATATTCTCTCCACACCAAAGCATCCCTGGAAATAGGTGGGGCACATTGGATGAAGAAGTTTATTGACTGCTTGAACCAGTCCTTAGATACTTCAGCAACAAACACCAGAAGGCAACAAGCAAACCTGGGCCACAGACCAGCACCAGTTTTCATCTCTGTCAGCCCTCACCTGAGTGTAGCCATAGTTATTTATACACTTATTACATCTGAATTTTCTCTTTCCTCAGATCCTTTTAACTTCACAAAATCCCATGAAGAAACTAGACCTTGTACTCAAGTTGCCCCTGTTTAATGAGGATTGCCCCATATTCCTGTACCTGCCCTGGGGAAAGCATTGTCTATGATGTCCCTGTTTTGTCTCATAGGGAGAATTTGGGGGGGGAGGTGTTGCCTTTTTAAAAAGTCTTTATACATGTGTGTGTTTATGCATAAGTGCAGAAGAAGTCAATCCTGTTTTTAAACCATGTTATCAAACCAAACTGTGGCTAAGTGGTGGAACTCTCCGTTGCACAAAAAGATGGCACATTGTTTCCTTGGTTGCCATGTGTGGTCTGGAACATGTGTACCCTTGACATCTGCCTGTTTGAATGTGGCTGCATTTCAAATTGGAACCCATGCCCAGACCAAAGTACTCTAATATAAGGAAGTAGCCTTCCTCTTTGAAGCCCATCACTCCTTGTTTAGGGAGATGCTCACCTGGATTTTATCGCTGGCTATAACCCAGAGCAGTGACCTGCATACTATTAATAAAGGATCTGTCATGAGGCGATGAAGAATCATCACAACTCTGAATGGGATACCTGAATATCAGAAATAATGTTAATTTAAGATGACTATACTACATCAAAACAGTGAAACATTTATTTGTTTTAAATATTATGCCCCATCCATTCAATATCTTAAGGCAGTTTACAAGAAACAAAAGATCTGCAAATAAATCATCCAGTATGAAAAAGAAATCCTAATTCCTTAAAAGGGGATAAAACAGAGAAAAAGTCAACCTGAACATAAAACTACAATCTTCTTGAAGACAATGCTAACTAGACACTCTATCCAAATGTTAAATTTACTGTCTTTCCTGAAAGCTGGTAAGAACTAAGAAGGAGCATTCCTTACAATCTGAAGAAATCCATTCAACAAGGTGAGGTGGGCATGGAGAATGTTCTTGAGCAGGTTGTTGCCAAATGTGCTTACTACAATGAGGTCACTGATGGAAGGTATTGCTGAGCTGAGAATGGCTCAAATGCAATGAGTACTGGTCTCTATTTTCATGTATGAAATTTTGGACTGTGTGAGGCAGTCCTGGAATTTACTAGATTGCTTGAGATTATTCACCCAGTGTATTTCATACCTGAGTAGGACTTTGAATCAGAGTCTGTGGTCACACACATTAAATAATCCACTTTCAATCCACTTTCCAACTGGATTTTTACTGTGTGAACTGGCAAAATCTAGTTGGAAAGTGCATTGAAAGTGGATTATTTATTGTGTGTGATCGCAGCCAGAGGCTGAGGTCAGGCTGGCAGTATTGAAATGTGAGGGAGTCATGGCAAAAAGACCCAAAACAATGTGTTCTGGGTATTCCCGGTCACACTGCACCAACTGATGCAGGAGCATATCGGGGAGGAGGTGCAAGGAAGCATTTGCACTGTTAGTCTGCCCCTGGCAGAGGCGTGGCTGTAAGCGGCTTTTTCTTACTCTGGCGACATGTACCTATGCACACAGATGCATAGGTGCAGCAGCAATTATCAACGCAGCTTGTTCGCACGGCTTTTAGCATGCACACGTCCGGGATGCAGGATCACCATGCTCTCCAGGGTTTGCTACCACTTTCACTTGGTATTTTTTAAACTCGGGAGGGAAGTGTGACAAGATGGGTTGAGTATGGCTGGGGAACGCCTGACAGCTGTGCCTGGGTGAACCAGCCCCTTTAATCCATTTGTGAAACATACCTATATCGGGCCAAACTGCCAGTCTGAACTCTGCCAGAGTTTATTAAATCCCAACCTAAAAAGCTGTAACGCAGAGAGAGTTGGATCCAGCACAGCATTTTCGTGGGCATAAGGACTTCCCCCTATAGAATGCCACTTTCTCAGCTCCCCCTCCTACAGCAGCCCCAAGTGGGGGTAGGTACAAGATTGGGGGGGCGGCATTTGGGGCTGCCATGGGAGCAGCTGAGAAAATCACAATCTGTGGGAGGAAATCCTTGCACCCATGAAACTATGGTCTTGAATGCAATTGACAGGTTCAGATCCTGCCTTATATTTTAATTTTTTTTCGCACCTTAGCTATGTAATGACATCATGTAAGAAAGAGAATAATAAAGCATCAGATATTCTATTCTTCCATTCAAGAAAAATAGCTATTACTCCCCCCCCCCGAAGTCTTCTTACCTCTTGCAAATCAGAAATATTCAGGAGGTCATTTTTTAATCAAGGGTTTAGAACTGTAGTGCAATGGAACAGCTCAGGTGGTCACATTATAAGGCAGAGGATTGTAGCCTATTGCAATGCTTGCTCTATGTTCCACCTTCCATTTAACTGCATTGTAACCCACTTACAATACACTTCATAACCCACTTTCAGCATTATAGCATGTCATGCCCTAAACAGTGGCTGTCTTTTTTTGTGTGGTTTGTTTCAATGTTTCTGTTGTTGTCAGTGGTGTTCACATGGCTGTCTTCAAGTTAGGTGATCCTACTGCATTGTTTATTAGAGGTCCTTGCTGTCTAACTCTTTTTAAAGTTTGTAATCCACTTTGTGTCTCAGTGACTAAGGCAGGCTATAAAGAAAGTAAATAAAATAAAACAAATGCTTGAAACTAAATTACATGCAAATATTATTAATGAGGAATAGATGCAAACATGCCTAAATGATTTGGGAAGTTTTAATGCTGGAGTGAAACTTTATACTAAGCTTTGAACTTGAGGCACAGGGCCATGAAGCTACTGGATCTTCTGATTATTAATGTGTTGCCAGACTCCAGTGACAATTTATGAAGATAAGTTAAAAAAAATACACTGGTCTTTCAGAGGTAACAGGAAATGAAATCGATCTGTCTGCAGAAGCCTGTGTCCATATGAGGTTCACCCTTATTGGATTACAGTGAGAATCAGAATCTCCCCCCCTTTTATAGTTCCATCTACATTCCATTGGGATATATGCATTTAATTCATGGAGGCCAAGGGGCGAAGCTACACAAGATTTTGGAATTCCATGGCTGGAAACTGACTTTACAAAACAGCTGACCTGTGTCAGAATCACACCAGCACTGGGCGGGGGGATTGCTTGGGCTGCATCCAGAGCAAAATTTCCACTTGCACTGGATGTGCAAGTTGAAAGGCAAGGAAAAAGGCTGTGGTAGCTGTTTGCTCTAAGTCAGACTTCTTGATTGTATTCCAACTTAAGTTTCTGCTTCCGAAAGATTTTGTACAACATATTTGTGGGCATATATAAGAGAGAAGCAGTTTTCTGTTGTAGAAGTAGAACAGCATCAAATCGATTTACATTTGTTTTTGTGCATTAATTATGCCATTGACTTGTCCACTGATGTGATCTCTACATTCGAAATTGCCCTCTCTTGGACTGCTTTATATCCTGATAGGGAAAAAGAGGTACACATACTGTGCCTGTCTTTTTTCTCACAGGATCTTAAATCAGGATGGCATTTTCATTGGGAAACAGCTCAGGGGGAAGAGTTAAATGACTCATGTCCAATACCAGGACCACAATGTAGGTTAGCCTCCCACAGCAACTGTTATTAGGACCAAATAACACACTGAGACATCCAGTCACAGATCTCCACCATCATGATAAAGGCAGGGACCACTCTGCAGGGTGTATTGTTTGGGAGACACTCCTTTTATATGTATATTATAAAGGACCACTTTCATCCCCGCTGATTAGAATGGTGATCTAGTCTAAGGCTGCATTCATACCGACAGTTTGGGCCTATTTAGCTGCATTCCCCTAACAGATTAAACTGGCAGGGTCACACAGGAACATCTGCCAGCTGTTCCCCAGTTGCACTCACGCTGTTGGAAGATGAGTTGGAGATGGGGTAAAAAGACTGTAGGTGAAATCTGATGCAAATGGCTCCCTGTGCATTCCTCCCATATTTCTGGATATCTGAATGCAAGGGAGTGCAAACAGAACAGATTGGTGGTGTGAACCCACCAATTTGCCCCACAGTCCGAGGTGCACATATGTGCATCTGCCAAGGATTCTTTTTAAAAAACCGGACTAAGTGTATGGTGCATGGCAACATTCTGGATGATCCATTGTGGCCCCCATGCAATACCCAGGTGCCTCCAGCTGTTGTGTGTGAGCGCGATTGTCCATTCCTGATTGGAACAGAAAGATTTGTCCCACCTCCAAAGTACCTGAAGCTGCCAGTCTGTCTGCAGCCTAAAACTACCTTCTGTCCCACTGGCTAGTCTACTGCTTTGCTTTTCAGTTCCAACCAGTCTATGCCAGTGGCTTGAAGATAACCCCAAAGAATTCCTTCATATTTTTTTTTTTAAAAAGCATTCAAAGGTGACTGAGGGAGGCCAATTAAGGAAAGTCTTGCTGCTCTTTGGGGCAGGAAAAGAACTCTGTCCTCGTGGCAAATTATTTTGGCTTTTCTGATAATATTTTGGAATATAAATCAGGAAATGAAATGCTATAAATAGGGACTTTCAAACATGGCCTTGGAAGAGGCTAATATATAATTTAAGCACAAAAGGCAAGCCAGCCAGCCTTTCTTCCTAATTCAAGATGTAAGTGGGTTTTATAGTGTACCTAAAAAAACAGCCCTTATATATGTTTATATATATTCAGCACCGATCTGACTGTTGGTTATTACTGGAAGTCAAATCAGAATCTCTTTTTTTATTTTTAGTTTATTACCATAGAATTTGTGTTTCCTTTTTATCTGGAGAACAGTTTCAATGGAAGACTCATCTCCTGCCTTTTTGTGTACCTTTGTAATTTTCCAGCCAAATTGGACAAAACTCAGGGGGATTATAGTACGCCCCAAAGATACCCACATTGCCAAATTTCAGACAGATGAGTAAAGCCTTCCTCCTTTGAGGCAATGAAAGGCACCCCATATCTATGGGAGAATTAATAGGAAAAAATTCTAGAAAGTAACACAGACCGTACTGTAGTCACTGAGATTGAAGAACAGTAGAATAAAGAAAGGCATACTAACAAGGCAAGGGCACTTGAGGGCACAAGGAGGGTAAGGCATCTGGGCAGGTAGGCAGCTGGAGGAGGACCTTGAGGTAGATTGTCTTGAAAAAGGTATCAGTTTTGGAGATACAGTTGCCCAGGCCGAGCATGACAACTAGCAGGAGAATTGGAGGCGGGGACACAGGGGGCTGGCATAATGAGTGTGATGATGTCACTTCTGAGGAACTCCCAGAAGTGAAGCCAATAGCTCTAGGAATTACCACAAATTCTATGGTAAAAACCATAGAGCTTCTGGAGATTCCTAGAGTTATTGCTGTCACTTAGGGGAAGGATGCTATTGCATTAATGATGCCATTGAGTTTTTTTCTTTCCCTGCCTCAGTTGGAGGCTTGATTACACTATTTGGAAAGTAGCAGTCAAGCAGAGGAGTCTGATTACAAGGGGAGATTTGGTACCGTACAGAGCAGGCTTTTGGCGGAGAGAGGAGGACAAAGTTCCAGTCCATATCTTTAAGGATTGGAACATCTCACACATTTATGTAGTCCTAGTTACCAGCTTGCAGTCAATCAAGAAAGTCCAGAGCCTCTTTCCCCATGTCCCCTAAGGAATACTGTGTTCCTTCTATGCCTTTATTAGGAAAATGCTGTCTGCTTTGTAAAATGAAACTAACAGAAGCAGAGAAAGCAATAACAATAAAAAGCAGAACAAAAAATAATAATGGATTTTTCATTATAGGCTGGTTAGATAGGAAATTTATTTTATTTTCAACCTAATTACAGTAACTGCAAATAACATTGTAATTATCATAATGAATAACAAAAGAAACACACAAGTCTGGTATGTGCATTGTTCCCTCTACTGATTTGTGTGTGAAATGCACAGTTTGCACATTGCTTATGTGTTGAATGCATAGTGTGTGTATGTATGTGTGCATTTATCTTTATGATGAGGAGCTTTACGTGCATGCCTTTGTACAAAGTATATGTCTGTGTTCAAGGTGTGCAGAGAAGACAGCTGCAGGTCCATCCCTCTGCCCTTCCTCCCTCAACACCGTAACAAATTATCGCACATTCCTTTGTGTACAATCATAACATAACATGAACATATTCCCATTAACATTGCCAAATTTAAGTGCCACCTTCTTCCCTATGAATCTTCCCATCCACTTCAGTCATCCTCAGATGCCCTGCTTTGGGCCCCTGGTGTCTGAGGCTAGACATGCGGCAACCTGAGAAAGGGCTAGAACATCAGAACTCCCTCCCCAAGGAGACTGCCTCCCTCCCTCTCTCTAGCTTTGTCTTCTGCCAGTGTGTGAAAATGTTTTTGTTTTGTTTGACATACCCCCAATAATTGTTACTGGCTCTCCTGCATGGTTTTGGTGTTAGGTGTGTTGTGTGTTTTTGGTTTTATTGAGTTGTTTGATTATTTTGTGTATATTCTGTTTTGAGAAGGAAGGCAGCATGGTATAGACCAGTCTTGTCAGATCTCAGATGCTAAGCGGGGTTGATATTTGGAAGGGAGACCTCCAAGAAAGACTCTGCAGAGGATGGCAGTGGCAGACCACTTTGACCTCTCACTTGTCTTGAAAGCCACTTGCTGGGGTTGCTATAAGTCCGTTGCGACTTGACGGCATTTTGCACACACATATTCTGTTTTAAGTGGTGTTTAAATGGCTTAAATTTTTTAGTGTTTTGATATTTGCCACTTTGAAAACCCTATTTGGGTGGAAAGGTGGAACAGAAGCTTTTAAAATGTATTTATTTGATTAGATTTTTATACCACTCTTCCCGCAAGTGGGCTCAGGGCGGTTTACAACGTAGCTTTATAAAACATAAAATCCAATAAACAGACTAAAATACAAATTTACAGATTAAAGTAAAACCCCCACATGGTGCCGTAATCCAGTTCTAGACCCCCAATTTATATTAGCAAGGGGGGAAGGAGATGGAAGCAGGTAGTGGAGCAGACAGTTATTAGAGCTATTTATTATTTTTATAGCTATTAAATCCATTAAAATTGTTGCTGTCCTCAACCATATGCTTGGCGGAACATCTCTGACTTGCAGGCCCTGTGGAATTGTAGCAGATCCCGCAGGGCCCTGATGTGAATCTCATGGCTGTTTCCCCGGCACAGCTCGTACAACCATGAGAATGATCTCTCTGGGGTTCAGAAGGATAGCTGGAGGAGAATGTGGGGAAACCCCCCTTTGTCTTCCACACACAGATGGTAACATCCTGTCCACTGAATAAGGAATTGTGACCTTATAAAAGCTCCATTGTACCCTTAGAAAGAAATGATTTGATGGAAAGGGTTGATTTTGTTTTCATGAGCTCTGGGGACTAAAACGACGTTTGAAAAACCGAAATGGCCATATGTAAATTAAGAACACAAAAGCCCAGTTTTATGATTTGGGTTGCAGTTTAATTCCTTCCTATCTTTCTTGCCATTGTTTAAAAGAGCAGTCAGAACATCAAAGGGAAGTGGCATGTGTTCTAAATCAGGACTTCAGTGCTGGAGTATGACAGAACAAAAATTAAAACTAAATAAATGTGCTGTTTTAGCTCTCATATTTTCCTCAAAATTGCTTCTTATGAAATCAGTTCCTTTAAAGACGTGGTAGTTTGTTCCTTCCCCCTCTTCCCCCCTGCCTTTATTGGTTTGATCTTACTTCACAAACTCTGATGTTTGTGCCATGGTGAAAGACCAATTTCTTTTCCAGAAAGGTACAGCAATAAAATTGGTGGTTGTCACAATACATTTGAACACCTGACCTGGGCTGCTTAGCAGTTTCTCCAACATGCAAGGAATAAAACATTCCTATTCCAATGTATGCTGTACTGTGACTTGAAGGACAAGGATGTACACCGAATTTAAAAAACTGGTCGGGATACAATGGTGTTGTTAAAAGTAATGGCTGAAGTGGTTTCAATTATTGCTTTCCAGGATTTGGTATTCCATAAGTGGTCCATTCATATATCTGAGATGATGCCACTAATTCACCCTTGGCTAAGGAGAGGGAACAATGAACCATTTGTCAGGAAACTTGTTTGTATAAGGGAGCGGTGGCACAGGCGGTAAGTGAAGCCTGCATGACATCTGGCCGAACAGCTTCGGCTGTTCGAACCCCACTGTGGCCGGAGTGAGCTCCCGGCCCTATATCCCAGCTCCCACCTACCCAGCGGTTCAAAAGCCCATTAAAGGGCAAATAGATAAATTGAGTACCTGCTCTTAGAGCGGGGGGGGCACCCGCTCTTGTGGTGTAGCGGCAGCGACGTGAGTGGCAAGCGGCAAACGGTGAACGGCGGTGGCGGCAGAAAAAGTATGGCGGTGGCTGGTGAGGCTGGCAAGTGAAAGGAGGCTGGGCTGACAGGCACAGAGGCAGGGCGATGTGACAGGCCGGAGCCTGATGGACAGAGGCCGACAACAAGCATGCGCAAAACGTGCACTCGGCCCGGACTCGAAGGTGTCGCAACAGCCAAAATAAAGGTTGGAAAATCAAGACCAGCGCCAGGAGAACGCTGTTCACAGACAACAGGAAAAAACAACTGGCTACAAAGAAAGGGTGCCTGGTAGGCTTGTCACCTTCCCTTGTATGTGGCCCTAGGTTAGGATTTGTATCAATGGAATATGTGAACTGCTCAGAGCCCTTAGGGGGTGAGTGGTATACAAAATCGAAAGATAAATAAATAAGATAAATAATGATCACATGTTACACAGAGATGGGCAGTGGGTGTCACCTTTTCTCCTCTCCCCATTCCTGCTTATTGGACAAGTGTTTGGTTCTTTCAGTTCTTTCAGTGACAAGTTCTTCAGCTCTTATGGGATGCGAGGCATTGCTTAGGTTTATGTTTATGTGTATAGAAGTGTCTGAAATCATGCATGCTATGGAGAAAGTGAATAGAGAGAATATTTTATTCCTCTCCCAAAAATATTAGAATTGGGGAGGGAGCCAATTAAATTGATGAGCAGGGAATTCAGGAAAACAAAGTAATTTCCTGCACAATGCATACTTAACTTGTGAAAACCTCTGGCTCAGGATGAAGTGATGGTAGCTAAGATAGGTTTTTAAGGGGGTTAGACAAACTCTGCAGCTAGAGTAGCCCAAGCTTATCAGAGCTCAGAAGCTAAGTGGGGTTGGCCCCAGTTAATATTTGGATGGGATACCACCAAGGAAGTCCAGGGTTGCTATACAGAGGATGACAATGGCAAACCACCTCTGCTCATCTTTTGCCTGGAAAACCCCATAAAGGGTAACTATAAGTTGGTTGCAACTTGATGGCACTTAATTATTTATTATTAGACAAATTCATTGTGGGTAGGTCCTGTCAGTGGCTACTAACTATGATGGCTAAATGGAACCTTGGTTTTCAGAGGCAGTATATCACTGAAAAACAGTGGTGAGGGATAAGAATAGGGGAAGGCTTTAGCATCTGCTCAGCCACTGGGGGAGCAGGATGTTAAATTAACTGAACCTTCGGTCTGATCCATAAAGGCTTTTCTTGTGTTCTTATAAAACTGTTAAAGCCAACCATCTCTTGGCAGGACACCACAAGCACATGCATGTACAAACTTCTGCACTGTCTCTGGTTCTCTGGATAAGAGTGTGTACAAGAAGAGGGACCCACAATACTCATGGGGGGGGGAGAAGCTCCATGGGAGGAGAAGGAAGCAGCCACAGGTGAGCCTTGTCCCCAGCCCCCCCCAGCCCCGGCACCCACGGCAAGGCCTGCACCCCTCCAAGCCTTCTCCCTCCCCCCAGCACCAGTGGCGAGGCCTGAACTTGGCCCGCCAAGCTTTCTCCCTCCTCCCTCCCCTAACAGTGGCGGCGAGGTCTGGCTGGCCTGCCAAACTTTCTCCCTCCCCCTTGGCTGGGGGTGGTGAGGCCTAGCCAGCCCACCAAGCTTTCTCTCCTCCCCTCTCCCCCCCAGCAGTGGCGGTGGTGAGGGCTTTCTCCCTCCCCCCGAGTGGCAGCAAGGGCTGAGCAGTTTACAGCTGCCAGCCAGCCATGCCTTCTCCTGCCCCCACCCCCTCCCTGGCAGTGGTGGCGGTGAAGCCAGAGCGTTCCCTGTGCCTGCGCAGGGAACACTCTTTTACTTTTGGGGGGATTTAAATATCCCCCCTATATTTTTTTCACAGTTTTTAGATTTTTCTGGACATCTGGGGATTGCCCTAAATGTGCAGGGAAATCTCCCTGCCCCCCAAGTGCCCCTGATGTGTGGATTTAGATATCTGTACAGAGGGGGCATGTTGGGAATTAGATATAGAGATGAAAATGGCCTCATAGGAAGGTTTTTCAGCTCCACCCCCCCTTGGTTGAGTAGTACAATTGATTTATTTTCTATATAAATTTGTGGAGACAGCATCTGGAGGGTTTTTTTCTTTCACAGGAAATATTGGTACAAATTCATGAGTATGCGACATTAGAAGTTTTAGGGCTAATCCTGTGAATTAAAAATAAGATCCATAACTCTGTGCTGATAACTGCCCCTTTTCTATGGTATTGTTGGGTCATCTGCTAAGGATCCCCTTTTCGGATCAGTTATGTCCCTGACCCCTTCAGTCAGTGGACGATCTAGTACAGGGGTGTCAAACTCATTTGTTATGAGGACCGGATCTGACATAAATGAGACCTTGTTGGGCCGGGCCATGTGCGTCATAAAATGTAATGCCAGGTAGCGGAGATATAAACTTTATAAAGGACACAGACAAACACAATCAAAGATTTTTAAAAACTTAAAAATGAAACATACTTAAAACATTAGCACTCTTGCAATATTTTGTTTATTTAACAGTCTCTGATAACTGATGCCTCTTGCTCTGAATTATTGCATCAATATCTGGAGAATGAATGTCTGTCCTGTAGCAGTCTTGAGTATGCTGTTCAGGTGTTGTTCAGATGTTATCTGTAAGTTGCAAACCTACTTTTGATTTATGGACATTGATTACAGAAATCTCATGGTCAATGCTCTGAGCCTAAGACCCAATGGAAAACATGAAATGGCTGGGCATTATGAGCTTTTGTACATAAGTTGCTTTGGGTGCTGGTCAAGAACACATGAAGGCACCATGACACAAACTGAGGGCTGTGTGTTTGTCTACAAAACTATAATCTTCCCCAAAGCAATAACTACAACTCCTATGAGGTAGTGCAAGAGTAAAGAGACAGCATTGTATAGTGTCAGCCTACTATCTGGGAAGTCTAAGTTAGAGCACAAGAGAAGCCAATGTTGGATCAGGCCAATGGCCCCTCCAGTCCAACACTCTGTCACACAATGACCAAAAATACCAGGTGCCATCAGGAGGTCCACCAGTGGGGCCAGGACACTAGAAGCCCTCCCACTGTTCCCCCCCAGCACCAAGAAAACAGAGCATCACTTGCCCCAGACTTAGAGTTCCTATCTATACCTTGTGGCTAATAGCCACTGATGGACCTCTGTTCTATATGTTTATCCAAGCCCCCAGTCTACAAAGGAAATGTGCTGGATGAACTTGGTCTGGATTTACAATCTCAGCCTAATCCACCTCACTGGCTTGTTGTTATTCCTCATCTAAATAGTTCACATTGCTTTCCTACTGGGAAAGACTGGATCATGAGGACTTGAATACAGTGCAAAAAGAGGAGAGGAACCCAGGAGAGCCCTGGCACAATGAACCCAACAACACACACACACTATAGAAATGCAAAAAGCTCATACCTTGAATAAAACTTTGTTGATCTTAAAAGTGCTTTGTATCTCTCCCATGTAATTGAGGGAACTGGGCAAAGTAAGCTCCTTCCCTCCCCCTCTCCTCTTCCCTAGGGGGTGAGGATGGGGAGGAAACTCAGCCAGTGGAGGGAAGAGAGGCTTGGCTCAGTAGCTCTGCTGTGTGATTGAGAGAGCCTGACAAAGCAAGCTCTCACCCTTTCCCTCTCTCCCCCTCTCTTCCTTCCTAAGGGGTGAGGAGCTTAAACCAATGGAGGGAAGAGAGGCTTTGCTCTGTGGCTCCTGTGCAATTGAGAGAGCCTGGCAAAGCAAGCTATGATGCAGAAGGAAGCAAGAGAGAGGGAGAAGGCTACAGAAGTATCATTCATATCATACTGAAGCAATAGAATTGACCTCAAATAAGACCACAGCCTAAATGGCTTCCCTAAGATTACAAATAATATTTGTCTTAACGTGCATATGACAAATCCTTATGTTTGCTGAGTTGTAGCCCAAGCTACAGAGGAAAAAAATGTTGAAGAACAGGAAGCAATGTAATCCTACTTGATGGAGCAAAACAAGAATCCTTGGACAAAGAGTGAGGTTTGTTCTTTTCCATGGTGGCTGAGATCTGACTTTCCTAAATTTGCTTTCCAATAATCTTAATATCTTTCAACAACTCTGGAAGGTTTTCCAGCCTTCATCAACTACAGTCCAGTAGCAATCCTGCTGGCTGTTATCCTTGAGAATTTTTTTTCAGGAGGTAGACCAGATAGCTAAATTGTGGTCTACACTAGCATCAAGTTGTATGACATTCCCAGAAGACCAAGGGAATGATATAATCCCTGATGAAGGTTCTATGAGTGATCAAGGCCAGTGAAAAACTTCCTAAAAAGATTTTATAACCTTTTCCCCATTTATTTCCCTTTTGAAAAATTTCTTGTATGCCCCTTGTTTGAAAAATAGGATTATAGGATTTCCTTTCAAGATGTTACTGCTTCTAGCTTCCAGTTCCCATGATACCTTCCTAACCATAATTCCTTGTCCTTATTTCAACCCTGTGTATGCATTTGACATGTCTAGCCATTGATTATCTTCTTTTAGACTTGCACCAAGATTCTGAATACATTTACCTTCATCTAATGATTCCAGGCCCTAATCTGGATTGCGCAGGTTTGCCCAATCTTGTCAGATTTCAGAAGCTAAGTAGGTCAGCCCTGGTTAGTACTTGGATAGGAGACCACCAAGGAAGTACAGAATTGCTGTGCAGAGGCAGGCAATGGCACTTCTGTTCATCTCTTGCCTTGAAAACCCCATGAGGGGTTGGTGTAAGTTGGCTGTGACTTGACAGTACTTTCTACCGCCAGTGATTCCAGAATGTATATGGGGTTCTGATGCATATTCAAAACTGAATATAAGCAAGGACTGTCTTTTATGGGTCAGCATTTGGGAATCATTGCTGTGCAAGCAGAGCTTTATGAGATGCCATTCCTCTTTATGCTTCCAACTACTCCTGCAGAAGCCTGATATACATGGCCCTCCTGAGAACCTCCAAAACACTTCTAAAACTCTGCTGAGAACACTTTCAAACATTATAGAGTCTCCTGTGATGGACTACGTTTAAAAAGTTGTTTTCCTAATGCAGCAAAATTAGAAAAGCCATTCTGCTCTAGAATGTTGAGCTTGAGTGACAGGGTGCTTCTTTTCTCTTATTGGCCAGCACCAGCTAAGGGAGATATAAGATCAGCTGTGTGCTGAAAGGAGAAGGAGTTTGTTTTGTGTTCAGCAGCAGTTACTGCTCAGTAAAGTAAAAGCAGCTACAGGAGTGGATATCTGAAGAGTCTGACCAAAAAATCTGTCAGACAGGTTCACCCTTTGAATAAAGGGAGAGACTCCTGGTCTTAGCTGTGTTGAACATAACTTGAGAAAGAATTCCATCTGAGAATTCAGAGTCTAGTGTCAGCTTATGCCGAAATACGTTTTCACAGACGCCAAGAACTGGGGTTTGAGATTTTGGCCAAGAGTGACAGGGTAGCAGGCTGAAGCCAAAAGGAATAGGGTTATGTTTTCAGGGAAGAAATATAAGCCCTGTCCAGTTATACAAGGAATTGCCACTGAGGCAGTCCCTGGTCTGTTGTGAAAGGAAACAGTTATAGACTACTCAGGGGAAAGAAGACACATTATGATTTCAGAAAAGGGGAAAGAATTTGATACACTAAAAGAGTGACCTTTCCAGGAAACCTGAACAGTTATTAGGAAACTATATGCAGAAACATTGTAACTGAAATTAAAATACTTAGCCAACCATCTCTCACTGATAAGAACCAAGAATTTGTAAAAAATAAGCTGCTACATCACCATCTGGTCTATCAAGTGAAAAATATACTGTGTTTACCAATGTTTACCTCAGCCTTTCCAATTCCTGACTACCTATGCCATCCATGCCTATTAAATAAAATTTTTATTATTGTTCACTGTACACAGTCTCCAGTGCCATTTCAAGAGATCTAAAAAAGAGAATTCCTGTTTTCTCCTGACAAGTTCCTGGGCTGGGCAAAAGCCAAATCAAATTATGTCACAGGGTGGGGCCAGCTCAGTAACTGAAGGGAACTAAGAATGTTGGTGAGAAAAATCTGCCTCAGAGTGAGGAGAGTAACAGGGGGCATGTCATATGTACATAGTGAGATGTATGGACAGTAAGTCCTGGCACAGATCAATGTATCTCATCATGGGGAAACATGCAAATTCCTTCTTTGGACACTACACCTGAAGTATAAAAAGCAGATGTAGAAGTCAATCATAAATCTGCATTTTTCCAGTCCTTTGTAATGTCCAAAGTTGTTTAGATTTTTTGTGAATTGCCATTTGCTGATTTGATGTGTGTGTATGTGTGTGCATGCATTGCTGAAGTGTGTGTATGTGTGTGCATGCATTGCTGAGATAACTCTGGAGGCCATGCTGTGTGCACTCAGTGCGCCCTTTTCTGGATAATATCCAACGTGTACAGGATGAGGACACTGAGTATTTTCTCACACACACTCACAGTATCTCTTTGGCTTGTGCCTCTATCATCTGTTACATTCATTGTCTTACTCATTCACTGACACACCACAGATAGTTTATTCTTTTGCCGACACACCCTGAGCAATTCATATAAGCACGCTTCTTTGGGCTGCCAACATCCACCCACATACAGTCACTTAGGAACTATATCAGGATAAGGGGAGGCTTCGTTTTGTGATGTTTGGATCAGAGCATATACTGAAATTTAGATCTGGAATGTAAGATGATTTGTGTCTCACTCATACAGTGAAACTATATTTAGATATCCAGTACAGAGGAGATTAATTTCACTCACATGCAGCAGTAAAGGGTGTTTTCCCCAGTCTCTAGTTATATTTCAGGCTAAGCATGTTAGGCAGTTTAATTCTGTTCACACCTATTAGAAGCTAAAGCCTTGCTGCTAACAACTCTGTGCAAAGTATCATTTTTAGAGGCTGTTTACCACTTTCCATTTAGAAGTAACAGAAGTGGTCCGTCCAGGCCCGTAGCTAACAACTTTTTGCTCAGGGGCCCATGTTTTTCTCAGGGGCCACCACCAATGTTCCTCTAAGCTGTGGAGCTTTGTGAGCAAAACTTCTACTTTGTGAACTACTGCCATTAGAGTTGTGAGAGAACAATTTGGCTGCATAATTAGTTTGCTCTGAAGCCATCCTTCCTAAGCTACGACAAAATCTGCGAGCTGGACGTTAACAAAGTGCAAGCTAGCTCACACTAACTCAGTTTAGAGGGACATTGCCCTCCTTCCATTGGGGAGCCATGGATTGCATGGGAAAAATGTAGACCAAATTCAACCTATCAGACAAATTCAGTACAGTTGAAGAGAGTCGATTTTATGTTTTTAAAACCGGACAGCACAATCACAGCAGTATTAATCTTTGTGTAACAGAACTAAGTTTTCAAAAGTTTCCATTGAGTCCCTGCTAGTGAAAGGCATTCAACGCAGCAACAGACCAAGGCAAAATATTCTATTAGAGCTGAGAAGACTATTAAGCCAAAACCAGAAATAGCTTCCCCTAGATTCAGTTTTATTTTACAATAAAAAAATACTGAACTTCTTCCTGTACTTGATTTGAACTTGTGGGCATTTTTGGAATTTTAAGAAAGGGCAGTGGTCACAATCAAAATTGATACCTTGAAGCAGGACCAATCACAAAATGGCTGCTAAAATATTGGGAGGTTTCAAGCAGAGCATCCACCTGTGATCAGGACAACTGTCTCCAAATGTGCACGCTCTATAAACCAAAGTGATTTCCCTGGGGTCTTCAAAAACACCTCCTGCTTTACTGAGGTGAAAGATAGTCAGAACTGGCTGTTTGCTTTGGTGAAAAAGTGCTGGGTAAGAAGCAAGTAGCCACCAGCAAACACATTGTTGGGCCTACGTGTATATATATGTGTGTATATATATATATATATATATATATATATATATATATATATATATATATACATATATATTTCTACCCTTAAAATATAGGAACATTCTTAAAAGAAGAGAAATGTTGATTGAAAGCCTTCCCATTTAACAATGGGAATCACAATTAAGACCTTATCGGAAGCAGGGTCTTTTCGTAGAAAAACAGCTGCAGGAGCTCATTAGAATATGGTATGCTAATGAGCTATTAGGCTATTAGCATATGCCACACCCCTGACATCACCGGAAGTGATGTCAGAAGGGGAAGCAAAAGGGGGAGGCATCTTCAAAAGCCTCCCCTTCCCTAGCTGGCCTGGGTGGGGGAGCTAAGAGAGAAGGGGTTTAAAGTTTAAACTCCTTCTCACTAGAGTTGGGCCACAGAAGTGAGGAAGAGGGGAAGGAAGGAAAGAAGAGTAGAAAGAGGAAGAGGAAAGAAAGAGATGGAAAGGAGGGAAGAAAGAGAGGGAAGATGGAGAAACAGTGAAAGGAGGAAAAAGACAAGAGAAAAGGGAAGAAAGAAAGAGAGAAGAAAGAAGGAGGAAAAGGAAAAGAGAGAAGGAAAGGAGGGAATGAAAGAAATTCAGCGGCAATTCGGCCCCATTATATCCTATGGCCCATTGAAGTCAATGGTGAAAACATAGGGTATATTCTGGGGGCTGGAGGGGAGGGGGTTTGAGGGAGACACTCCAAACTCACAGGGTAGCTGGTAGAGCCTCTCTCCAAGATACCCACGAAGTTTCAAGAACATTGGACCAGGGGATCCAATTTTATGGGCCCCCAAACAGGTTGCCCCTATTCCCTCCATTGTTCTCTATGGTGGGAAAAAAGTAACTTTGGAATCCCAGTTTGGGGGAAAGAAATAAACCACAGTTTTGTTAAAGTGCCTGAATTTGGACTTCCCAGCGCATCATGATTAGATCAAGAAAGTTCTAAACCAGGAACTATTTTTGGCATGACACTCAATGGGAGGCAGGATGAAGCACACAGGCTGGAAAATTTCAGGTTCCTTCATGACACAAATAAAAGTATGGTTTGTTTGTGATGTCTTAATGAAGCCTAAGTGATTTCTGTGTCTAAAATGTAATGTTGGAAAATAAATCTTTCTACCTGTTTCTTAGTAAGGTGAAATTATATTTATATGTGGAACATAATTAGATATATACATACAAGTGGGGACCCTTGACACTTGCAGAGGGGTCACCATCCATCTCCGATTGCCTTCTCTCGCTTGTCCTGCGCCCCAAAGAGTTCCCCTCCCTTTTTGCCCCCCCCCCGTTGCTTCCTTTCCCTCCACTCCACCTCTTCCTCCTGGACTCTGTCACCCTCCACACTACCACATGTCATCCAGCAAATCCGCCTCACTGGGGCAGGTCACTCATCACCCGCCTGTAGCATCTCCTCCTCTGACTGACTGACTGACTGACTGCTGCAGTGGTAGGGGTGGTGGGGGCTCCTGTTCTGGCCTGCCTTCTCTCCTGCCCCCTTGCTATTTCCTCCTTCCCCATACCACACTGCTTGTCCCTTCTCCCCACCACTCAGGCCAGCCATCTGTACTCCTTGCCACCACTCCAAGGAGGAGTGACAATGACAGAAGTGGCAAGGGTGGCTCCAGCCTTCCCCTCCTCCACCTGCCTGCAGCCAGGGCAGTTCCCCTTCCTCCAGCATCTCCCACACACAGCAAGGAGGGTGGATGTTGCCAGGCCAATGGAGGAGCATGTACACATATACACGTACCTTGCTTGTGTTTCTACTAGTCTTCCACAACATGTGTTGAGCCAATTGTCTTCTACTCTTAGTAGACCAGGGCTGGTTCAAGCGGGGAGGGGTTTGTCACTCCAAGCAAGATATTTATTGCATTTTATGGCACCTTTTGTCTAAGGAGGTTGTAGTGGCACACTATGTTCTCTCCTCCTCCATTTTAACCTTACCACAGCTCTATGAAGTGAGTTAAGTTAGGCTAAAGACAGAATAACTGCCCCAAGGTAACCAAGATGGATTCCTGGCAAGAGGGATTTGAACTTGCCCCCTCCCCAGTCCTAGTCTGAAACTCTGACCTCTAAACCCAACGCCTTTCTCTGTGCCACCCTTTGTCTCCTATACCATCAGCAGCTACTGATAAGTCCGACCTCTGCAATGTGTTTTAGTGCCCTCCTCGTTGTGCTTCCCCAGCAATCACTTGGATGGCAAATCAGCCCTGCAGTGAACTCAGTCCAGAGGAATATAGGCTTGGGCCATTTCTTCTGGGGAACATTTCCTGCAATAGAATGCATTGACATTTTAGATGCATGCAGAGGAAATGTTGTCAGAAGGGGCTCTATAGGTAATATCTCCCTGACTGAAAGCATAAGCATTAATTTGAAAGATCAGGAAGGGCTCTGGTTTGGGTCAGATTTTATATGTGATTTATGAGGTATTTTCTTAAAAGCAGAAGTCTCCTGGCATTCTACTTACCTAGGCCTAGCATCTAGAAAATATATTCTTATTGGATCCTTGTTCCCTACATACAGCTAAGGGCAAAATTACATGGTGTGGAGGATTGTTGTGAGGGGGCCCCTGCCAATATGTTTGTAGCATTGGTGGAGGGAGGGCATATTTATATTTTGCTTTATATCATTTTCAGTGCAATCCTATGCAGAGTTACTCCAGTCTGAGTCCTTTGAAATCAGTGGGTGTACACTGCAGTAACTCCACATAGGATTGCAGTGTAACTTCCTTAAGATGTTCCCCAGCTGCTGTTTGTCCTGTAGATGGAATTGCCTCCATGGGGCAAACAGCAATTCTGGGTGTTGGGGGCTTCCAGTTGTTTGTAGTAGTGATAGGGGTGGGGAGAGGGCTATTCCCAAGGCTTTTTTTCATGATCAAAACTGACCCCCTTCCAGAGGCTGTTTGCCTTGCGCGGGGGGGGGGAGATATAGTACAAAACAGTTGCATTGGGAAGTGTATCTGTCTGCAAATGGCCCAGGAAAAGCTTAAGCATGTCTACCCCCCCACACACTGCTGCTCTAAACAGTTCAGTTAAAACTCTGAAGTTATCATTAATCATCCAAGCAATGTGTAGTCTTGGCCCTACAAATGTGAGCTGGGGAATCCTCGACTTGAATGTGACTTGATTAAGTAGCCTTAGGCAAGCCACTCATTCTTCTCCCTGCACACGACCAGTCTGCTATAAGAGAATCATAAGGGATCTTCCTGCTGTATAGGGTATAGGGTGATTTGAACTCTCAAGAAAAAATGTTATGCATGTTGAAACTAATTTGCCTGCTTTTGCTGATGAAGTGTGCCCCTTTGGGGATCTCTTTGGAGAGTAGAGGGTTACCAAAAGGAATTCTGGATTTCCAAACATAAGTCTATTTCCCTTGGGTACATATATACTCCTGATGTGCCTTCATCACTCTTCCTCATAATGCCTTTGAGTCATCAGAGATCAGAAGGCATGAGAGATGCTTCAAGGCAGGACAAGAAATACAGTTTTCTTTGCCTTTTTGATTGGTAAAAAAAAACAGTTGGGAAATGCATGGACTCTTAGAAGGAGACACATTGCTTTCTTCTTTTAAGAAACCACATTCTTATGTTCACTCCAGTAATTCATTTCTTAACATGAAATTGTTCTGGTTATGAAGGATTACTGAGAACGTTTTGACAATGAAATCTCAGCAATATGGAGATTTTTTTCATGTTTCTTAAACACCCAGCCACTTGAGGATTGGCCTCTGGTTTCCTAAAACCTAGGCTGCTGAATAACAGGGTTCTACTACTCACTAATACTGGGAGAACTGGGAGTGGTAGAGCCAGTTATATTATCTGTAGATCAACCATAGTTTTAGTTACCTTGGGGGAATGTGTACCTAGTAACTCAAGCATCCGAACAGCTTCTCAGTACCACTGGCTGGGTTTCAGTGGGCTATATAATGTTGGCAAGAACCTCCTGTTTCATTTGACACATCTTTGTAATAGAATGCAACAGAAAGTTGCTCAAGATGTTTTATTTGGAAATTACAATTAATCAGCAGGCTGTGAGAGGCTCAAACCCAATTTCAACACAGTTTCCTCTGTTTTGCTGAATTTTATCCATTACCTCTGCAATAAAAAATGACAGGCGGTTCATTTCTGGCTGATTATGGCATGTGTCAGGTGGATCTGAAAGGCATGGAGCCAAAAGGAAAGTGACTAACTACCCGACGTGTGCAGTCATCCCTTAGCAATGTGCTGTGATTCAGAGTCCCTCTGCTCCTATGAGATAGAATTGATTAAACACCAGGCTCACATCCAGAAGGTACCAAGCTTTTTGACAATCAGTGGAAGGGTAGGTACTAATCAGTGACAGGGGATCTAGCATTATCTCCAAAGCCACTGCAAACAGAGACCTTGTTTAAGATCTACTTAAGTGGGCCTTGGAATAGTGGATAATGTACATGTAGGAATTGGATGAAACCTATGGATTAAGGTCTTTGCCTGAGATTCAAGAGACTTCAGTTTTTGCCCAGCCGTAGCTGTTTGGTAGAATGCTACTAGGGTGAGAGTCAGATTCTGCAAAGCCATTCTTTTAGGCAAACTGATACATACTTCTGAAATTGAAGACGAAACAGGAGCTGTCAAATTCTCGACTTTCTGTGCTTTCAGACTTTTAAAAAACTCAGCTGATCTGAACTTTTTGGAAAAATCAGGCTCATGGTTTCTGAATTATCCCCCTGTAACAAAAAAGAGTTCCTGGTGCTATCAAGGAAAAAACATGAAAACACACTATTCAGAGATGCTAAGAAAATAAGGAAGGCAGCATGGTATAGCCTGATCTCATCAGATCCAGAAGCTAAGCAGTGTCAGTACTTGGAAGGGAGACCACCAAGGAAGACTTTGCAGAGGAAAGCAATGGCAAACCACCTCCATTTCTCACTTGACTTGAAAGACTCTTACTGCAGTCGTCATAAGTGAGCTCTGACTTGACAGCACTTTAGAAACACAAGAAAATCAGGCATTGTAAGAACGACAGCAGTAGACACCAGCTGAATAAGGAAGTCTGTTGTTCCTAGGTGGCTGTTCCCAGACTCCTCACTATTCACAGCTGCAGCCTAAATTCTTATGAACAAGACTAAATTTATTTCATGCTTATGAGTTTCTTATCTGCTTGTTAGAATTCCCATTTCATTAACTTCATTCTCCTCCTATGGTCTGAAAACCAGCAATTATTTATCACTACTGATATTTGGGGGAAGGGAGCGTCTACTGTTGGCCCATTCTTTCCTACCCCAAGTAGTTGACTTAAACGACAGACATGAATTTCAGCACAGGAGAGGGAAGGGCTAGAAACATGGAGGTTTCCATAGTTCTTTGTATGCATAAAGTGCCTAAGGTTCAATAAGTGGTCTCTCATTCAGCAGGCCTGAGTAGCACCTTCTCATGAGATCCTGGAAAGGTCCTTCCAGCCATAGGGTTGCCAGGTCCTACCTGGAAGCCATTGGGGGGCTCCCAGGTCCTTTCTAGGATGTTCTGTCACATGCCCTTGGCACGTGGGATGTGATGATGTCACCTGGAAGTGACATTGCATCGCCGATGTCAGGGGTGGCACTCTAGTTTTTGGGCAAAACTCTATGGTCACTTCCAGGTTACATCATTGGTCCTTTCTGCACTAGACCTTAAATACTGGTTCAGCCCTGTCCCTGAACTTACATTCTATACTCCTCTCGAGTTCACCCCTGTAATTATCTTGGGGTATTTTTTGTTTCCACATTACATTGAGGTCACCCCAGTTTTGCCCCACATGTGTCCTGGGATAAATGGATGCCGTTATAACCCGAGATAGATGTAAGGTATTGTGTTGCGAGTTGAACTCTGATAAAACCAGGGATGAGATCCAAGTGCAGAAAGGACCATTGTGTTGAGGACATCGCTGTGCAATGTCCTTGTTTGTGGGTGGGGTTTTCCCCAGTGGTCATAGGCAGATTGAAGCCCTCAAAAGCAGGGGAACCCCTGCTGGGACCTGGGGGCTGGGTACCCTATCCAGCCATGATAGATGGTACTGGCTAGATAGTTCAATTCAGTGTAAGGCAGCTTCTAATGTCTGTCAGCATTATATATCCAGTCCTCATATGTTTTAAAACCTCTGTTTATATCATAAGACATTTTTATTTGGTACAGCTTTTGGTAGCCAAAGTTAAGTGGAAAGAGATGACATTTCACTACATTTATTTTATCAGTTTTGTTTTCTATTTTGCACATTTTAATATATTGTTATTTGACTGGAGCCTTCAGAATAAGGTGCACTGTATTTTGGTTAACTAAGGCTGGAATCCTTTGCATGCTTCTTCTGGAGTAAGATCCATCAAAATGAGTGAAACCTACTTCCAAGTGAAATTGAATAGGATAGGCCTGAAACTATATGCATGTGTTTTCATTTATCTAAAAGGCAACCAAAGGTACAAATCATTTTCTGTTTGTCCAATTGCAAGCCCTATCTGCAGGAGCTATATTGCCCTATGGCAATAAGACAAATGGCAAGCCTGGATAACACTGTTTGGTAGTCTGAGATAACTGAAGCTTGGATAATGAATGTACAGTTCTGTTTACTATGGATTTGTTAATATAGGCTACTATTTGATAATTAAAGATTAATTATTGAAAACAAATTACTGGTAAGACCAACAACCACATAATGAAATGATTTGTTCTATAAATGGTGACTTCCTGCAAAATATGTTTTAAAACCACTGTTATTTATTTAATGTACAATTACTGTCTAACACAATCAAAATTAAAAGCCTACATGGAACATATAATTCAAAATGGTTACTGTGCTTTCTTTCCCAATGAGTTTTTTTAAAAGAGAAAAATAACATTTACTGGCCAAAGATCTATCTTTTATAATGAGGTATTTTAAGTCTTGGATTAATAGCTTGAGTTGTGTGGAAAATGTTTGTCAGGAGAATATTTGTAGTACAGATGGAACCTGCTGTGTGGTAACCTATTAAGATAATGATCATTTAGAGGTAAGGATGCCAAACCTATGCCCACATTCTCCAGGAACTGTTTGGGGGTGAGACCCAGGAGGAGGAAGCATCATGGATGCTTTGATGTCACTTCTCCCAATGCTCTAGGAATCTCCAAAACTCTATGGTAAATACTGTTGAAATTTGGTCAGTTCATAGAGAATGGGGGCAGTGATGTCATCTCCAGATGTTTACCAGGAATTGATGTCAAAACATCAGCAGCAATGTCTGCCCCATTTTTCTCTTAGTACTCACTGAAGCCAAGGCATACAACAGAGGGCAGGGGCAATACTTTGCTGCCCTCAGAGGCACCTGGCAACCCTGTATCTATATCTGCCCTATGGCCACTTCTGCACTGTCATTTTTGTTACTTTTTGTCCCTATTGCTTCAGGGTTCCCTCCCCCCAGAGGGAGCAAAACACATGTGGAAAAGGGAGTATGTGTAAAGCACTAGGGAAAAATGAGTGACAAAAGTGACAGTGTAGAAGTGGTACAGTAAATACACCTCCCCATCCTTACTATTCATATTAATGACTGGGGTTTGGGCAGTATCTTTTTATTGTTGGTTTGCTTCACATTTTAATTAATTTGGCTTTTATAGTGAGACTCTATTTTCTGTGTTATTGTGTATTTTCTGAACTTATGCTGGTGTTACTTTTTATTTCATTGTGAATTGCCTTGGAGAATCCTTTAGTTCAAAAAGCGGGCTACAAATACTTTAATAAAGAACAAAGGAAATATACTCCCACTACTTGCCATAATATTTTTTTTCCAGAATTCCTAGTTTTTGTGAACCCCTCCCACACACACATCCATTCACATGCACACACACACACACACACTTGCTGAGGAACCCCTGAACTTCTAGCATGGATTTCTATTGCCTTGTAGAGAGTTATGGGGCATGTTCCAGGGACATGTTCTCATGTGAGGCTCTCATTTTTGACAGGAGGCATTGGGGCAAGAGCCATGGATCTGCTGTCCCATGTGGTTAACCACTGAAACTACAGGTCAGAATGTTCCTGGGCATCTGAAGGGTTACTGAATCCTGAAGTAACTCTCTCCACCCAGGCGAACTGTTGGATTTTCCTTCTCCAAGAGGAACTATGGCCTCCTGTGTAGTAACATGTTGAGCTAGTGGAATGGACTATACCTCTTTAATGCTGCAGGGAAGGGATTATATCTAGCAACATTCCATATCATTAATGATTGTATAGTTAATATTTCTGTGTAAGTGGAAAACAAGCACCGCGTTAAGGGGCTGGGCTAGAACATTTTCCCCGATGTCCCAGTTTTTATTAGCATGGAGTTTTTCTATCTAGGAAATGAATTAAAATGTGATTCCCCATTGAAGTTTGAAATGATATAGCCTATTCTGCCCCTCTCAATTGGTGAGGGATCATGGTTCAGTGGTAGAGCTCCTGCTTTGTACACAGAAGGTTGTAGTTTTGATCCCCAGCATCTCCGGTTAGAGGATCTCTTAGTAGATGATGTGAAAGACCTGTACTGTTGACCATGGAGGGCTGCTGCCTATTAGAATAGACAATAGTGATCTCGATAGGCCAGTGATTTGACAGTGATTTGACAGTGTAAGGATGCTTTGTGTATGTACGTGTGCTTCTTACTTCATGCAAGCTTGTAACCCCCGGATCTTGGCTCTCACTCAATATTTGCCTGCAGGTCAGTTTTGATAGGCCAAACCCATAGAGATCAACTACTCTTCTGTTGTTTCATGGGCACATTCATAATGATAGACCAGATTATTTTTTTTGGGGGGGCACCTGGTTTGCCACTATTGATTTTCTAATCAAGGAACCCCTGTCAAGTTCTCAAGGACCTCCAGGGTTCCCTAGATCACCATTCAAAAATCACTGCATGGTTACTGGAGGTGTGGAACAAATGTGGGAGGGGAGAGTCACACTGGCCTATAAGCCAGGAGAGTCTCTTCAGTGTTGGCTAGTTCCAGCCCAGTGCTGGAAGGGTGGACTATCATTTCATTCTTCTGTGAATGTATTTATTCAGGACACAGAGCCTGATGACTCAGGATGTTATGTAAAAACTGACCCAGTTAATTTTAGATGCTATTGTTGGAACTATATCAATGAAAATTAATCAAACGGTCATGAAAAGAACCACAAGGATAAAGTGCAGAACACTGGTGGGTGGGAAGACTCCTGGCAGTGACCAGCACAAAAGGTTTAATGAGAGGAAAAGGCATTCTCAAGCAAATTAGACAGTAATGGTATGATTAAATGGTAAACAATGGTTAAGTCCATGACTCCAGGATAGGGAGAAAAGAACTCCTAAGTCTGAAAAGGGATTCTTCTCCAGTATATACTGAACAGGCATCTCATTTCCTAGTCATTTCACATGGACTTTAAAACTCTGTCAATACAAGGAAGTATAAGGCCTGCAGTAGTAAAAGGTCCCAGAAAGAAGTGCACAGGAAATAGAAAATGAGAAATCCCTGAGGGTAAGAAGCAGCATGCGTGGAGGCAGAGGGAGGGAAACAGTGGGGCACTAGCTGATGCTTTGTGTGGGTTAGTAGTGGAGGACTGGGATATTAACAGAGACCACCAGAATGTTGAACCAAGCCATCTCTGCCAGGACCACAGAGACTGCTTGGCTCAGACCTGGTCTGCAGTATTGACAGGTTAGGCTTGACTGTTACCTCCCACCTACAAGAGGTTACAATTGACAAGCCACTGTGCCAGTCTTAGCCAAGGGGCCTCCTGTGGAATTGGAAGCGCTATTTGGGCTTGGGGACTGCCAGTCTCTGGGGCAGTGGCCTACTGGAAAGTTTCTCAGTCAGTTAAAGGGCCACTTGGTTCCATCCATTAACTTGATGATTAATTTACTAATGAAGAGATTTAGTTGACTATAATAATAGTGATGATGATGATTTCTTATTAGTTAATGCTCTTATTAGTTAATTCACTACTAGGTGTTGTATAGATTTTTTAAAAAATAATCCTGCCAACCCCATAAGTTTACAAACTAAATAAATCAACATTTCCAAATCCCCTTTCTCCATCAAAGCATAAAAGCGGGAACACAAAATGTGGTGGTGGAGTATAATCACAGATCATTGCCCTCTTTTATCGACTAGATAGCTTGAGTTTAAACTTATTAATCAATTAATTGCCTTAAAGATCTGTTAGGGATTTCTGTAGACAGAAATATTAGTAATCATTGTCTAAATCATTTACTTCCTTGGGTTCTAATATAATCCTACTTTTTCTTGAGCAGCTCAATGAAATGAATGGGACTAACGGTGGCCTTAAATACAGAAATGGCTTGAACTAGATTGCCAAACCTAGGCACTCACACCAAATAGCTAGTTGTCAAGGGTGTCTAAGGCTAAACTGAGAATTCATTTTCATCCCGAACCATTTCAATTCATAGCAAATGCCATCTTGCTTTAAATCTTCCACCTCCTTTATTATTGAGTACAGATGCCACCTCCTTTAATACATTTTTATTCCTCCTTTCATCCAAGAAGCTCAGAACAGTGTACGTCATTCTCCCCTGCTCTACTTTATTATCACCTGCGTCCTATGAACGTAGATTAGGACGAGAGGCAGTATCTGGCCCAAGGTTATCTAGTGAGCTTCGTGGCAGGGTGAGGATTTGAACCTGGATTTCCCCATCCTAGTCTGACACTTTCAGAAGTATACCCCACTGGTTCTCTCTTTAATTATGCCGTGGTCAAATGAAAGCAGGTTTAGTGAAGCCATGGTCACAACTGGCACAATGTCTTCTGAAAGGCATGGACTTGGATATGATCTTAGTTTCTGAAGTCTTGTACTCAGAAGGTGAGGGAGATAAAGAACATTCCCTCTGTGACCCTGTCCATACTTAAGCAAAGCCAAATCTGATGGTAAATAATTGCTTTGAAGAAAACCTGATTCTTCTCACAGTGCTCCTCTTTTTATTCATTATTTGGCACAACCTGAAGCCTATCTGAAGCCATACTTATCTGGAAATTGTATTCCAATGTTTTGCTATTTTTCATTACCAGGAGATGTCCTTTAGGAAGCTAATATCTTTTGAGTGTTGTTAGAATGTGCAGGATCCAAACCTTTCTTAAGAATTTCCATCGCAAACTGCTGAGGAGTTGATAGTTAAAGTAATTTCCATCTGTACTGCAAAGCCTTCTAAGTGTACCTTGGACAATTAGGCTGAAGAAAGCCTCTAGTCTATCATCATTCTGGTAACTTGTAATGTTACTAATGACAGCGTTTTTCTACTGGGAAAATTGTGGTTGCTGTGTAAGCATCCAGGAGAAAATTTAAGCTTGGACTCATCCAGTTTATCCCAGAACCTTTCATGTCAGTGGCTTGGGACATGTGAAGAACAGTATTCCTGAGCATGTTCAGGGTGTCTTTCCATTGAGTAACCAAATGAGAAGACCATCTCCATACATCTAAGATTATGATACAGGGCTTCCAGATGTTATGGCTTACACAAAAGACTTGGCAGCTGTCCTTTTAAAACGAACATTTGGCATCATCTCCTGAGCAAGTAGCAAATATTCCACACTGATATTCCTGGAAACACCAGCAAGTAGATTGCTTTCAATTGAAAGGGTGAAAATAAGGCTCTATCATTTATTCACATTTATTCTGATTTGTCCAGGAAATCTGTAATTTGTGGTACCTTTCACAAGGAATACATCTCACTGGTCTTGCTGGGAAGATGTTTCCCCATTTTTATTTACCACAGCTGTCAGAAACTTAATTCCATAAGCTTCCCTTCCATTGATGTCATCAGTAAAGCTTGTGGCTGAGAATGGGCACAGCTAACTCCTGAAAAATGTCACCAGCCTCCACTGCAGTGGACAGTCTGGTGGTTTGAAAAGAAGATTCTCAGATGATACTGCATTACCAGTAGGAAAGAGGGATTCTCTGCAAACTGGAATTTTATCTGTCTCATCATAGCTTTCCTTAACTTATATGTCCAAATGTCTTAGTATGTCCCTGATACAGCATAGATAGAAATAGGGAGAAACTACCGTGAAAATTCTGTAAAGTTGCTCTTAGAAACATACATTATTCAGAATATGCCTTTAGTGCCCCTTGTATGATGTAATAACATTTCAAAATGCAAACAAGATATTGGATTGAGGTAGATTTTCCATTTCTAGCAGAAGCAGCTTAAAAGAAATAATGAATTAAAATATTAAAATATCATTAAATTTCTTACTAAGCTTTATAGGCAATGAGAGCCACTAGGGAGTAATCCTATGCAGATCTACTCAGAAGCAAGGCCAGTTTTATTCAGTGGGATTTAATATCAGAAAAGTGTTCTTAGGAATGCCACGCTTTCCTGGGAGGAAGCACCATCAAATAACATAGGACTTACTTCTGAGTGGAGCTGCCTAGATTCATTCTCTTAGTCATTCCTTTCTTGTTGTGCAGCAAAGACAAGTTTCACTGTGTCCTGTGCAATATCATTCATCATGGATGAATAGATGGAAATATATTCTCAAGGTAGAAGAAAGTGGAAATTGGCTAAATATCAGAGGTTACTCACGTGACATTCCTTCCTTACTTTTTTATTAGCCTGTCTAAATTAAGTCTTTTGCAGACTTTAAAAAAAAATTCCACAAGGGAAAGTTAAGATTAAATGACAGAATTAAGTAATTTTTTATGAACCTGTATGTAATTTCTAAGTAGTAAAACAGTGAAATCGGCAAAATGGAAAGCTGGTTCTAAAATATTTTAAAAGTGGAATGAGTAAATAGCATTTCTTCCAACAGATGGGATAAGCAGAGCTCCTCCCCAGATCTGCATTAAGTCTAGAACGATCACATTTGAAAATAAATGATGTGAACGTAAGTATAAGCAGTGAAATGACCAAGTTTGCAGATGGCATGCAACAATTTAGGATGATAACAACCAAATAGGCTGTGAAGAGCTCCAGGAAGATCTCTCCAGACTCAGTGAGGAGGCAACAACATCACAAATAACATTTGACATAAGTAGCTGTAGATTTGTGCATGTTAAGGCAAAACTTCCTACCTATATGCATACACCATTGAGACTTAAACTGATGATGATTAACCAGGAAAGAAATCTTGGAGTCTTGAAAAGATCTGCTCAGTGAGTAGCTATGGTGAAACAGACCAATTCCACGCTAGGGACGACAAGGACTGAAAATAAATCTGCAATATTTTAATGTCACATTTGGAATATTGTGCACCAGTTCTCAAAATGAATATTATCAACTTATAAAATGTGCAGGAAATGATTAAAGAATTAGAACACTCTCTCTGTGAAGAACAATTAAAGTATCTGTGGGGGGGAGATTACTGTAGAAAAAAAGACAACTAAGGTGTGAGTACCGGTACTACTTTTTCTTTTTTTCTCCTTTGATTGAAATTTGGGCCACTCAAAGAACTTGATGGACAGCACTAGACTGTTCAGAACAGATGGAAAGAAGGCCTTTTTATATACTTAATTATACAGAATTATCTATGTACATATATGGAATTCATGGAATTCACTACCACCACATTTGGTAATGGCTCTCAAGGTGGAATAGACAAAGTCATGGAAGATAAAATGGCTATTATCCAAAATGGTTACATGGAACCTCCATGTTCAGTACCAGTATTCCACTGAACAGCTGAAGCTGGGGCATAAAAATGAAGGACTATTGTAACCATGCCTTGAGTCCTGTGGGCATACGGCTGACCAATGTGGGGGAAAGGGACTAGACAGACCCTTCATCTGTTATAATATGGCTGTTCATATGTTGTTAAGCTCCAGAGGTCTCTGGTTGGTTGACAAGGGTGATGCTCCAACACAGAATTATTGGCATGTATCCAGCCATGCAGTTCCTCCAACAGAATGGTATTTTCATTTACAGAAGATATACTGGTGATTTACACCTATTCCCCCTCCCACTACAGAGCCACACTTTACCCCCATACAGTTCCTGAGGATCTGTTGTCCCCCTAGAACAAAACTGGGAGGTGGCTTAATGGGCTATAGCAGGAAGTGGAAGCAGGAAGGTCCCAATGCATAAAGTCTACAGATGGTTGAGTACATGTCATCACAACCCTGATTCTGCAAACTCAGACATTCTCATCTTCTGGTGCTGCTACAGTACTGGGACTCTACAGGGTTTTGTTGTTTGTTTGTCAATTTGTTTGTCAAGTTGGTGGCACACTATCAATCATAGATTGTGACAAAAGTAATTGCGTAACTGCAGTGATGCTACTACTTCCTATTATACCATAACATACAGCATGTACTTTGTGTGCACTCATTCTCATGTGATAATCCATATGTTTTATTGGTACTCCAGGTTTTGGTCATCTTATCAAACAATTGTTGATGCTAGCGAATGGTCGCATGGTGCTGGCCCTGGAAGGAGGCCATGATCTTACCGCCATCTGTGATGCATCAGAAGCCTGTCTAAATGCTCTGCTAGGAAATGAGGTAACACATCTGTCAAAAAATTAAGGAGACAATATAATGTTCTTGGCTATTTCAAAACCACGACAGATTAATAATTGATATAAACAAGTGCTCATGTGATGAGGGTCCTCTTATACGGCATCAGGACATGTCTGAAGGACGAGAGCATTGGTGTAAAGTAGTGTCAAGTGGTGGCTGACTTATGGCAACCCCAGCCAAGGGCTTTCAAGGCAAGTGAGAAACAGAGGTGGTTTGTCATTGCCTTCCTCTGCAGAGTCTTTCTTGGTGTTTTCTCTTGGGTTATACCATGTCACCTTCCCTCTCAAGACAGATATAGTGGCAGCAAACCTATGTCTTTTAGCACAGGTTGACCTGAACAGCTGCAAAATAGGGGTGGAATTAGTAACTGTAATTTCACAAATATCTGTGGCAGCAACTTCTGCTGGTTCCTCATTCTCACTGCAGCACTTCCAAATCATAACTTTTTCTCAAGGCCCCATAACCATCAAGACTATCATTTTGAAAGCTGCAGAGGGTTACATAACGGAAGGAGGAAAGATCCATTCCACAAACTTCTTTCATTCACATTTCATTGGCTTCAACCTGTCATCAAAGCCCAACAGACTCCTCCAAGACCTCGTCTTCCAGTGGTTTGTTTCATTCAGAGCCAGCTTTTTTAAAAGTGCATTTCAATGAACAATCACCAAAAATGGTTAAATTGAGTTGCCAATTATGATAATTTGAAGATACAATTCTCTCCAAGTGATTAATAGGGTAATTAGAACTTATTTTATGGCAATTCGCTTTTCCAAATAGTGCTAGCATAGCGCTTGCCTTCCTCGAAAAACATTGGCAAGGCCAACTTTGCTTCTCATCACGGCACATGCAATTGAACTCAAATTAGGAAGGTCAGGAAAGGCCTTTGTAAGGCACTCTGCAGTTTGTCAGATGTATTTATTCATGTGCTGAGGATTAGAATTCATAAACATGAATGCAGGGGGCTTTGGAACACTTTTGCTTAGGTTTTGTTGTTCTTGGCTGAAACCTGTCAATGCAAGATGTTGCTCCATCCATGCTACTATCAGCACATACACACAAAATCGACAAAACAGGCAACTGTAAAACAAGCAGTAACTTCCAGCATTCACGGGGAACCAGTCAGTGGAAGATGTAATGTCAGAGGCTTAGCAGTGAGGAGAGTTTGTTCAAATTAATTTGTCTCAGGAATCCCTGAAAGAAAAACACCCTAACACCCTAAACGGATGAAACAAATGCCCAAAAGATTAATTGGCTGCTGCACAAAAGTTAGCCATTTAGCAAGATGCATTTTGTTTCCCTCAATAAATACCCCAGAAGAAGCTGTGCAAATGAAGCCGTCTTGCATGGTATTGCCGCTAACCAGAAAGGATCATCTGTTCTGCTGAAGAATGAAGCATCATATATATTCTACTTATTTTTTAATGCATTCACGGTCTTATAGAACAAGTTCCCAGCACAAATGGAAAGTGCACATGATAAGAACTGTCTGCAGCATCCTGCAAGATTCTTTGGTACATCCCCCATTTTCTTGTGGAGCTAACCATCTATGTGCTGTCCTACCATGATGGATGCATTTCAGTTGCATGGCCACAGGTGATTGCCTGGCACAGTCTAATCAGTCCTGTTTCTCTTGAATCTTATGCCTCAGTTCTAAATACATTTGACTTGGAAGTAAGTCGTGCTAATTTCAGTGTATTTGATTTCCAAGTATGTGTGCTTTGGATCACAGCCCAAATTTGGAAATTACACAGAAACCTAACTTGAATCCAAGTCACACTTACTTACATTCCAGTGAAACCAACAGGACCTACTTCTAAGAGTAAACTTTTGTAAGTTTCTGTATAAAACTGAGAACCAACGGCATTCCTCCAAAAAAAGACCAGTATCAATTTATCATAACTGTTTATAGATTATATGTTGTGGCTATCTGGGAATCCAAGTCCAGTTCTTCTTCTTCTTCTTTTTCTTCTTCTTTTTCTTCTTCTTTTTCTTCTTCTTCTTCTTCTTCTTCTTCTTCTTCTTCTTCTTCTTCTTCTTCTTCTTCTTCTTCTTCTTCTTCTTCTTCTTCTTCTTCTTCTTCTTCTTCTTCTTCTTCTTCTTGTTTTTCAAGGATTGTTGTCAATATATAGGAACTAGTGAGTTTTTAAAAGAAAATACTAATCAGAAATCTCTTTCCTACTTCCACACTGTGGGTAGCCTCTTAAGAAGGAAATCCTCTTGAGAGGTGTGAAAAGATTAAGCAGTGGGATCTCTCCCTCCCCCAACTAAAATAAAAATACCAAAATCCTTAATTCAGGTATCAAAAGAAAAGTGAGGTTAAGCTGCTTCAAAATATCCCCGAAGCGTTCTGTTAGTGATTTTAGAACACATCCATTATGCAGACACCTGTCAAAACAAAAGACGTGATGGGTTCAGCTAATTAGAAAAAAATATTGCTTCCAACCCAACAAGTTGTTCAGATTATCATACAGCTTTATGCAGCAATTTGAGAATCCCAATTTAGTGGAAGGGCAATTTTTCATGGTAGCCTTTAAATTAACCTGTCGAAATTTATCATCATACACTAATCTGTTTTTTATTTCTTAAAGAAATACCTATAACAAGACTACAGGGTACCGTTCATTGGGGCAAACTATAATCTAAATGTTGAAGAATGGAGGTAAACTGTGGACAGAATCTTTTCCCTAATTCTAGAATGCACTTTTTTGGAAGTAAGTTGAATTAAAACAACTGGGTTTACTTCCAGCTAAATCATGTCTAAAGACAGCATGCAAGGAATGAAACAAGACATGAGATCCAGGTTTGCATTCGCTGACATGCATGAGCTTTAGAAGCCTAGAACAAAATGCAGTCCTGCTTGGGGATGAGAACTGGATGTACTCAGGGGTGGGGGAGCTAATCAACTTACTAAAGGAAGTGTCAGTTTTACCTTTTCTTAATATCTGGGGCATATCTCAGTGGCAGAGCATGTGATCTACATGCTTCAAGCCCTTGTTCAATCCCCACCACCTCCAAATTTTTTTGAAAACCCTCTCCGATGACAGAAGGTTCTCTGTCTGAAACACTGGAGAGCCCGCGCTGGGCAGAGATGACAGTACTGGAATAGGAGTGCAGTCGTATGCAAAGCCACTCCAGTCTAAGCTGGCTGATTTCAGTGAGCTTAGACTAGAGCAACTCTGCATAGGACTGATGTTCTACCCAAGAGAACAGGTTGTAGCAGTTCATTCATTCTCCATCCATCTTTTCCATTTGGTCTAAGAATTTTATCTCTCCGTGATATGGCAGTGTGTGTTTGTTTCTGGAGGAGGAGGAGGAAGAGGAGGAGGAGGAGAAGTTTTTATATCCCACTTTTGTCTAACTTAAAGAGTCTCAGAGCAGCTTACAATTGCCTTCCCTTCCTCTCCCTACAACAGTCACCTAGTGAGGAAGATAGGGCTGAGAGAGTTCCGAGAGAACTTTGACTGGCCCAAGGTCACCCAGCAGGCTTCATGTGGAGGAGGGAGAGTCAAACCCAGCTCTCCAGATTAGAGTCCACCACTCTTAACCACTACACGACACTGTGTCTCAGCCTATGGCAATCTTTACCTGGCTGTTTGGAGGTGCTGTTTCTTGGCAAATCCTTTGCTCATACATACAGATTTCTCAGGAAGCAAAGATGAGAAAGTATCATAGGTCAACTGGACTAGCTTGGAAAAATATTAGTTGGTGTGTCCTTTCAAATACATCCATCAAATGGCTTTGTTGCTCCTGCACTGACCTTAGTCAGTTGTTTGTGTAAAATTCTTTTATAAAGATGTATTTCCAGCTCTTTTGCAGTTTTTGTACTCTGGCTCCAGGGCTAATAGAATGCCAAGAAGTGTGGGAGTGAAGGTGATGGTGTGATGTCTGTCAGTGGTAGAGCGATTCCTTTTGTTCGTTGGCTGCTGGGTCTCATGATATTTTCCAGGGACAACCTCTTGTCTATTTAGTTTGATGATAAAAAATGGATTGCCGCCATCAGAATTATTCTCCTTGATGTCAAATGTCCCCCCCCCCAAGACATGGTTTGTTACAAACCACTGACTTTTATTCTGTAACACTGTTTTCATAACAATGGCACATCTGGGTCAAATGGGGTGCAAGTGCAATGATCCTACCTTCGGAGCCTGATGAGGTTTTACTAACATGGAACAGAAGCTGACAGAAGAACAAAGGTCATCCCTCAGGTTCTAAAATGTTGGGGGTTTTACAGGAGAAAACTTGAAATAGAATTCTAGAGCTGTGTCAACCCTTCACCCTCAACCTGGATCCTTAGGCCTCACCCCACATTTGTCCTGCAGATTATTTCAGACTATCATATATTATTCAGGAGATCTTGTGCAGCAGACGGAGTAGGAGTGAACAAGTGTTTCATGCTCAGCGTTCTGTCACAACACTTTGGGTGGGACCCTGTGAATCAATTCCACTGGATCCGATGACTGTCTTCTGCTAAGTCTTCAAGAGAGAATTACTTTCTCCAGAGGAAAATGTCTGATGGAGAAAAACTTCCTCTGATGGAGAAAAGCCTTTCTTTTGGAGAAGGACTTCATGAAAGATCCCAATTTAGTGGAAGGAAGCCACAGCATCCAAACCTACACTGCAGACTCATTGCTACAGCGAACTGGTTCACACATTCCTGTTCATGATTACCCCATTCAGCAATGATGATGATTTCAATGCGTGAACGGCCATCACAGATCTGAGTTTACAGTTATGAACTCTCACGAAACCTCAGAGACACTAGCTGGGATTCAAGCATGCAGGCACACAACAACTATTTCTATACAGCTATAAAGAAACCTGGACCCAGAAGACTTGAATAAACAGCATCCAGCCTCAGCTCTACAACTGCTGAGCAAGGTGATTTAACAAGTAGTGGCTGGCCAACCTCAGAGACTCCTGAATGAATTGGATTGTTTAGATCCATTCCAGTACGGTTTCAGGCCTGGTTATGGGACTGAAATGGCCTTGGCACCTCTTGTGGATGACATGCATCAGGAGATGGATAGGAGGAGCATGACCCTGTTAATTCTCCTGGACCTCTTGGCAGCTTTCAAATCCATCAGTCAGAATATCCATCTGGATCACCTTTTGGGACTGAGAGTGGGAGGCACTGTTCTGTGGTGGTTCCAGTCCTACCTTGAGGGTAGGTTTCAGAGTGTGGTGCTGGGGGACTGCTGATCTTCCCTTTGGCCTTTGATATATGGGGTTCTCATGCTTTTCAACATCTATGTAAAGTCACTGGGAGAGGTCATCTGGAGATGTGGGCTGAGCTGCTAGCAATATGCAGATGACACACAGCTCTATCTCATGCTACCAGCAGATCCCAGGGAGGATGTAGAAACTGTGATAAGGTACCTGGAGACATTTTTGGAATGGATGAGGGTTAACAAGTTGAAATTTAATCCTGACAAACAGATGCTACTGGTACAGGGTGAATGTCTGACCCAGGAAATGGATTATAGGGTTGCACTCCCCCTAAAGGAACAGGTTTTTAGCTTGGAGGTACTCCTGGACCTGGGCCTCCTGGAAGATAAACAGTTGGCAGTAGCAGCCAGGGGTGCCTTTTACCAGCTTTGGTTGGTGAGCCAGCTGTAGTCCTTCCTAGGCAGAAAAGATTTTACCATTGTGGTGCATGCACTGGTAACATCTAGATTAGTTACTGCAATGTGCTGTACATGGGATTGCCCTTGATGACTGGAAAGCTACAGTTGGTACAGAATATTGCAGTCAGAATATAACTGGAATGGGTTGTAGGGACCGTATCACTCCAGTCTTGTTTTATTTACACTATCTTCCAGTTTGCTTCTGGGCTCAATTCGAGGTGCTGGTATTGATCATTAAAGCCCTGTACGGCATACAGCACCATACACTAAGCTGAATCCTTATTTGTATTCCTACTCGGAATGGGTATGAACCAGCTGATGAACTAAAGTTCATCATGAATTTTGGCCAGTTCATGGTTTGTGAAGTGATGTTCATGAACTGAAGAACCACCACGAACTTCCATGAATTTTGGTGCAGTTTGTGGTGGTTCATGGTACTTCATGAAAACAGCTGAGCTCAGCAGTTTGGTTTACATTGCTCAGAGCCATTTACACTCCTGCTTTGTGCTCCCTGTGAAAAGACATAAGAGAGCTGTTTGTAAACCCCTGCTTTCTGCTCCCTGAGGCTTTTCACGGGGAGTAGAAAGCAGGGTTTAAATAGCTCAAAGCCATTTAAATGAAACAGCTGAGTGGCTCAGCTGTTAGGAAACCGCTGCTTTCTGCTCCACGTGAAAAGCCATGGGGAGCAGAAACAGGGGCTTAAAATTTAAATGGCTCATGAACCAATGTGAACTGGTTCAATTAGTGAATCGGTGTATCAGTTTGTGGTTTGGTTCATGGTTCAACCAGAAACTATGAACCAAACCACAGAAATGTGGTTCATGCCCATCCCTAATTTCTACAGTCCTGGGAATGAAACCTGTGGAGGATTATTAAGTTCCTGAATGTATGTGGGTTACTCTGTGTCTGGTCACAGTGGTAGGATTCATATGTCATTGGATACTGTGCTGTTGTAATCATTCATCTCTTGGATTTTTCCATCTGGAAAGGAAAATCCAGGAAGTGATTGAATAGCACAATCTGTAATGACACATGGATCTAGCCATTGTCAGCTCCTCAGGTATATGAGGATGAGCGAACAATGATATAGGGGCCAAAATCCCCAAAAAACAGTTTCTATGGAAATAAAATATACATGAATGAAATGTCAGGGCAGTTTTGAGGATAATGGTCAATATCCAGCAATAATATTTCTTTGGTACATACAATTTTGTATGTGCTTGTACATTATTATTGGATCTGCGGAATATAGTATATGTGTGATTATATTTAATTTTTGATTTTCCCTTCTGTGAATGATGGGTAAGTTGGAAGGATGGTAAAAAAAATAAGAACGATGGAATGCCCCCTTTATTTTCAAGGCAACTTCAGCAAAGTGTTATTTCAGCATACAGCTGCACATATACACACAATGGAATTTGATTTGTGAGGAGCCTTACAAACATTACCCAAATAACTAGCATTTTTAAATGACTAATACACAGACATGCACCTGCTTGAGAGACTCCATAGATTAGTCTTGCAGTCACTGGAAAGACCCCTTGGAATTCAATTACATGGTTGAAAAACAGAAAGCAAAACTGTACCCTGTCCATTTAGTGGGAGGAATCCCAACAACTTGCTAGTTGCTTCTCTGCCTGAGCCTGTCAAGAGGATTCAGCTTTTCCAGTATGTTGTGCTTTCATGTGGCTTATTGTAAACTCTTACTATTTTGTACTTGATTTTTTTTTTCTCTTCTTGTAGCTGGAACCCCTCCCCGAAGAGGTTCTTCAGCGGTCTCCTAATGTGAATGCAATGATTTCTTTGCAGAAGACCACCGAAATCCACAGTATGTTTCATGATTTGCTTGTTCTTCAAAATGTAAGGTTAGATCTTAAGAAGGAAAACAGTTTTGGAAGACTGATGAACATGGAAATGTATATGCAATCCCATAAATCTGAAGAGTTCATGGGGATGTTCATATGATAATGTAGGGAAACTGAGCTCACAAGTACTTGTTTCTGCCCAGTGCAGGAGTGAGAAAGTTATTTAGCCATTCTGGGTTTCCAGCCCAAGAAGAAGAAGAAGAGATTGGATTTATACCCCGCCCTTCACTGCCCAAAGGCGTCTCAGAGCGGCTTACAAACTCCTTTCCCTTCCCCTCCCCACAACAGACACCCTGTGAGGTAGGTGGGGCTGAGAGAACTTCTGACAGAAACTGTCCTTGAGAGAACAGCTGTGCCAGAGCTTGTGACTGACCCAAGGTCACATCAGCTGGTGCAAGTGGAGGAGTGGGGAATCGAACTCGGTTCTCCCAGATAAGAGTCCGCGCACTTCACCACTACACCAAACTGGCTCCCAACCAGGATCCTCTTCCCCCAGCCCCCCTCCCCAGATAACTGCCACCATCAAACCAATTTTTAGGGGTTCACTCTGCCAGAGGGTTTAAGCTCAGGCCCCTTCTGGTGTTTTGCCACTTGAAGGCTTAGCATCGTGTTATTGTCTCTCTCTCCTTTCTCACTCACTACTAAGGGAATTACTTGGTTGAGCACACTTTCTGCTCCCAGTATGCATGGACTGAACAGGGGCTTAACCTGGGCCACAGAGATCAGACTGCAAGCATTAAAAATAAAAGAATTTAATAGGAAGCTAAAAATCACACTACATCTGCAAACACAATTAACAGAGCAAGCAAAAAGAAAGAGTGATAAACAAAAATCCTCTAATCCCCGATTCTTACATATCCCTACAGATAATAATAAGAGATAGGCTACTTAATTCTTGATTTAGAAATAACCCATTACCTTAATATCAGCACTCGGAGTCATCCCTGGCTTCCTGAGGACCATGTGCTCATAGCTGTTTCCTCCTCGTTGATTTGTGAAATGGCCAGCCTCCTAGAGCTCTATGACTTAGGAGTGACTCTGGCTGCCTTTTGTCCTCCTTTGTCCTCCTTTGGCCACTCTGTGTTTGGGAGGGGTCTCATACTCATTTATCCCTCCTCCTTCCCTCCCTTGCCAGCCAGCTTTGAGCCTGCACAGAGTGCAGAACCATGAATTATCCTTTGGGGATGCAAAATTTTGCACTGATCCTGAGGTGTAAAGCATTTCACTCCAGGCACAATCCAATTGTTTTTGTCAGCTGTCCCGTTCCTCCATGCACACTAACTAGGGGTTGGGTAGAATCCAACAATATATCAACTATTATCTACAAAAGTTCACAGATATGCTGACAGCAGGTTATATAAACTATTGATTTTGCACAATGTGACTTTTCTGTTATTTTGACAACACAACTCACATATGGCTACTTACATGTGTTTGTAAGACATTCTTATATAATATATTGAGTGCAATCCTGTGCGTAGGTTTGCAAGTCTAAGCCCTTTGATTTCATTGGGCTATAGTAATTGTCTATAACAGGATTGGCTTGTCCACACAGAGTAATCCATTTACACATGGTTGCTATAGCATAACAATAGTGAGATATCCAGTGCCATGTGGATACAGCCCATGAACATGGCTGCCATTTGGACTTTCTGCTTTAGGCAGCAAAATGTTGGGATATGTCTGTCCTATAACTACTGGATTGGTTGGTCCAAACCTGGGATTAGATCCAAAGCTTCTCTTCCACTTCTAGAAGAGCACCTTCTGCTTACAAAGGCACCTTCCAGTAAGGCACCTTTGAAACTAACCCCATGATTTGAATCCCCCTGTAGAAGCCGTATAAGTTTTGCATTTAGAACCGTTTGCTGGTAATCAGTTGGCTGAATCTATTAGGGAGGAGGGGAGAAGGGTCATGATCCAAAGTGGTACACGCAGGAAGGTAGACTCCTGCATCTGAGTTGCTGTTACTTTATTTTATGAACACCCTTGAAAAACTCCAGCAGTGAACACGGGTTCATTTCTTTTACAGCCAAGTGAAGTCTTATTCCTATGCCAGCAGATCTGGTTTTCTTGCACATCTGTTTTTCTAGCAAACCCCCCACCCACTTGGTGAACATTGAAACCCATAAATAATGGGTTTTGAATTGCTTGTTCATTGCAAAGTCTGACTATTGCATGAACATTCTGTGGGAACACTGTGGAATGCCTATATTAACCTTTTTATTAATTTTTTGTTTTGTTTTAATGAATAGAGATTATAGTCTCTAAATGTGCCATTAAATACAGAATGTTTGTCTTCCTTTGTGTGCGTTTTTTAGAATTTGCCAGACCCAGCAATTGTTTCATGCTTTATATACAGTTTTTAGTCATGGATTTTATACCTTTGGAGGAAAGCCAAGATTCTATCACTTAATCTTAACTTTTTAGATATCTAATATACTTCAGACTTTATCCCCCTAAAATTCTCTGTTATATAAGGATCCTGCTAACAACTCACATGGTCATGGGGCTGCATGCCAAAGAAGCCACCATCCTATCGTGCTACCCATTGATTAAGCACACTGTCCTTTTACTCCTCAGTTTTGTGACTTCTACTGGCAATACCAATTCCATTTGTTCATAAAAGAAATCCCATGGCTGGAAAGGATTCAAGCTGTATCCCAAATTATAAGTGAAACCATTTACATCCAGCTTAGTTTTCCTGCTGCCTACTGAACCCTTTCAGCTACACCATAAATGCACAATTTATCCCAGCTCTCATATTTGCTGCTGAAATCCTAGTACAAATCTCTTACTTCTTATTTGCTTCATGGACCAATCTCAAGTAGGGACACACTCTTTAGATTCCATTGATTTCAATGGACTTAGAAGGGGGTAGCTCTGCTTAGAACCTCACTATTGATGTTCTTGAACTGTTAGAGAGTTGGTATCTGTTTGTTAATCTAGGCTTAGGGAATGGCTTGGCAAAGCGAACCTGCCTACCTTCTTGAGACCCACAAGCAGGCCATAGGGCCACATTTGGATGTTCCTGAAGTACCTGAGGGTGATTTCACCCAATTTGTTTTGTGTGGCACATACTGAATCACATAGTAATAGATGATGTTTAGTAGATGAAGAAAAAACAATGTTGAAAACTCAGTTTCAGCCTAGGATGGTAAAACCCAGCTCTGCTGCATGAAATTACATTTCAAACACAAAACATTTGCATTCTGAAGTTGGCTCCAGTTTTGAACCAGTGCAACAATTTAATTTTTTTTCTTTAGGTCTTTCTAAGGTGTTTCTCCCTGCTAAGGTGTCATTTATAAATAGGTGGATACTAAACTCTTGAAAGAGTTGAGGAGCAGTATCTTCCCACCCGCCTCTGTCTGCAGCCCTTTGTGCCCTAGCCTTGTCTCTGCTGCCCCCTTCACCCATCAGAGGATCCCCTGGTATTAAGGAGTGGCTCTTGGGGGGGACGGACGCTGGGGGGCATAGTGGCATGTGGGAAGGTGGCAAAAAAGCCTTTCCATGCTTTGTTTACAGTCCTTTAGGATCCTCCCAACCCATGCCATTTGGTGGATTCAACCTTCTTGCTGAGTTAGATGGGTTGCTTAAGGAACAGGATTACCATTTGATTCTTCTGATTCATAGCAATTTCCCCCAGAGGGTGAGGATTATTTGGACTTCTGAGAAATGTCATAATAACTATAACTGGGGACCATCTGCTAGTTCCTGGATGTACACTCAAATGTAATCTGTGTTATTCCAGCTACTGACATGCCTGTTGGCCTTCCAACACTTCAGTGCTCTCTTCTAAATCCCAGGTGCCATCCATCTGGGGATCAGAAAGCACTTAAAAAGTTGTGGGACCAGGAAAAACACATGCAGGCATTCTGGTCTGTTCACAGATTACTTTGCCACTGACTGACCTCAGTTCTTTCATGATGTTATGCTTGTGAGTGATTATTTTGCCATCACCCTGATACCCCACTTCACTTTTCAAATGCTTCCTCTGTTGCTGCAACCAAGTGGCTGAAAATTCTCTATTTTTGTGTAAGTCCACACACTATTGAATGAGCCAATACTCCCTTGCCTACCTTGTTCTGAGTTTTCCTACTAGACATGGCTGAGCTCCAACATCAGCCAGCACATTTGTATGTATATATATATAAATAAATTATTGTGCTAGCACACACCCTGAGGTTAGAGGCGAAAGAACATCCAGGACTAACAAAACCCAATGGTTCTGGCAACATCACTGCGTAGTCTCTCTTCTGACGGTCCTCACTTCTGCTCCTGTTACAGTCATCTCTGATTTTCCTCTTTGGAATTCTATGAAATGTACCAGCTAGTCTTACACTCTCCAATTTTGCAAATACTGTTGCAGTGAGCTCTCACTGTGCAGAAAGAAATGATGGCCCTGTTGCCTCTCAGATATTCAGAGTTCATTAAATGGTATGCCATTCTTTCAGTTTATGAATTTCTCAGGGAGGCTGTGACATAGACCTTGGAAAGAGAACACTTTCCAACTTGGCACCATAGAATCCAGAAACAGACCTCATTGTGAGCCATTTGAAATCTCACTCACAATGGATCACACACTTCTAGCCACTCTTGCATTGGACTGAAACTTACTAGACGTATGCCACCATGCTAGCTAAAAAATTTCTCATAAATTATTATGTATTTTCTTTAGGTAAGTACTGGAAGTCTGTGGAGCCTTATGTTGTGCCAGTTAGCTGTAAGTTGGCTGAGACTCAGAAACAGGAGAGAGAGGAGACAGAGGCAGTATCAGCTATGGCCTTACTCTCCGTAGATGTTGAACAGTCTTTTCCAGAAGAACATAGCAGGTATGTGCAGATCCTGGCAATGCTATTCTGCATACCTATGTTGTACAACTGTTTAAAATGGGGGTGGGGGGGTTGTTTGTTGGTTTTTTAATCCAGGTTCTTTTAGCATGCTCTTTCTTGACAACCAGGAAGAACCTACACTGCCTCAAGATTGTCAAGCTACTATGGACCTTCAAATATTGTTGCTTTGTAACCACATGACTTGTTTGCCTGGAGAGTGTGGAAATTGCTCTCAGGTCTTTGGCCTCACACCTCCACCACCACTTATTAATATGGCCATAATACAACTATCATTGGTAATGCTTCTTCAGATTGGAACATGGAATTAAAAGGAAAACAATTCACTGAGCACTAGTCAGCCATACTAGATCACATCCTGAAATGACAAAATGGTATCTAGGCTTAGCTTCCTGCAGAAAATCCCACAGGGGTAACCATGTTAGTCTGTTGCACCAGAGATAAAAGAGGAGCCTTGTAATGTTTTAAAGACAAGTGTGTTTTATTCTGCCTTGAGCTTTCAAGGACTGGTGGTGATGGAAAGTGCTGTCAAGTCACAGCAGGGATTTCAAGGCATGAGACAAGCTTAGGTGGTTTGCCATTACCTGCCTCTACGTAGTAACTCTGGACTTCCTTGGTGGTCTCCCATCCAAGTACTAGCCAGGACAGAACCTGCTTAGCATCCAATATCTGACAAAATCAAGCTACCCTGGGCCATCCAAATCAGGGGTTCCAAGGACTATAGTCCATGAGATGAGTCCCACCTCTGCGTCTGATGATATGGCCTCTAGTCCACAAACCTTTATGCTAGAATTTAAAATGGTTGGTCTGTAAGGATCCACAAGAGTTCAAACAAAAGAGAAGAATTCCAAAGCCATTGGCATGCTCCTCCACTAGAAGTTCATTACACAAGAGCTCCTCTTTGGCTCCACCCCCCCCCTGCTTTATACAGACAGTGGTCCTTTCCGTGTTTGCCTGCCACTCTGGATTTTCTCAGTGTTTGAGTCGAGGCAATTTAAGTCCATGGCAAAACAGCATCCAAATAACTCAGGGCAACAGCAGGCTGAAACTGGGCAGTCCAGTGAAGGGAGGTAGTATAATGCAGAATAAAAAGAAGGTTGGATATGGTTTTAGTGCAGAACAGGAAAAAAAATCCTGGATTAAAAGGAAGGTTGAATTTGATTTTAGTGGATAATTGCTTGGAGAACACTGTGATAAACATGGATTAAAAGGAGAGTGCAGAATGAGCCAATATCTATCCACCAGAGCCTTATTTCACAGCTTTCTGAATTTCACTCCAAATCAACAAGGCCCTTTCAGCATCTTCTCTGGTGATACATATTCCTCTGCTGGAGAAGGAAAAAGCACAGCCTTCAAGGATTAATGGAAAAGATCTGCAAAGTGACAGTGAATGAGTCACTTTGATTTTTCTTTGGTTTAATGAGGCATATTGGTGGCCATTTTTAGCTATCCTCTCCATGTATTTACTTTAACTGTGAGCCAGGAAATGGCACATTGGTAATGGGCCTTAATCTGTGTAGTTTTATAGGGATGTCAGCAGGCCCGTGGCCAGGATTTTTTTGTGTCAGGAGGCATTTAAATTCCTTAGGGGGCAGTTCATTAAGTCAAGGTTAATTAAAGTACATTTAATTTAATTAATGACAGTTCGAACAGTCTGCTGCATTAAATGGACCATGAGCCAGCTGGTATGCTCTCTTTTCTGCAGGCCCTGCCTGCTAGAGGCAGGGTGGGTCTGCTAGGGGGTTTAGTTCATGGTGGGGGGAGGCAAGTGTTTGAAGCCTCCTCTCAACCAAGTCCTGCACCCCATTCTTCACTCCACACTGCTGGCCCTACCCAGGCCCGTAGCCACAGTGGGGCATTTCGGGGCCTGGCCCCCTGACTTCCCGCCAAGGCCCCACCCAACTTCCTTTCAGCCCAGCCTGCCTGACTCTCTGGCAAGATGCGGTGGCTGCCATGAACTCCCGCTGTGCCAGTACTTCTCCTTGCCTTCCCTCTGCACCGCACCTCTCTGGGGCTGGCTGAAGCACGTGAGTTACCTTTCATTGATTTAGCCAGTGCCCCCTGAAGTATTAAAATGCCCCCTGACTTAGAAATTCCTGGCTACGGGCCTGGCCCTACCCCATGTGTGGGGGGTGCTAGCTATACTGTCCCCCTCCTTCCCAAGGGCTGGCAGGAAAGCTCTTGGCTGAGGGGTGGCTTTCCCGCTCTCTAATAGCCCTGTGTGCATGCTGCCTGAAACTCTCTGACTTCCCATTTCAATCGCGGAAGTCAGACAGAGAAGGAAGTAGCAGCCATTGACAAGGATGGCAGGAATGGAAGCAAGTGAGGGGGAGAGAGCCAAAAGGCTTGGCTTGCTCCTTGGGAGGTAGTAAAGGAATTACTCCTGCCAGAGCCCCCCTTCCTTGGGGAAGACAGAGCCCAGTCATTGCAAGCCAAGTTGTGTGTGGTGGGATGGTGGCAGCTGAGCCACAAACAGAAGCTGGACTCAAAGACAGCAGAGCCAGTTGGCTTCATATGAGCAGCTCTCTCCCCCATATAAACCCACCTCATTCAGGCATATAAAATTCCCTGGAGCCTTTGTTGGGAGTGGCACGGGTCACATGATGCCAGAGAGGCTGTCCCTTCCCTTGGACATGGCTGGGATTGAGCACGGCTGGGGTAGGGGCGTGATGGGTGGTGCATGGCTCTGAAATACCCCATCGTAGCTATGGGCCTGGATGTCAGCAAAGGAAAGAACGGAGCCAGTGGATAAGTATTATGTGAGTCCACATGGTGTGATCCTGCATAGATCATCTCGATTTAAGCTACAGCCAGCCTTATTCCTCTGTTTGAACTGAAAGTGGTTGTTAGTATTAACCTCCTGAGTGGATATGCAGCACAACAGGTGTGTTGTAAATTTAAACTGCCATCACCTGGACATAAAAAAGACATGTAAGAATTGCATCCGTACAAATGAGCTCTTTTACTAATGAAAACATACTGGTTCCCTTAGATCTGCTTGGCCAAAACTGGGAGTTGCCCTGTGATGAATGAGTCTAACTGCTTTGTTTCCCACAATGAAGTCCAATCAATGGATAAAGGAGGGTGGGTTCATTTTCCCCGTCTGTCAGCTGTTGTTCCACACTGACCTAACACGATTGACTTGGACACGAATTTAACAATTCTATAAAATGAAAGAACAACTGCCAATGTACTTCACCGATCAAGTATTTTAACATGATGTGTGAAGAGTTCCATGTAGTGAACGGCAAATAGAGTCGATCCAGTCAAAAAGTGACTCTGTAAAAAAGGACATTATAGAGTTCTTAGGATTTATCCAGGCCAAACCTTTCTAAGCAGCAAAGGAGTGTTCAAATTAAGTGGGGCTGTTCTGACTCCATTGTGTGAGGGAATGGAGGAAGGAGGAAAGAAGGAAAAAAAACCCCAAACAAATCTCATACAGGCTAAGCTTCTCTACGAAACTGAACACACAATTAGAGGAGGGGATTGTTGACATACCCAAAAGATATTTTCTGTAGTCTATGTAGGAATGTACCACAGAAATTAGCTCACCCTGTCATTGACCAGAGCCTGTGTTTTTTCTGCTATAGTTATCCTATGGAGCAGGCTCTCCACAGAGGTATTCTGAACAGGGTTAAAGGATTGCTGCAAGACCCTTTTATTTGCTAGGGCTGTTAATGGGGTAGAGAGGCATAATTTTGGGCTCCACTGTATTTTGTATGTTTTAAATTTGGAGTTGTAAATTGCCTTGAGCTGTTGGGAAAGGCGGGCTATACGTTTGTTTGTTTTTAACAAATAAGGCACCTTGTAGTCATCGTTCATATATTTCCTGCAGTAATGCCATTCAGTTCCTTAGGCTAGGTGACCTTGGGTCAGTTGCACACACTCAGCTTAATCTACCTCACAGGGTTGCTGTGAGGATAAAATGGAGAAGAGGAGATTTTGTTGGGATTAAGTTTCAGGCTTATTAGCCCTCATCTATTCCAAAACCGCCTCCAGGCACCTGTCCCCAGTCTCAGCATCCTCCCTGGGATCTGCTGGTAGCACAAGATAGAGCTGAGTGTCATCTGGGTACTGGTGGGTACTGGTCATCTTTGGATGACCTCTCCCAGTGGTTTTATATAGATGTTGAAAAGCATGGGGGACGAGATGAAACCCTGGGCCAAAGGCTGAGGGGCAGAATAGCAGTCTCTGATCTAAACCCCAGCATATTGTGAAAGGTGAGCTTAGGTAGGTCATCCAACTGAACCCGCGAGCTTGGGTTCTCAACCACAGTTTAACCCTGGTTTAGAATTTCATTGCAGCAAGGGGCAAGAAAGAACTCCCAATTTATTAATGAATCCAGACACCAAAACAAATTGACATAGGGTGGAAGAAGGAGAGAGGAAACTCATGAGCCTGAGAATTTCAGGCTTATTTATGACACAGAAAAACCTTTGTGTGTTTTCTGTACTACCAATGACATACCCATAGCAATCATGCTTGTGGCATAAAGTATACTTAACATACACAACGCTTTAAATACCCATGTGCAGAAACTGGGGGAGGGGCTCTACTGCGGAATTATGAGTACAGAATCAGGCTTCCTTTGGGGTCGAGACATGCATATGGTAATCACACCTTAGCTAATTGCAGTCCGATGCAAACACTAACAAAACTGTTGACTTCACCAGGCTGGAGTAACTCAGCACAGGATTGTATAGGATTGTATTGTTGATGCAGAAAGCCATGGTGTTTGTCACCTAAAATGAATTGTTGTTAGACTGCCTCATAAGTGTTGACACAGGAGTTTTTATCAATGGAAGGGAAAGTGGAAAGAGCATCCAAGGACATCCAGTGAAGCTGTAACTGTGATCTAGAATATTAAGGCCACTTTGGGTGAGCTTACATGAACATTTTTACAGATTTCTTTCCACAGGATTCAGAAATCCTTTATTTAATGAAAAACATAATGTACCCCTCACCTAGTGATACATTGCTTAACTCAAATCCTGGGTTTGAGTCATCCCAGCAGATTACATTGTACACATTTTAAACAGTAAAGACAGAATGAATTCTAACCCCTGGTTACAAATCTCTGCAAAAGCTATCCGTGTTAAGGTTAACTCATCTCTGCAAAAGCTATATGTGTTAAGGTTAACTCATATAAGGTGTTAAAAGCAAACGCAGGGGTATTCATTTTCTGTGACTCCAAACATGAATGCTATACAGTAAAAAATAATAATAAAAACTGGTATGTATTAGAGAGTTTTATCAAAAAAGCAAAACTGCTCAGGCTACTAGTTCTCATAGATGAGTAGATTATTTTAAAAAACCCAGGCAGTGTCTACAAGCATCTTCAGTGGGCAGAACCTCTGTGGCCTGAATGATTATCTATCCTTTCCTCACATCTGTCACCATTTGCCTCTACCTCATCCCTCCACTACCTACAGAGTCTTATTTTTCTTCCTGAGATCACTCTGCTCCTTTATAACAATTAAAAAGAAAACAACACAGTTTCAACAACAACAAAAAAGCCAATTGGGAAGGGAATAAAGCACGATAGATTTTCAGATAAAGGCATGCACATAATTGTTTATTGCATGATTATTTTGAGAGGAAATTTTAGTTTAGATTTCTTTTTATCAGCCCAGGATGCCAATGCGAAGCATCTTTTGCTAGTGTGGAAAAAACTGAAATGAAATATAAACTGCCATTTAGGTCTGAGTGACCTAATTTCTATGGTCAAAGCCAAAATTTTGGACTCAATAATGAAGTGTAATTAGTTTGGCAGATCAAATTACAGAGTTTAAACTAATTAGCAGCTAATTGTCATATTTTGAGAGTGTGCTAATTTGAAACCACTGCCACTTAGCAGTAATTGATTTGCTAAGACCTTAAATAAAGCTGCCTCCCCCCCCAACAATGCATTTGCTTGTGTAAATATATTAGCTAAGCCATCATAACATCACATGTGGCAATTTCAACTCCCTTCCCCCCAGCCAATTTTTTTTTAAAAAAGCTTTTTGCATAAACTAAACTGCGACTGGAACTGAAAGGCAGGGGAATGGAGGAAATAGGACACACAATAATATAGATAAAGTGGAATTCAAGCAGCTGCCAGATTCATTACCCTTTCCCGGTCTGGACGGGAATCAGGGCACATCCATCACGGTGAACTCTTCTGTGGAAAAATGGCTTCCCTTGAAGGATACTTGCTTTCCTTAGGAGCCTCTTCATTTTCTTTGCTGGCAGTTCAGGAACTTATTCACCAGAGCCAGTAGGGCCAGAATTTTTTGAGATGATCCAAATGTCTGTGGAACATATATATGTTGTAATCAGTGTGATTTCTCTCAGTTGTGTCCAGAAGTTGTGTTTACAACTTCTTCTGCCCAAGAAGCATGCAGAGGGTGGAGGAAAAGGAGAGAAAAGAAAAACAGAGGGGAAAGCAGGGAAAGAAGAGTGAAGGCAACTTAAAAAAACCATGGTTATACTCTTCAAACTTTTTAAAAAATAATCAAGCAAGAAATAACATTAAAACTAGTGCTACCAAAAAAATCCTACCGAAACACTTTCATCTGCTCCACACTTGAGATCAGATCATGAAGATACAGTTAAGCAATATTTGACCAGAAAAAAGGGCTATGCCAAAGTGATCCTCATCTCCTTATTAAGAATTAACCAAATAAAGTTTACTGGGCTTGGGAACCTCAATATATTCTAAGGAATGTCATCAAACGATTCAGAAATCCACTGGTCTATCTTGGTATCTGCCCTTTTTGATAGGGTGGGTAAGCTTTTCCATCAGCCAGCTGTAGGGCAGGAGGGTACCCCTAGCAAACCATCTTACAGCTGATCCCCCATTTTCCTGTGACTCTTGCAGTATGGCAGGAAGGGTGATCCAATGTAGGGTGATCAGGTGGCCCCCACCACCCTCAGCTGATCACCAGAGAGATTCAGGGGACCATTCTTGAGGTTTGTCTGAGACCCCAGAAATCACTAGGAGTGCCCCTGTTGTTATAGGTGAGCCCTGTGCTTCCAGTGTAGTGGTTAAGAGTGGTGGACTGTAATCTGGAGAAGTGGATTTGATTCCCCACTCCTTCACATGAAGCAGCTGGGTGACCTTGGGTCAGTCACAGTTCTCTCAGAGATGCTCTCTCAAAAGCAGTTCTCTCAGAACTCTGTCAGCCCTACCTACCTCACAATGTGTCTGTTGTGGGGAGAAGAAAGGAAGGAGATTGTAAGCCACTCTGAGGTCCAATCTACAGCTAGCATTTGCTCCACTGTTTTACCAAACCTACACTGGAACAGAAATTCCCCTCTACATTGAATGCCATTTTCTCTTTGATTGATTGTCAGATTTTGTGGCAGTGTCCAGACTGCATGCTGCTTTCACTTAATTTGATCTCTCAGTTTTATGGTAGCCATAAGGGCTCTTTTTGTAGCAGGAACTCCTTTGCATATTAGGTGACACACCCCTAATGTAGCCAATCCTCCGAGAGCTTACAGAGCTCTTCTTACAGGGACTACTGTAAGCTCTTGGAGGAGTGGCTACATTAGGGTGTGTCGCCTAATATGCAAAGGAGTTCCTGTTACAAAAAGAGCCCTGGTAGCCATCTGCATAGATTAGTTGTTTTATGGCCATTCAGGGGTGACTCTGCAGTCAGTACGGTGATGGCCCTGGGTATTTGAATATGGTTTTGAGCCACATCTTTTTCTGTTCCACTGTGGGTTTGGTAGATGCAGATTGGGCCCGAGACTGAGTGAAGTGCAGGGTATAAATCCAATTCTCCTCCTCTTCCTCCTCCTGTATCTGGCTACCACTATTTTGGCTGCCATTAAAGATCTAACACCAAGGTTCCTTTTGTTTTCTGAGTATCTACAAGATGTTGTGCCCTAATTGTCTGCTATCCTGGTTTTCCCTGGCTTTGCTCTAATCTTTCTCCAATCTTTGATATGATCTTTTGGAAAGGCTGTCATTAAAGCATGTTTGCATGCCATATGGATGGAAAGGCGCATATGGGCAGCTCATCCATTTTTCTTGCCCCAGCCCTCCCTATGCCATCAGACGGCTTTGGGGGTGCTTTTGTAAAAAAATGGTAATTGACTATTACTGATTTGAAGCTATAGTGATATGTCAATTACAAAATGTAATTACCATATATCTTATAGCAATATGTCAATTACTGGTTTTGTTTTTAAAGCCTGGCAAAGCCCTCTGGTGGTGAAACAGGTGAAGATGGTACTTGTAACAGGGCTCAGTCCATCAAAGTGTAGGGAAAACCACTATATGGACAGTCTGTTGCCTCTCCAATAAGACCAGGGTGATGTGGAAGCAACTCTAGTCTTTAGGAGTAGCATATTATGAATTCAGATTGACCAAATATAACTCCAGGCCTTGAGAACTGAGCCTGGCTTACTGTGCCTTCCTTACAAGGGCAATGACATTAAAACTGAGCTCTACAGTCATTTCTCCTCTCATATGGAAAAAAGTAAGGTGGCCCGTCCCATAGTCTTCTGCTAACTATTCAGAACAGGTGAAGGATTCTCTGGGAATCTGAGTAATGAAAATATCAGGTGACAATCATCTGATGAACCTTACAACAACACTCCCCTTGCACTTGTTGGCAATAGTTAAGCACCATATTTTCCCACCTTGATCTTTAAGTATGAACTCCAGCTGTATTGAACACACATGAAGCTACCTTGTACTGGGCCAGACCCTTGGTCCATCAAGGTCAGTATTGTCTACTCAGATTGGTAGTGGGTCTCCAGTGTCTCAGGCTGAGGTCTTTCACATCACCTACTGTCTGGTTCTTTTTTTTAAACTGGAGATGCAGGGAATTGAATCTGGGATCTTCTGCATGCCAAGCAGATACTCTACCACTGAACCACAGCCCCAGGTATTCAGCATTGAGGATATTCAGATTAGGGGAAAATATTTTTCTACAAACAAATCCAAAACAGAAGAATTTGCTTTGAATAGGTTTCTCTATAGTCATTTCGTATCAGATATACTGCCCAGGCTTATTCCATTTTTCCTTGAAAACATCCAAGGAAAGAGCTCTATAATCTGTTCGGGCAACTTTTCATGTGTCTAAATTGCTGCTATCTTTTCTTCAATATCCAGCTCTCAAACCCACTTTCCTGTGGTTTAAAATGAATACTCCTTGTCCTGTCCTTGGTGGATGGGTGGATAAGCAACTGTTTCCTCCCATTTCTTTGGAGATTCCTCTTAATATTTAAAACTGTCAGCATATTGTCCCATTATGTTCAGTGCTTTCCTACTGAAGTACAGAAGCATTATCCTTATATTTAATAGTAAACTGGGTGGCTTGTTCCAGTCACAAAAGTAGCCAAACCCACAAACTAGGGGCTTCTATATACTCAGGGAACTTCTCAGGTAAGCTGAAACAATGACATGGGACAGGTTGGCTGAGTGGCGGGTGGTTGTGTTCTCCTCTGTGCTTCAAATTCCTTTTTAACTGTTTTCAACTGTTCCCTAGTTTTGTTTGGTGGTTGAAGCAATGACTTTATAAATTGAACAAAAAGAGAAGCTGGAATTCTCTGCTAATGAAGGAAGAGATGGCCATGACCATAAATGATTTTAAAGGGTGGGGGGAGTAGACAGATTCATGGAGGAGAAATACATCAAGGGCTACTAGCCATGGTGACTGATGGGGACCTCCATGTACTGAGGCAGAACAAACCTCTGGATGTCAGTGCTATCAAGGCAGCATCTGGGGAGGGCTTTGACCTCTGTGCCCTGTTTGTTGCCTCTCCAAGACAATTGGTTGACCACCACTGGTGTCCTTGTGTCTGCCACCAAGATGCCACCAACATTTTAAAGTGATTTAAAAATTTAGTGAGGGACCAGTCCTGATGGGCCTGCAGCATAGTTGGCTGAGGCACTCTTGTCCCCCTTACATGCCTTTTCAACTGCTGGAACAGCCACACCCCCCCCGCCTCCCACAGCTGTTTTGGCACTTGGAAAAAAAAATATGGAGATAGAAAAAAAAAGTTGGCTTTGCATGAAGCAGGATGCTGGACTAGATGGACAACTAGTCTGACCCAGCAGGACTCTTTATTTGCTTAAACATTTGCAGACTCCCTTCTCAATACCCTGATGAGGAAGGAATATGCTCCAGGACGTACAGAATGTGGAGAGCAGCTGAGAGTCAATTAAAGAAAGAGAGAGAAGGGGGCAAATTGGCCTGTTCAAAGCATATAGAATCCTGTGTGTATGGATTGGAGATTTACACATTGTCCCTCGGCACAGCTTCCCAGAGAATGCACACATCAGAACAAGGGTAGCTGAGACATGCTGGCAAACTAATCTGCCAAAAAGCTGGGTATAGAATCAGGTTCTTGTGCATGTTTGTGTGTGAGAGGGAAAGAGAGTAAGGGGGAGGGAGGGGGTTAGGGAGAGAGTAACATTTTCTTAGCAAGAAACTTGCCAGTTATGTTGGAGGCTATCCTGATTTTCAGAGCTAGATGACTCATTTCCAACTCAGAGTTTGAAGAAGGTGGCTCTTTTCCTGGCCAACTAATATCTGACTCATTTACCACTGAGAAAAAGAGAAAACGGTTCTGGCTGCACACCCTTCTTAGGGGTTTCTCCCCCTCTCCCTTGTTTTCTCCCCCTATTTTTTTCAAAGTGACATCATCGAGTAAACAGTTATTTCAGTTTGATTTATTCTGACATGCTGAGAGAAGCAGACTTCAGGGGGAAGCTGTGATTTTCTGGGTGTTTTAATGTTTTGTTTAGTTAAAATAGAACTCTCTGTGGTTCATGTGCAGCAGAAACTTAATTGAAATTGCCAAGAGACAAAAAAAAATAGGTAACAGAGATGTGGTTGCTGGGAGATGAAAGAATGGGGATGAAAAAGATGCTACTATTGATTTAAATGAAAAAGATCATTTGGTAAACAGCAAGGGGCCTCAAAAGCTCTGCACATCGTATGTGCTGATAACTACTCGTTTTGTAAATGAGATCTACACTGAACTGATTAGAGCCTTGCATTGGACAGACAGATGCATCAGTAACCATTTACTCTGAAAATATTTCAACAACAAACTTGCCTTTGAAAGCTTGCAAATGTAGCAGTTCTTAGGACAGAAGGAAGTGGGACTTTCAAGAATTAGACCACTGTTGTATTTGCACTCTTCACTGCTCGAAGGCCTTACAGTTTCCATTTCAGTCACGAGAGCAGCATCAGTTTGCCAGCCTCCAGATCTTCTGGCCTTTCAATTCATCTCCAGACAACAGAGATCAGTTCCCCTGGAGAAAATAGCTGCTTTGAAGGGTGGGCATTATACCCCACTGAGGACTCTCCTCTCCCACAACCCTGCCCTCCCCAGGCTCTGCTTCCAAATCTCCAGCAGTTTCCCACCTAGGAGTTGGCAACTCTGTCATAGCAACATGGAGACCAATTCCTATTTGTTCATTTATTTACATACCACTTTCCTCCTTTGTGGGGACCCAAAGCAGCTTATCACATTGCTCTCCCTCCTCCATCTTATCCTCACAACAATACATGTGTGAGATGGGTCAGGCTGAGATGTAATGATGGGCTCAGGGTCACTTGGCAAAATTCCATAGCAGAGCAGAGATTTGACCTGGTCCAAGTCTTAGTCTGACGTTCTGACCATTGTGCCACACAGGCTTTCATGTTCTCTGTCACTAGCTATTATTTAGCCATGATAGCAAAATAGCTTCAGTTCTCCCTCAGCCATTTGACCACTGCCATCAAACACTGGACCATATACTCTTGGAAACCACATTGAGCTGTAAAGGGAGGCACAGTTTTGGCTTGGACCAGAGGAATATAGACTGAAATTCTAGCTAAGCTTTGATCTCAATGGCTAGTCCCCTTAGACCAATCATTGTATCTCAATACCCCACAATGGCAAAATGGAAATAAAAACAATTTCTATAATTTGGGTCCAGAATATATTAATATACAACCTTCTCCAGCATGAACTTTTCTGCATTTTGAGATCTTCCCTGGGAGTGCTTGCCTTTGTTTGCCTATTGTCCAAAGCATGGGGTCAGTTTACTCAGGAGAGGGTCTGCTCAGTGGTGGGACTGAAATTCCTTTTGCAAGGAGGTTCGATCTGTTCGTGGCTTTCACACAGAGGAAGATTTTAACTGATGGTTCTTTTTCATTCTGCTACTCCGTTAGTTGGGACTGCTGCTTTTTATCTGTGTAAAAAAGAGGGTTTTTTTGGGGAAAAAATAAACCTATATCACAGATTTGGTAAATTTTGTTAACCAATAGGGATTTTGCTCTGGTGGGTCGGGTGGGGTATAAATCAAATAAATAAATAAATAACATTTGAAAGATGGAACATACATCTTATATTCTCTTTCTCACACACATACACATGCATTTCAAAATAATAAGAGCATATTTAATGGGAAAAAAGAAAAGTTTTATGAACACTCTTAATAGTAAGAGTTAACCTAAGATTCAACAGTCACAGATGGTGCTAGAATGAGAGAGACCTGTTCCATAGTCTGTGAGCCACCATAGAAAAGGCCTAGCATGTGAGAGCTAGAGAAGATCTTCAATAGACTATCTCAATTCATGCCCTGCGAGTAAGCTCCCAGTGGCAACTAATTCCACAAAGCCATGTGGATGTTGTTATGCTCACCTAGAAAGAAGGTTGTTTAAAGTTTCATTTTCCAGGTGGGGAATCTCATTTGAGTATAGTTATTTGTCTAAGGGCTGTTCAGGGTGTTTGAGGCCTACCTAACCTTTCAGTGGGTATTCCTCAGTTTTGAGTCCAACTTGTTATCAACAGAACAACCCTGAATCTCAAGAAAATATAAGAAGTACAGCATATTCTTAATATCATGAGTGATTTATCCATTTCCTCCCAAACGAGGGCCCAAAGTGAACAGTACACAGTGCTGTGCCAGATTATATTCAACAGCTGTTGCAGAGATTTCTCCATTCTATTTATTTCCAAGCCTGCAAAGCAGGGTACCACAGTGCTGGAGTGTACAGGGAATTGTTAACCTGTGATTCAGTACCACATTCAGTTTGCTTCTGCTAGCACTGAGAAAATGCTGCCATGAGCAGCACCTGTAAAATCTTTTCCTCCACCCTTTTCCTTGTGAGCATTGCTCAGTATCATCCATAGCTGAGCAAGAGCAGATATATCCCATCAGTCAAACATGCATGTGGATTTCAGATCTATAAGCAATGTAAAGAAATCACTGATGTGCCATTCATAAAGAGAACATAAGAACACAAGAAGAGCCCTGATGGATCAGACCAATGGTCACGTAGTCCAGCATCCTGTCTCACACAGTGGCCAACCAGTTCCTCTGGAGGACCAACAACAGTGCATAAATGCCAAGACCTTCTCCTGATGTTGCCTTCTAGCTCTGGGATTCAGTGGTTTAGGGCCTCTGAATGTGGAGGTTCCCCTCAGTCACCATGGCTAGTAGCCACTGACAGACCTATCCTCCATGAATCTATCTAATCCCCTTTTAAAGCTGTTTATTCCCATGCCCATCACTACATCCTCTAGCAGCAAATTCCACATTTAATCAGTCTCTGTGTAAAGGTATTTCCTTTTGTCCATAGGATACTAGGGCCAATGCTTTCCATTAAAGGGACTCTTCCCCTGTCACTCTAGACAAGCTTACAGTGATAAAGTTTTAGGACATTAATGAATTAATGTAACACACTTCATTTTTGATCGATTTCACTGATGAAAGTATCCTAAAAATTTGCATCTGTCAAAAATAACATGTATTTCTGTTATGTGTGTGTGTGTGTTCTCCAGCATCAATGTAGGATTAAATTCCTATTTCTGACCTCTCATCCTGTTGGCAGTGCAGCTTTAAAAATAATGTCTGATCCTCGACTCTCTCCAGAGCCGTTGGGTGAAGGGAATGCTTTATTTTCTCTTTTTTGCATGTCCAACAGCCAATTTAGTTCAGTCTCTTGGCAGTCTCCCAGGTGATTGCTAATAAAGATGATGTGCATAATCAGATTATTTATTATTATTAGATACCTGCTTTTTGGCAGTGGTCGGCTAATCAGATTCAGAATTTGAGCTCGGAAGTTTTAAGCAGGCAAGCAGCCAATGGCCTGTCTTAAAAGCAAAGCAGCACAACCAAGGAACCTTTGCTCAATTCCTTGCCGGTTACCTGATTTTGAGGAGAGTATCCCATTGTTAAAAACTGGGTCCATAAATGTTATTTTTTTACAAAGCAGAGAGAAAGGGTTGCACATTTTCTCCCCATTAAACGATTTGATTTTTTTTTTTTTTTTGCTGACACAAAGCATGTGCGTTTCTGAACCAAAAGGTATAAAATATTCTGACAATTTTAATATAAACAGGAACTTTGTGCAGTGATTGCTTGGATCGAAAATGTTTTTCCACTTGACATTTGTTTATACTTCCTAGGAAAGGAACTTTATTTATGGATAACTGAAGAACACAAATAAACATGGGGGATAGCTGAAAAATCAGCTTTGATTATGCATGAAAATCTACAATGTCATTGTGTACTCTGGTTCCGTATCCTGATTGCCTGTTTATTTTTCTAGAGCTGCTGGCGAGCCCATGGAAGAAGAGCCAGTCTTGTGAAGTGCCAAGTCCTCCCCTCTGATATTTCCTGTGTGTGACATCATTGTGTATCCCCCCCTTCCCTAAGCACCCTTAGACGTGTCTTGTCTGCTGCCTGGGTGGCATGGATCAGATGGAACATAAACACTGGGCACAAAATTCTGAACAGCAGCCTCACTTGTTCGCTGGATGGACTTAAAAGAGTCGTCCGAGACTCCTTCAATGTAACCGCTACAATTCTAGAGTTACAGTAAACCAGACCTTGCAAAAGAGACAGCCTTGAGCAGGGTTTTGTAAGCTGCGTGATCCACTCGCCAACTTCAATGGTAGAATAGAAATATTAAAAGTAATTTGGCATTCTTGACTATGGTTGCCTATAAAAGTGGGAACAGCCTGCAAAACTGGGGCGGGGGGGAGAAAAAAAATAAAAGGTTCACATATCGCACCACTTTGACATTCTGAACACATTTTACTAGATTGCGGGGTTTTTTCACACTGTTAAAAATAGTTCCTAGGATTGGTTTTCTTTACTGTTCTTAATGTCATGAAATGTGGGGCTGTTTCTTTATGGTGCCGTTTGAAAAGATGCTGTAGCAATTAATGAACTGGGGGGAAATGGTCAGGAAGTTGGTTGAAATCAAACTCTGCTCCACAGCTTTCCAAACCGAACTCTGTTAAGTAGCTCTCTGACATAGTCTCTTTTTTTGTTTCGAGTTCCCCCTTTAATGTGGCATTTTGTAACACTAGCAGCAAAATGCATACTGCAAGAAGTGCAGGATGGTTTGTTTCTCATCAGATGCTGTATAATCTGGAGTGCACACTGGCCGCTTATGGATCAAGAGATTCCAGTAGGCTCCCCAGAAATCAATAGCATACCCCTACCTGATTTAACCTCACTTCAAATTCGGTGTATCCAAAGAAAGGTAAGCAGAGGGAATCCTCCTGAGGTCCACTCAAAGCTCAGGTGCTTCTGCAGAACCAGATGGAAATGTCAGTCACTCTCTTCCATTGAGACACATTGAATGGGGTTTTTTTTTTGCTTAATATTAAAGGATCAAAGAGAGCTCTGCCTCTTTATTTCCCTCTTGCAAACGTAGCATGATTGTGATGCAAGTAACTGCAGATCTCTGAGTGTTACTGAAGGGTTGTGCCTTTTACTTATCACGAACGCTTAAATTCTTACACATGTTGCCTTATCGTCACAGAAGGGAAAGGGGCTATGGCATTGACTTAGAGCATTCTAAGGGACACAAACAGTGATAGAGGGGTTAAAGTAGCTGTCTGTACACATACACACACCAAAAGAACTTAAAATATTGTCTCCCATCCACCATTCTACGTTGCATTATAGCAGTCTTTCTTTTCAGCGGCAAGCGATGCTCTTGTTTTATATATTTTCCAAGCTCAAAGGATACATTAAAGCCATAAGTGAACACTGTCATGCTTTTTATTCAGAAATCTGAAAGAAACCTTAATTAAAACAAGGTTTAGAAGAAAGCCATGGTATGAAAGATATGGAACAATATGGTTCTAGTTATAGCAGACTCGAACCTGTAAATCAAAGATGAAAGATTTCACTCAAATAGAATTATATAATTCTCTTTTGTTATATAGGCGGCCTGCATTTTTCCCCCCAATGTGTTTGGGTTTGTTTACAATTAGCATTTTAATTGGAAAGACTTTTTACTACTATATGGAAACTGCCTGATATATCTCAGAAATTTGAGACAGTCTTTGAAATAACGAGTCAGGAGGAGAATTTATCCCAGTCGAACGTGAAGTTGTCTTTTGTTATGAACCCATTATGATGAAATGGATACTTACAATTAATTATTAGAAAAATCAAATCTTACTCAACATTTATCACCCAATTCCTGTTTTCCTGACTAATAGAAACAAGCCGAAGAACTTAAAACTTCTGAGGGACAAATAATATTTGGTCCTTTGATATCAATAGGGTTACATCTGTGAGTGAAGCAATATATTCTAAAAACTTGCCAGAGTGATCCTACTTGACAAGTTACTCCAATTGTCCAATAATCATCCTATAAACTGTGTTTCATATTAAAAACCACCATGCCTGGTAGTGTTTATTATTTAAGTTTCATGGTTTAAACTAATATGGCATCATATTTTAAAAGGCAGTGCTGAAAACTTCACTTTATAGTTTTAAAACCCATTTTCCTTTTTTGAAGCCTAAGCTAAAATGAATGGTTGGAAGGAAATATGAACAATGAATCCATATCGATTTAGCTTTGTGTTTATAACAAGCAAATGTACAGATTTTAACAGGATAGCTTAGCACAAAATAGAACCAAAAATAAAATAAAGCTGCACTTCTATGTGCACTTATGAATAAGCACCGTTGAACTCAATGGAGCGACCTTCAGAGTAAGAAGCCTCTGAGAGGGATAGAGATTAAACTCCTTTTTTGTTTCACTCGTGTGATACGTTCTTCTTTTTGCCTTATGTAAAACCTAAACAATGCCAAAGTGACAGCACTAGTAATTTGTTGAATGGAGAGCCGAGAAAAAGAGCTTCAGCAAATAATCATTCCTTTATTCTTGAACTGGTCTCCCTTTGCTGAAGGCTCAGCATAGGTAACCATATGGTCATTATTAAAGGCAGCAGAAAAATGACCATCCATTTCAAATGCTAATTTCCAAAATACCGGATAATAAATGCCTACCCATTCATTATTACTGCGGTGGTGGTCACTAATGTAGTGCCAAATTTTGCTTATGTTTAAGTGTCATTTGCTGCTTCCAAAAGGTCAGCTCTGGTGAACCAATAGGAGAAGGAGTGATGCAGATACTTTCCCCAATGTTCAGATCTGATGTAGTTGGTGCAAACAGAGAGACTGGACTTCAAGAAGCTACTTTGCATGTACCCAAGAGCTTTGTCATGCCATGTGAAGTTTTTGACTTTTTCTTGAAGCAATATGTACGCACCTATGCTCGCACATATGTACAGAGAGAGAGAGAGAGAGAGAGAGAGAGAGAGAGAGAGAGAGAGAGAGAGAGAGAGAGAGAGAGAGAGAGAGCAGTCTGTATCACAAACCGCTTTTGAAGCTCTCTTCAAGACAATGCCGTGAAGTCTGGGGGCCATCTGTTTCAGAAATGCAAGCCCAAAGCTGCCTTAGAAGCACACGTTCCTTTGGATCAAGGCCAGAAGACTCTTGGTCTTTTACATCTGCTGCAGTACATTTATATTGGTGGACTCATACTAGTTCAGTTTGATTCATAGGACTATGGAAAGAGAGGACATCAGCAGTTGCTTGAATGTTCAGATCTCCGGGCCTGAAATTTAGTCAACCTTTTAATGCAGTATCTGCAAAACTATGCAGGGAAGAAACCTAGGTAGAAGAGGAGAACCCCGGGCAGAAGAATGTTTTTTAAAGCCTGAAGCTTCCAGTCTAGCTAAAGTTGCAACTGAACATGCAGTCCTATGTACTCCTATTTCTGGATCCCATTAAACTGAGAGTAAATTACTTCTGTACATTGGATTGGACTGTGTGTCCCATTTAAAGAAATGGGACTTCAGTTGCGACTCACTCTTTCCATTGGTTCTAACACAAATTAGGCATTGGTAACTTGAACTGGATTATGACCTCTACCTTTTACTACTAAGTAGGACAGTTGGATGGGGAGAGGTGTTAAAAGACTGAATTATTCCTTGAAGATATTATTTCATGTTCTTAAGAGTTTGCTAGTATAATAAAGAAGTACCGTCAGACAAAAAAAATGCAGGATATATAAAAATCAAACTATTTCACAGCTAACTACGAGACCCAATGCCCTCCGTAAGTAAGAGTTTCCTCCCTCCACCAACAATATATATTCCTGTTCGGGGGGGGGGGGATTCCTCAAAACTCTGTTGCTAGTGTAGGTGGCTGATAATTCTTCTCTGCTGAAATGCACAGATCTTCCCTCTGAATTTTAGGGTCTTCCCAATGGTATTCATTGCATTCCAGGCTGACGTGAACATCTGCAACAGTGGAATCATGTAGATCCTCATCCAAATTCATTTGAAGCTAACTAAGCCTGGAGACAGACAATAGTTTTTAAGGAGTCAGAAATGACAGGAGAGACAATAGCTACATACACATCTCATGTATTCAGCTGTTGTTTCTGCTTAAGCCAGTATTGGAAACAAACCCAAAACCTGTAAGAAACCCTGTTTACTCAAGGCAAAAGTGAGAAGAATATACACGACACAAGCAATCATCTCTCTTTCAAGTTGCTTTCAGCGCTGAAAATGCAAGCGTCTGCCTCCAGCCCTGCAAGTCAAGAGCTATCTGCAGGACTGTGGCATGTAAGTGAATGAGTTAAACCTAAACGTGGGAACTTGAGAAGTGTTCAGACAGAGACAGGAAAGCAGAACTGAAGGCTGACCATGCATAGCAGTGACATCGCTGCTCTTTTTATCTTTGGGACCTCTCTGTAGACTCATAGTAAAGTTTTAATTGTTACAAACAAAATAAAAAACAATCCTCTTCCTCCTTTTGTTTGCAACAAGTCTCACCATTTTAAAATATGATGCCACAGAGAAAAACAATCCACTCAGCGTGTGCTGGTGTAAGGCGATTGTAATTCCTTTCAGCAACTTGTCTCGTCTACATAACTGATAGACGTGTCTTCTTTCTAATCGCGTTCTTGCTCACCCCACTTGCTCGCATTCTGTGTTTACATATTATAATCCCAAACTGAATGCAAAACAATCAAACCATGCTCTGAAGTTCCTGGTTTCTCACTTTTATCATAAGGATAACCTAACTGTGGAAAAGAGACTGTGCATATTGTTAAAAAATTCCTAAGGGGTCAAAATTATTCTAGCTGTATAAGTTCATACAGAGGAATAGCATGGCCTTGGCTGAGAAGAACCTGTGGACCACTATTTTAATTATTATACAAGTCCTGATATATTTTGGTATCTAAAAGCATCCTGTGCATAATTTGAAAGGTATCATTGTGCTCCAACCCTTTGTCTGCTCTAAATATGTTCGCTTTGGAATTGCTTGAAGTAGTCTTCAATCAGGTTGAACAAAGTTCCTTTGCTCTTGTGTTTTGAATAATTATTTGGCTACACTCTCATCCATGTGTGTATTAAAGAACCCCAGTTTGAAATAGAGCATTTGATGTTCAGCTGCTTTTTATATGCATTCAGAAGTCTGGATTACATAGATGCTTTGGAAGCAGCCAATTATGAACTTGCCACCCTCATTGAATCAATAGGGATCTGGCTGTTACAACAGAAAGATGCTGAGTGCCATCCAACTGGAGACCATGGGAAAAAAAGAACGGCAACCATTAATGTGAAAGTAACACAACATGTCAGCCTGCTACCCACAGAAAGAAAGAAAAAAGCATCTGAGATTTGAGGCTGCAACTTCAGGTTCTAGACTTCATTTGGTTCATTTTAATGTATTGATTTTTATTATAGGTCTACCCCTTCTGCTTTCTGTAGAACTCAAAGCAGCATCTATAGGGATTCCAGGCCCTGACCAATCCCAGCCTTGCTTAGCTTTAGCACGGGTCTTTTGGCATGCTCTTTCAGTAAAGTTGCCAACTGCCTGGAAAAAAATAAAAAGCCCTGTCCCTTTAAGGAAGGCTTAATAGGATGCTATCTACCTCCATGCCATGCCACGAAAAGCTTCATCTGCCCATTTCCACATAACAAGCCCCTGCTAGAGGGGCAGGACACTTGTTTTCTCCAGGCTGGCAACCATACTCTTCAGAACAACCCCCCGGACATTTGGACAAGATATCAAAGGCTCAGCCCAATTTCCTTTCTCTTTGCTTGAAAGATTCCGTCAAACCACAGAACCCCTAGAAGAGCCAGAAGAAAAGGGCTTGTCTGCTGCCCTGCTCCCCCTCCATCTCACATCTAGCTGGCTAAACATTCAGCTGTCTGAGGCAACAGTGCTTTCCCATGATGCTTTGCATTTTGCACTCCATCATTACAAATGCATTGCTTTATGATGCCAGTTTAAACAAGATGCCACACAAACCCCAAATCCCATCCATCAGCCTTGACTGCCTCAGCCATCTTTTGCTTGACCACACTTGGGCTCCCAGCCCCCAGATTAATCTTCTGACCTTAGTTCCAGGGTTTTTGTTTAGGATCAGGCACACAGAAGCTGTCACCAGAGAGTCCCTGGACACAAATGTTCAAGAGTCACTCAGTCCATTACATGTGGAAGGGGGAGCATCAATGTGATTGGACATTTTCCGAACAGAACAGTCTCTGGGTTTTTTTTAATAATTTGCATGATTCACTCTGTTTGTTGTTGTTATACTCCTTCAAAAGCATGCTTTAAATATTTGGCTATTATTTGACAATATTAGATTAGTCAATTGACCAACGTTTGTGTTAACAAATCAAATGCCATCTCTAAGAGAAATAAAACTTTCTGGATTTCTGAGTTCTTTATCAGAATATATCTTCTGGACTGATTTAGCAAATGCAGGCTAGAGCCTCTAGATCTCTCATTAGTTTCATTGTATGTCCATGCCCTTAGTAAACAATCATATGTTCTTCGTTAGACTTGTTGCACATTACTTCTTAAGTACACATTCCCTAAAATAAGCCTCTTTGGTAAGTCCATAATGCAAATGAATGATTTGATTTCATGTGTTTCATTGAATTGTTCATGCACTGTGTACACAGTCAAAACAATCCTCTTTGTTTTTTCCTGGAGCTGGTACTAAAAAGGAGGTAGGTCTCATAAACATAAAAGCTTCAGGATGTGATTCATTTCAAAGAAGCCCACATTTTGTTTTCTTTGAGAAGCAATTTTTAAGTAATTAATTACAGTAAATAGGGGGAAAAATGTGTTCCGACTATCAGCTGTCAACTGGTAGGAATCCAAGGGGGTGGGGACATGGGGGGCACCATTAGGTAATAGACTGATATCACTCCAGGGGGGAGGGGAACCTTCCTATGAATTGCTGGAAGCTCTATGCTAAAACCATAGAGTTTCCAGTGATTCCTAGAGTATACTTATGTTACTTTCAGATTTTCCCTGAAAGTAACATCACACCATCACTGAACAGCAATTTTTTAAATATTATTTTTCTCCTTCTGGCTACAAGACTGGCAGCAGGAATTGGGAGCTGGGGATGGGGAATTCCCCACCCCTGGTAGGAAGCTGGCAAACCTGTTTCTAACTGCTGAATTCCCAAGAGAAAATTGGGGGAGGAGGTCAGAGTAGAGAATGAGCAACATTCAGCACCTTCTCAAAGTAAAATCTGTTCCCTTTTTATTTTTGAGATGAACAAACCAAAGCAGCTCATAGTTTAGTTGTAAAGAGAAAAGGGAACAACAGACTGTGGAGATGTGACTGGAAGATCTTCATTTAGAAGGGAATTGTGATGGAAATGCTCATAATTTCAACTGATCAGCCTATGGGGAGTCCCACTCACCACTGTCAGCCATCCCAGCTGAGTAACTTCCTTTTGCCAGAAGCCCCATTGGAATAGCAGGATGGAGTGAGCAGCAGAAAGAAAGCAGTCAGCCACAATCCGTCTCCAAAGACAGGCCTACAGCTGCCAATGCCTCAGTAAGCAGCCTGTGCCAGGCTGCTTGGGAACCCCATTGCAGCTGTAAGTGGTAAACATCTGGCTGAGGTCATGAGTGATTAATCACAAAGATTGATTAAAATGTGGAATTTGCTGCCATTTGCAGTGCATAGACAGCTTTAGAAGGCTTAGACAGACATAGACAGCTTTAGAAGGGAACTAGACAGACTCATGGTGGATAGGTCTATCTGGCTACTAGCCATGGTGACTGAAGGGGACCTCCACATTCAGAGACAGTAAAGGAGGCAACATCAGGGAACATCTTACCCTCTATGCCCTGTTGTTGGCTGTCCAGAGAAACTGACTGGCCACTGTGTGAGACAGGGTGCTGGACTAGATGGACCATTGGTCTGATCCAGCACAGTTCTTCTTTTGTTCTTATGAAGGAGAGTAGACACTAGGAGGCCTCAGGACACTACACAAAGAAGACTCATTTCTGGCTTCTGCCTTATTCTGGGCCAGGAAGAGGAAGGGGGAGTACTAAGAGAATAAAGTTCTGTTCCTTTCTCAATTCTGACTCTGCTAAAGGGGATAAAATGTGAGGTGAGCCAACTGACCCTAATTGTGTCCAGGCAAGAGCAACAGTGGTTATTTAGGCTATCCCACATTGGCAGTTAGGGTTTCTGTGTCCACCTTGGCCACCGGGAGTGGGGTGGGGAGTAGGGTTGCCAGCACCAGATTGAGAAACCCTTGGAGATTTGGGGGTGGAGCCTGGGGAGGACAGATACCCTCAGTGCATGCAATGCCACAGGATCTACCCTCCAAAGCATCCATTTTCTCCAGGGGAACTGATTTCTGTAGTCTGAAGATGAGCTGTAGTTTCAGGGGATCCCCAGGTCCCACCAGGAGGCAACAACCACATGAGGTAAATTATGCTCAGAGGTGGTGAGTCAAGAGCTTTATGGATTCACATTGAACAACTTTGTCCACTTCTATACTATATTGGATAAAGAATATGGACTGAGGGTGTTCAGTGGGATGCATCAAATGGTCACAAATTTTCAACAATGTTTGCTTTGCCTTTGAAAAATCACATGTGGTATGACTTCATTTGGCCATGTTATCACTGAAATAGCAAAGGGGAGGCAGCCATTCTTCCCATTTTTATTATTATATTAAATGGCACCACCCACACTTTTGGTATCTATAATACTTGTTCGTTAAAAAACAATTGCCCAAAATAGAGGCACATGAGAAAAGAAGTTCCATATGCCCCAAAGGGTCATATAAAAATCTTCTGAAGTCAACAGAAGACATCCTTTAACAATCAAGTTCTCTTTAGCTTCAAAGTGAGGTTAAGAGTGAGGCTCAGCAGATTGAAATTTGCCGCCCCTCCACCCCTCGTTTATTCCCACTTGATTTCATTTATTTTTCCACTATAAACTTTGGCTCACTTCGACTATTGTTTCCCACAAGTTAATATCCTAGCATATTGGTAAGGCTTTCTTTCTCAACCAGTTTTTGTTTTTGTCTTCTCCCAAGTTGAAGGAAATCAGTGCATACATTACTGTATAAATATGTGCAAATGTATGCACCAAACATGATCCGTTCATTTTATCATTTGTCGCTCAAGCGCTGTGATTATTGAAGTGGTCGTAAGGCAGTGTTATGGCACGCCTCAAATTGCAGCACTAAAATTGCTTTAATCTATGTATTGGCTAGAGATGTGCATGAGAACTCTTCAGCAGAAAGCTAAAGTTCACTGGGAAAGCAGAAGGGTGGGGGAGTGGAGTCTTCCTGTTGGAAAGCCTATGATATGTCTGTAGAAAGCCACTGCACACATGGCATTGCAACTGGAGCACTCTGCTATAGGGCAAAGCCAGGGGGGGCTGTATGTGGGCTGTGCTTATCATAAAGGGTTTTCTTCTCTTTTGATGGTGAATTAGTGGTGGTGTGAAGCAAACATAATGCATCCAGATAGTCTCTGAGAAAATATGGTTTTGGAGTGATATGATTACCTTGAATGCTGAAGCCTGTGAACAGCCAACTTTCTGCACTGTGGCTAATCACACAACAAGGATAGGAATGAAACACTGCATTTCTAGACAGTGATGCCTGCACCCCAGTTAACTCCCTTTCTCCATTATGGATGTCTTTATTGACATGTGGAGGGTTTTTAAAAAGGGCAATCAAGAATCTGGGTAGAAAGCAATGTTTTGGTCTAGAACAGTTCTGCAGTTCTCCACAAATTCCGCTGAATACAGGCTGTGGGAGTGGGGGGCAGCAGAAAGCTGCTATCTTCATACTCTACTTGTAGACTTCCAGAGCCATTTGGTGGCCCATTGTGGAAAACAGGAATCAAGACTAGATAGATGATCGAGAACCCATGGCAGAGCTGGGGCACGCATGCTGATTTTCTAGATCCAAGTACACTATTCTAAACATTGCAGGAAAGGGGATCTGGTAACGATGACTCAGACATTCTAAATCCAAGTAATTCTACCCATGATGAGGGACAAGCCCTAGCCTCAGGACTCTACATCTGTGGATGCTGACTGTTAGGAGACAGTCCCCAGAGAGCTTTTCTATATATCAATGAGAGCTGAGGAGAGGAGGCCGCTTTAAGAAAGGAGAGCAAGATACAGAGACACCTGTGGATCTCTTTCTCCCTGAGGATGTGATGCAGGGTAGAAGTTGCTCTTTGACTCCATCTGTGCTCTCCTGGTATATTTGTAAAAGGGAACCAACTCAGGCAGTTCTGCCCCTGGATCTTGTTGCTTTAGAAATAGCAAGTGCACAACCCTGTATAGGGTATTAGCAGCTGAACAGATTCCTAGGATGTCAGATTGTAACTAAGTTGTGTGTGTGTGTGTATATATATACATACACCCCCCCCCCAAAGTGGCTTAAAACATCATTTTCTCCACTTTCATTTAATCCTCACAACACTCCTATGAGGTAAATTAGGCTGAGAGAAAGAGACTGGGCTGAGGCCACTTCTCCATGAACAAGTTGGGATATGAACTGGGGTCTCCCAGATCCTTATCAGCATTCTAACCACTACCCCATGCAGAAGAAATGCAGACCCAGAAGGAAGATGGATACTAGCCCTTATGTCCTCAATCCTGGCAGCAGCCCAGCTGCGTCAGAGTAGCCCAATACAAGTGGCCACAGAATGGACTCCAGGAACCGACAGTTAGAAATGCACATATTGTAGAATGGCAAGAACACAGTGAAAAATACACAAAGTGCCTCTGCATTGTGATCAATAAAATGCACTGGGTTCCTTAAAAAGTCTCAATTCTTGGGAACATGGCCACTGTTCCTTTAGTGACTACCAAGGGAGTAGATCCAGGGGGGCAGCTGTGTTGGTCTGAAGAAACAGAACAAAGTTTGAGCCCAGTGGCACCTTTAAAGCCAATAAAGTTGTTTTCAAGGTATGAGTTTTTGTGTGTATGCACACTTCTTCTGATACAATGAAATGGAAATAGAGGGTGGGTAGTAAATTACCATACAAAATAATGAAGGTGCATTTAAACTTTGTTCTATCAAGACAGTAGGTTATATTTCCAATTGCAAAACAAAATGTTAGGAGACTCATCTGCACTACAGATATAAACCAGTTTAATTGTCACTGATTCTCCACAAGGGATTTTGAGGACTAGAGTTCTAGCAGGGTACGACAACTCTCTTACAAAGGGTTCTCAACAGCTACATGAAAATACAACTTCCAGGATCCCCAAGGCAGGTGATGAGTCTGTATTTTAAAGAAGTTTAAAAATCTTCAGAGGTTCCCTCAGACTGATCATATTCTTTATAGCAGGATAAGATAGTTGGACCAGGAAAACATAGCTGCCTTTGTGCAGAGATAGAAGTCCAGCATACAAATCAAGATATTGGGGTCCCACAAGTTGGTCTCGTGCAGGGATCTCATGGAGTGCTATAAACAGTAATCTCATTTCTACATCAGGACAGGTTGCCAATTCTAGTTTTTTCCAGGACATGGCATTGGGGTAGGGGTGCCTGAACACCCACAGGTTCAGCTCACATCTTGTTCACTGTTGCAGGGACCTGATTTTTCAGCAATAGGTTTGACAGTCTGTCAGTCTTTTGTGGGTGTTCTGCAAGTTGTTTCACTATATTCCTTACTAACCATCATCAAAGTCTACTCTTTGGTGTTTATCTAAGTAGTCCTTGGTGATGCTAATGGCCACTGATCAGTCTGAAGTGTCAGTTCAGGGAAAGACTAATGCAAACTGGTTCAGCCGGCATTTGTGGCTGCTCGACATAAAATGAATAGGCCAAGTGATTGGCTTCCCTCTGATCACTACCTTTGAACAGGGTAAGTTCGAAAGTCGAACATGTTTGTAGTGAAATTTGTAGCATCCCTGCACTGGGGGTTAAGACCACTGCTGATCAAATTTCCAGGTTCTCACTGCTCCTGCTATTGTACAAGAACTGGCTGTATCTGTGGCATATCTGATTCCCCCCCTTCCCAGGCATCCAATAGCTAAATCTACTTTACTGTGTTTGGCTGCAGGCATGGGACCAATGAGAAATTGCATCTGACATCTCTAGATTTCAGGACTGGTCCTCCAGACATGTCATTTGCTCCTAAAAAGCAGCTGTTTGTATATAGATATGAAAGCACTGAGGCAATGGGTTAACCCTTTCACCAACGACACTTTCCTGATTGTAACCCCCTCCCACGAAGAGGAATGAGACAGGTACAACAGGTACCTGTCTTTTTCTCTATTAGGACTAAAGGCAGCTGCGGGGGGGGGGCATCTGAGAGAAAGAGATAACCCTCTCCCTTCCCCAGCACTGAAGCTCTGGTTTAAATTGGGTCCCCCCTCCCTTCTGCTTTCTTCTTTGTTGTCAAGTTCTTTCTATTTGCTTTCTCCAACCCATGCATACTTTATAAAACTTATAAAACTTCTACTGTGTCTCCCCTTAGTTGCACTTTGTTCTAAACTGAAAATCCTCTTTAGTCTGCCCTCTTTAGTATTTTCTTTTAGCCTGTAGGCTTCACACACAATACTATAAAGAAAAACAAAGTAAACTATGTGCAAGAAGTCTGTAAATTGTAAGAAGTACAGACTGGGACGTTTCTCTGCAAAGTTCAACTGTATACAATAGAAACACAGTGACCATTCACAACAACAGTAAATGTTTTGGATCAGCATGTTTAAGACATGTCTTTCGAGTTTAGCCCAAATGATTCTCAAGATCAGGCAAGCTATATCATTGCTTCCAGTGCCAACTGGCTTATCGACCGCACCAGGCCCAGTCTGCTAATAGGGATGATGGAGAACTGTTAGGGAATATAAAATCCTCCTGTTAGGCTTGCTGCACTCCTTATGATGGGAGGGAGGGGTTAATCTTGGGGGAAACTTTTTTTTTTTTTTTTTGCTGGGGCACACCCTGTGTTTCCAGCTGTGTGCTATGCTGCATCACTAAAACAATTCATAGTCACCTTCTGGTTGAACCTTTAGCTATGGCGCTATCAAATGGTTGTATATAAACATTAGCCGTGTGTCTCTGATAGTGTAAATTTAATATTGGAAACTCATCAGGAGAAGACCTTTTTTTTTTTTTTTTGGAACACTGAAGTGGAAAGTCCATTGCATGCAAAACAGAAAGTATTTTGCCAGAAAAGGCTTTCAGTTTGAATTATGCATTTAAAAGGAACTTCTGCCTCCTGTTGAAAAGTACATAGAATTTATATCCTTTTCTTGGCCAACTTTTGCCTCTACTTTTGAATCCAGCTCTGAGAAATCAAGTGTGGTGGATCGCTTTTGTTCCTTTCTCAAGTTTTAACACACACACACACACACACATTCACAAGCAATGCATTCATTTGGACAACTTCCATCATTTTTAAGTCAGCAATGACTTTTCTATGCTATGTGCCCTCTCTCCATGCAGCTTTTCAGTTACAAAAAATGCAAAAGCAAAATGCAGGATGAAAAGAAAGGTATAGCTTTCCCCACAGTCAAATATACTAATTACATTCTCAATTATTTTCTAATGCTACAGGTTGCAATTTGCAAAACTTATATTGGAAGACAATAATTTTTATTTTCGGCTCTAGATTTCAAAACTTGTAATATGCTAATGGAGATTGCTAGATCATTCTCAAAAACACAGGTCCCCTCTCTCTGTCAGAATCCTAGAGTTGATCCCCCCAGAACTTCTGTATATAGTACAACTAATGCACAATTGTTGCTCATTTGATCCATAGAATACAAGCATTTCCCTTTTAAAAATGTCTGCTTAAAGGGAGACTTGATTAGTTTGGCTAACATTCTGCTCACCAGGCACAAGCAGGAAGCTGAATTTTCATTGAGCAGTTCAACTGTTTGTGAGCAGCTCTAGTTTCCTTGTTGTGTTACCTCTTACATATTCAAACAATACAGTATAGAGCAGTGGAAATTGCAGTAATTCATGCATGCATGTTCTCACACAGCCTGATGGGAGCCCTACTTTCCCCTTCCTCCACAAACAAGTCGTCTCTGTATACTGCTCGGCAGCTAATCAAATGAACAAACGATGAAAAAAATGTCAGCCAGTAAATACTATGGTGGGTTTTTTTAAGTTTGTTGTTTGGTTAAGTCCATCTTAACATTCTTTTATGCATGCCTATTTTTGCACAGCCTTTTAGGAATCATAGTTTCCATCCTCCACTGTCATTTAATTTACCCAACGCAAACATTCATGACCCTATGGGAGAAGTGATTTCACCTACTGCACTGCTGCAAAAGTGACTACAAGCCTGAAGGAAATGAGACACCACCAGCACAGCTACTGCACATCCACAAAGCTGTTCAACAGATATTGATGAAGCAAAGAACCCAGCAGCGATGGCTATTGAACATAGTGTGTTTGCCTACTGAAAGCATTCATTGCAAAGTTTGTTCCATTCTTATTTTCTTAGCAGTTTGGCTGGTGATCACGTTCACTATCTCAGCATGCTTGCTGAGAGCCTAAACATGGTTATTTTTAAATCTAGTATTTTTACTCATCACTCTATAGTTCCTTGCATGTCAATTGAACATAAGTGAAATCTTTCTAATCTACAGTCTGCATTCATTCAACACACTCATTGCATCCCTTAATTCACACAGAAATATTAATGAGTAAGAGGACAAAGCATCTGAAATAGCAACCTACACATTTATACAGAATTATTTTCTTTGCAAAGGATGTGGGCTGTCAAGGGGGGGAAATGATTCATACTTAACACCTGTTTTACCCAAGAGACTCCTACCATTAGAATGTTCAGAATATCACTAATATCAAGGGAAAATCATTATGCATCTCTCTGGATACATGATAGATGACTCTGTGCAAAGTCCAAAACAAAAGAAACCTCCATAATTGGAGAAATATTTTTTTGACATCCCGGTACACTGTGGGGAGACATAAATCTTCATTCTTTTATCACCTGACTTTCCCTTCCTTCTGTGTATTGCTTTCATGGGTTTTTAAAATGGATTTCCTTAGGATATTGCAGCATGATCTTATGGCAGTTTATTTATTTATTTATTTATTTATTTATTTGATTTATACCCTGCCCTCCCCACTGAAGTGGGCTCTGGGTGGCAGTTTGTGTGACTGACATGGCAACCCTGTGCAGAGTTACTGCAGTCTAAGCTTACTCATGACAATGGCCTTAGACCAAAGTAACTTTGCATAGGATTTAACTGTTGTTTATGCTTCAGTTTGGAGAAGGAGCTTTTGCTCACGATGACATGATTGTACAGTCAAGGGGTCAGGGATCTATCAGCTGTAGGTGAAGCCAACAACTCCCACCCCCTCCATGAATGTAACAGAACAGCTACTCAGCACCCACCCACAAATATATGCTTGGATTTAAGAGAGAAAACCACTGTGTTTATACATCGAGGAGGGTATCTCATGTGCCAGGGGATGAATGGAAGGGAACGCAAATAAATACATTTATGTGAGAGGCAAACCAACAAGAAAGTTCATGGCTGTCAGAGTGTTGGGGAGGGGGGTATAAAATAATATTCTCCCCACAAAGCACATGCTCATCAAACAGCATCGCTTTGTCAAGTGTGTAATATTTCCCGACAGCATCAGTTGTCACTTTCTCACTGTATTTGTTTTCTCATTTGTAATTGAAATGAGAGCAGAGATCCTGTCTGAGGAGGGCCGTGCATTCCAAGCCGGGTCCCACCTCCACATCTGTTGCCTCCACTTAAATCCATCATCTAAATTATTAGCTGAAGTTCAACAGCATCCATAAGTTTCCCCAATTAATCTATCACTTAGCAATTCCCAATGGGCCAGCCTAATACACTTCGTGGATGAAAACCCCAAGTCCTTAAAAACAAATCGGAGAGGTCATTTAAACCAAACCAAACCTCAGCATTAACTATCTTGCCTTCAAAAGCTAGTAAGTTTGCATTAACACCACAGTGAAGAACCATTTTACAATTAGGAAATAACTAGGTTTTAAAATCTGAGGCAGAGATGAGCTTTAAGGTTTCTGTCAAGTCTCCCAAGTCCCCAATTAACAGTCCATTCTTCCCATCCCCATTACCTATTTAATATGGAATAATGTCCATTTTGTACTTGAATTCTCCTGTGGTTCTTGATTGCCTTCTTCAGCATGATCAAAAGGCCTAACTTGAATGTGCATGATTGTGTTGCTTGCTCTCCTCAATGGCAATTGATTTAAATACGATACTCTGCAGGGGAAGGCTGTTCAAAGCAAAGGCACACCAAGCAGTTTATCATTTCCATGCGAGGTATTTAAGAGTGTGCCATCTTGAAAGCTTTAGAAAGAAAAGAATAAAAAAGCAAAGAAGGGAGGACGTTAACACAGTGATGTAATGTGAAAGGCTGTTATCTATAAGATGCAGCAGTTAAAGCCCAGAGATCTGGGAGTGCATGTCTGCATAGCACAAGTCCACCTTCCAGCTCAGAAAGGGATGTCGGAATGTGGCTTTTCTGATCAGTATGGAAACATGACATTGTAATGGTGATTGGAGAAAGTGAAGGTGCAAGATCAGCTCTGTAGACACAGGTTTTCATCTGCATATGCTGTGTATTGAGTTGATATAAATAAAAATATGGATTTTAAAATATTGGGTGTGTGAAGCCAAGAAGCCCATATGGGCTATAATTTAATGAGTACATAAGATCTGAGCACACAGTTAAGCACACACATTCCATTCATTTCAAAGGGTGTGGAAGAGAGATGCCATGAACTTTGTGACAAATGAGTTCACCAGACAAACTTTCCATATATGAGAGGGATGATTATGGTGATCTGATCCTGGGATTATTTCATTGGCATTGCAAAGGTCACAAATGCCTTACAAACTGGTTGACATCTGCACAATGGCTTTTTTTGCTATGAGCCAAACTATTTGGTTGACCTCCATGCATAATTAGGAGACAGACCCAACATCCTGATTAACCTGGGCATTCTAGACTGGGGAAGGAGAGTGTGTGGAAAGCAGGCCTGGTGAAAGGTATGTCATTGGTGGGCATATTTGCTCCACAATACAATACCCCAACTTTTTAGTAACCATCTGCATCATTATACAGTACACTGGGAGGTGGAGCAAACACTTGCTTTCCTGGAAAAGGGAGATTTGTCTTGACCAGTGTTGAAAATGTTTCCTGTTAGTGTAAACCAAAGAGTATCACCCACCCACTCTTAAAATGTCATTAACCAGGCTGTGTGTGTGTGTGTGGGGGGGTGCATTTCCCTGTACAGGAATAAGATCCAAAGTGGAAGACAGCAGAGGGGGTTTCCAGTGTTGAAATGGAGCCAAAACTGGAAACAATTCATTTTTGGTGGTGACTTTCCAATGCAACCTGATGTGGAAGCATTTCATTTACCAGTGGGGGGGGGTGCTTTCCACCACAGAAACAGACCCCCTAAATGGGAAGAACTTCATAATGTAGTGATGCACAGTGGGGTGTGTGTTCATATGCTGAAATGAAGCCCCAAGTAGGAAGAAATTCATAAACTAGACACTTGCGGGGACCTTTGCACTGCCTAAATGGACTCCCAAAATTGGGGGATTCACTTGTGGGGACAGCTTTCCAGCACAGAAAGGAAGCCCACAATGGGAAGGAAATCCACAGCTGAAAGCAGCCATGGGAAAAACACAACTCCCATGCTCCTTTGCTAACCCATGCGTGAATGACACGGAGCACATGCTTGAAAGCCCAGTTGTTCATTCATGAGTGCTGTTGTGCTGGATATGCTGATGCCCAGTGAACTCTGGTGAATGGCCCATTGATCACAGAATCCAATCATTACTCAGTCTGAGGATTTGCAACAGGCAATTATAACATGAGCCAAACCAGCAAGATCTTGGGCATCCCTAGAAGGGAGCGTGACTACCAACGGGATACCATGAAGGCCAATCTGTGAAACTGCCTTAGAGGAAGCTGGACCATTTGGACATTTAGCTCAGTGTTATCTATTCTAACAATAGCTCTGCAGTTTGTAAAGAGAGAAAAATAATTCACAACTTCTGTTATCTGAAATACTTTACCTGGAGATCGTAGAGAAGGAACTTTTTGCTTGTAAGTTGAATTTTATGTATTTATTTAGAACATTTATGTGCTGCCTCTGCAGATACTTGCTCAAGGGAAACAACAACAACAATAAAATCATAAAAATAAGATAGGAATATTAACAAGCTATCCAAACAAACCATAAAACTAAGCCATAAAAACAAACCAGGTGGCATAAAAACATACTAAAAGAACACCCAGCAGCCTAGAATTATGTCCATAAGCTGTTCTCAGGCTAGGAGCACACCATAAAAATAGCTTTAAAAGATGGAAACCAGTTAAAATCCTAGATAAAAAGAAAACTTTTCATTTCAGGCCTAAAGTGCAGTAAAGCAACAGCTAGGTGTACCCCAAGAGGGAAGATATTCTGAAGTCAAGGTACCACCTCTAACAAAAAAATATGTCTCTGGTTCCTGCCTGCAGGAGTATGGAGAACAAACAGAACCACTACTGAAATGTAGCCCCTCCTTAATGGGCATCCTTGCCCCCCCCCCATTCTGCCAACTTCCAGGAGCACATACTACATAATGCAGCACCATCACACTGTGAAATCCATAGAGTTGCCAAGACACCCCCGTCCTGGTCATTTGCCAGGCAATGGAGAGTCCTATAACTAGAACAGTTCTTTCTCCAAGGCTATCACAGTCCTGGCCTGTGCATCTCTGCTATCCCCGAAAGAGCCAGAATTATCTTAGTAGTGGATCTGCATCTCACTGTTCCTGGAGTAGATGCTCACTAGACACATCCCACAATGCCTTTCATCAGAGGATCCTGTGGAACCAAAATATTCTGAGGTGAATTAAGGATGGAGTGTCAGCTCTGCATTTCATCTTTAACTCTCTATTTACTGGCTCTTTGTGGGTTTTAAGCAGACTCTTCACGTTTCTCATTGTCTTTTTTGTGGTTTAATATTTCTAAGGGCAGTAAATTATTTCCAGCATACATTTAAAAGAGGGGAAAAAGACAAATTTCTCCTGTGGTTAGTGACCACAAAACAAAACAAGAAACAGAAATCCACGAGAGAACAGTTCTCAAGAAAAGGTTACAAGACTTTAAACCTTGACTTTGATGTCTCGGCAAAGGGAAGGAAAGTTCAGTCAAACCTGATGACTAATTCCTTTCTGAAGCAGCGTAGCAAATAAACATTCCCATATCCATCGTTTCAGCAAAAGCTTTCTGTCTCTGGACATGAGTGAAAACAATCAGAGACACTGTCCCTCCAAATTCCTTCCAGAATAAAAATGAACTGCTGAAGAACAAATCTATCCAGATTAATGAACCTAAGAACTATTACTGTCAAAATATGAAGAACAAGACAAAGACAGCCACTCTTGTCCCCCAACACATGGACACACATTTGCCTTTCTGTACAGAAGATCCTGATCTCATGAGACATATCTATGTAGTATTTTTCACCTGGTGATGATAGAGAGCTGGAGCATCTGTGTTATGGCTCAACCCCTTCATCACTGCTATCCTTTCACCCACTGATGTAATCAACATAGCCTGTGGTAGGGAGTCACTCGAACTATCCAAGAAAGAATCACCCAAATGCCTGTAGTGAAAACTGTACTACACGGTAGGCTGAGTGCAGTGGGGGAAAGATTCCTGAGATATTCTCTTATGACAGGTAGGTTTTGACTGGTGCTTAACCATACTGAATTGAGAAAAATAAACGCTTTAAATAGCCAGTGGATAGAGTGTTGCCCTGAGATCTGGGACACCCAGGTTTGTGTCCCAAGCCTGCCATGAAAGATTACTGGATGAGCTTGGGCCAGTCTCTCTCTCTCACTCTAGCTCTCAGTCTCTGTCTAACCTACCTGATAGGGTTGTTATTATGAAGATAAAGTGAAGGAGGGGAGAAAGGTGTTATAAGCAGCTTTGCATCCCCATTGGGTAGAACAGCAGTGTATTAGTATTAAATAAATGATGTTTAGCCTCAGTAAGAACCATAGCATTTTCTGTAGCTGCCTCACCATGTGGGATGGTCTACCCAAGGAGGCACCAGAGCAAAACAGAAATTTTGTAAGACACTTTTCTTTTCCTGTGGCAATTGAAAATATTGTACCACTGGACTACAGTGAGCTGGAGGCTTGAGGATGGTTCCTGGTTCTAGAACTGGAAGAGCCTGCTTTTTTTGTCTTCTTGTGGCAAGTTTAAGAGCCTAGATTTTCATGGTCTTGTGTGGGACTTTTATTCTGCTTCGTTTGAGGGTCCGTTAATGGTTATGTGCTTTGGTTTTTCCTAAGTTTTGAAAGCATTGTCCTCGTTTATGTAGCCTAAGACTGCCTTGGCCATATGGATCACAGCACTGGATTGGTGACTCATGCACAGTTTGCTACCACTTTAACTCTTGTGTTTTTTCTGCCTCCAAAGTGCAGCTCTTATTCAGCCATCTCCAAAGATGGGTGAACACTCCTTTATTCAAATGATAATAAATTGTGAGCAGAATTCTCAGACACTTTAAAAAATGGAATTTAATTAAATTCTCACAAATGTATTGCAAATGTTTTGCATGTGTGCACCCTTGCACTGCTTTCCTGCTGTTGTCCCTGTCCCTTCTCTGTTCACCATCGGATCTAAATCTTCTAAAGGAAGGAATATTAAATTACAAAATTTCCTTGGCTGTCTGGAAACTGTTGAGATAAGGAGGGTGATGGTTTGGGGGTCACATTGCTTTTCTCTCTAGTATTTCATCCTTGTCCATTTTGCTGGAATGCCTCCTGAAGCCAAATGTGTTCATCAAATGTTCTTCTAAGTTGGATTGCAAATAGTGTGTACCACCTACTGAAAACTGGGAAGTGCACAGGTTCAAAAGAAGCACACATATTCAAAATGTCACTTAAGTACTGCATCATCTGTCCATGAAGACCCTGGGGCAGATGTCCAGCCCACCATACATTGTTCGTTCCATCAGTTAAGATCTGCCTCACAAGCCCTGCTGCCTGTCCCTCAGCCTTTAGAAGTGAGCTGGGTGCACTGCCAACCAGAGAGATGGCTTTCTCAGTAATGGCACATCGCTTATGGAATGCCCTTCCCCTTAAAGCTTGCCTAGTGCCTACATTGTTTTCTTTTAGGCACCAGGCCAACACATTTCTGTACACCCAGGCTTTTAATGAAGAGGTTAATTATTTTTAACACTGTTTTAGCCTGGAATGTTAAGACGTCTGTGGTCTTTTGTTTTTTATGATCTATGTTTTCATGCTGGGCTGGACCTTCTAAAATGATGGGTGTAATTAATATCTTTTAATGCTTTGTTTGTATTATTTTTATTTTGTTAAACAGGTTCCTGGAGAGGCAGCATAAAAATGTTCTAATTAACAGCATTTTCTATTTTTAAGATGTTATTTTGTCTTAACATTAAAGGATAGAACTTGGATTCCATTTTTGTCAGTAGTCATGAATGGGATCAGGATTCCATCCTTAGTTCTGGATTTGCTTTTACTCTGAAGCAGCGTATTGCTGGTGAGGGGTGAAGGAGAATAGAAATTAACTCTCAGTAACAAAGCCTAATTGGTAAAGAAGCCTAATTAGTAAACTAGTTTACACAGATTCAAGCCACTGTACCTAGTGAATCATGTAGATATTTTTCTTGATAAGTAGGTATAGTGACCCTATGGAGGTGGACTCTGATGACACAACACTCTACATTTATGACAGTTCATTAGCAAAAATGGTAACTACTCTTTGACTTGCATTGAGCTGTTTCCCCATAAACAGTGATTAACAAACCATACTTAGAAGAAAGTTTTCATGAACTGTTTCCTAATTTGGATAGATTCAAGCTGATATGTTATGGGAACTTGATGGGTGTGTCATGGCGAAATATCCTCAGTAACAACATGAAAAACTTTCTCCCTTCAAATCATAACTTGATTATAAATTGTGAGCAGAATCCTTGAACAGAAAAATGTGTTTTTATCGAGTACTCTCAGTCATTCTAAATAGGAATGCAAAGGATTTCTGAGCACACTGCTGTGACGGACTGCACTTTTTAAAAGCTTAGAAGTGCTGTACAAACAGCTGAAGGACTGTGAAGGGTTAATTCTTCACAGAAACAGAGACCCTTCAGCATCAGGTGAACAAAGATAGAGTTGAGAGCTGTGTGATGAGGAGAGACTCAGTCAGATTTCTGCCTTGACTGAATTGAGTACTGACTGTGTGATTTCAGCCCTAGCTGAGAAGAGTCAAGTACTGACAGTTTCAGAATTCAGCATTAGCTGAGAGCAGTTTAACACAGACAGGAGAACTGGAGAAAGTTGGCAAGGAAGTTTAGGAAGTAGGCAAAGACTCCCATTTAGGCCAAGGAAAGAGGACAGATCTTCTAGAGAGAGAGACAGAAAATCCCTACCCAGCCAAATAAGGAGTTAGCTCTAAAGAGTACAGAGATCCCTGGTCTGGTGTGGTTAGAAACTGCCTGTAGAATCCTTAACAATCTATTAAAAACTCAAGACAAGTACTGGTGTTTCATGAGAAAGGGCTTGGGTATTGGAAAGAGTTTACCAACTTTCTGGAAACAAAAAAGAATCAGGGAATACTCAAAGAAAGTGTGCTGGAGTATTTAGAAAACACTGGAACAAAAAAAATAAAGATTTTAAGTGCTTCTAAATAGCTTAAGAAACTCTTATTAGCCTGAAACATAAGAACTGAAGTCTGTGCATGTACTGGTTTACCTCAGAAATTTTACCCCTGATTTCACCTTGTTATAGCTTGTTCCCATGCTATTCGTGAGACTGGATTCATTACCTAGCTACTGAACATGCTCCAAGCCCTTGTTGGAACCAGAACAGCAACAGAAAAGACTCAGGCTCAGGACATAACAAATCAAATAAATACCAAATTTTGTTATTAACAACCTACACCACCTCATCAGTTCTGCTACCCACTTGAAATTTCAGGTCCAGCCCTTGAATATATGAAATAAATATGAAACAAGTAATGACCAAACAAGTGTGGAGTCTGTAGCTGATATCGCTGAGGACCCATAGTGCTCTCTGTGGGTCTGCCATTTTTTCTTCCCCAGTAGAACTGCCATTTCATTAATAGCTACCCTGAAGCCTTTGACTGGTTACTATGGAATACAGGTTGCTGGACTAGATTCTCCATTAGTCTGACCCAGCAGGACTGCCTTTAAGCCAACCCTTGCCATTGCAATCAACAAATGATAAACTTTCATATGCATAATTGCTAAAATGTCATCTCATATGTGAAGCAACCCTGAGCAGACAATGAACAACCTTCCCTCTGTGATCATAAGTGATAAATGCATGGTTTCCCCTCCTCCAACTTATGGGAATTTGGTGTTCATGTGTCACAGGATGCAAGTAACACCTGGCATCTCCCATGAGCCTGAGCTCTGACCTGTCTTTAGTACTAGATTTTGAGGTCCTGTCAGGACTGATTATGGCTTCAGTGGCTGGCATTGCCTTTGGAAGGGGAAAGAGAGTGGACAAGGTCTTGACCAGCAAATATGAAAGTATATTGTTCACTTTCCCCTCAATATCAATACTGAGAATCACTATTTTTTTCCCCGGGCCTTGTAAGTGCTCCCATATGTTTCAGAAATAATTAAATTTTTAACTGACATCTTGGCCTCAGTCCTAAAAGCGAATATCCTTCTCAGCTGCTAAACATTTGATAGGCTTGAAGTTTGGGGAAGCATTGCTTTTAAAATTCTCTCCAAATCATACACGAAACAGGACAAAAGTGACCTAAACCTTTTGATCTGCTTGGTGAGTATCTGAGGGGGATGCATCAAGTATTTTTTAAAGGCCAGAGTTGCCATTGTCAAAGAAATAAAGTTGGACACAATCCCATGATTGAGGCTTATATCATTTCAACACCATCTAGTAAAAATCTGATTTGGTGCGTTAGTCAGCCTCCTGGCAGCCCCTGCTAACCTGCTCTGTTGAACAAATATAATGTTTATTTAGGTGAGGGTGAGAGATTGAACTTATCTGATTGGCTGCTAATATATTTTACCTCCCAACTCTGGGCTAGTCACAGCTGCTAAGCCAAATAGTTAAAACTGAAAAATGTGGTGTATGTGTGTGTGTGTTTAAAATATATTGCTTATGTAGCATATTTTCAATATGGAGAAAGAAGAAAAACAGACTATTGAGGTGTGTCCATGTAACATTTCTATCCAATACACAGAGCAAGTATTTTTCGATTCTCCCATGTCTTACCACTAGTAAAATCATTCTGAAATTCCTGTTCTCAGTCGCTTACCATTTGGCCCCAGACCCCCTTCTCTCTTCCACTTCCCCTGGTCCCTTTCGTCTTGTCATTCCTCTCTCTAGAACTCTTCTCTGTGCATTTGATCAAGCTCTATGTTGCCCACCAGCATTATCATTCCCACAGCCATGGCTACCATCTGTCTGCTACTCACCCCAGCAACACATATTCTATATGTAATTAACTGGTTCTCATAGTATGAATTTGGACCACTGAGGAGGGGGCTATAGCAAGATTCTGCAAGCTGAGACAGTGGGAGTGATCCATTCCTGCTGGAAGGCAAGTAACAACTACAGAATATACGCCCCACCCCCACCCCTGTACAGATACGGATGGTAAAATGGAGAAAGGGATAGCAGGTGGAGACCTTGGAGACTAGAGATGTTAACTGGTAGTCAACTGAAAGAGAGATGGATGGGTTTGGCTAAGGAAATAAGAGGTGAGGTCTACTGCTGCAGAAGGTAAGTGTTCTTCTGTCAGAAACTGAGGTAAAAGAACTCTTGTGTGGGTGTCTGCTGTGCAGTTCTGGGCTTTGGATAAAGAGACACTTGGAACCATCCTGAAGCCCTTCCTGCCACCCTTCTTGAACCACATTCAACACTGGACAGAGGGGCCTGAAGACATTCCCATTAGCAGCTAAGAAGCATAAAACTGTGGGAGATACTTCTACAGGTGGGAAAAGGGAATTGCTGAGGGACAGTTGTGTTATATTGACTGTTCTTCTTCTTGTCCCTTCCTCTGTTCTCCCTTTTGTTCTTTGTCTTGTAACCTGTTTGGATTCCCAGCTGTGATGTTATATGGCATATGCCATTTGTAAACTGTCCCTTTGCGTTGGCCGGGTAACAGTGTAATCCAAAGAAAAGTTATACTCTTCTAAACCCATTAACTTCAGTGGATTCAGAAAATTATAACTGTACTTAGGACTGCACCATTATTTTGGTATCAGTGTTTGTAGGAGTGAAAGGTGGGGATTAACACATGGGAAACAGTGGTGAGCACTTTGTCTTCTTTCCCAGAGAGCCAGTGTGGTGTAGTGGTTAAGAGTAGTGAACATTAATTTGGGGAACCGGGTTTCATTCCCCAGTCCTCCACATGAAGCCTGCTGGGTGACCTTGGGCCAGTCACAGTTCTCTTAGAGCTCTCTCAGCCCCTACCACCTCACAAGGTGCCTGTTATGGGGAGAGGATGGGAAGGTGATTGTAAGCTACTTTGAAACTCCTTGGGGTAGAGAAAAGTGGAGTATAAGAAGAACCAACTCTCCTCCTCCTCTTCTTTATTTCCCACCTCTGAATTCTCAGAAGGGCCAGGGGGGAAGAAATACCGTCCCTCCCTCTTTTTTTCGAGGAAGAAAGAGAAAGGCTTGGCTCCAAAGTTCTCGGGCTCGCCTTTTAACAGCCCCAAAGAAACCCGCGTGAGGTTCTGCTCTGCCGGCCCAGTGGCGGCCTTTCTCCCCCTCCCCCAGGTCCCAGAAGGAAGCGAGGAGGCTGCTTAGTTCAGCCCCACCAGAAAGCCTCCCTTTGCCGTCGGTTCTGTGCTTTCTTCCGGAGCCCCCGGCAGGTGCTTCACAAGTAAAAATGGGAAAGAAACTCTCCCGGCCGCCGCGGCCGGGGCTTCAACTGTGCCAAGCAGAGGAAAAAGCGGCAGCCCCGTTTCAACGCAGGAGGAACCTGTGAAACCAATGCCAGCATGCCTTTCTGCCAGCACCCTCGATGAAGTCAGGCTCCTGTGACTTCGAAAGGCGTCAGAGCTGGCTGGGGGACTGGCCATTCAGCAGGTGAAGGCGAAAGATTTCCGCTTCTCTCTGTCCTCAGTTCTTGCTGAAAAGCTGGACAGGGAGAGAACGTTCTAAAATCTTCAGGGCCGGAGCTTATGTGACACCAGAGCAGATCAGCCAATCAAGACAGAGAAAGAGAGGTCAAGAACAGAGACTACCAAAGAATAGAGGGCCTTCAACACTCGCCCAAATAACTTCCTTTCATCCCATTTCCCTCTGGCCGTTCTTCCAAGGACCCCAAGCTCCCACCCACCATGTCATCCTCCCAAGGCTCCTGTCCGGTAGGGTAGGCTGAGAAATAGCAGCCGGTCCATGGGCACCCAGCGGGAAGCCATCACTCCGTCAGCCGCTGCATTACACTACTGACTCTACACATAGGCATAGCGGTAAGAGTCATCCTGCCCCACCGCCTCGGAGCTGGCTTCACGCCCCACCTCGGCCAGGATGCAGCCTTGAGCAACATGTTTTGTCTCTCAGTCATCATCTCCTCGTGGTCAAAGGGGATTAATCGTCAGGACTGTCAGGAGAAACAAACAAATAGCAGAGCAACACAGCGCCTTGATGATGAGGTCTAACAGGCTCTTTATTACTGAACCCCTCACCCCCTCCAATGGCACAAGCATCGTAAGGAGACAATCCCAAGAGGCTTTGACTCGCTGCTCATTTTGGCGCAATGATGCCCAACGTGGTTTAGTTCGATAAACGTTATTTTCAGATAGCACCGTGGTACCGGATTCATCAGGGACCTGACACAAAGCAAATGGAATCCAAAAATCCGCCTTTTACAAGTTATCAAGATCCCAGAGGTTACAATTATTTCGACAAATAACTTAGACGCCCAGATCCAACCCCCCCCCCTTTGTGTGCTTGGAAGAATGTCCCGTGGATCGCGATGGGATGCCCTGGAAGAACATCCAGTCTTACAAAATGGCCATTCGGGGTTTGGCTGCCTTTAGAAATGCCTTTAGTCTCCCTTGGACTGCCAGGAGATCAAATCAGTCAATCTTAAAAGAAATCAACCCTGACTGTTCCCTGGAAGGCCAGATCCTGAAGCTGAAGCTCAAATACTTTGGCCACCAAATGAGAAGGGAGCACTCACTGGAGAAGACCCTGATGCTGGGAAAGATTGAAGGTCAAAGAAGAAGGGGACGGCAAAGGATGAGATGGTTAGACAGTGTCATCGATGCAACGAACATGAAATTGAGCAAACTTCAGCAGACAGCGGAAGACAGGAGGGCCTGGCGTAAACTGGTCCATGGGGTCGCGAAGAGTCGGACTCGACTGTGCGACTGAACAACAACAACAACAACAGAAATGAATGCCACGTTTCTGAGCACATTTGAGAGGGAGGGCAAAATCCCAAGAATACGGAGGAGGAAAACACCTGCCCAACTTAGTAGCTGGGAGGAGGGGAAGAGCGTATTGGGGGGAGGGGGCGAGCTCGTTCCATTCTTTTTGCGGCAAGAAGGAAAGCGCAAAGTGTTGCGTATCAGTATGCAGACAACGAGCGTCACCTGCCCTTCAGGCACACCACGACGTTATCCCAGCAAAGCCAAAATGACTCATCCAGAGGGCAGCAGAAGGGACAGAAATAGGTGCATTATGGCGACGAACTGGACAATGCGCAGTACTTGGCAGTCGGCTGGGGCAGGAAGAAATCATTTCATGTTTATTTTATTATTAACACTTGGCACTGATCATCACCGATAGTATAATAACTTATGGCATAATACACTGGTAATTTTACATGATATCTTCGATAAAACCATGATCTTTAAACAGCCCACGTCACCTGTCATTTATTTTTCTCTCATTTTCGGTACTAATTTTCTTTTATCTCTCCCCCGCTTTTTCTTCGGGGGGGGGGAGGAAAAACTCAACTGTCATTATCCCCATTTCCAGATTCCTGTTTGAAATTTTCGATTCAAGCCGGAGGACATTTAATAGCTGCCTGGATTAAATATTGCAGACTCCAGCGCCGAGTCTCTTTGAAAACACAGGTCTCGAGGTTGTGCGCCTGAATTCGCAGGATGAAAACTGATCTATGATATATGTTTTAAGTTTAGATCTGAGAGGGGCGAGCGAGGTGGGGCGGCGGCGCGGGGAGGCCAGAGCGGCTCTGGTCTGGATCTGGTTTATATTGGTGTAAAGCCCTTGAAGTTGAAAGGTGCTCCGGGATGCTTGCAAACCGAAGAAAGGGGAGGGGGAGGGGGACGCGCACCAGCGGCGTAACTGGCATGAAAATAAAAATCGGTCCCATGTCCACGTGGCTCCCTGGTTTGCCCCCTTCCAGTCCCCAGCGTCGCAACCCAAACCCGCGGCCGCTTTCTGGACGCGACAGAATCAGCCTCCCGCTGGAAACCGACGCGCCTCCTCGAGCCCCCGCAGCCTCGGCTCGGCGCCCCCCCCCCCGAACTGCAGGGCGCGCCCCGACGCGGGTCCCCTCAGCCGCCAGACCCCGGGAGGACTCCGAGAGAGGCCCTACTTCTTCTACCCCGCTTTTTGTGGCATATAGTCACTCTCAGAAAGGTCCTGGCAGTCTTGTTTCGAAGAAGAGCTCGGGGAGGGACGGGCCACTCGGTGCGGTCCCGGTCCAGACTCCAGAGGAGAGGGACCGGCGGTCGCTACTCGCTCTTCCCTTCCCGGGTGCGTAGAGGGAAAGGGAAAAGGGATCTTGCGATTGTGATGTGCTTACTGGAGCAGGTCCCTGGAGAGAAGCACGGTCACAAATGCTACATAAATACTCAACACGCGGGGGGGGGGGGCGGGGGGCGGGGCGGGCGGAGCCGATCCGGCGAATACTACAGATAGAAATTCTAAAAGGCCATCGGAAAGAGGGGGCGCCTAGAGAGAGGAAGACAGACGAGGAGCCCGCTTTCCTTCCAACCGAGAGGTGCATTCAATTGGGTAGCCCTCGCGGAGGACTGGGAAGGAATAGACGCCGGACTAGCTCAGCTCCCGACGCCCCATCCGGTCCATTGCTGGTGTTCGGTGCCGCCGGCCCCTGCGTTGTATTACAGGGTGCGAATTAGGGAGACATTCACCACCACCACCACCCCGCCGCCTCCGAGTTGGCTCTCTCCCGGCCCGTTTAGGGACGCGCGCAGCCGGAGGCGCCGGTGCAGACTGAATGCGCTGGGCTCGCGGGACACCAAACTGCGAGTAGTCGGGGGCAGCCGGGGGGAGCGTCCTGGAGGCGCTGGACGAGCTGCCCCTGCCTTTTGCCCTTCTCCTGGGGGCCCTCCTGGGTCCCCGGTTCAAATGGGAAACGTAGGAAGCATCGGAGGGACTGGGCTCTCCTCGGCGAACTGCTGGATGCTGCAATAAACTCGTGTCTGCCTCCAAAGTGCCGCACGACTCCTGTAACTGTTGCTTTCGGTGCAAAGGCCTAGCAGGGCTGCCTGCCCCTCCGGGATTATCACCAGGGAAAGTACAAACGGGGATCTGTGGCTAAAGGCAGACAAGTCAGAGGGGACCGTAGCAGCAATTGCTTCTCCCTGACGTATTGATTTCAGTTATAACCTGCCCATCTCCCCAGTAGGGACCCAAAGCGGCTCACATCTCCTCCGTTTTATCCTCTCCACAACCCTGTGTGAGGAAGGTTAGGCAGAGAGAGCGTGACTGGCCCAAGGTCACCCAGCGAGCTTTCACGGCAAAGTAGAGATCCAGACTTGGGCCTTCCAGATCCTACCCCGGCACTCGAATCACTTCACCAATCTTCACTCCATTGACATGAATGGGAGCCTGACAGAGCTTTCTCATTCATTTCATTGGGGCCGGGGCAGGAGAACTGGATTGGGTGGGCCCAAAGAATCCGATCTCCTCTAGAGTCGCCAGCATCCTGGGGGGGGGGAGTCCTGTTATCTTAATAGAGGCTGGGTGATAATGCAGATCATTCACCCTGCCATGCAACGCTCTTAAGCCTCATTTCCGCAGGTTAGCCCTCTATTAAAGGGACAGGCCTTTTTCTCCCCCCAGGCTTTTGGCAACTCTGATCCTACTTCTCTAAACCGGCCTGGCAAGATAGTAGCCAGACAGAGGCCTACTCGGCAGCTTAGAGGCCACGCGGGACAAACCCCTATGAAGAGGCTGGGCGAGAACTATAATAAGGGGGATGTGATCAAATACTTCATTGTGCAATATCAGGAGGGGGGGGTATAGTGCAGAGGATACTCACTCTTTGGTGGTGCGACCTAGCGGTTAAGGGACTAACCTCCGCAAATCCCGTGTTCGAATCTCACTTTGACAAACTCCTCTCTGCTTTTAGCCTTTTGTCACCATGCGTCATTTAGGGCTCATAGCAATGGCCTGTCTTACTGGGATGTTGTAGTGTATGGAAGCTGAACATTGCAGTCCTTGTGTGACTGCAGCTTGAGGCAGGAGCCTGCTTCTTCTCTCTCCCTTTCTAAAAAGAACAAGCCCCACCCTTACAGGTACCAGATAAAGTCTGAGTCCAGTGGCACCTTTAAGACCAACAAAGTTTTATTCAAGGTATAAGCTTTCCTGTGCAAAGCACACTTCTTCAGATACAGTGAAACAGGATTTCCTCAACCATTACATATAAGAAGGGGGGCGGTTAGTTGCCAGAAAGGGCTAGTTAGAATCAAGATGCATAAGTGAATGGGAGATTAGAGACTGGATTAAGGCGGCAGAGGATAGACTGCCCACAGCCACGGCGGCTGGGATATGGTTTGCTCGGAGAGACCAAATTCTGTTGGAACCAGGTTCTAGAGGGCTGGAGGTCTTTCTGGGAACGGTCGGGACGGAGGCATCTGCCATAGCTTCTGGACAGAAGCTGGCCCTGTTTTATTCCACCAGCGTGGTTATTCCACGTGGAGAGCAAGCATGATGTAGCAGCGGGCTCTAATCTGGAGTGGTGGACTCTAATCTGGAGAACTGGGTTTGATTCCCCACTCGTCCTCCACATAAAGCAGCCGGCTGACCTTGGGCCAGTCACAGTTCTCTCAGAACTCTCTCGGCCTCACCTCCCTCATAAGGCGCCTGTTGTGGGGAGAGGAAGGGAAGGAGTTCATAAAACGCCCTGGGAGTCCTTAGGGTGGAGAAAAGCGGGGTATAAAACCCTAATCTTCTTCGTCTTCTCTGCTCATTAATAACCACCCTGGCAAAGCAGCCAAGAAACACCTTCGCCCTTCCTGTCAAGGGTTTCCGGCGGTTTAGAACCAGTCCCCATCCTCACCATCAGCCCAAGCAAGAGGAAGGGTCGCCTCCTGCTAGACACCCCGGGACCTTCCTACGCCCAAAGGGATCGGAATCTGCCCCCCATAGTCAAGCATGCAAGCACCGCACCGCGGACAGCCACCCCCTGAAAGGTCTTCCCGGTTCCTTCTCACCGTCGGGATTTGCGAAGGCAAATCCGGGGCTATCAATCCTCCTGCCTCGTTTCTCCCTTTAAACTCTGCTTCGTGATCTTCATTGGACTCATCCGTGCAGCACGCCTCGCCCCCCCCTTTGACAGAGGGGTCAAGTTCAAAAGGGCAGCTTGCCTGCCCAACGAAGGGGAGACCTACAGCCGCCCAAGGCTGCAAGCCCCGCCCCGCCACCTGCTTATCCGGTGCCTTACAGGAAAAGGGGTCTTCACGCCCAATCCTTAGGCACATTTTCTCAAAAATGTCCCCATACCTTCAGTCAAGCTTTCACCTCATGCTGCAATCTTGTACACACTTACTTGGGAGTAAGCCTCAGATCACTTCATTGGCACGATACTGTTACGGCCGTTGTACATCCTATTGATGACAATGGGAAAGTTAAGATCCTGCTTACAACTTTCCCACTGAAATGAATGTGGATGAGCCAGCAGCTCCGTTCTAGGAAAGTCTGCTCGGAAATACGGACAGCTGTATCTACTCGGAAATAAGGACTCCCGTACAGGTGTGGATGGATCGGGTCCAAAGGAACTTAGTCAATGTGTGTCTGCATCCCCTCATTCATCTTCTATTACACACATGACCAGCCCAGCCCCATTAGTCACGACTAAAGTGCTGCCAAATGAGAAGGGAGCACTCACTGGAGAAGACCCTGATGCTGGGAAAGATTGAAGGTCAAAGAAGAAGGGGATGGCAAAGGACGAGGTGGTTAGACAGTGTCATCGAGGCAACGAACATGAAATTAGGCAAACTCTGGAGGACGGCGGAAGACAGGAGGGCCTGGTGCGATGTGGTCCATGGGGTGGTGAAGTGCTGGCCTCGGCTGTGCGACTGAACAACAACAACAACAACAACAACAACAAGTGCTACTCCACAAACGGGGCAGTTTCCCTGATTCCTGAGGAATTCCCTTCCCAGGCAGTTTGGTGGGAAAGGGAGGGTGGCACCCGGATCCCAAAGACCGTGGGAACAGCAGCCCTTGTTTCCAAAGCAGGTTGTCGTGGGGCTGGGATCTTACCGAGGGTTCTTGTTTCTGGGATGAGGATGCCGAGAGAGGATGCCGGGATCCCCCCCGCAGGAGAGATGGTGCGTGCCGCGGACCCCGGACCCCACCTCCACCCCGCCCTGCCAGATCGGGCTCCACTTCCTCCCTCCCTCCCTCCCTCCCTCCCTCCCTCCCTCCCTCCCTCCCTCCCTTCCTTCCTTCCTTCCTTCCTTCCTTCCTTCCTTCCTTCCTTCCTTCCTTCCTTCCTTCCTTCCTTCCTTCCTTCCTTCCTTCCTTCCTTCCTTCCTTCCTTCCTTCCAGGGAGCGTGCCTCTCGGTCCTTCTCGTCTCCCTCCGCCTCTTGGGCTGCCACCGGAAGAGCCGCTCTCCTGGAGGTAAAGCCCCCCTCTGACCGCGGCGGGACTTCTTTCAGACCTCTAGGCCTGCTTAGGGTTGCAGTTCTCGGGGCCTCCTGACCTGAAGCAGGCGAGGGGAATGGCCGGACCCGGGCCGAGCAAGGATGCACGTCCCCGTCCTCCTCCAGCGGTGTCGCCACTACGCCGCCCTTCCCCTCGCCGTTTTCTCGCACCTTCTCTGGGGGGTGGGTGGGGAGGAAGCAAGCGAGCGAAAGCGGCGACTGACTTGGCGTCCGGAACCTGCGACACTCTCGGGTCACCATTCAAAAGATGATCGGGAGGCGGCGGGGGGGGGGGGGAATAGCAAGGCTTTCCGACCCAGCTGGGGTATTTTCGCCTCCTTCCTCGGCGAGAGAGAAGACGCGGGAAGCAAGCGCCCGTAAGCCCCGCTCGCGAGTGGCAGGCCGGCCGGTGGACTCCCGGGTGACCTCCGAAAGAGCCCGCCGCCCCAGAGAGCCCGCCGCCGCCGAGCGGCCCCGACTCGCTTTCCTCTGGCTGGAACCCTGCTGGGGATCCCCGAGGGTGCAGCCGGCGGAGCTTTCCTGGGCTCAGCCGGGCTTCCTGCCGAAGAAGCCGGCAGACGGTCACTGCAAGCCTCTGCCGCTTCCCTGGGGCCTCTCTAGGTCACCCTCTCCGGGCCCGGGACTGCGGGGGGGGGGTCAGTCAGACCTCCTCCACTCTCTAGCGCCTCGCCGTCCTGCCCAGAGGTGCTCTCGAGTACTCCGAAGCCTGAGCCCAGCAGCACTGGACGCCTGAGCCCAGGGGCAAGCAAGGCCCGCGCGGCCAAGGGGGGTGGGGGCGACGGGCGAGCCTTTGCCAGGGTGGCTCCTGCTCTGCCCTTGGACGTCCTTGGCAGCCCCTTCTTCGCTTTCGCTCTCATGCCCCTCCCCCAACCAGAATCTTGCCCTCCTCAGTCTACTTTCGTGAATCCTCCATGGGCTTCCAAGCATACTTACTCGTTTGGGTCTCCTGGCACTGAGGGCAGCGGGTCTTCCTCCCGGGGAAAGATGATTCGGTCCATATTCTGAGATTTTCGCCCCAGGCAGAGTATGAGAACCAAGAAAGAAAGAAAGAAAGAAAGAAAGAAAGAAAGAAAGAAAGAAAGAAAGAAAGAAAGAAAGAAAGAAAGAAAGAAAGAAAGAAAGAAAGAAAGAAAGAAAGAAAGAAAGAGAGAAAGAAAGAGAGAGAAAGAGAGAAAGAAAGATCGCATCCCGGCTCATTCATCGCTTATGGCCAGAAAGCCAGCTTCCCTTTTCCTTCTGGCCAACCTGACAACCGGGCTCACGCGGCCGGCCAAACACTTGGCTTTAAGGCGCCGACATCCAGACTTCGAACCAATTTACTAGGAACTTCTCGCCTGCATTTCAATAAGCCTTCCTTCCAGGCAACGGACCAGAAAGTGCTTATCTCGCTGACGCCCCCTTGACCGGATTAAGGCGGCGGTCCTAAAACCAGGGTGTGAAGCCCGTTGTCGGACTTACATCCAAGTTAATGTGCTGAGGTTCCTTATGCAGATCTGACTCTCGTGCTTTTCTAGGAAGTCGCGGGAGAAGTTTACATGTTGGACCCCACTTCGAATTTATTTCGGATCGTTTGTGCGAGTGTGTTTACTTAAGAACTATGTAAACTATGTAAAGGAAAATGACCGGCTACTTTCAATTTCAGATAGTTATTAAAACAAAAAAACAAAACCTGGCTTTCTTTTTGCAGTTTTCAATGGGGGAGCATTTCCAGCTCCTTTCACTTTCCCCCGATCCTCTTGCAGGAGAAACGCTACTGTTCTCTAAAAATACAAGGAGGTTCCTGCTCTGGATGCGCCTCTGAGGACAATGAAAGGCTTAGATACTTGGAATCAAAACCATATCGATGTATCGGCCGGTCGAAGACCGTTCCGACTGGGGCAGCAAAAGAAGAGCTTCGGAAAGATCAGTAACAATTTTACAGCAGGGCCTGCCAGCTTCCAGGTTAGGCAGAACTCTTCCTAAAGCGGGATATAGAACAAGCAAACCAGATAGATACAAGGATGGCACAAGCTGAAGAAAATGCCCTTTCCTCTTCTTTCTCTTCAAAAAGAGAAGAAAGGCCGATCAAGAGCCCTGTATGCTTCGAAACCTGGCACACTACATTACATATCACGGACTGCGTTGGAGGCTGCTTAGGGCCCGCCTCTTCTCATCCAAGGGAAAGCAGCGAGTGTCTCTCCAGTACGGAGCTTCAGTGCCGCTCCCACACCGGTTCCTTAAGGACAGAAGAGCGGCTCTGTCGAATCAGACTGAGAGCGTCTTGTGCAAAAAGCAAAAGGCGGGGGATAAATGGTTTCCTAAATAATAAAGCCACTGTCGAGTCTAACATCCCGTGACTCAGTGGTAGACCATCTGCTTGGTTTGCAGAAGGCCCCAGGTTCAGTCCCCTGCGTCTCCAGCTAAAGGGCTTGGGCGCAGATGATCTGAAAGACCTCTGTCCCATGCACTGGAGAGCAGCTGCCAGCCTGAGTAGACAATACTGACTTTGATGGGCCAAGGGCCTGATTCAGTATAAGAAGCTTCATGTACATTCAGTGCCGTTGGAGTTCACAGCCAAAGATCCCCAAAGATCCCCTCCGGTGTCCATGCCCCCAGTTTAGGAGATTCCGATTGATTACTCGCGCCCTTCAGTGGGGGCCTGGGCATGCAATAAACACTCCTTTGAACTCGGTCTAATCACTTTGAAAAAAAGAACTCCGCTATCCGATTCGAAATGGGAATTAAATCCCACTGATTTCAAGGAGACATTCCCGCGGAGTCCGCAGACTTCTCCCCGAGGTTCTTCTCCAAGGCCATCTGCTGCGAAGTTAACACGCGTTTACTGGAGAGGATCGGACGAACCTGCGGGCTGAGAGATTAACTCCAGTTATGATCGTGGTCTCTGACTACATTTAGGGAGTCTTTTTTTATTTTTCAGCACAAAAAATATTGTTTGTTCCCACGGGGGCAGCAAGCCTTTCCGCCTTCGCATCACGTGTTGGCCCTTCTAAAGTGGAAACAGGGTCTGCTCTTTCGGGGAGGGGAGGGGGGTCTTTGTGCGAGTGATTTTAACCTGCTCCACCTTCCAGTGACCTGCCAAATGCTCTTTCTTATTTTATAGACATCTGGGAATTCCATACATGCCTTAAACGCCAATTACACACCTTCTTCAAAGGACACGTGCTTTGATTTGCCAAGAACATTTAAGTCGAGCGAGGTCTGAGAGAAAGAAAGAAGGGCCGCGGAGGAGGGGAGACGTTTAATGTTTAAAAGGCAAAAAGAAAAGAAAAGAAACACCTTGGTTCCTGTACAGTGTTTTGCTGTTGGAAGAAAGGGAAAGGGGGGGAGGGGATATGTCCTTTAGGGAAGGAGCGGGGCTGGTCTCTGAGAGCCAAACACTTAAAAAAATTCTCTGGCAATGCAATCCTATGCAGAGTCACTCTGGACCGAACCGATGAATTTCAAGGGATTTAGACTGGAATGACTGTGCGCAGGATCGCACTGTAGGTTGACCAGACGGGCTTCATTCACTGAACTCGCCTGGTCTTTCGCTTGCTTGCCTAGAAATAAGCCCGGCTGTATTGAATGACCCTCCAGATGCAATGTTAGTGGAGTCAATTCCTCTAGGTTCGAGGGGAATCGAAGCGGGGGCTGCTGGTCCCTAGGTGCCCTGGCGCCAACCTTGGTGGCTTTCCCCTTGCCCCCCACGGAGGAGAGGCGCTTGCTCGCTCGCTTGCTTGCTTGCCTGCCTGCCTGCCTCCGCTCTTCGCACCTCTCCTGCCGGAGCCAGGGGCGAAGGATCCGTACCAGAGGAGGCTGCTTGCTGAGGGCAGGCCAAGAGTGACAGGGAAAGCCACCTCACCCATCCTGGGGGCGTGTCCGCCCCTCTCCTAAACTGTTTCCCTTGGCGGAGTTTCAGAAGACCCTACCTGGAGGGGAAGGGGGAGGTGTAGCTCAGAGAGTACCTGAGTCAGAGCAGTGATCTGGCAAGGGCAGTCCTGTCTGCTCGAACTGGCAGTGGCTCTCCGGGCCCTCAGTCCGAGGACTTTCCCGCCGCTTACTGCCTGGAGTTGTCGGCCGGGGGTTGACTTTGGGGCCGTCTGCGTACGTACCACACAGACAGTCTACCACTGAGCCACCAATGTGCAGGCACAAGCCTTCCGCAGCATCCTGGATTTAAAAAGATGTTTAAAGGGGTTTTTGGAAAGACTTTTCTTTGACCCAAAATAGTTCTCCGGCTTTCCGCTCCGTGCCGATGCGTCGCCCTGCCATTTACAGGGCAGGGCTTGGACCTCGGCCGGGCACCCAGCGTCCCCTCCCTCCTCCTGGCTGGCGACGCAGATGGCACCGATTTCAGGTGTCCCCTCAAGCAACGCTTCACTTGAACACAAGCTGCTTCGAAGGCGGCCCCCTGGGTTTCCATGCAGAGAGAAGGTCTTTGGGGTCGAGCCCAAACACGCCTCTTTGGGAAACCCTCAAATCAGAGAGGCTTTTAGAGCGACGTCACTATTGACACCTCCCGCCGATGCACGCTCCCTGAGAAGCACACTCCACAATGGGACTTACTCTCAGGTAAAACGGGCCTATCATCGCAGCCCTGAGTGGAGGGGCCCGCGATCTTGTCACAAGGACTTCGGCTGTACTGGATCGTTTGATACCTTCCTTTCCTGTTCATCCGGGCTGGAAGCACGTTGACTTCCTTAACTGTGTGACCCAGCCTCAAGCCCCTGACTCGGGCCCGCCCGCATTTGCAAGCGGAGCGTTCCTGTCCTCCCTCACTCGGATGGTGGGCTGGAAAAGCTGCTCGAATTCAGAACACTGTTGTGTTTTGAGGCTACATTCTGTTTGACCTGAAACCCCGCTGAGATCTGGGAGAAGTTACTCCCGAATAAATGCATTCACACAGGATCGCGCTGCAAAATTCGAAACCCGGGTGTCTCCCCCCCCCCCCCACGCACAGCAGCTCTTGGGCCCGGCCTGCCCGAGAGCCCCTCTGCCCCCCCCAAGGGAGGCGGCCCCCCCCGGTCCATTGGATTTCCGTCCGGTTGCCTTCTTGCTGCCCGCCCGCCCGGTTTGTTTTCCACCTTTGCGAGAAATTACAGAGGCCGGGAAAACCGCCTGACATCATGAGCGCGGGGACAGACGCTCACTTTGAAGGGCTGCCGGGCAAGACTTCAAGTGAAACCGGACGCCGGAGAAGAATTTGATCCGGGCCTCGAGAAAATAACTAGGTCGGCCTCTGCCAAACCGTGGAATGTGCAGGAGAGAAAGCGCGGCGGGCTCGCCCCAGGCCGCCTTCCAAGCGGCGGCTCCTCCTGCTCCTGCTCCCGCCGCCGCCGCTGCAGCCGGCCCGCCATCGCCTGACTCAGGAGAAAGGGACGGAGGAGCCAGGGCCCCGGGAAGCCCAACCGGGGGAGGGGGGGGGCAGACGGGCCCGAGAGGCCGGCCAACGTGCCTCCCTCTTGCCTTCCCGGCGGACCCGTCCCTGGCGCTCCGGCAGCCCCGAGGAGGACTCAGGCCTGGGCTGGCCAGCATCAGCACCAGGACCCGCCGGGCAGCCAAACGCGGCTCCTTGGGCATCAGAGCCGTAGGGCGGGGACCCAAAGAACTGCTTTCGGAGGGGCTGGGACACGACGCGGCCAAGCCCCTGGTCAGGCTCCCTTGTCGGGCTTTCCTCCTCACCTGAGACGATTCCTCTGCTCTCCCTGGATCCCACACAATGTCCAGTCCCCATCCTGAGAGAACCCAAGGAGATCCCACTCAAGATTCCTTCCCTTGGGAGCCCCATCGATTGGGGACTGGTTTTCAGAAATGTATTGACTTCGGGTAGCCCCCCCCCCGCACCTCTGCCAAGGGCTCTAGGGGCCTCCAGCAAGAGGGGGACAGAACAAAGTCCAGGGGCACGCCCTCCTTCGGGAAGGACCGAGATCTCTGCCTTGCCTTGATCCCCCCCCCCGGATCTCTGCAGGTGAGAGCCCCTTGCCTCGTCACAGGCATCCACACAGCCCCAATGAAACCTTGGGCAGATGCTGGATTCGTCCCGCTGAAGGCACCGCCTTCCAAGGTGTGCAGCCGGTTCACAGGTGCGGAGCCCGTGGCTGCACCCTCAGGCCTGTGAAAATGAATTCACTGTACTTCCGAAGATCGGGCTGTAAGCGGCACGAGATTTCCCATGTCTGAAAACCAGCGGGACTCCTAAGGCAATCTGGATGCGAACACCTACTACTCCAAGACACTGGCCTGGGAGCGAATCCCGCCGGCAGCACGGAGAGCATTGGGGCTGAAGGATGGCCAAGTGAGTCTCATGGGTCTTACTCCCGAGGAAGTTACTTTGTTTACTCGGAAGTAACTGACGCGAAGTTTGGCTAAGAGTTATTTTTGGCAGACCCGCCCGGTTTAAGCAATTGGACTGGAAACCATCAGAGACGAATGTAACCAGTTTGAATTAAAAAAAAAAAAAGTGGCTGAATGGGATTAAAGTCCAAGTGAGGATCTGCTTACTTGGAAACTGACTCCATTCAAACCAGCGCGCTCCCCCGCGCCTCCCCCAGGGGGAGTGAATTTAGACCGGAGTCGATGGAGAGTGTCCGGTTTGAATGTCTACATTTTTATTTCCCCCCAAAGGCAACGAGAGAGAAAGAGAAATGGGCAATTTGTTATGCAGGTTTCATCTTACCTTCCCAACGGCACAGTGTAAGCTCTGTTCTCGGCTCTGGGTTCTAGTTCTGGTCCCGGCTGGAGGTTTTCAAGCCACCTGCGACCTGGCGCTCTGCGGATCTGGCTGGGCGCGGTTTAGAAAATCCAGTCGCGTCCAGAGTGCGCATCTCCGGGCTAGGCACACGCGCCGCTGCGTTCTCACCCTCCTCTCTGACACGGGAAATTGGATTGAGGCTTGCGGTGGTCCCAAAGTCCCGCCTAATCCCCTTTAACACAAACAAAGGCTGCCGGACCTTTTCGGCTGCAGAGAGCCCGCCCCGGCTTCCAGTCTCGCCGCTCTTGAAAGACACAAGACTTTATAGGTCGTCGGCCGGAGAAGGCAAAGGGGAGGCCTGGAAAGGCAAACAAGAGAGTCCCCGCAACCTGGGCTAAGCAAACAAGGCTGGTCGGGAAGAAGCACCCCCTGCTACTTCTTCTAAACAGGGCCGCTATCTGGGATGGAAAATCAGTTTCGCAGGAGGCAGAGCTCGCATTCCTGCGAGTGGGTGAATGCAGGCAGATCCGGCGGACTTCAGAATCCTCTCTGGACTGGAGGGCGCTTCCCCGGGGATGGAGGCGCCCAGAGGAACCGGAGAAGAATCTTTTGCTCTCTGCAGCTCCATCCTCGAGCCGAGTGAGCCGAGAGCCCGATCTTAGGCAGCTTTACTCGAAAGCAAGCTCCGCACCCTTCGGCTTGCGAGGTGGGGGCAGACCTGCAGCGCCCCGGAGCTCCCCTGGGACTGGGCGCCATCCAGGCCCACTGCCATCGCGGAAGAGCTGCCGTCCATTCCAACCAAAGAGGGATCGCTCCCCCCCCCCGTGGTTAGGGCAGCCTGGATTAAACCCATCTACTGAACTGGGCTCGGGTCTGTCCCGTAGGAAGCTGCGAAAGGGGCTGTTGGCCTCAAGTGCAACACCCGATTCTTTCAGTGAGGACAGAGGAGAACTCTCTCTCTCCCTCTCTCTCTCTCTCTCTCTCATAACCCCCCTGCCATGGCCTCCAAAGCGAAGAGTACCCACTGTAGCCCCGGAAACAATACTGGTGATCTTTCGGGTCAATTGTTGGGCACACTTCTAGGGAAACCTCTGCGGGTCAAAGGAAAGGGGTTGTGTATGAGAGAGAGAGAGTGTGTGCAGGAGAGCGAGAGAGAGACGCAGGGTCACGTATTGGCGTCCATCACCGAGTTACGTTTGTGATCCCACCCCGCCTGTTAGCCTTGAAGGAAAGCAACAAAGGGAATCCCATGGGGGGCGGGGGGGCAGGCTGGCGGGCAGGCGATGGGCTGCTGAGAGAATCTGCAAAGGCAAACAGTCTGTGACTACCAAACTCCGAGAGCCCGGTCCAAACGCCCCAATATCGACCAGGACACCTTGGCAGCCGTGTGTCAATACCTTTCTAGGAAAACTGTGTGGAGGGCGGAAGCGAAACTTCCCCAGCCTCACAGACCCAGAGCGACACTCCGGCCTGAAGAGGGTCCTTAACCCCCCCCCCCTTCCCTGCACACCAATCTAGATCAGACCCGGAACAGCTTTCCCTACCCAAAGATCCCAAAAGCGGCGCAGAAGTTAAAAACGAAATTTAAGGATTAGTTTCGATCAGAAGATTAAAAAAAAATAAGCATGCCCTTGTTATTTACCATAAAAATGCACCACTTTGACTGAAGGACGGAGAGAATCCGAAATCCTGCATCCTGCATCCCCCCCCCCCCGGTCCATAAAGCTGTCTCGATAATTAACACTCCCGTGTCTGTCAGTAGCCGGTTTATTTGCGTTCTTCTCGCGTTTGTTTAGATTTCCCCTCCCTCGCCCCCTGACTCTCCTGGGCAACTTCAGATCTCTCCGACCGACTGTTTACCTCGAGAGTCGAGCCTGCTTTCTCGCACAGACCAAACTGTCCCAGTTCTCTTTTAACGTTTCAGTCATATTTATTTATTGCAGAAAAAATATACAATGATATTTACAAAACAATCATAAAAATAGGAATGCATTTAGACACCGGATCTATTTGCATTTTAACATGGGTCATTAATAAATAAATAGAATGTTTCAGGGGGGGGCTTTTCCTCCCCCCGCGGGAAGAATTAAAAAAAAAAAAAAAACAGAAGAGGAACCAGATAGGTTTGCATATTAGGAGTTTGAGCCAAGAATGTTTTGCCCCCCCCAACCCTTTGTTTAAATAGATTTCCCTTTCCCACTGGCTCTGAAAGGGGTCTTTCGATTTGGATTGTCACTAGATCTGTTCAAAATAAAGGCGAGGGGGGGGAGTCCACAGCAAACGTATTTCCTTTCATCAGTGGCTCATAAGATCTCTCGGGAATGCATGCATGCAAGAACAACAACACAAAATAAGGAAGTAAGAAAAAGTTAAAAGTCCAACATTCTTCGTCAAAAAAAAAAAAAAAGTGAAACCGGTTCAGATTTCGATCAGAATGCAGAGATGAGTGGTGGTCAGTTCAGCCGCCGCGCGGGATCAGCCGCCTCCCTGTCCGAGGGGCCTTTGGGTCTCTGGCCTCCATTGCTCCCCACGCCCTGCTCCTTGCATACTTGGCCAAGACGCTTCTCCATTTCCAAGAAAATCCTTGGCATTATTGTCTTAGGGGAAAGAAAGGAGGGAGGGGGAGAAAATCCAAGTGCAGAGTCTCAACGACTGTCCATTTTCTCTCCTTCTTTTGGGAACAAGGTCATCTGCAGAAACCCGGAGAGAGGAGGAAACGTCGTTATTCCAGACGGAAAAACTGAGATCAATTCTGTTTTATTTCAACTTTTCCCAAAAAGTTGTTTCTCCCCCCCCCCTTCGGTGATGAAAGTGAGAGCGCTAAACAATGAGCGCGCGTGTGTGTGTGTGCGTGGAGGGGGGAGGGCGACAGCACAAAGGAAGGAGGGGGAGGGGAGTGCTGGCGAGGCATGAAATTCGGAAACGCGCACAGGGAAGGGTCACGGGTATCTAGGCAAACCGGGCGTCTGGGGGGACCCTTGATCCCGCTGGAGCTCAAGCGGAGCTCCCGGGCCCAGCGCGCCCTCGCCTTCAAAGCCACTCGTGCCCGAGGCGGCCGGCGGCCCCCGCAGCTCCAGCACCTTGAAGGCGGCGGCTTGGGAAACGGCTCCGCTCTTCCCCGGGGCTGCAATGCGGGCCTCTTCGGCCCAGAGGAACCCCGCCTGCGCTCCGCGCGGGGCAGCCCAACACGAGCAGGACGCGCCGCTTCGCGGTTGTGCTCCGTGCGCGGTGGGGCGCCAACTTTCTCTTCCGGAGCACGCACGACCCGGGGCGCCAGAAGCCGGCCTGGCCAAAAAACAGAAAACACACCCCTGCCTGCCTGGGAGCGCCTGCACATCTGGAGCCAGGGGGCCGGCCTGCCGCGGAGGCCTCGTGCTGGGGCTGCGGAGCCTGGAGGGACAATGGTCAGTGCGATCCCCGAGGCAGCTGAGATGCTCCTACGTCGCAACGCCGGTGCCGCAGGGCATTGGGGCTGGCACCAGACGTTTTACCAGCCAGGTGTCTCCTGCAGCCAGTGTTCCCTCTAAGCTGAGTTAGTGCGACCTAGCACACAGTTTTTTATCCTCCGGTTCACAGATTTTTGTCTCCGCTCAGGAAGGATGGCTCCAGAGCAAACTAACTGATGCAGTAGCCAAATCGCTCGCTCACGACTTCAATGCCAGTAGCTCACAAAGTAGAAGTTTTGCTCACAAGACTCCACAGCTTAGAGGGAGCATGGCAACGGCCCCGACCCCCGTATTAGGAAAGTCCCAGAGAAGCTGAATGCCAGAATCACCACCTGACTTCCGAGGAGCCCCCGTGTTTAGGACGTCTGGCACACTCTGCAGAGCTCAGCGAGACTTCCTCCGAAGTAACGGTGCAATCCCAAGAACACTTCCCCGGGAGTAAGTCTCCTTGAACAGGGTTGCTCGAATTGTGCATAGAATTACAACCACGCTGCCCAGTCCTGCATCTGTTTACGCCGAGGTAAATCCCACTGTCTTCCATCAAACGCATGACTTATCATGCGCTTTCTTATGCTCGGTGATTTGGGAGGAAGACCCATTAAACTCAGTGGGATCGACTTCCGAGTAAACATGCCTAGGATGGGGCCTGAAGTCCTTGCTTCCTTTTCTCTGCGAAGTCTCCAACGCCACCCTTAACACGTTTACTTGGAAGGGGCTCCCGCTGGCTTCAAGGAAATTTACTTCCACGACAAGCGGACAGGCCGCGGGGGTGGAAGTCTGCGATCTGAGGGCGAGCAGTGGGCTAGGATCCAGAGACGGTCTTTCTGCCACCCAGAAGAGGTGCCCCTGAGTTACAGCTGAGACCTCTCTTAACTTCGGGGGATTTCCGCTGGACAGTTTTAGAGACAATCACAGCCTACGCCAGTTGTCCTAGGGAGTCGGGTATATGGGAATGTTCTTTCTAAGATCAGAAGATTTTACTAAAAGAGTAAGGTTTACGACTACGTACACTTACTAGGAAGCAAATCCCACTAACCTCAAGGAGACTACAATTACTTCCGAGTACTGGGAAGCAAGCTCCTCTGAGCGCAATGGGGCTCACTTGCGTATAAATCTTCAAAGGTACTTATGACAGCAGTAAATTGCGAGTAACTTACTCGCTTCGACGGCTGACATTATTATGCATACTTATTTACTTGTGAGTAAATTTCATGGAACACAGTGGGAGGTACTTCCCAAGTGCAAAGCGCAAAGGAAGGCTCGTCCAACGCCCGCCCCATTTACTTGCCAGTAAAGAGTCATCGAAATTAGTAGTAGTTACTAAAATACACACTAATCTTAGAGAACGGGGCCCTTGATTTTACCCCCCCCCTTCCCCGTCAATTGTTAGTTTATTTGTTGGAGAAGAAGGACGAGGGATTGGCTTGGAGCTATGGATCCTGGATAGTCTCTTCGGGGAACCCTAAAGAAGTTTCTAGTAGCTCAGTCTAACAGTGCAGTCCTTTTAAAAAGTTGTACCCTTCTAAACCCATTGACTTCAATGGATGTCTATTGGTGTAACTCTGTTTAGGATCGCACTGTAATTGGTTGGATTTGGGCGAGTCTGCTTTTCCCTGTTCAGGAAATCTCGGCATCTTGGCGAATAAATCACTTCGAAATGTAGGTAGGAAATCCGCCTGTTGTCGCAACCCTCATCAAACTGTTGGAAAGCCTATCCCACGAGAACTCAGGAGATTTTCTCGCGAGAGGGGAAAAAAAACTAGTTAGCCTCTCCTATTAGAGCACCTTTGCCTCGGGGCACCAAAATCACCGGGAACTTCTTAAGGGGCATACCTGGGAGATCCTGGTTTGTGTAGATCAAAGGCCGCAGTACTATGCACATTTGTTAAGGAGGAAGTACTATTAAACCCAAAGCCCTTTACTTTCGAGTAACCATGCAGCTGGACTACTCGAAGCTTGCTTAGGATTGTTAACAGTGTGGTCCTAAATAGAGTCAATGGCCTTAGAAATAGTGTATCCTGTTTAGGATAACATTGTAAAACTCAAAAAGACCTGCCTCCTGCCTGGATGCTTTGAAGATGGCGGGCTGGTTTTCCGGTGAGTAAGCCCCCCCCCCCAGATATACCTATCTGAAGCCAAGAAGGAACCCCTACAAGTAAACCTATTCTAGGTGCATAGCTGGAAACCCTTTCTCTTTATTTTGAAGAAATAAATCATTGATTTGGAGGGGTTTATTTAATGGGCTTTGCTTTCATCTCGGGAGTCCGGAGTGGCAAGCCTCCTCCTGACCTCCCTAATTCCCCAAAGAAACGTGTGCAGGCCGGGATGGATCTGAATCCAGAGAGGCTTCTCAGTGGAGATCTGGCAGCCGGATTCTAAAGGAAGCCGCCGCCCCGCCTCGATTTCTAACGGAATTTCCTTCCAACAACCCGAGAATCCCGATACAGCGTCCTTTGGAATGCGCTTTAATCCGGGTATCAGATGGAGGCCAGGGTGCAGCGCGCCAGGCGAGGAGGGTCGCTGGAACCCAGGAGCCCTCTCGCCAAAAGCAGCAGCGCGCTTCCCGCCGGAGGAGGAGGAGGAGGAGGAGGAGGGACGGGGGATCCAGGTCTCCCTCTCCTCCTCGGAAGCCGTTCAGGGGACCTCCTGGCGCCGAAGCCCGCTCCCAGGGCCTGCGTCGCCTCCGCCCCCCCCCGCCCCTCCCCGCCGAATCGATTCCGGAGGACTTTCTGTAGCCGCGGGATGGCTGGCCGAGTCCTCGGCAGGCTTTTCTTGGAAAGCAGCCGAGTTGAAAGCAGTGGGGGGAGGAACGAGGAGTGTTACTGGCCCGCTAACGACTTTTCCAATCCTCAGGAAGCAGCTCGTCCACCCTGGAGCCCGGAAGGACTCCAAGAAGTTAAAGAATAGGCACCAGCAGGGGGTGGGTGGCGATACCCGACTTCTAGGGAGCTGCGCCTCGGGGCCGTGGGATGGCAGAGGCCCACCTCCCCTCCTCTCCCAGGACCCCGTGGGTCCGGAGTGGCGGGTTGCGACGGGGAACCCGGGCCGGCCTCCAACGCGCCTAGTGGGTGTCGGTTCCCGGCGATGAAGCCAGCCTCCTCGAGGCCTCCCCGGGCCTCCAGGCAAAAAGGAGCCCGCGGACTCCAACAGTGCCCTGGACTGTTCCGAGGCTCAGGCTCCTGCGCCCCTCTGGCAGGGAAGCGAGCTCCCTGCCAGGAGACCCAGAGAGGCCGTCGAGGGCCTCTGCTCCCCATCCCCGGGCTGGGCTCCTTTCCTCCCTCCCCCCGGCGGCGGGTCGCCTTACCTCGGCCGGGGCCGGCGGAGCGGGGCGCTAGTGGGAGGCGGACATGGACCAGGCGCCCTCCATGCGCCAGACGGAGAAGGCGTAGCTGAGGCGCTCGTGGGCGACGTAGCTGCAGCTGGCCATCTTGGAGTCCAGCTCGTCGCTCTGCAGGACCTGGTAGAGGAAGTCGATGTAGCGGGCGGCCAGCTTGAGCGTCTGGATCTTGCTCAGCTTGTCCGAGGGCAGCGTGGGGATGATCTTGCGCAGGGCCGCGAAGGCCTCGTTCAGCGACTGGGTGCGCTGCCGCTCGCGCACGTTGGCCATCACCCGCTGCGTCTGGAGCTCCTCGTAGGACTGCGGGCTGCCGCCGCCGCTGCTGCTCCCCCCGCCGCCGCCGCCGCTCCCGCCGCCGCCGCCCGACTTCTTGCCCCGCTTGCCCTGCGCCGGGCTGCACGGCTCGTCGGCCGAGCCCAGCCCCGCGCCCGCGCCCCCGCCGGCCGCGCTCCTGCGGCTCGATCGCCTCTTGCGCCCGCCGCGCTTTCCGGCGCCCTGGAGCTGCTGCTGCTGCTGCCGGTCGGGCTCCTCCTCGCTGTTGCTCAGGCTGTCGTCGGCGGGCGAGACTGGAGAGTTGGACTCGTCCTGCTGCATCATCTCGGGGCCCGGCCCGACCCGCAGCGCGCCCAGCGGCCCTGGGAGGGGGCGAGGCAGGCGGGAGATGCCTAACCGGCCAGCTCCCCCTGGCTGGATCCCGGGCCTGGCCAAGAGGGAAAGGAGGAGGAGGAGGAGGAGGAGGAGGAGGAGGGCCGGGGCGGGGGCGGCGAGGAGGACCTCACTGGGCAGGGCGGGGGGAGGCCATCGGGAGCCAGAGAGAGACGGCGGCCCAGGAGGAAGCCTCTCTCGGACGGGGGCAGCTTCCCTCCCGATGGCTCCGTGGAGCTGCCTGGGAGTCGGGCAAAAGTGGGAGCCTGGGACGCTCTTATAGCTCTTGCTGGCGGAAAGTTTGGGGGCCGCGGTGTCATTGGCTTGACGTGGAGAGGAGGGACTTTGCCGAAGTTTAGAGGAAAGTTTCCGCTTCCCCCTCCCCTCCTCTCCCAATCATTCCTCAGACCGTTAGCCAAGGATCTGGTTTCGCCCCCTGCCCAAAGCCTCCCCAGCACTCTCCGGGGCCGGCGGGGGGTGTCGCAAAGGGACTCGCTCCCCGCCCCCACCCCTCTGTGGGAGAAGGGGAAGAGCCCCGATCCCCTCTGATGTCCCCCGCCAGCACAACCCGCTTCCTTCCGAGCCGGAGCTTGTTCGGCCGTCAGGGCCCTTCCCAGCAGCCCTTCTTGGGGTCCTTCGGAAAGATGCCACGGCGGGCTTCCGCCCCCCCCCCCGAGAGAAAGGTGTAGCGGTCGGGGGTTGGGGACTGAAGTCGTTTGCTTCCCGGCGAGATCCCCGCAGTGCACTGGGAAGGCAATGGGGCCGGGATCAAGTTGCAACTGACGAGTAATCCAGCTGAGCCAGAACCAGTTCCCATCCGCCCCTCCCCCATCTTAAACCTGTTTTCTTGGAGAAGGAAGGCGGCCGCCCTAAGGAGGCTGGACCCCAGCGAAGGCTCCTTCTCCCCAGTAAACACGGTTTGGATCGGCCTGCAGAGCGCTCTCCCTCCCTCCCTCCCTCCCTCCCTCCGCCTTCAGTGTCCGGGTGTAACTCGAATCCAGTGACGTGTGAATTTGGGGAGAGCCCTCTGTCGTTCTAAGCCGTTCTAGTTGGGACAGAATTCCACTGGTATAAGTGAGACATTAATTCCACGGCCCCACGGGAAGGGAGCCAGGTGTGCTCTTGCATTCCAGAACGCCGGCTTAACTGCTTTGCGTCCATCCTCACTCCCTGCGCTGGCTTCCCGAGGCCTCGGCCCCAGCCCAGTCACCTGATCTCTTGAGCACCGGGCTTGTCACCAGCCGGGCAATGTCACCGGCGGCGGAAGGGCCCGGGGAGGGGGCGACTCCTTCTTCTGCGAGGTCTGCATGGGTCCGAGTGGAGCTGTTCCTCTGCCGCTGCCTGCCCGCCCGCCCGCCCGCCCGCCCAGGGTTGTTTCCCGGTAGGATCTCTTTCCCCTTGAGCAGGTTTCCTAAGGATGCGTGTTTAGGATCTCGCTCATTTTCAGAAGAGCTTTCAAAAAAAAGAGAGAGATCCCCGGCCACCTCCAAAACAAACACGAGAAGCGGCGGTCCACTGAAGCTTCCCACCCAGTTACTCCTGTTCCAGCGCGACGGGCCTGCTGCAGAGGAGGGAGGGGGGGGCTTGTCCCCCCACGCAGGTTGCACAGAAAAAAACCCCAAAGGCGGAACCCCTGGCCCTCTGGCTTGCAGCCCCCTGAAGGACCTCCGCCCAAAGCTAACCCGAGATACCAAGGAATTCCCTGGTACCCATTCAGGCTTGGGGCTCCCCTGAATCATCTGACTCAGGACGAGAATCGTTGTGTTTGGAACTCTCCTTCTAAGCCCGCTGGACACCCCGTGGATTCCGGTGGGGCTGACTCCCAGCTCGGTTGGTGTCGGCCTGCAGCCTCCTCCGAACTAGCCTGACCCAAATCCACGAGATTCTTTCACATCCACAGGTGTTTGGCGTTGGTGCCTCTGTCAGTTGACTTCCTTGCATTTAGAGGACTCCTTGTCTAGCAACAGTCTTTCCTTTCATCTTGCTGCAGAAGAGCAGGTGATGCGCGTCTGTGCTCATTTCTTTGTTCTCCTTTCCAAAATAGAGTTAGCAGCAACCCCAGCCTGCCTGTCTGCCTGCGTCTCTCTCTCTCTCTCGTTTTTGCAAGAAGACTTTGCAGTATTGCTCTGTTGATCCCGTTTTAACAAAAGGATCCGCCATAAAGTGTCACATTCCAACTTTCCGAGAGGGAGGGAGGGAAGGAGGGAGAGGAGTTTGCTGTCGGTCTTCAGAGGATTTAGAAACCGAAAGTACCTTAGGTTCCCTGCTGCCACCCCGCCCCACAAAAAATCCGCATCGCTTTCTATCATTCCTCTTCCTAAAACTTAGAATCGTCTGTTAGGAAAGGTAACCCAACAGGACAGCGAAGCTTGTCTTCGCAAAAGAAAAATCTCCGCCCACCGAGGATTCCTGGGTTGTTCTGCAAGACGAGGAGAGCAACTCATGCCAGGTCTACCCAGATTTAAGTCCCCTTTTATTCAATGGGTCTTCCAGGAAAGTGTTTTAGTGCTATAGGCAATGTTGCCTTTTTTTGGAACAACTTCAGAAGGTGAACTGTACTGGCGGGTCTCAGTTTTGGAGACAGGCATAGCTTCGTCCTTGTTCTTGCAAAATGCAGGTGGGCCTTTCAGAGGGACTGGCAATTTCCTCCCCCTCCCCCTCCTCAATCGAGGCAAGAAGTCCCAGCAGCGCCCCGCACCCTTTGTTGGCTATCCACGTCACTGGCAAGAGCGAGTCATAAGAACATAAGAGAAGCCAATGTTGGATCAAGCCAATGGCCCATCCAGTCCAACACTCTGTCACACAGTGGCCAAAAATACCAGGTGCCATCAGGAGGTCCAGCAGTGGGGCCAGGACACTAGAAGCCCTCCTACTGTTGACCCCCCCAATCACTAAGAATACAGAGCATCACTTGCCCCAGAGTCCCTATCTATACCTTGTGGCTAATAGTCACTGATGGACCTCTGCTCCATATATTTATCTAATTTCTTCTTGAAGCTGTCCATGCTTGTAGCTGACACCACCTCCTATGGCAGTGAATTCCAAGTGTTAATCACTCTTTGGGTAAAGAAGTACTTCCTTTTATCTGTTTTAACCTGACCGTTCAGCAATTTCATTGAGTGCCCACGAGTTCTTGTATTGTGAGAAAGGGAGAAAAGTACCTCATTCTCTACCTGCTCTATCCCATGCATTATTTTATAAACCTCGATCATGTCACCTTTCAGCTGTCCTTTCTCCAAGCTAAAGAGCCCCAAGCACCTCAGCCTTTCTTCATAGGGAAAGTGTTCCAACCCTTTTATCATTCTAGTTGCCCTTTTCTGCACTTTTCCCAAAGCTATAATATCCTTTTTAAGATGTGGTGACCAGAACTGTACACAGTATTCCAAAGGAGGTCGCACCATTGATTTATATAGGGGCATGATGATATTGGCTGATTTGTTTTCAATACCCTTCCTAATAATCCCCAGCATAGCACTGACCTTTTTTTTATTGCAGTCACACACTGTCTCGACATTTTCAGTGAGTTTTCTACTAGGACTCCCAGATCTCTCTCTTGTTCAGTCTCTGCCAGTTCGGACCCCATCAATGTGTATTTATAGTTAGGATTTTTGGCTCCAACATGCATCACCTTGCACTTGGCCACACTGAACACCATTTGCCACACTGATGCCCACTCACCCATCCTCAACAGATCCCTTTGGACTGCCTCACAATCTTCCCTGGTTTTCACCACCCTGAATAACTTCTTGTCATCTGCAAATTTAGCCACTTCACTGCTTACTCCCAACTCCAAATCATTAATGAACAAGTTAAAAAGCATCAGACTTTGTACTGATCCCACTGCTTACCACCTTCCACTGAGAAAATTGCCCATTTATACTCACTCTCTGTTTCCTATTAATTAGCCAGTTTTTGATCCACAATAGGACTTGTCCTTTCATCCCATGATTTTTGAGCTGACTTAGGAGCCTTTGATGAGGAACTTTATCAAAAGCTTTCTGGAAGTCAAGGTAAACAATATCTATTGGGTCCCCCTTGTCCACATGTTTGTTCACCCCCTCAAAGAACACTGACAGGTTAGTGAGACAAGATTTTCCCTTACAGAACCCATGCAGAGTCATCCTCAATAATTTTTGTTCATCAATGTGCTTACTAATTATTTCCTAAATAACAGTTTCCACCTACTTACCCGGTGTCGACGTCAGCCTGACTGGCCTGTAATTTCCCGGATCTCCTCTAGAACCCTTTTTAAAGATCGGAGTGACAAAAGCTACCTTCCAGTCCTCAGGAATGGAGACAGATTTTAAGGAAAGATTACATATTTTTGTCAGGAGATCCACAAGTTCACATTTGAGTTCTTTCAGAACTCTCAGATGTATGCCATCCGGGCCTGGTGATTTATCAGTTTTTAAGTTATCTATCAGTTGTAGGACCTCCTCTCTGGTCACCTCAATCTGACTCAGGTCTGTCAACACCCCCCTGGAAATCAGCGGTTCTGGAGTAGGCAAGCACTTCTCATCCTCCACAGTGAAGACAGAGGCAAAAAATGCATTCAGCTTCTCAGCCATTTCCCTATCATCCTTCACTACTCCATTTATCCCTTGGTCATCCAGGGCCCCACTGCCTTGTCATCCGGGACATTCTGAAAGGACCAAAGGCCTTTTAGGCAAGGCGACTCATGCCCCAGGATAAGGGAGGCTCATTCATTTGCGAGAGGTAAAAGCCACTCCCACCCCCTCCGGACGAGGAAGGTCTCACTGGTGCCCAGAGGGTCGCATTGGGCACACTTTTTCTATCTGCTGCTTGAGGGAGAGCATCGCTTTGTGGCTAGAAGAGCTCACCAAGCTGCATGAATCCTCTTGCGTGGACCTCTCGGGCTTTGTAGGAGGGAAGGATGGAGTCGCCGCTGTTCCTCACCCCTCGGCTCCACATTTCCCAGTCAACACCCTCCCTTCCGCCGCCCCCAGCAGCCGCGAGTCGACAGCCACCCTCCCATCTCTGCACACAAAGCGCGCTCGTTTCTGTTCGGTGCGACTGCACACTCCGACACGCCGGCCGGAGCCCTGGATGGGAAAGACAGGCCAGGCGGCTCCCCCCGCTCCCTGGGATTTATTTCCAAGCGAACCTTTTGAAGTCGCGTCCAAAGGCCTTCTGGAGCACTTCTCCAAAGAGCAACAGTCAAGCACCTGGTGCGGCGTGAAAGCTTCGCGGAGATGATGCTGGAGAGGGAAACAGTCGCGCTCAAGCCCCTTCGCAGGGGGTGGGGGAGCCCTTAAGGGTATCCGTGGCAATTGGCACGCTCCAAATAGTGGAGCAAAGAGTAACGTGTATATTAAATAGTAAAGGGGGCGGGGAGAGAAAAAGAAAGGGTTAGGTCAGCCAAGACCTTGCAGCTTTTGCCAGGCAAAGGATATTTGGGGCCCAGCCCAGTTCTGACCCAGGTTACTTAGGGCCTAACTGCGCGTTAACGGTAAAGCCAGAGGGGGATTTGGAGCAGAAAACCTCGGCGTGGAGGTTAGTCCCGTTCCTGCTTCTCTTTGAAATCTCCCCCCTCCCTTTCCCTTTCCTTCCCCCAAACTTTCGAAAGCACTTTTGTGTCTGCGACCTCTTTGGCTTTCAAGGACGTTGCTTTAGAAGTAGGTCGCACTGGCCGAGCGCCTGACCCCCAATAGCTATTTGGAAGCGTATTTCACTGAGCTCAGTCGTCGGACTTGCTTCGGATCGGGGTGCCGGGCGGCATCCTAAGGCACGCGGACTCGGACACGAATCCCATCGAGCTCCGTTTTGCCCTTCTGGTTGACTCCTATGCAAACACGCCGGAGGACAGCGTCTGAGAATCAGGGCTCCTCCCCTCACCCGACGTGCCCTTCCGTTTCACTCGTCACTGAAGTCGGACACCCCAGGACTGGTTAGAAGGAGCGGTCCGTGAGGGCTGATTTAAGAAAGGCCGCTAGATCTCTTGATTTCTCGCGGTGGACTTCATTCGACAGAGCTCGACTGAACATGTGAAGCGACTTTACTGAAATGCACTACAGTTGAGGGGATTTGCGACTCTGTTTTGTCAAACGGTCACAAAAGCTGTGTTGCGCGTGTGTGTAAGGCTCTGGTGGTACTGAAAAGCTATGTGTTAGAACGCCCCCCCCCGCGAGCTCCATTAAACAAGCTTCCCCTTCCCTTCCAGTGCCATGAAACTGACCAGAAATGGATGAGCCAGCCCTGTTGAACCACCTCCCCTGTTTGCCAGCACAATCGATGGGGCCGCCACCAACAGGCCTGCAGTGAAATTGACAAGGAAGACTTGACCGTTCGCCCGAAGTCGGAGGCTGCCAACTCCCCACCCCCACGGCCCCGCGCATCTTCCCCCTGAAAATGCCCCCGTTTGCAGGGATTGTTCTGCAGCCAGGGCAACTGCATTATCTGGAGTTTACCCTCTCCGATCTAATATAACTACCCAACAAAATACATCAAATGGAGTTTTTAATAAGCCACAAGTCAGATGGTGGTGGTGGTGGGGGGAGAATAAAGGAACTCCTTCAAGTGCTGCCAGGGTGGGGGGAAGGTCTTGCTTGGAAACTGAACAGAGGCCCCCCCACCCCTCCTTCCGGCACGCGAATACAATTTCCAGCGTCGTGGAAGCCAGGCTCGAGTTAAACGGGGCCTGCCCTTTTTCAAAAACAGCCAAACAAACGGAGTTTCAGCTGTTTGCTTGCCTACGTTTGGGGGATCGTTTCTACAAGGAGAGCGGAGAGAGAAAAGGCTCCTTACACCTGGCCCGTGTCTTCACGAGCGGCGCAAGGGGGATTCCACAACAGATACACCCCCTCTCCGCATGGTAGTTTGTAATGGGAATTGGAGAATCTACACTAGGCGGACCAGACATTGGATTTTAAAGGGCTGCTTTCCAGCTTGCATTCACACAGGTTGCATGCAAAAAATGCATCACCACCTCACGTCATGCGAAGATCTCTGCCGGATCGGGTCAAGGATCCGCCTAGTCCAGGATCCTGTTTCTGACGCTGACCCGCCAACCGCTTCAGAAATTTCATTAGAGGACCGAGAAGGCAGCAGTTCGTTTGTTCCCTAGCAATTGTCCCTCACTGCCTCTGAATATGGATAAATCGTAGTGATTTATTTAGAAAATATCTATGCCTCCTTTCCAGAGAACCTGCCCCAGGAAGCTTACAAAGTCAAATGATGAAACAACATAAACATCGTTAAAGTGAACAAACGATTACTATGTAACTGTTGATAAATATATCCTGGTGTGGTACCTGAATATGTTCAAATATCCGTTCTAACCGACACAAGTTTTCCATCAGAATCCTAGAATACAAAACCTGATGTCCCTGTTACTTGTGAAAATAGCCCCAGAGCAATGGTCCCTCTAAGCTGTGGAGTCTTGTGAGTAAAAATTCTACTTTGTGAGCTACTGGCGTTAAAGTTGTGAGTGAGTGATTTGGCTACTGCATCAGTTAGTCTGCTCTGGAGCCATCCTCCCTGAGCTAAGACAAAAATGTGTGAGCCAGGGGCCAAAAAATTGTGAGCTAACTCACACTAACTCAGCTTAGAGGGAACACCTCAGAGGCAATCTCTTCTCTCATACCTGAGTCAATGGAATGTACTGGCAAGAATTAGAACTGGATATAGGTGGGGGGAAGGTTCAAATACTCCAACTGGTGTTATTTCTCCACCTGTCCTACTTAGCAGGGTTGTTGTAAGGAAAACATGAACTATCTTGACCCCATGTACATCACTTTTGGGTTTCTTGGAGAAAAACTTGGGGGTGGGGGTGGGGAAACCAATGTGATACATTAGTAACTACAGAACAAAGTTTGAGTCCAGTGGGGGCACCTTTAAGACCAACAGAGTTTTATTCTGGGAACAAGCTTGCATGTGCACACACACTTCTTCAGTGAATACATTTAATCCTCTCTCCTGTCGCTAACACACATGAATTAATACCCTGAACAGCTACATTCAGAATGCCATAGCTGGTTTCAGCACAAAATGATTTCCTCCTTAGACTCCAATCTCGAGCCTACTGGCTGATATCCAAACAGCTACTTTGTGCATGCCCCCAAATACTTGCTCGTACCCCAGGGGATTCCTCCTCCACCCCATGTTTCTCTGAATAGCAAATCCCCTCCTGTCCTGTCTCAAATGACCTCAAGGCTCTTGGGTTTTCAAATGCCCCTTTTCTGTATAGTAAAGGAGAGGGGTCTATTACAGAAGCGTAGGCAACAAATGCCCCAATGGGCAAATGGAACTATTTGTGTGGTTCCTTGGAAGCAGGCCATCATTGGGAAGGAAGAACTGGTGAAGTCAGTGGGTTTTGCCTTGAACTTTGTCTTTCGATTCCATCTACAATCCAACTTATCTTTGTTCATTGAGATAACTGATATCAATACCAAACTGAGGATTTTGGTTGCTATTTTTGACTCAAAATTGCATATTATTTGAAGAAAGGCAAATCAGTGCCATTACTTTGATCACAAGACGTTGAGACAACTCATTGAAAGCTGATTACCCCTGTAAATATACCACATTGCAGTTAATGGAGACAAACAAAATATTTGTGAGTTCACTTAAAATCAACAGAACTAGCTGTCTTTGACACATGGAAGCTTGCTGGGTGACCTTGGGCCAACTGCACACTCTCAGTCTAACCTACCTCATGGGGTTGTTCTGAGAATAAAAAGGAGGCAAACAATGTATGCTGCTTTGGGTCCTTATTAGGGAGCAGGTGGGGTATAAATTAAATAAGTCAATAGGTAAGTAAAGGCTGCAGTGCCAAGCAGGCTGACCAGAAACTATGCCTAAACAAGGTTAACAGGACATACATTTAATAAATCTGGATGATTATGATTGGGCATAAATTGTTTTGAGGTGGGACAGTAGGATTATGTGGGTACAATTAAACACTTTCAACAACATTTTGTGCTGGGAATCGTTTTGTAAGCATGTTGAAAAGGTTGATTATTTGCACCTTTTTGCAATAAAAATGGAATTCGGAATATATGACTATAATCTTAGGTGGCAACATTTTTGAGCTGGGTGGCTGAAAACAGAAAAAGTTTTAGAGGCTCTTAAATGAAAAGTTTCCACAGCATATTTGGGTTTTGTTTTTGTTTAAATAGGAAATCATAATTTTACAGTTGGCTGGGAGACTGTTACATAGTCTGAATTCAGCAGCAGGATGACAGGACTGGAAATCAGGGACTCCTTTCCTACATTTCCAACACACACACCAGACACAATTCAGGTCTCATTTCACCCCACTGAAATGAAATGTCCCTGGAATGGAATAGTTTGAGATCCATCCCAACAAAATTCACTGAATATTACTCGAGCATTCCTCTAAGTCACTAATGACTTCAGTCATTTTATTTATTTATTTAGACATTTATACCTCACTTTCATCACTAGTAGAAACCAAAAATGGCTTCCAATATCCCTTCCTTCATTTTACTGTTAAAACAACAACCCTGAGTATGTATGACTGTCCCAAGGTCACCCAGCAAACATCCATGGCAGAGTGGGGGGTTTGAACCTGTGTCTCCTAGATCCCAGTCTAAATCTCTATCCATTACATCATGCCAGCTCTCCTGCTAAGGCAACCAAAGGCTTCCTACCAGATCAATGATTCCATTGTTATTGTGTTTATGTTTTTCTCTCTTCCTTTCTTTTAGGATCCCAGTATGGCACTCTTGGTTCTTTCCATCCCCTCTTACCCTCACAACAACAAACCTGCAGAGTGGATTAAGCTGAGAGTGAAGGACCCAGTGTCACCCCATGAGCTTTCTGGATGAGTATGGATTAGAACCCTGGACTCCCTAGGCCTAGCCCAGCATTTTAACCAGCACACTACACCAGCACTCTAATGAGTTTAGAAGGGCATAACTCCAGGTTTGCTGAGAGCCAGCATGGGCCTTCAGACAAAGATTTCATCTGGCCCTTCCCACATGGCACTGATTGAAACTAAATATCGTAACAAAATAAATCACCTGGATCCAGAATAATAAAAGGACCCACATGTCTTTGATTTGTGGCAGGTATAACTCACCAGAAAATGAAACTAAGAAAGTCAAAATTGGGCCACCAGCTCCAGGATGATCATGCAAATTCCAGGGACAAAAATGAAATGAACTGGAATATCTTGGTCCAGGTTATCTTTGGACCCCCATGCTATTTGCGGTGGAAACTAAGGTTGTGTAGTTGAACCCAGGTTTAAATCCACACCGGTGCCATAGGAGCTTGCTGGGTGATCTTGAGCCAGTCACACCCTCTCAGCCTAACCTACCTCACAGGATTATTGTGAGGATAAAATAGAGCAGAGGAGAATGATTAAAGTTGCTTTGGGTCCCCCTTGGGGATAAGGCAGGCTATAAAGTAAATAAACAAATTCTAACTTCTGTTCCTCATTTGTTACCACTGAGGCAGATTAACATGTATTATCATGCATGCTAAGGGAGAAGCATCCTTTTACTACTTTAATAGATTATGAGGAAATATTAACTCCCCCCTTCCATCCGTAATATTGACAGTGGTTGGCTTCTATATTACTATTAAATACACTCTAAGTTGCCAACCAGGATGGGCAAGGAGGCATTAAGACCAAGAAATAAAGGGGAGAAAAATTAGAAGGGGGGATAGATGAATGGAAGATCATGAAAGGAAATCAAAATGAAGGAGGAGCTGTAGAAAAGAGAGAAATGTAGGAAAAGATAATGAAATATTATTATTTTTTCTTTTTTGTTACCACACACTACAAGGCTTGGTAAGATCTGGCTATGCAGGAGCTGGGTAGAACTAAAGGAAAAAGGAAACCATAGACCTTTTTAGGAGGCTGCATTCTGTCCTCACTGGTTTTCCCTTGCTCCAGTGAGACTTATGGGTTTAGCAGGATCTGATCAGCAAACAGTTTCTCTCAGCCTCCTGGTAAACTTTGCAGAAAGGCTGAACTCTTTGCTGTACTCTGCCTTCCCTGAGCTCCTTGTGGCTGCAGTCAGAACTGCATTAAAATAGATATTTTAATGCATTTCATGAAAACCACGTAACACTGGCTTCAGGGGCACTGCAGCTGACTTTGTCCCTCTGTCAGTGGCCCTGTCTGTTGGTGGCCCTGCATAACTCAGTTTAGGATTATGCTGTAAATATGGTTCATCTGCACTGAGTGGACCACTGTGGGCATTGTTCTGACCATCTACGCAAGGAACCATCTTTTGGTGTGCCTATCTCCTTAGTAATGTGGAAATTGAAGCGTCTAGCAGCCATGCTGGAATGTTGCTACAAAGGGCGCATTTTCACTGGAGGGTCTAAAGTCATTCTGACAGGCCTTTGGACCTTCTGTTTATTAGCCTGGGTCTTGTCCAGAGCAATTTCTGCATAGTGTAGAATCCCCTCATCACCAGTCTTTCTTAGATAGTTATCTGGATCTCTGTCAACTAAGCCATAAAACAAAGCATGTAGCTATCTAAAAATCCATGACGTCAAATGTTTTTTGAAAATTAAAGTGAGTTTAGGACAAAGGGGTCTTGGGTAGGCTATTGCCATAAAAGAAGCAATAACCAGCTGTGTCTGTGAACACAGACAAGCTTGACCTTGGTCAACTTGACCTTCATTGAGTTCCTCTTTATTTTCTTGGCCCAGCCAAGGCCTGGATAAAAGCTTTAAAAATGATTATTACTTGAAGGAAGGGGTCTGCAAAGATAGAGCATCACTGGTATGACAGCTAAGTTAGAGAGTCACTATGTGGCAAAGTAGGGTCTCTTTTTTCATTCCACTCTTTGATGGGATGGGCTTGAATTCTCTAGGGATTTTAAAGCAGTTTCATTGAATGCCTTTGTAATGCCGAGGAAATTATTTCAAAATCTAACCTTGCACTAATTTTTAAAAATAGCTGCAAGTGTTCCTTCCAAGCACATCCATGATCCAGGTGAAATGGTTTCCTCTGCAAAATCCATGCAGGGAGATCAGGATTATTAATTGCAGCAAGAAATTGGCTTGCCTCAGCAAGTTCAAGACCTGAATTGAGAACTTCCTGATTTCAGTCACATCATGCTGGCCATCCGGCACATTTCTAGACAGAAAACCATTGCCTAATATAAACAGCCATTATATTTCTAGAAAAATAATGTATAACCTGATCCTGTAACTTAGAAGAAGCTCCCATTAAGAGATACCAGGTTTACCCCAATTCAAGCAGCCTTGGTTTCTTTGATACTGGGTTTGATTCTCCATTCTTCCACATGCAGCCAGCTGGGTGACCTTGAGTCAGTCACAGTTCTCTCAGAGCTGTTCGCTCAAGAACAGTTTTCTCAGCACTCTCTCAGCCCCACCTACCTCTACCTCACAGGGTGTCTGTTATGGGGAGAGGAAGGGAAGGAGATTGTAAGATGCTCTGAGACTCTGAGTGAAGGGCAGGGTATAAATCCAACTTTGAAACTCCTTCAGGTAGTGAAAGGAGGAGTATAAAAACCAACTTTTCTCCTTCTCCTTTTTCATCTTCTTCCTCTTCTGAAAGGAGAGTATATTCTGCCAGGGGAATCCACCAGCTCTATGTGCAATGATAGCTTATGTTTTCCAAGTCTGGTGTTTGAGACTGTTGTCATCTTTTCCAAAGACTTACAGAATTTGTGGGTATTCTCAATTTGTTTGTTAGACATCTATTCTATTGATAAGAAAACCTAATGACACCTCTTTTCTGCAATTAATTATATTTCATCTGTAGCACCACCATATCAGCCCCGATGTTTCAGGGCAACACATTTTTTAAATACTTGAATAATCAGAAGTTAGGATCATACTGCCAGGCTCTACAAGAATGATGATGAAATGTGCATTGCTAGCAGCACAGTCCTGAACAGTCACAGCCTTTCACTTCCATGGACTTAGAAACTCTGTTTAGGATTGGACTGTCAGAGTTGAATAAACATTTTGTTCCATATAAGAAGATCTCTGTTACTAAGACATCACTTACTGCAAAGTCTTCAGATTTACTTGACTGTCCGGATCTTGCAGGTTCATGAACTCAGATGGACACAAAGAACTTCTCTGCACACTCAAATTTCTTCATTCATTTTAGTGGAAGAAGCCAGTCCATGTACCCAAAGGATGAATATGTGGAAAGATCTCCACTGAATGGGGAAGACTATTTGCCGAGGAGCTCTGTATGTGTAACCAAGCACATATGGTTCTGGATTATGATGACTGTTTATATCCTGTGTCACTCTAATCCATTGTGAGTTGCACTTCCATCAACCCAAATCTCTCTCATTAATCCAAGATTTTAGTTACCGTTCAAATCACTTAGAGAAACAAGGGTATACTGCGATAGAATTACAGCTGTTAAACTCTAACACAAAAGGACCATAACTGTTGTGTGGTAAATGAGGAGGTAAAAAAAAAAAACTTGTTCAAAACCATTTTTCTTAATTCATATTTTCCTTTGTATTTTTTCATGCTGTCCATTATGATTATTGCTGATCAGGTAAAAAGAAAAAAATCTATAATAAAAGTAGAATTAAATGTTAAATTTAGATACTACTTGTTAAAAAGACTTCCTTAAATTCAGTTCTGCAGTCTGAGACTGTTTTAAAGATCATATCAGAGGTCAAGTAGTGTGTTGTATAACTAATGGCCACAAGAGGACACAATTTCCCAGAGAACCCCGTTTTAATTAAAGACAAGTGGCTCAGGAAGAGCATAACAAGACAATCCACTAAGTAAACTGTCACGGTTACCTCTCCTTCCATGCCGCTTTGAAAGAAGCATGTACATTTGCCTCTAAGAGAAGAATGTCTAGGATAACTCTTTAAGCCTCAGTGGAATTACGTCTGAATTGCATTGCTGTTTCTGGCAAATCAATCAGGTCTTTGGGCTTCAGTGTTTTCATTTGAGTTCTGAATGAAAGTAGATCACAATAAGGCAGAGCAAACGATTACATTAGAATGGCATTCACAGTAGCCATACAGTCCTAGTTCCATCCTACAACAACTCAGTCCCGAATACATTTATGTGTGTGATGATTCTGGAGAGGGTTGCGACAACTGGCTTTCACATTCAAATCGGGTACAATATGGGGCTGAAGTCATGTGCCAACTTACGATCTAATACTTACAGCACAATTCCATATGTGTTTATTCAGAATAATACCTGACTGAGTTTTGGATTTACTCTCAGGTAAGTGTGCAGATGACTGAAATCATTGTTCCATTTCAAAGCTAGAATGCTCAAACCCATGGACATCCATGAGACCTGTCTTAGGATGCTTCCACAATTTTCTTTATCTGAATATCTCCAGATGGTGGAGTTCCAGATTAGTTTGTCTTATTTCCAAAGCAGTAGGAATTACCCAGTCTATCTAAAAAAAATTTCTGAATTGGGTACTGTGAATATGCAATTTACTGCAACTTCTAGTTCATTTCTCCCCACCCCATGTACCTTGATAAAACACAGGTGGGGGTGATGTATTTGTATATAGTGTTGTATCAAGAGTCCTTTTCTTTAGTGTTTTCCCAATATGCAGGGGTCTCTGTCTCCCATCTGCACAAGGAATCACACAGATATGAGAACTATGTCCAGATTGCTTTTTTGCGATGTATTATGAATGCACAAATGGTTCAGTTTTGGAATTCACTAGAGAACATCTAGATTGCTGTAGGGATGCCCTTGAAAAGTTTTCAAAAGTTCAGTTGGTATAGAATGCTGCAGTCAGGATGTTGACTGGAGTAGATTGTAAAGATCATATCACTCCAGTCTTGGCTTGCCTACACTGACTTCCAGTTTGTTTCTAGGAACAATTCAGGGTGCTAGTGCTGATATTTAAAGTCCCTGCCTTGGTAGGGAGGGCAGGGTATAAATTGAATAAAATAAAAATAAATAAAATAAATTGGCTAAACTATACTTGATGGACCACTTACTCCCTTGTGAACCTACTCAACTACTGCAGTCATCTTTGGAGGCACTGCTTAGGGTGCCCCACTTCTGAGATGAAAGTAATGCACATTGGAGCAAAAAAATCCTAACTATAAATATACATTGATGGGGTCCAAACTGGAGGTAACTGATCAGGAGAGTGATCTTGGAGTTGTGGTAGATAACTCACTGAAGATGTCAACTCAGTGTGTGATTGAAATTAAAAGGATGAATGCTGTGCTGAGGATTATTATTAGGAAGGAGACTGAAGACAAATCAGCCAGTATCACAATGTCTCTGTATAAATCTATGGCATGCTCTTATTTGGAATACTGTGTATAGTTCTGGTCACTGTAACTCAAAAAAGATATTGTAGCATTGGAAAAGCTGCAGAAAAGGGCAACTAAAATGATTAAGGGGGTGGAGCACCTTCCCTATGAAGAAAGGTTAAAGAGGTTAGGCTCTTTAGCCTGGAGAAATGATGACTGAGGGGTGACATGATAGAGGTTTACAAAAGTATGCATGGGATAGTGAAGGGAGAGAAAGAAGTACTTGTCTCCCTTTCTCACAGTACAAGAACTCATGGACACTCAATAAAAGTAATGAGCAGTAGGCTTAGAATACCCAAAGGGTAATTAACATGTGGAATTCATTGTCACAGGAAGTGGTGGCAGCTACAAGCTTCAAGAGGAGATTTGATAAACATATGGAGCAGAGGTCCATCAGTGGCTACTAGCCACAAGGTATAGATAGAACACTATGACTGGGGCAATGATGCTCTGTATTTTTGGTGCTTGGGGGGCAACAGTGGAAGGGCTTCTGGAGTTCTGGCCCCAATGGTGGACCTCCTGATGGCACCTGGGTTTTGGCCACTCTGTGACACAGAGTGGTGAACTGGATGGGCCATCGGCCTGATCCAACATGGCTTCTCTGATGTTCTTTTATGTTCTTATCATAAGAACATAAGAACATAAGAGAAGCCAATGTTGAATCAGGCCAATGGCCCATCGAGTCCAACACTCTGTCACACAGCGGCCAAAAATACCAGGTGCCATCAGGAGGTCCAGCAGTGGGGCCAGGACACTAGAAGCCCTCCCACTGCTGCCCCCTCCAGCACCAAGAATAGAGTGCATCACCTGCCCCAGACTGAGAGTTCCCATCTATACCCTGTGGCTAATAGCCACTAATGGACTTCTGCTCCATATGTTTATCTAATTCCCTCTTGAAACTGTCCATGCTTGTAGCTGCCACCACCTCCTGTGGCAGTGAATTCCATATGTTAATCACTCTTTGGGTGAAGAAGTACATCCTTTTATCTGTTTTAACCCAACTGCTCAGCAATTTCATGGAGTGTCCACGAGTTCTTGTATTGTGAGAAAGGGAGAAAAGTACTTCTTTCTCAACCTGCTCAATCCCATTCATAATCTTATAAACCTCGATCATGTCACCCCTCAGCCGTCGTTTCTCCAAGCTAAAGAGCCCCAAGCGTTTTAACCTTTCTTCATAGGGAAGGTTTTCCAACCCTTTTATCATTCTAGTTGCCCTTCTCTTTACTTTTTCCAATGCTATAATATCCTTTTTGAGATGTGGCGACCAGAACTGTACACAGTATTCCAAATGAGGTCACACCAATGATTTATACAGGGGCATGATGATACTGGCTGATTTGTTTTCAGTTCCCTTCCTAATAATCCCCAGCACAGCGCTGGCCTTCTTTACTGCAGTTACACACTGTCTAGACATTTTCATTGAGTTATCTACTATGGCTCCAAGATCTCTCTCTTGGTCAATCTCTGCCAGTTCAGACCCCATCAATGTGTATTTATAGTTAGGATTTTTTACTCCAATGTGCATCACTTTGCACTTGGCCACATTGAACCCCAATTGCCACATTGACGCCCACTCACCCATCCTTGACAGATCCCTTTGGAGTGCTTCACAATCCTCCCTAGTTTTCACTACCCTGAACAACTTCATGTCATCTGCAAATTTAGCCACTTCACTGCTTACTCCCAATTCCAAATCGTTAATAAACAAGTTAAAAAGCATCGGACCAAGTACTGATCCCTGTGGTACCCCACTGCTTACCACCCTCCACTGAGAAAGTTTCCCATTTATTCTCACTCTCTGTTTCCTATTTTATAAATATAGGAAACTGGCTTATAGCCCGTTTTTGATCCACAAGAGGACTTGTCCTTTTATCCCATGACTATTGAGCTTACTTAGGAGCCTTTGATGAGGAACTGTATCAAAAGCTTTCTGGAAGTCAAGGTAAATAATATCTATTGGGTCCTCCTTGTCCACATGTTTGTTCACTCCCTCAAAAAACACGAACAGGTTAATGAGACAAGATCTTCCCTTACAGAACCCATGCTGAGTCTGCCTCAATAGTTTTTGTTCATCGATGTGCCTACTAATTCTTTTCTTAATAACAGTTTCCACCAACTTACCCGGTATTGATGTCAGACTGACTGGCCTGTAGTTTCCTGGATCTCCCCTGGAGCCCTTTTTAAAGATGGGAGTGACATTAGCTACCTTCCAGTCCTCAGGAATGGAGGCAGATTTTAAAGAAAGATTACATATTTTTGTCAGGAGATCCTGGGGGAAGAGCTTCTGAATCATGGCACCAAAGCTCTGGAACCCTCTCCCCAGGGAGAGTAATTTCTTCCCTTCTGTTGCCATCTTCCGCCAGCAAGTGAATTTTTTTTGTTTGTCTGTTTCACTTGGCAGTCACCCCGTGATCCCTCCTTCCTCCCAAATGTTCTGTTTGGGGTTTTTTTGTACTTATTTTAAGCTGTGGTTTGAAATTATTTTAATGCTCTATTTATACATTTGTTTTAATGGGTTTTAAGATGAGATTTTAATTTGTTTTAATCTGTTAGCTGCCTTAGTGGCACCATGAGGGAAGAAAGGTTGGTAAAAGTATAGTTATTAAATAAACATACAAACAAATCTGCTTAGCTGAACTGGAATTCGGGAGAAAAGGGATACAGAACAGAGTGAAATGGGATGCAGAACAGAATGCATTTCCTCCTTCAACAAAATACACACCATGGGAGCTTCCAGTTTGGTGATCTAATGGCAGACACATCTCTCAAGAACTCCCGAGGACATGATCCATGAGCCAGTGGATGGAGAGGGGGTGCGACTGTACGTGTGATGGGTCCCTAGCCATGGGGTGCCAAGAATCGCACATCACTGGTGGACTGAGGTGGTTCCATGCTCTGATGGTCTCGCCACTGTGTTCCAGTACTGGACTCAGAGATGCACACTGAGACAAGAGAGTGGAGGTTGAGCATACTACATGACAGGTGGCAAGATCTACTAGATCTACATTGAAAGTGAGTTCTGGTTGAAATGAGCATCAGAGACTTTGGCTGAAAGTTCCCCCTTAAGCAAGTGGGGGGGCAGGAACCTTCCCCATGATAATGAAAATGGGCTTAAAGCATGAGGGAGGACGGATTTGAAAGCAGAATGAGACTTTAGTAAGGACTTTCCAAGAAACTTACAAGTGATTTGTAGACTCCAGAGGCTTTTGGTAATTTTCTTTCAATATAAACATCCTCAAAGATGTTGCTGAGAAAGATGGAGAAAGATAAGCAAATGAAACCTAAGCCTCCTTCAGGAAGTGCTAGCCTAGCGAGTGTGGTCACAAGACTGGATGTAACCATAGACTTCTCTAAGATGCTAACAGACACCTTGCAACCCCTGCTGGAGCAAATGATGATACTTAATCAAAATTTTGCTGCACAGCAACTCCAGTTAAATAAGACTATGAAAAAAACCAGAGCAACATGCGGAGAACCTTAAGGAAGTGAATGTGAATACTAAAAAGCTAAAAAAGCAAATGCAGGAGATAAAAAAGAAGAGAAACTCTGACGAAGCCCAGCTTCTGCAGCTTTAAATGGAAAAACCAAGCTTTATTCTGAGATTTCAAGGAGTTCCTGAGAATAAAGGGGAGAATCTTAAACAGATTATGAGTGATGTGTTGGGATCGGTTGCAGATTTGAAAGTGGATGTTCTTCAAAGCGAGATGGATGTGATCTATAGATCATATTCTGAATATATAAAGAAAAATAATCTGCCCGAGGAGGTGGTGGTTAGATTCTCCAGAAGACATGTGAGGGACCAGATTTTAAAGGCAACAAATGGAACTGTCCTTAAAACTGATGGCCAAGGAGATAATTGTTTTGAAAGACATTCCCTTTGAAATAAGGGGGAAAAGGAAAAAAAATACAAAGGGCTTTGTTTCTACAAAAACAAAACATAACCTACAAATGGATTGTACCTGAAGGCATACTCTTCAAATTTAACAAAAAGAGGGAAAAGACTGACTCTGTTATGAAAGCATGGGAGTTCCTGCAGCAACAACTTGGACCAACAGGAGAAGAAGATAACGAGGAGAGCAGCAAGGGAAGTGATGATGGAGCACCTACTGGAGAAGACTTGGACTCGGAACATGGGGTGGCTGCCCCCAAGGAAGGATATCATTTGAATGAAAGAAGGGAAAGAAGAGGCAAATGAGTTGCAAACTCTCTCTGAAGTCTATTTTTCTTTTTATACTTAAACGTTCTTTGGTATTATTCTTTATTAAGTCAGATTATCTGGACTTGAAGTATATAAGTGGTTTATGTGATCATTTTAATGTAGAAAATTACTCTTTTTTATCATTTAAAGCTTTATATTGTAACCATTATATGACCACCACGTCTTGGGTTTTTAGTGGTTATCTTTACTTTCTTCTGTAGTTTATAGTTCCCCTTCCTTATTTTCTTGTAGTTTTGGAAAATAAAAAAAATTAAAAAAACAAACCAAAAAAACAAAATACACACCATGGTTGCCTTTAACTGGTGGACCCACACACACAGTTCCAAGAGGCCAGCTATTACCCATTTAATTCTGTGGATAAGGAACTAAAGTTGAGGACTAGTGAGTTCACATTCACCCCAGGAGCATACAGATGTCCCAAAAGCTGAAGTGCTACTTTCAATCCATTTGAATCTTTTTGGCTCTTACTAGCCCAAAGATGCAAAGTGGCAGCCATTGTAAACTTGTCATTATGAAGGCTTCCCCATCACCATGTTCCTTTTCTTTAACTGAACTTTGACTGTTTCCATACAGCAAAGATCTTCTGTGCTATTTTCAGAGTAAGTGCATAATGCTGAAGCATGTATGTTGGTTATGGAGCTTTCCTACATGAGAATTTTCTGAACACGTTCCATTGACTTTTCTTCATCTTTTCTTTTTCACACGCACTTCACAGTGACCCTGCATTGACTTTCAGGAGCGTTTGTCACAGCTGCCCTGGCAACTCATCTTGTTCTTTTGTTTACTTCATGCATGCATTACAGCGCTACAATAGCTTGACTGCAATTTGGAACGGATAAGTGTCAATAGATTGTTATAGTGCTATAGCGCTACTGAGCAAAAACAATAGTCAGGTATACACTTTTGCCATTGTTTTGGAATTGCTAATGCTATCATATGCTGCAAGGTGACCATTTCAACACATACTTTCATTCACATACTGCAACTAGGCAGAAGGCAGTCCAGAGCCAGGGCCAGGAGTTGGCATGGTTGGGTATCTGCCAAGATTCACAGGCTGCCCGAAGGACCCCTCCTAGCGAGTAGAGATACTTTGGTCAATCTCTCTTTCCTCAGTGGAAGTGCCTGGGAGAAGTAAAGAGAATAGCAAGCAAGAAAATCACACTCTACCCCTTCCAAATGTCTCTTTATGCTCTGGGAGCAGCACTGCTGAGGATAAAGGAGTGAAACTCACATTTTGCTCCCTTCAGTGTAGAACCAATTGGATGTGAAAGATGAGACCCACAAGTGGGAAGAGAAAGGTGGTGTGATGGGGGGGGTAGTGGGGGGGGAGAAGCAGGGGGGAGTGTAGTGGGGGGGAGAAGAATGGAGGTGCCAAAGGATCCATAACAACCTGGAGCCAGCCCTGACTGTGCGCAGGATTTGAATCTAGATTCCAGATGCTGAGTCCATGGGAAGGGGAAGTGAACAAAGAGGGGAAACATGTCAGGAGCTGACACAGCCCTGAAGTGAAAGATGGAGGCTCTGGGAGCAAGAGGAAACAGAGCAGCTAAGCCCTGACCACCACCAAATAGAGCCAGCTAGACCTGGCTATCAACTGTGTGATGGCACCACTCACCCTAGCAACTGGCTGAGGCAGGCATGGCTGGTGTTGAGAGCAGAGCAGTGGGCCATTTGCCAGGGTTATAGGGTGTGTGACCAGGGTAACCAGAAATACAGTTCTTGGGAATGTGGCCAAATGGGATCAGTCAAGAATGTGAGGCCTATGTTGGGGTATTTAAGCCCTAGCCAGACCAGAAAACCCACAGAACACCAGGAGCCAAACTCCTTTTTCTTTTGGTTAATTCATGAATTCATAGTTTTCTGCATATCTTGGGAATCCCCAGAATATACTGAGAAATCTACCTTGTCCGTGGGTGGCTCTGCATCGCTGCTTTCCTGATAGTCACACAGGGGTCAGCCAGTTTACTACCCAAACCTGAAAATTTAATGATGTGGAGGACATAACCCTGGAGCCCATTTGGAATATTAATTTTATCAGTTCTCCCAAAGGTAACTGACAAATGAAGGCAATCAACAAAGGATTAATGTAATCTTACATATCGCCACATAGGAAAACTTTCTTTTCATTCATTAACACCTCTCCCCTGTGGCAGTGTGGTATAGTGGTTAAGGCACTGCCCTAGGACATGGGAAACCCAAGTTCATATCCCTACTCTACTATTAAGCTTTGTTTTATTCACCCCACCTTCTGCCCAATGGGGACCCAAAGCAGCTTACATCATTCTCCCCCTCCCTCTTTTCCCCACATCACAGTAATCTTGTAAAGTAGGTTCAGCTGATAGCATGCGACTGGCCCAAGTTCACCCAGCAAGCTTCCATGACAAAGTGGAGATTCAAACCTGGTTCTCCTCAATCTTAGTCTGACACTCTTACTGCTACTTACTGGATGACCGTGGGCCAAGTGTTCCCTCTCAGCCTAACCTGCCTCAGATGGTTGTTGTGAAAATGAAATGAAGGTGAGCAGAATGAGGGAAGCCACCCTGAGGACCCTGGAGGAAGAGTATGTTTAAAATATAACAGGAATAATGCTTTGTAGAAGCCTGTCCTGAAGGAAGCCAACATATGAAAATGAATGGCTGCTGGGTGATGGTATGAGAATGTTAAAAAATGAAGATATGAATCCACCTCTGAAGCCCTGGCGCAAAAACAATTTCTTGAAAGCAAGGACTTTTAAAATCAAAACAATTGACGGAGTGGTTGGATGAAGGAAGGAAAAGGTGCCTCTTTCCTCCCTTCCAAATGCATGGGGGAAGATGATGGGGGCGGACTGTAGAAGAGAAGGACTAGGAAAATGTCATTTCCCCCAGAATGCATGCAGTAGTCAAATGCTGGTGTGAATGAAAAGGAACAGAAGCTTGTTGTCCCCAAATGCACATATGCCCTTATGGGTAAATGGAAATATTTTCCCCTTAGCCAAGCTGATTGGAAGCCAGTGCTGGAGCTCTTCCAACTCCTCCTCCCAGCCAAGGACCACACAAGCAGATTAGCCTGGCCTTCATGAACTGGGAGAGGGAAACTAGATAGAAAAGGGAAAGATCAAGTAAATAAGGCCTGAATTTCATTCCTTTCAATACAATCATGGTTCTTCTGTAGGCCTGGAAAGCATCCTTCATTGTCTGCCAGAATGCAACACAAGATGTCTATGTACATGCAGACATGAGTCCATACACCCATGTGTTTTGGCCCCCCTTGCACTCCACAATAAAGCAATTGTTTAGAGGGAGAAAGAAGGTACAGAAACAATAACCAGGTTCAGATGCCCTACCATAGAAAGTTACTGGTAGAGGAAATGGCTCTGCGGTGCCTCAATATTATATCACAGACTACCAGGAAGGTGTAGCGCAGCCACTAGTTTAGCAGCAGGGATTGGGCAATCCTAGGAGAAAAGGAGGTATTGACTGGCCTTCCCACAGGGCTGATTCTGCCCTTGCTCCAAGACTGCTGCTTCACTGCTGTTGTTTCCTCATCTAGGAAACACCACCTCTGGTTGTGAATAAATGATCCCTCTGTATAGACTCTGAGGGGATGTGGAATCATATGGCATAGTGTGATCTTGTTAGATATTGAAAGCTAAGCTTGTATGGGAGATCAACAAGGAAGACTCTGAAGAGCAAGGCAATGACAAAACACTTCTGCTTCTCACTTGCCTTAAAAGCCCCTTGCTGGGGTTACTATAAATCAAACTCAACAGCACATATTTTATCATCTAGGTTGTTTCTTCTAAGACATAGCTAGCACTGAAGTGGTAAAGTTGTGAGGATCCAGGTGAGGGGATCCAGGTGAAGGGATCCAAAAAAAGAAAAATGTACATATAGGAAGAAGAGAAAATGTACATATTGGAAGACAGAATTTTGTTATGTGCAGCTATTTTTTAAAAAATGGAGATGTTTTCACTCTTGTGAGCCCCTTCTGGCAGTCTGAAGTGGTACACCCCAGACACAGGTTTGCCATTTCATTAAGAACCAACAGCTCAATCCTAAACAGAGTTGTACCCTTCTAAGGTCACTAAAGTCAATGGGCTTAGAAGAGTGCAGATCTGTTTAGGAATGCACTGTGAATCAAAAGCAGGAATAAGGCTGAATAAGTCATAGCATGAATCAGTGTAATTTACAGCATCTCTTGAAACAACTTTTCCCAGAATACCAATGGAGAGTATAAAGGCAACTCCAACGAGAGGTTGCAAGTAACATATTAAAACTCTTCCAAGGGGACATTTGCACCAGTGGAATGCTGGCAACACAATCTTTACAAATGATGTTATTAATCCTGAATTAAGCTAGGAGCCCATACAATCAATAATAATGTGGAAAGGGAGACAAGGTACTGATGCATCAGAGATGAATGAAAGAGAAATGTGACTGTTGGTTTCTTATTTCAGGTTTCACATTTTGACGCTCTGAAACCAGCTATTTAATGTAGCTTGATAAAGCTGTTTATCTGTCACCACCTTGCCTCTTAATGCTTATGCTTCCATATTTGCCACCAAAATTAGAGCTAATACAAATTTACAGTCACAAACAATCCAAATAATTAAGAAGTGATTTGTAGCAAATTAAATGACCACCTGGAATTCAAATTCCCAAATTTGAAGGCCAATTTTCTTTGCATGCAGAGGTATGGATCTAAATCTCAAAATGTAGTTCTTTTCCAGTAACTATTGATATTTATATGGGATATATCTCCAAGGACTAACACATATCTCATCAATGTCAGGTCATTTTTCCTGGAATGAACCTCTGAGCCAGCCGAGATCTTTCCAGAACTTCCTCTTGAATGTCCCATCCCTGAAGTCTATTAGATTTATTGAGGCTGGAGCACATTCCTTCTCAGCTATGGTACCTCTAAACAGTCTCCCAGAGATGGTAGGAGGATCTCCACCTTAGAACAGTTCTGAAGACACTTTGAGAGCAATTGAAATAGTGATATTTATGTGCATTTGAGTTTGTATAGTGGAAAGAGTCGCTTGTTTCCAGTCATTTGAGCCTTTGTAATGTTTATGCAAGTACTTACAGATTTTAATATGTTTGTGCCACATGCTTCACAACTGCATTTGTGAGCTGACTTGAGCCACTGTTCGTTATGGGGAACAGCAACATATAAATATGTAAATAAATAATCAAATAACATCTGGATATTCAGCCATCACATCACATCACATACTAACAGTGGATAGATCCTTTACTGTACTTTTCTGTTCAGCATTCACTGTAATTTCTGCATGACATTCCCATTATACTGCCCTCCACATACACAAACAAATGTGTGAATGACTTCCAGCAGTTCTGTATATGAAAGGCAATTTCATTATATTCTGACAAGTTATTAGGATATTCACATTCTGTAAAGAGAGTGTGGGATAGCCAAGAATATTACCATTAATCATTTCCCCAGATCTTCTAGAGGAAAACCACACAGGTTCATAATTATGACGCTTTCAAAGTACTATACAACCTGGGATTGGTTAGGGATAACTTATATAGTAGGTTGTGGGAATTGAATTTCCTTGCATGTCATCTTAAATGGATGAAGATTGAATGGGCATTCCTGTTGTGCCAACAGAATATCAAACACACGGCCCTATAAAATATAAAGGAATGTGCAAGTGGCTTATTCGCCACTCTGCCAGACTGGGGAAACATGGGGCATGCATTGATAGCTTAGCACTGTTATAGGGTGTCAGACGCTGAACTGTCTGTTGAATCTATCCTACAACCTTTGTGCTAAGACACAAAGGAAATACTGCTTGGCTAATGGTTAATTCCACATCCGTCCTGATTAACTGTTGTGTTTTGTGTATGGAGGAGATTGCATCTTAGGAGGAGCTAAAGTATCAACTTAATGATCATTTGGCAACATTTCAGAAGATCTGATAAGTTTTTGTGGAAATTCAACACTGACTCCAATGCAGAATAAAATGAATTCCATGTGAAAGGGGTCTCTCTTTCTCTCTTAAACAAAAAAAGATAAAGATATTTTCTCCCCTTACTCTGCAAGATGTTTCTTCTTCAGTTCTCTACAAGTCTGATGATTTTTCATTATATGGATATGAAAATTGAAACAATCCATACATTTTTGTGCCAATTAAAGCCAAAATGACAGCAGGCATTCAAAGAGAATCACTTTGGGTAGAAAAGGTCTGATTTACAGCTTCAAGTGGATGACAGAGTTCACAACTTCTTTTACAATTCAGCTAGAACTGATTTCCTCATCTGCTCCACTGATCACAGGCACACCCACAGTGCCATCCTAAGCAGAGTTACACCTTCCTAAGTCCATTTTAAGTCAACTTGCTGAGCTGGAGTTTGGCCAAATTAAAGTCCAGATCTGGAGTTTGTGTTCTCTAATCTAAGGTCCCTAAGATCTGGAGCTGGCAAAAATTATTCAGGCAAGAGCAGAAGACCAGTCTCTTAGCATTTTATACCTGTCCAGGTAATGTACAAGGTTTTGTGCTGCCTGCCAATCACAGGAGCAAACATAGCAATGGAAGAGGGATCTGAGTCGAGTCTGAGGAAGGTCACTAGGCTCTGAGGCACTTGATTCAAGCCCTGGAGTTCTGAAGACTTTCTGTCAAATGGACATTGTTGAGATTTACTACCAAATAAATATGTTTGAGAATTTAAATTCTTGGTATTTTTTTAAATGAAAAAGGTAGCATAGTTCAGCTTCACAAATACTATGTAAATCCCCAAATATACAGCACATCCCATAGAAATAAGTCTTTGATGAAGTGGTTATCATAGCTAAGAATACAGAAGTGTGGCTGTGAAGAAATCATTTTTCTTTGGAGGCTGAAATGAGCAAAACCTTCACTTTGTATTTTAAAAAGTTTTTTTCTCTCTCTCTGGGCAGAGAGCAGGAAGGGGAGATGTCAGTTCAGCTGCTTTCCAGAGTTATCTCAGCCCACCTTTGTACAAATGCTAACAAGTCTGGACAATGGGATGGTGAAGCTCCTCCCCTTCAGGCAAGGAACAGAGATTTGGAGATGTTAACTACAAGAAGTAGAAGAAGAGGAGGAGGAGGAGGAGGAGGAGGAGGAGGAGGAGGACTGGATTTATACCCCACCCTTCACTACCCAAAGGAGTCTAAGAGTGTTTTATAATCTCCTTTCCCTTCCCCTCCTACAACAGATACCCTGTGAGGTAGGTGGGGCTGAGAGAGTGCTTTCGAGAACTGCTCATGAGAGAACAGCTCTGAAATAACTTGTAACTGACCCAAAGTCACACCAGCAGCTGCATGTGAAGGAGCGGGGAATCAAACCTGGTTCTTCCAGATTAAAGTCTGTGCTCCTAACCACTACACCAAACTGACTTCAGTAAGCAAGGAACTGGAGATCTCCAAGAAAAACCTCTTTGACCCATCCTGACCTGGTCAGTGGGTGGGGAAAAGAGAGGTGATAAAATTCAGGGGAGCAAGGAGGAAGGTCTCTTTTGTGCTGAGTCTATCAGAGCACACAGATTTCTTAACTGAGGTCTGGAGGAGATGGACATTATCATGTGCTGGCCTGGACAGCCAGAGGAAGCTGCAAAGTAATGAGAACTCTGTAGAGATCTATAACATTCTAAGCTAAGGAGCCTGTCCTATATTTTAACACCTGGCAGTGCATGTATAGGGCTGTGGTGGCTCAGTGGTTAAGACACTGAACTGCAGACTGGAAAGTCGAAACCCAAGTGCTGCATGATGGAGTGAGCTTCTGTCTCTGGTCCCAGTTCCTGCCAACCTAGCAGTTCAAAAGCAAGAACTGCAAATAGATAAATAGGTACCACTTTGGTGGGAAGGTAACAGCATTCTGTGCACTTCGGCATCTAGTCATGCTGGCCACATGACCAGAGAAACGTCTTCAAACAGTACTGGCTCTTTGGCTTGGAAACAGAGATGAGCATTGCACCCTAGGGTTGGACTCAACTGGTTTTCGAGCAAGGGAAACCTTTACCTTTTTAGGGCATGCATAGAGAGAGGGACAGAGGAATTGCATTTTACCCATTTCTTTTGAATCCCTTGCTCAATCTGGTGCTGTGCTAAATGTATGCTTGTGAACATTTTCTCTTTAATAAATACATTATAACTTAAGGTGCTGATAGTGGTTCTCTGTACCACAGAGACCTCCAACATCTTGGACACACTATTTTAAAAGTAGCACCAGGTAGAAGGCAGGCAGTTGGCAAGTGGCTATTCCTCCACAGGTTCATAAGGCGATGAACTGTCCCCATGGTGACCAGGTGCTGGTCAGCGGGAGACACAGAGGCAAGGCCTCAGAACTTGGAAGGGAAGCTGGGAGCCCTGACCCTCCCAGTGGGCAATTCCTTACAAAGGTCAGGTGGTGGCAATGGTTACCCAAGAAAGAAAAGCTTCTCCAGGTGTTGGGAAAACCTTGGCGGGCAGGGTGGAAGAGGGCCTGCAGGCCGGAGTAGGCCTGTTCTGCCACAGTAGCAAATGGTGATTTTCCTATTCAATAAATAGAAAAGGTATTTCAAATCCCATTCTATATGTTTTTCCGTAGCTCCCCTGTGATATCAGAAAAGGAAATAATTTTAAAGCTCATAAAATAAATGTGTTGCACTAATACTTTCTTTCTCATGTTGCCTCTCATGAGAGTTTAATAGCCGAACTGCAAATATTACAGCACTTTATAATGAAAGAACTGATAAACAGGGTAATAGACATCAGTCCTGGGATCTTAGTAAGGCAGTCAGGAGGATATGGCTGCAGGAGTGATGATTCCATATTTTGCTCTGTTCTGTGCACTAATTTAGCTAAATTCTGCTTTTAGATTAACATTTTAAAGCCTTGAACAGATTTCCAGGAGAGGTGGCATAAAGAAAATGTTCTAAATAAATAAGCATCTGTCTGAGTATGGACTGCTGTTTTTTTTTTATTATATTCAACTGCATCTGTGAACCAATCCTAGATATAGCTAGGTTTTTTCAGCCTGGGTGTTCAGCATATTTCCACACATGGCTTGAAATCTGTATTTATTTTTGTATTTATTTTTAAAATGTATACTCAAATTTTTCAGCCTGCTTAGCTCTCAAATGAGCTTGCAATTAAAATGTAGTGCAACTAGAGGCCATTATCATTGCTACTGAAGCAATGTGTCAGACACTGACTGATTGATGGAATGGCGGAGTTTTGCTTCTGGGAGAGAATAGAATCCTGGACTATGTTGGATAGATTCCATTCTTACTCATTTACTTCATTTATACCCCACCTTTCTCTCCAACAGGGACCCAAAGCATACAATATTATCCCCTCCTCCATTTTATCCTCACAACACCCCTGAAAGGTAGGTGAGGCTGAGAGTGTGTGACTAGCCCACAGTTACCCAGCAAGCTTCCATGGCAAAGTGGGGATTCAAACCTGAATCTCTCAGATCTTAATCTAACACTCTAGTCACTACACTATACCTCTGGCTAATGCCTTAGAACTGGGGGGCACATTAAAAAGGATAGTGCCCTCACCGCAAAGTGTTCGATTCCCGTTCTTCCCCCCCCCAGCAAGCTGCCTGTTAACCCAGCTGCAGCTACTGCTACTATTCTAGTCCCATAGAGATGCCAAACTTGAAGGTTAGGGGGTGGGGAATACTTAGCCCAAGCTGTTGACTAGCGGCTTTTTCTTCTCCAGGCTGCAAGGAAGCTTGGGTGAGATTATCAAATCCTCCCCACCAAAACTCCTACTGCTCTTTCAGCCCAAATTCTTGGGGGGCAGGCAACAAGTTCACATAAAACTCCAATAACATTTCATGTGAATGCAGAAGCCTGAGACTATAAATTTAATCATGGAATCACTGCCTGCCTGCATTTCTTTAAGATGGTCTCCAAGAACAGTCTTAGCATGTACAGTCACATTTGCCTAGCATAGGCTGGCTTCAGTCTGTATTTGGAAAAGGTGTCCTGAATGACCTTTGGGGTAAGACAACTGAAATACCAACGTTTCCATTATATGTTCCATACTAACAGAGGAAATCTTAGCATTCCTCTAAGACCAGTGTCAAACTCCCAGTGCCTTCATTTGAACCAGATTTATCACCCATTGAGATGAGCAAATCAGTGTCTGGAGGATTACATTTGCTTCAGAAGACGCTCAACAGCTACAAGCTACCCGGCCCGGGAATCACACATGGAAGTCTAGCCTGCTGGTTAATGCTCCTACTGTACCCACACTCCTACTACACTGGAAAGCTCTGGCTGCAAAGATGAAAATAATGTTCCAGTGCTGTTTCATTGAGCCAGGAAAGGAAAATCAACAATATTATCTGGCAGAGTCCAGCTTACATTGTGTGTATCAGAACTTAAAGTACGGAAGTACTCTATTTTTATGAAGTGCTAGAAACACTACAAAGGTCAACTTGGTGTAAAGTTGACTTGTGTGGTGAGCACAGCAATGGCTTCCTGAAACCAAAGCAGCAGGAGCCTTCTGAATCCCATCAATCAGCCCGTCTGTCTCTATGTTAGTACTTTCTCCATTGACAGAATGTAGTATAATTGGATCATCCGGAGACAAAGGATATCAATAGTGAATGTATTCTTCTTTTCCACTTCTGTAGTAAATGTTCTGGTGTGCGACATTTTCCAGTTTTATCATGAGGTTGGAAGTCCAGGATGTTCTCTAAGGGCAAATACAGCTACATAACCATGAAACCAACTGGAATTAAAAAGTGGCTGATGAAAAATAGGAGCAGATTTAGAAAGGGGACACAAACTAATACATGCGTAAATACAGTTAAAGTGAAATTCATGAGGAGGAGGATCAATAAATATGATATTGCTCGTCAATAAAACAATATCAGGATCAGATCTCTGATATGTTACTGGAAACCCAAGGGTGTCTTTGCTGGTATAGTTCTAGATTTACACTCAGCAAATAGAGAGAAATCGAAACTATTTCTGAAGTTCTAATTATTTGTTAGCTTCAAGAGAATCAAACAGAAAAGGCAAGGAAATCACTGTGGCCATGGATGGACATAGGCAGCTAGATATAAAATTGCAGCTTTATCCATAATTCAGTGCAACCAAAGCACCAGGAAACATATCAGAAGCCAATAGAATTAAGACCATGTCACATGATGTATTGTTTAATGTGTGCAGGGTGGCTGGAGCACCTTTGGGTGAATCTCATGGTACTTCCTGATATATGAACCCAAGGCAAAAAAACGACATTCATGCAGCTCACCACACCTTACAAAGCATCTCCATCTTCCATTTAAAATGAAGCGCTTTGAATTAACTCTGTTGCAAAAAGGAGATACACACATACAAACACAGACACTTGCCACAGAAGAAGTGAGCTCTGCCTCACAGCAGCGTCTGCTGGAATCAATTTGGTTAGTCTTTAAGGTGCTGTTACTTGACTCCTGTGTAATTTTGCACATGTAGATTATTTATTCCAATCTAAAATAATCATAATCCAACAGATCAAATCAAAGGTTATGCTTTACAACATTTTAATTATAGAAATGCTTCATTTTAAAATTAGAAAAGGGAAAAATCTGGAAAATCTGGTTCACATGGTGCTGCTTCAGTTTCTTCTCATTCTTTTAAAGGGACATATCTTTTTTAAGGGAAGGGGGGGGGGGCAGCCAGCAGTGTCTCCTGTCATATTCTCTTAAACTGTGCAGTCAAACTTGCATCTTTGCGCTCTCTGTCCTGATGGCCTGCCAAACCTCAGTGTGGCAAAGAGGTGATGGTGAACCAGGCGCACACAGCCAGTGCTCAAGCAGCCACACTCTCTCATGCTTGGGATGGCGGCCCTGGCTATCAAAAGGGCGAGCCACCATTGTGGGCTCTGCCACTGTCTCCTCCTTGGCATCCCTGGGGGAAGAGAAAGACTTCTGGAAAACCAGTCAGGCACCTTCCTTTAGCACCTCTCTGTGCCATGGTGCCCAATCAGAGAAGGAAGCTCCGGGAAGGAGAAACTGGGGGTTATGGATGCCAACCTCCAGGTGAGGTCTGGAGTTCGCCTAGAGTTACAACTAATCTCTAGACAATGGAAATCTGTTCCCGTGGAGGGTGGGCTCCATGGCATCGCATCCCTGCTGAGCCCTCTTTCCTGCCCTCGGCCCTGTCCGGGCACCTCCCCCCCAAGTCTCCAGGAATTTCCCCAGCCAGAGTTGGCAATCCTAGCGGCCTGAAAACGGAGAGCTAGCCAGGACCCTGGAGTCGGGCTGTCTTTTCTGGCTGGCCTTGGGCAGTGGCATGAGCAGATTTTTACCTGGCGCAAGACAGGGTTGGAACCTGCAAGGGATCTTCGGGGTACCGCCCGTCGGTGGGGACCTGGTTTCCTGCGGATCTGCCTGAACTCTGGGCTGGCCCTGCTGTAGACAGGACTTCTTCTTCCACAGGGGCAGAAGCCAGTGAGGCTGACTGGCTGAACGTCGAAGAGGCCGCGCCGGCTCTCTAGGGGCGCCCGCCCAGTCTTGCTAAACCTGGGTTGCAGCGCTGGCGGCGGGGGTGGGGAGCGTTACGCGGGCTGCGGGAGGACGGGGGTAAAGCCGAGAGCCCCGGCAGCCCGCCCCACATGGCACCTGTCCAAGCTGCACCTCCGCGGCCTTTCTCAGGTCTCTCAGCCCACGCTTCCCACCAATCCCCCAACCCTTTCGGAAGCCCCCCCCCACTCCAGCCCGAGATCCCGCTAGATCAGAAGAGGGTGCCGTCGGGTTTCAACCGACCCACGGCGATTTCATCCCCGGGGCGTTCCAGGCAAGAGAGGAGCTGAAGCGGCTTGCCCTCGGCCTCCTCCGCCCAGCAAGCCGCCTTTCTCGGTGGGCTCTCTGACTGTGGCTGACCCTGCTTAGCTCCCAAGCTCTGACGAGTCCGGGGCCGGGCTAAGCTGCACTGTTCCGGCTGGTGCGCCCAGGAGGCTTGCCTCCATTCTCCCCACTGCCTGTCCTTGCCGCAGCGAATGCCCAAAGGCCCCCTGGCTCCATGCCTCCACAGAGGGTTGCGCCTGTCAGCCCTGGTCTCCTGGCCACCTTCTTCTTCCGAGGGCGGCGCAGGCCCTTCTACCGGCTCCCCACACCATTTCAAAACAGCAACGACAGACTGCTCTGAAGAAGACCTCCTTGGTCAGGTTGTTCCCGACCCGCCGATTTCACTTCCCTCCGCCTCTTCCCAGCACGGGTGAAGCCTTTTCTCCCAGTCGCGCCCTCCAGTGATCAGGCGGCAGGGAAGAAACCGTGGCCACTTGCCCAGGGCCCTCAAAGAAGGCCTTTCACTTGTCGGGTGACAAGGGGACAAGGCCTCGCGCTTCCCGACGCGGCCGAGGCTTTCTTGCAAGCTCAACAGAGACGTCCTCAGCTGGGAAGGCATCTTTGGGACCCACCAAGCGCCTTCGACTGGATCGCACCCACCGTTGGGGCCAGTCTCCCAGCAGGGCGCAGTTCCCTCGGGTAACAGTAGTTTGTACAGTTTCAAAGGAAGCAAAGGCCAAAGCTGAGAAATACTTATACACCCCCCCCCACCCCCGATGGTGCATCAGATCTCTCCAGGGTGCCCCGCTACTTTCACCAGGGTTGGTGCCTCCCCTGAAAGCAATTTGCCGCCGGCTCCTTCCTTTTTTCTTCCCGGGGGCGACGGGCTCCATCTCTCCCCTTCCGTCCTGGCTGGAACCTAGCCTCGCTGCCCCTCTAGCCGACGGCTGGCTTATCGCAGCGGTCCAGCAGCTCGGTCATGAAGGAGATGTAGACGATGGCCAGGCGCAGGGTCTCGATCCGGGAGAGGCGCTTCTCGTAGGCAAAAGTGGGCACCTTCTTCCTCAGCTGGTCGAAGGCTTCGTTGAGGTTGAACATCCTCTTTCGCTCACGGATGTTGGCCGCCTGGCGCTGCGCGTAGGTGATGACCCGCTTTCTCTTGGGTCTGCCCAGCAGCGAAGCCCTCCGCGCTCGCCCACCTTCCTCCTCTTCCTCCTCCTCCTCCTCTTCTTCTTCTTCCTCGGGATCTCCATCGCCCAACCTGGGGAGAGGGAGACCTCGGGCCGTAGCGAAGGCCCCCTGGCCGAAGGGGACTCCGGCCGCGAAGCCGTAGAGATCGAAGCAGGGCGAGTTGTCCCCTCCGGGGGGATCCTCGGACACCAAGCCGAGCACAGAGGGGCCACCCGGCTGTCCTTCCGGGCGGGCCATTCGCTGGCCTCGGCGCAGCCGTTCATCGAGGAGCCGGGGGCTGGCTGGACGTCTCAGGCCCCAGATGGAGCCTCCTCCGGCCCCAGCGCCCGGTGGGGCCACTCATATTTATAGTAGTCCGACTCGGTATCGAGATTAGGAGGGCGGCCGGCGGGCTGAGGAGAAGCGACAGGCGAGGCCGTCGGGGACGCGCCAATGAGAGCAGCCTGGCTCCGAGAGCAGCAGGGCCAGTTCCTTCTTGGCCGGAGCCCCGACTGGCTCCTACCTTTTCCTCCTCTTCCCCAGGCGCGGCCAAGGGATTTTCAGCTTGGCTAGAGCCGGGTGGGGAGGGGGTGCCCGGCAGGCCGGCTTGTCCCCCTTGATGTCCGGCCAGCGCGGGGATGCTTTGAATGAGGTCCTGAAGAGGGGACCTGCCCGCCGCCCAGGGTCACCACCGGCGGGGAATGTTTGCCCTGCTTCCCGGCCCAGTGGGAGGCGGGGGACGAGGCCGCCATTAGCCTAAGCAAGCACTGTCGGGGGCGGGGGGGGGGACATTCCCAAGAGTAACTCAGGGAAGCGTCCCGCTCCCCTCCCCCTCCGCTTGCGACGCGGTGGGCGAAGATCTGCCCAGCAGGGCAGCAGCAGCACTCGGGCTGGCTCGGAAGCCTCCGGGCTCCCCAGGCAGCCGGGCCATTCCCAGATGGGAGTCCCCCCCCCCTCAGCTAAGGAGAGCCTGCAGAGTTTCACAGCTCCTTCAAAGAAGACAGGACGGGTCGTCTCGCCCACTCTAGTGTTGAATATGTGCAGGCCTCTGCATCTTGCCGCAAATCTTAATTCCTCCTCCCTTGCAATCTCTTAACCCTCCCTCTGTTCCCTAACCTGAAATGGGACCTCACCTCTGACTTGATCCGGAAGACTTTTTTTTTTTGGGGGGGTATCTGGACTTTGAGAACAATCCTTAACAAGTCTACTCAGGAGTGAATACCTTTTAATGCAATGGGCTCACTCCCAGGGCGCTCACTGTTACTTGTCGAGGCAAATATTTGTTTAATCCCCCCCCCTTCTCCCCCAGTGGGGACCCCCTCCTCCGTGTTACCCTCATGACAACAATCCTACCAGGTAGGGAAGCCGAGGGAGAGAGTGACTGGCCCGGCCGGCTTCCAGGGCAGTGAGGATTTGAAATTGGTTCTCTCCCAGATCCTGGGACCACACTCGAACCGCTATGCCACGCTGGTTTCGGAGTGGTGACGATGTCAAAGCAAATCCGGTTTATATTCCCCGCATCTACTTCTAGAGCCCTCCAATGAAACTAATGTCAGCTCCTCAAGGAAACTAATAAGAAACTCTACTTGGTTGCACTTGCTCTTTGCGGCCACTATGCGCAGGCGCATCTGTGCCCGCCGGGAGGTGCGTTCCTTAAACAAACAAACAAACAAACAAACAAACAAACAAACAAACAAACAAACAAACAAACAAACAAACAACCTGTCTTAAACTAGCCCTGTGATTTGCTGTTAATTTCTTGCTTCCCAACCTCATCTTCGGCAGAAATTGCATTGCCGAATTCAACTGAAGACACCATGGGCTCCTAAGGCAGGTGCACGCGGGTTTGCCTCTGCGCTTCGGAAGAGCAAAGTCAAAATCGCCCCTGCTTGGCTGGCTCCAGGTCAGTAAACAATCCCCGCCCGGATCAAGATTCGACACCCCCCCCGGCTTCAGAAACCAAGATTAGTCTTGGCTTCCTTTTAAAGTTTCAAGGCGAAGCAAACGGATTACCTCTTCTTCCCTTCCGTTAACTTTTGTGGGGCGGGGCGGGGGAGATGGACAGTCATCGCGGATGCTGACGGCGGGAGGGCGCCGAGCATGACGTCCTGACTCTGGACAGGACACCGTTTACGGAAACGGGGAGGGAATACAAAGGGCTTGCGGGGTACATTGGACAGCTCCCGGAACTCAGCCTCATCCAGGGCGGATGCAACAGGTAAACAACATTGGTACAGCCCGCTTGCTCGAGTCCCTTCCCTCATCTCACATGGACAGCAGTCGTCCTTTGGCTGTGATCGCTGTAAAAGAAGCCAATTTCATCCTAGCAGCAGATTTTTTTAAAAAAAAGAAGAAGAAAGAAAGAAAAGTGGGAATTCAGCTTGATTGTGCCGGGTGGGGTACTGGGGGGGTAACCCCCAGGTGCTGCTGTGTATTTAGTGTCTGTGGGACTGAACTCTGGACCACCAGAGAGACTTAAGAAGATCCTGGGAACTACCAGAGAACAAAATAACAGTAGAAATTCCTGTAGTTACATGAGATTCCAAGATTTGGACAGCTTTGTTTCAGAAAAAGTTGGCACATCCAGTTTCATTAAGAGACAATTCATTTTGTTTTTAATGGTGTGATATTGTAAAGGTGCCTGGTAGAGTTCATCAACATGATAATAGACACATTTCCACATAATAATACTAAGACAACATGGGATTAAGGATATGGACTATTTATTTATTTATTTATTTATTCATTCATTCATTCCCCACTTTTCTCCTCACGGGGGACCCAAAGCAGCTTACATTGTTCTTCTCTCCTGCCTGTGAGGTAGGTCAGGCTGAGTGAATGTGACTGGCCCAAATTTACCCTTGGCAGAGAGGGGATTATGACTTTTCTTGCAATGTGAATCATTAAGAAGGAGGCATGGGGATTCAAACCTAGACAAACATAGCGTGGTCACTGCATGCCAAAGGACTGAGAGGCAGAAATGAGGGATTTCAGAACATATCAACATGAAACATTCATTTGGGGGCTGTAGCCCCTAAATCAAGCTATCACATAAGGGGAAAAGGGAGGGGAAAGTAGTTTGTTAATGCTCTTTGGAAGATGTTAGCAAGAAGTATATTAACAGGAGGCAGCTCTTTATGAAACTATATCTGTATTAGCGAGTGAAAAATGAATAATATTTTAGTGAGATGATTATTTTCAGTGGAAGTCAATTCACATTTACAAGGCAGTTTTCTATTTAAATCGACTGTATGATCACCGACTCTTGGGTTTTTAGAGGTTATCTTTCCTTTCTCCTGTAGATTGTAGTTCCCCACCCTGGAATTTTCTGTTGTAGTTTTGTAGTAGTAAATAGAAAAAGCAATAAAAAATCCCCTTGGGGGGGCCAAAAAACAAGCAAACATGAAACATTCATCGCTGTGAATGCTGAGGATTTATGGGTTACTCATATTAACCCATGAGATGCTGAAAAGGATTCTCTGGTTAATTTATCCCAGAGACTGGGTTGGCAAATTGACCTTGGCTAGAAAAGTGTAATCTGACTTCTCTATCTATTTTTAATAGCTGTGTAAATTAAACTAAAAAAACACCAAAATAGTTATCTGAGGTAGGCAGAAAATATATAACTTGAGTACACATTCTGCCGTTTCCAACTCAATCATTTTTAAGAACAAGAGACTGCATATTCTTCTTCATTTTACAGGGTTACATTTTAAAATTTGGTCTATGTTCAATTTTTCCACATCCTCTTAAACATTTGTACCGGCTGAACTGCCTGTTCATCTATCAAGTGAATGGCATGTTGCTCTGGAAGAACCATTATTTATTTATTTACATATTTATGTATGTATGTATGTACTTTTTTAACAAAATTTATACCCCACCTTTCTGCTCTCAACGAGCCACCAAAACAGCTAATAAAACAAAAGCATACATTAAAAATCACATCTTCAAACTATTGAAACCAACAAAAACACTCCTTTAAAACAATTAAAACCAGAGCTAAAATACATTATAAAAATAACAATTAAAACATTGGACAGAAAGAAAAAATCATGAAGAGAATGCCAAACAAAACACGTACTGATACATTACTGATAATAGTGATAGTCAGCTATCTCTTTTCCATATAGTTAGTGTCCCTAGGGCCATAGTTTCACAATTTTAAGTCACTCCATGGGTCTAATTGTTGTTGTTGCCATCAAGGCACAGCTAACTTATGGTGATCCCATGAGGTTTTCAAGGCAAGAGACGTTCAGAGGTGGTTTGCCATTGCCTGCCTCCACATCACAACCCTGGTATTCCTTGTTGGTCTCTCATCCAAATACTAGCCAGATCCAACCTTGTTTAGTGTTTAGTTTCCAAGATCTGATAAGACTGGGCTTGCCTAGGCTATTCAGGTCAGGGCCATGGATAGGAGCTGCCACTTAATTTGTCTAAATCAAGAAGAAAAAAGTGCTCAAGCCTTAGGAAAAACAAGTAGCATAAAACAAAGAAAGATTATTTTGTCAAGACAGCATTATGGCAGGACAGGAAGGGCACGAAGCTTTACTCCATACTGTCATACCATCTACAGTGCAAGGATCATTTTGTCAAATTATAATTCTGCCTCCTTGGCTGGAGTAAGAAATTACGTTTCTGAAAGATAATGAGAAACAGTTTCCATGTGGTTGTTGTGAGATGAGAATTGGGACTGTGGAACATTTACCTAAGAGTTGCACATGTCAACTGCTGAGTGCATTTTGAGAACAGCATTGGGTTGGATACCACCTAGGTTTTAAGGAAGGGGGCAATTTTCACCTATGTCCTGGGTGATGGGGCATCCCCAGGAATAACATGGGGGGGAACTGAAGATCTCCTGTGGGAGAGGGGATTGGCCTTTCCTTTGTGTCCCCAAAGAAATCTAAGCAGGATTCAAGCTAATGCTAAGTCAGTGGTTAACTTACATGTGGTACAAGAATTATGTTAGTATGTGTGGACAAACCACAACCAATTTATGGTGACCTCAGCGAGGAGCTTTCAAGACAAGTGAGAAGCAGAGGTGGTTTGCCATTGCTTTTCTCTGCATAATTTTCCTTGGTGGTCTCCCATTCAAGTACTAACGCTGTTTAGCTGCCAAGATCTGATGAGACTGGCTATTCCACATCCAATATTAGTAGTATGTTCTAATAAATTATGGTTAGAAGACTGTAAGGAATAATGGGCATTAAACAACTGAAAACCTATCCCCTCAAAAAGCTCCATCTAGGATTCTCTAAGCTCTCAGGTGCTTGAGCATGCCAATTTCTGATTTTCTTTTAATCCCACCCCCCCTTTAAGTGATGCCCCTGCTCTCAATATTTCGTGGGCATATGCAAGACCCTTCGTGGCTCCAGACTGCAGCTGAGTGGGGAGCGAGAGTCTTGGGCAGGCAGCCCTTCTTCAGAGTTTCATCTTGTTGATTCTAGCAGCTCTTTTACTCCGTGGGCTTTTGTTGTTTGTGCACTCAATATTTTGTGGGCAATAAGCATACTCAGTCCTTATCAAACTTATTTTTTTTTTGCTTTTTCTTTCATTTAACTTACAGTCATATTTTCTGCATACTTGGCAAGCTGTCAAGTATGTACAAAATCCAATCTCTTCTATGGTTTTCCTGTTTTTTCTGCTTTCATGATTGTTACAAGCCCCATGCTTCATAAAGTGATGGTGATATACAGTGCCTTGTGAAAAAAGAAAGGCATTACTTCCTGGTAAAGGCTCAATTATTTTCTTTTCTTCTGTTCCTGTAGTAAACATACAACACTGAATTCCAAAAGTGCAATGCTGGATGAGTGACAGGGAAATTAAATGCATGGCTGTGTTGGTAGTGTGCTGTGAGTCACTGCATGTGCAGTTTTATGAATGACACTTTATTCTTCAATCACATTTTTCATGGGGATAATCAAAACAGGGCATGTATGAAGGAAGGAATGTGAACCTCAGCTTTGAATTTCCTGGCTTTATATCAGCCTGTGTGAAAAATGCAATGTTTTTCAAACACAGAGTCTTACATTTGGGTCCCTTTATTTAAATATTGGTTGCAAAATGCCCCATCTAATAAAGTGCATTCATTTGCCAGAATTTTAGCATGATTTAAAATAATTTTTAAAAGTTATGTACAGATGTTTTACCCACTTCTATTTATCACTGCTTAAGGAATGTTTAAACATTAATGCACTGCTTGTTCAAAGGACAGCAATTTGACATGTATCAAATGCTTGAAATCTTTTTAGGCTCCTTTAAGTAAATCATAAAGAATGATTAGGCCCACTCATATGTGTGTTGGGGGGAGGGCAAAATATAGAAAGATTTTAGCAGAAAGGTTTTTGGAAAGAATTAACCAGAAAAGCCTGCTCAATTTCCACAGACCTAGCTTACAAGATTGCCACAGATACCACAATAAAATATTCACTAACTCCTGGTCCAAGAGACATTACTTGAAATTAAATGTTAGTGATTCCAAAGCAATTCAAAGGTTGTTTACACAGGTGCAGTTCAACTGACAGAAATGTGACAGAGTTAGTGGTGACTGATTTGCTTCTCTGAATGTGTGAAAGAGGAGCAGGAAAAGAACAGAAACATTATCCCTGGTAAGGTAAAAGACCGTTTGCTCACAGTTTTCCACAAGGAAAGACTATTCACACATTTATCTTCCAATCTCCCCATAGACCAACCTTCACAGATCCTGAGCTAGAACAGATACGGTTTACAAACTTTTCTTTTGAGAAACAGTCAACTTGCTATCTTCCAAATTTGAAAAGCTGACAGACAACAATCAGGGCAATTCAGCAGTAGGTAGGATTAACCAGAGAAATCAGCTGGTGAACAGAACCAGAGTAAACTCAATAAGTACTGGGGACAATTTTGCAAGTAAGTTCACAGAGGAATTCCAGTGCATGTACAGGAAGGTTGAGCATGGACTAGTGATATCCAGTGGGAATGGAAGCGATCAGAGGGTAGGGAATTCAAATTCCAGTCTGGAACTCCCCCCCCCCCAAATGGAACAACATAATTTGGCCTGAGTTTTCTGGCAGGGAAGACGTTTGAGCCATATCAGTTCTGTAAGAACATCAATTAGATTTTGAAAAGGCATTTTGGATTAGGAGGCATGGCTTTCACAACCAGTGATGTGACTTTCTGGCAGGGCTTGTACCAACCCAAGTTTTGTCACTAGGGCTGCTGCATATAGACCATTGACCATTAAGATTAACCAATGAAAATTATTTTGATGAACTAAATGAATTCCTTAAGTAGTGAGCAGGTTTAGAACAAATTATTCATAAGTGTTGCCTTAAAAGAGGCATTACCTCCAGTTTGGTGTGGTTAAGTGTGCAGACTCTAATCTGGGAGAACTGGGTTTGATTCCCCACTCCTTCACTTGCACCTGGCTGGATGACCTTGGGCAAGCCATAGTTCTGCCAGAGTTGTTCTCTCAAGGACAGTTCTGGAAAGAGCTCTCTCAGCCCCACCTACCTCACAGGGTGTCTGTTGTGGGGAGGGGGAGGGAAAGGAGTTTGAGACTCTGAGACTCCAAGTGAAGGGCGGGGTATAAAGCCAATCTCCTCTCCTTTTTCTTCCTGGGTGCAAGAGAACAAGTAGGATTGTCAGTGTCCCTCCCCCTCGGCAAGACTGGGGAATTCCTTGCCCCCACCTCTCATTTCCTGAAGCAGCTTGAAGCAGGAGAAGGATTTATTTATTTTTTTAAGAAAATGGTTGTTGAGCTAACAGTGTCACTTAGGGGAAAAACCTGGACATAATGGCAGTTCTCTCTAGGAATCTCCAGAAACAATATGGTTTACTAATTTTTATCTTTATCTTTAGTCTTTATTTTTTGCAATACTTTTATCTTTAGAATGATTATTTTTCTTACATACAAATGCATGCAGAATTCATCAATTTGTTAATCAATATTCACTAAAACTCATCTTATTATTGACTAAATATTTCTTTAAGCCAACAGTAGTGTTATCTTTAAGGTAAAGCTAAGCACCAAACCATGAAAATTAGTACGAAAACCCTTAACAGTAAAAACTTATATGCAATTATTAATTTTTAAAAAATCAGTGCATACTGGGAAATGTGTGGAATTATTGTAACAATCTTTTATTTTATTTTTTTAAAAATATGCCATTTTACCATATGATCCAACAGACCTGTTAATTTGATAGTGTATAAGTGAATTTTAGTCAGTTTAAATTGACCATTCTCACTATAAATGCAGACATTTTTTCTGTCCCAGTCACAGTAGCCATAGTCCTGAACCAAAAGACCATTGAAGCTAGTGAGAGCTTTTCGGTGACATTCGGTGGGCTTGCAAATACAGAATGATTATACCAATACTTGGTGATATGAGCGCCAGTGTGGTGTAGTGGTTAAGAGAGTCAGAGTCTAATCTGGAGAACTGGGTTCAATTCCGCACTTGTCCACATGAAGCCAGCCGGGTGACCTTAGGTTAGTCACAACTCTCAGAGCTCTCTCAGCTCTCAGAGCCCCCCAAAATAAATCTAGCTCACCAACTAGTGGTGCTAAAAATAGCTAGTACTTCAGGCAGCACACAATTCCATACAACAACAACAACAACACTTGGTGATATAAACAAGGTTTATTGTGGGACGAGGGTTTGCTGTTTATGACTCTGGTTGCAAATACAGTAAAGACAATTAAATAAATAAATATACAGATATGAAATATAGCCCTTCTGCAGTTTTTAGGAACTGCTATGTGTATATATGTGGTTTGGATCCTATGACTGTTAGGTGGATCTGCAACTGGTTGACAGATCAGACCCAGAGAGTGCTTGTTAATGGTTCCTTATCCTCTTGGAGAGGAGTGACAAGTGGAGTGCCTCAAGGATCTGTCCTGGGACCTGTTTTGTTCAACATTTTTATCAATTATTTGGTTGAAGGAATAGAAGGAATGCTTATTAAATTTGCAGATGATAGTAAATTGAGAGCAGTAGTAAATATGGTAGAAGACAGAGTCAGGATACAGGATGATCTTGACAGTCTGGAAAACTGGGCTAAAACAAATAAAATGAATTTCAACCAGGATAAATGTAAAGTTCTGCATTTAGATAGGAAAAATCACATAATTATAGGATGGAAGAGACTTGTCTTGGCAGTAGTATATGCGAAAAGCATCTAGCATTCTTAGCAGACCATACCCTGAACATGAGTCAGCAGTGTGATGCTGTAGCTAAAAAGGCAAATGTGATTTTGGGCTGTATCAAAAGAAGTATAGTATGTGTCCAGATCATGTAAAGTGATGGTATCACTTTTCTCTTCTCTGATTAGACCTCACCTAGAATATTTTGTTCAATTTTGGGCACCACAATTTAACAAGAATATAGACAAGCTAAAACATGTCTAGAGGAGGGCAACGAAGATGGTGAGGGGTCTGGAGACCAAGTCCTATGAGGAAAGGTGGAAGGAGGTGGGTATGTTTAGCTTGGAGAAGAAATGACTGAGAGGTGATATGATAACTATCTTCAAGTACTTGTAGGACTGTCATACAGAGGATGGTACAGAGTTGTTTTCTGTTGCCCCAGAAGGCTGGACCAGAACCAATGGGTTGAAATTAAATCAGAAGAGTTTTCAGCTAAACATTAGGAAGAACTTCCTGACAGAGTGGTTCCTCAGGCTTCCTCAGGAGGTGGTGGGCTCTCCTTCTTTGGAGGTTTTCAAAGGCTAGATGGCCATCTGACAGCAATGCTGATTCTGTGAACTTAGGCAGGTCATGAGAGGGAGGGCAGGAAAGGTTGCCTCAGTGCTTAGTTCTTGTGGCCCTTTCTTACACATCTAGGAAAATACTGACTACCACTTTGGGATCAGGAAGCAATTTTTCTCCAGGCCAGTGTGGCTGGAGATCCTGGAGGTTTTTTGTCACCTTCTGGGTGTGGAACAGTGGTCACTGGGGGTGTGGAGGGGGAAGTATTTGTGAATTTCCTGCATTGTGCAGGGGATTGGACTAGATAACCCTGGAGATCCCTTATAACTCTATGATTCTATGTTGATGGGTGGGAAACAGACGCTCCAGTGTGTGTATACGTGTATTTGTATGTGCATGTGTGGTGAGGGAGAGAGAATTACAATAATTGCCTTAATTACTCTATGTGCTATATAGGCATGTGTGGTATAACCATGTGATAGACACAAAATGGCCTCCATGGTTCAGAGTGAAAACACATCTTTTAAGAAGTTATTTGAGTCCATGTCTGTTTCTTAGGAATCTGTTCTTTGCCACTCTATGCAGTCACAAGATGACTCAGATCATGCTGGTCTTTATCAATCAGAGATTCTGTGGTTATAAGGATGATAGCAGGACCAGTGTGTGCTTGTTGCACTGGTGGTTTCCTGAAGTCAACATCATGGTATCCAGAGAGAAAAGAGGTCTGCTCCCCCCCCCCGGAATATTTTCAATGCTGCACCACCCAAACAAGAGCGGGCATGTTCTGAAATGGTCCTTCTCATCCTAATGCTATGCTCTGGGCTGTTTATAGACACATATTTTATGCCATTTTTATTTGGCATTTTCATGCCAGGTCATTGGATCTTGTCAACCAGATTGTGCTCTAAATGTGCTTAGTTGGATGCCAATCTCAGTGGTGGCTTGAGATCAAGCTGTGCAAGTCTTTTTGGATGTTGTAACTGGTGCACTCATTGGGAAAACTGCTTGCATAGAATAGCACAGATCATTCCATTGAATATGAAAGGAGTGTCACTGAACTGCTAGGAGCCCCTTGCTACTTTCACAGGTGTGTTAGTTCTCCCTCAGCATTCTGGTAAGCTGTGGCTTCCCTTGCCTGTGTTTTTGAAATTGAGCTAAGTAGCAGGTGCAGGCACTTTACATGGCCATGCCTTTCAGTGGACTCAACCTTGCAGGCTGAAGCCAGGGTTTCATTTCACTGCTTCAGAGACTGCAGATGCAACCTTGTCATTGCCATTTGTCACACATTTTTGGTGTTCTTTTATCTTGCAGTGGGCTCATTGCTGAGGCCATCACACTAGGAGGATCGCCAGGAACAAAGCGCGGCCACAGTCGGCACCGAGCAAAGGTGAAATCCTGCAGGGACGATTCATACATGCATGAATTATGCTGACAATTCCATCCCCCTTCCGATGTGCAAGGGTTACACTACTTAGGAAAGCTGACTGTGCACTGTTGCCAGAGCTGTCCTTACATCCACCTTGGTCTTCATTGCATTTACAGTCTGAAACTGGAAGAACATGGATGTGAATCACAGATAGTCACGTTGAATGCCTGCATGCTGAATTGCCACCCTTGTAAGCATCAGTTTGTTTTAGAGAACATTGTAATTCAGTATTTATTTTTCTTTTTCATAATGTCACCATGCATTTATTCAAGAGTATTGATTTCATATGGCTTGTTACTGTGAGAAATACCCTGAAATTTCAATGCAATATTACATACTGAACAAAGTGCATCTCTTTCTTGTTTCTATAATCTACTTAACTGAACTGAAAGATGTAACCAAAGCCACACCCAAACAACACCACTACTTTCCTAATATAAGGCTGTTTTAAAACATTAAACATCTTCCCCCTAGTACATTCTTAGCCATGACTAGTAGCAAAGATTTTTTGAGTTATGTTCACAAATATAGAAGCCTAAATGAAATCAATATCCTTCATTACATAAAAATGAATACTTTCCCGTGAACAACCTATAAGACTTAGTGCCACATACTTCTGAGTGAGCATTTGTAGAGTCAAGCTGCACAAGCCATGTCTCCAGGCTATTTTTAAAAAAGATGTCCCCAAAACCGGTTACTATGCTTCACTGATTGTCTTGTTGTTTTAAACAGATAGGTTTGCACCCAGGTATTCCGTCCCATCCCCTCGCATAATGCCCAACTGCATTATTTTGTCATTTTAAGAATCTTTGCTTTTTTGGTTCAAATGGGTAATCTGCTCACTGATTGAAAGTTTTTAATCATACTTGCAATCAGCCTTGGGTCCCAGCGGGAAAGGTAGACTACAAGTGAAAATGATGATGATGACAACAACAGCAACAATAACAAGAGAAATATCATAATCAAAGCTTTACTTGAGTTCATAATGGAGATTCCTAAAATGTCAGATGTTATATTTATTTATATTTATTTATATCTTCAATTTATACCCCGCTCGAACCCCCGAAGGGGTCTCTGAGCGGCTTACAGTTACTCATTGAATCCCTAACTAAGGCCACATAGCTAATCGGGAAGGGACTGCCCTACCAGCACCCTGTGGAGAGCGGTGTTCGTCAGTTTCTTGTCAGTTTTTCCATCCTGGGTCGGCTCAGCTATAAATCTGGAAGCCCAACATTCCTCCACAAAATAGTGCCTTATAAAAAGCGTATGCCATAAAAATGGCTTGACGCCCAGCTATCAAGCCTTGAAAGCTCTCTGTGCCAATGTAAAGGGGGTGGCTATCAGAAACAAGGCTTTTCCAGTGGTGGCACCTCGCCTTTGGAATGCCCCCCTTGCCTGGAGCCTATTTTACTCTCCTTTGTGCCAGGCCAAAACATTTTCTTTATCCAGGCTTTTAACTAAGGGTTCCATCTTTTTAGACTTTTTATGGACTGGTCCTTGCCTGAAGACTATTTTATCAATATCATTTTAGATTGTTCCATTTTATATGCTGTTATGCCCTGGATTGCTTCCATTGGATGCTTTTAGTTGCACAATCTTTTTCTTGACCTTGATTATTTTGATAATTTTTTTTATTGGGATGATCTGTTTTTATTGTTTTTAATCTATATTTGGTTTCATTTTATTGTTTTTAGCTACCTTGAGCAAGTATGGAGAAGTGGCATGCAGATTTTCTAAATATAGTTTTGGTTAGAGGCAGTGTTCCCTCTAAGCTGAGTTGGTGTGAGCTAGCTCACAGTTTTTTAGCCTCTGGCTCACACATTTTTGTCTTAGCTCAGGAAGGATGGCTCCAGAGCAAACTAATTTATGCAGCAGCCAAATCGCTCACTCACAACTTTAATGGCAGTAGCTCACAAAGTAGAATTTCTGCTCACAAGACTCCACAGCTTAGAGGGAGCATTGGTTTGAGGCACTATTGATGATGGGAACACTTCTTATTGTGAGCAGTATGAGGCAAGCACCAGTATTTCTGTGCTTGGTGGACTGTAGCATGAGGTTCATGTGCCTTGGATTCCAAACTATGGGCAATGCTATAGACATAGTGCTTTAGGAATGGGACAATCAGAAACAGCCACATTACAGAAGACATGGATATCCTAACAGGATGTATGGATTGTCCAACACTAACTATACTCAAAATTCAGTGCCCCCCTAATAAAAACTATTGGGGATGGTGTATAACTGCAATTTATCTGCTTTACACCAGGTATTGCAGGACAAGGGCTTAAATAATTCTCTTTCTTGCTTTGTTTCCTAAGGGTGGGCAGCACAAATCCCTCTCAGTCCACATGAAGATGTGGACTGACCATGCTATTTGTTATTTCTTGGGCATTAGAAAGCAAATTAAGACCATTTGTCTACCTCCAGCAGGTTCTTCATTGGAAGAAGATGGTCCAGTCCTTTGGTCTCAGACATTTGTGTATGACCTTATGTGATTTACTGAGGCTACTGAAAGGCGTACACTTCTCTGACTCCCTCTGTGTGACTCTCTGCAGGGGACTATCCATATTTTTCTAGTATAAAGTCTGGTTGGCATGTAGTTAGCAGCAGGTCCCAATTCAGCAGAGCACATGAAGCTTTGACACCTCCAGACTAAAAGTCTGAATGCAAGCTTAAAAACAGACCAAGAAAAATATTTCAGTTGCTACTTACAGTCCTTATCCAGGCAAAAGGGGGGGGAGTAGAACATCTGCTTTGCCCAGTAGAAGGTCCCAGGTTCAATTCCTGGCATTTCAGATTAAAAGAATCAGGGAGCAGGTGATGTGAGAGTCCTCTCTGCCTGAGATTCTAAAGATCACATGAACACATGGCAGAGCCTTATGTAGACTGAATCAGATCAGTGGTCCACTGAAGTCAATATTGTCTACTCAGCTTGTCAGTGTCTCTCCAGGATCTTAGGTAGAGGCCTTTCACAGCCCATCCCCTCAGTGTTAGAAAATACAAACCTTGCTGGAACAGTGGTCTGACTAACCCAGGCTAGCTAGATCTTATAATCTCAGAAGCTAAGCAGGTTCAGCCCTGGCTAGTATTTGGATGGGAGACCTCCAGGCCCGTAGCCAGGAGTTTGTGGCTTGTGGGGCAATTTTTTTCTGGTGGGGCTGCCACTATTTTTATGTCAGTTCCAACCTGTCCCCAAGCCCAACTGCCAGTGGCCACCCCTCTCCCTCCCCTCCTGCAGGATTTAAACGGCCCTTCAGCTGATTGTCAGGGAGCATGTGGCCTGCCGATCCGTTGGAGGGCCTTTTAAATCTTCCAGGAGGGAGGGAGAGGGGTGCATGCCATCCCCCACTTCTTCTAAAAAAATCTTCTTCTCAAAAAAATCTTGTGGGGCTGGCCCTTTAAGGAAGGGGCAGAGCCCCCAGTAGCCCCACTGTAGCTATGGACTAGGAGACCTCCAAGGAATACCAGGGCTGTGATGCGGAGGCAGGCAATGACAAACCACCTCTGAACGTCTTTTGCCTTGAAAACCTTACAGGGTCGCTATAAGTCAGCTGTGACTTGACATCACATATAAAGCAAAATATTTCACATCCCATGAGACAGAAGGTGCGGAATGAGATTGGAGAAGGCTGGAATTTTACTAATATGTACCAGCCCAGAAGAACGATGACAATAATCAATAACGCTAATGATTTAAACAGCTTACTAATTCTTCAAGTCCTAGGCTTGGTTATCTGCTAAGTTCCTTGTAGTGAAATAGAAAGTAAGTATGGGGATTGACTGAAGTATTTATATCCCCCTTTTCTCCCTGTTGGGATCCAAAGCAGCTTACAATAGAATGAAACCATATAAATAAATCAACAAACAAGCTAACTAACCCGTCCAAAATGTAGTTGCCGGACACATCAGCTAGCTCATTTGAAGACACAGGCTGTGGACCATGGGCTAAGAGCTAAAGGATCAGGAGCCCTTTGATTCTTGCCCCTCGACTCATGCCCAAAGGCTTGCACCTCTGGCATGCCCCAAACTTTATAGGGTACCTGACACAGGAGCAAAAAAGCCAATCCTCAGCAAAAATGCTAAATGACTGGTAAGATGTTCCTCCTGACCCTTCCCACCCTGCTAAAACTCCCTGAATTTAGAGATATCTTTCCACTAAGAATAGCTTCATTTCTGGCCACAAGGGAAACAGAGAAGGAAACAATGTCATTACTCCCCCCCACCCCCGATAGAGTTTGCTATGTCTTTAAAATAAGCTGGCAGCAATTCAATAAGTGCAACTTTCTCCAGCACAGAAATAAGCTGTCAGGAAGAATCAGAATAAGGGGCTGTTGAATAACCACGTGAACACATCTTCATTTGTGTGGAACATCCTTGGGACTTGTCTGCTGTGAATTGCATACCACTTTCTCCTGAGAAATTTGTTCTAGAAACCCTTTGCTAAAATAGATAATTATGTTATTTATTTGAATACTTCTACCTTGCTTTTCTCCCCTAAGAGTAGACTCAAAATGGTTTATAATATGGGAAAACAAAAATAAACAATCAAATACAACAAATTTACCTATCAGCAACATGCTAATCCACAGGTGAAAAGAACATTGCCAATGACCAATGGCAACAGCCTCTCCCCAGGTAATTTACATTTTTGTCAATCATTTTGGAGTGTCACTTTTTGCTGTTAGGTTTTTAGATTTATTTGTATCATGTAAGTATATTTTATAGCTTTTATATACAATTTATACAGTACTTATCCATGTTGTGTAGGTTGTATATGTGTAATATATGTGGTCTTGATTTATTGTTATTGATTTTATTTCATATACAGGAGTAGAAAAGATTTCATAAAAATACAAATTACAACATTAGTAATTTACATAAAATGTTAAGATAATAAAACAACTAGTAGAGAATTAGGGACATAGAGACAGATATTTGAATTAAACAGTTTAATGCAGAGCATTATTTAGTGATGTTAATCTTTATCTCATTAGTGAAAATATTAGTACATTAAAACCTATAATGAGAAATATTCAGCGCATAAATTCCCCATTCAGACCTGGGTGACTTCTGCTACACTGAGGTCAATTTTGTGTATTTCCGTGTAGCACATCTCCAGTAAACTGGATGCCAGATCTATATACTAATAGTCTACAGTTTAAAATCTATAAATAAACTGTAAATATATATACAATATATATACTAATAGTCAAGACGCCCCCTGCATGAGGATATCTAAATCCACACATCGGGGGCACCTAGGGGCAAAGAGATTTTCCTGCACACTTGGGGCAATCTTCAGGTGTGCAGAAAAATCTGAAAAGTTTAAAAACCTATATGGAGGATACTTAAATCCCCCCAAAACTAAAACAGTGTTCCCTGTGCATGTACAGAGAATGCTATGTCAACTGTCTCACTGCTGCTGCCATGTGTGGGAAAGAAGGCTTGACAGGCCAGTGGCTGTGAGCCACTCAGGCCTCACCACTGCCAGTGCTGGGGGGGAGAAGGGAGAAGGCTTGGCAGGCTTCAGGGCTCCTCACTGCCGCCGCCACTGGGGAGGGGGCGGGAGAAGGTTTGGCAGGCTTCAGGGCTCCTCACCACCAGGGAGGGGGGCAGGTGAAGGCTTGGTGGGCTTCAGGGCTCCTTGCCACCACCTCTGGGGAGGGGGTGGGAGAAGGCTTGGTGGGCCAGCAGCTGTGAGCTGCTCAGGCCTTGCTGCCACCGGTGCCAGGGGGGAGAAGGCTTGGCAGGCCTCAGGCCTCACTGCTGCCACCACTGCTGGAGGGGAGGAGAGAGAAGGCTCATGGGTCCACCTGCTGGGCTCACCTGCTGCCGCTTCCTCCTCCTGCTTTCACAGGCCAGGAGCTGTGGGGAATACTCTCCCCCACGAGTATCGCGGGTCCCCCTTCTTATTACAGTCTAACAGCAAAAGAACCATCAGCATATTTTTATAGTGCAATCATTTGTTCACCCCAATTTTTAAAAACCAATTTTTGTGATGAGCATCAATGTTCCCTCTAAGCTGCGGAGTCTTGTGAGCAAAAATTCTACTTTGTGAGCTACTGGCATTAAAGTTATGAGCAAGCAATTTGGGAACTGCATAAATCAGTTTGCTTTGGAGCCATCCTTTCTGAGCTAAGACAAAAATGTGTGAGCTGGAGGCTAAAAAACTCTGAGCTAGCTCACATTAACTCAGCTTAGACGGAACATTGATGAGCATGTACATCACTGGGTTTCTTTGTAACCCATCAGCCAATTTAACTTAAACCGAATAAACTTGATAAGACTGATGAAAGGTTAATTGAAAAGACTGAAAGGAGCAGCCAACCACAGAATAAACACAGTCATGGTGACTGGGGGAAAAGCAGCAACAACATTTTACAAAATTTAAAAGTAGCAAAGATAAGTGGGTAAAAATCAACAGTCAGCAATCAGATCTACAGAATAAAACAGCATTAGGGATTTTTTTTTTTAAAAAGACCCTTCATACATCCTCTGGAATAAAATCATTTTCACATGTTTCCAGAAAGCCTAAAGGAAGTAAGCCTGATGGATGTCCTGGTGCAGGGAAGTCTACATAGGCAGAGGAGGCCATAGATGGAAAGGCCTGTCCTGCATCCTTCCCTGTCTCATCTCTGTTAATGTAGGCATATGCAGTAAGGTAGAGTAATATAAGTAATGTAAGTAAATGTGACTCCCACCCACCTCAGTTTCCATCCATTTAAGTTTGCCAGCATGATGTAAAGTGGCCAGAAAATAGCTGAGAATCATCAGCATGGGAACATGTATATATGTTTGTGGATAAATATAAGAGTGAGTGCCAAGATGTTTCTGTTGTGTTGATGCTGGCATTTTTTTAAGTCCTGGTGCAATACAGGATACTCATTCTATAGTGACTCCGTTGTCTCCAAATGAATGATAATGATATAATGGTGAGTGGGTAAAAAATGTATACAGACTTGATCATTCCTGTCTCTTCATCTTGCTATCATTCACAACCTATCAATGCATTCTGTTTTATCTAGCCATCCATCCAGATGGTTGATGTTATATGTGATTGCATGAAAGCTCTGATATAAAATGCCTATGGCTTACTGGATTACCCTTTGGCCACATGTTTTAAATTATTTTTTTAAAGAACCCTTACAATCTTGCAACAAAAGAACAAGACTTTATTGTATAACAGGATTGCAGATGTGGAAAGGTGCTCATAATAAAGTCAAAATATTTTTTTCATTGTGCATCTGGAATGCCAAAAGATCTCTGAAGTCACCAGAAACTAATACTAGACAGTCTTGGTTTTGTGATTAATTTAATATTCAGAGAAATGAGTCTTTTTAAAATAAAAAAACCTCTGTACCATTCATCATCATATTGTCATTTAGGTAATCCCAAAATGATTTACAAAGTCAAGATTTTTTCCCCTAATTTTTGAAACAATGTTAAGACATCAAAGAGTTTCAGATGCAAACATCAAAGGGGCAGGCCAAATCAGAGATTGCTGGCTAAGACAGTTTAGTTCATTTAATATCCTCTGGTTTTCTAAAGATTAAGTTACAGCATATAAAATTCTTGGAATCTGGTTAAGGAAACAGTACCATATATTTATTATTTATTTCAATATGGCTGTTTTGCAGGGCAAAAGACTTTGCGGTAGAGAGAATGCCATCTTTTCATTTTATCCCACTTGGAATTGAATTTCTTTGAACGTTTTAGAAACAATGATATAATCTTATAAGGGATAAAACTATGTGATAACAGAGGAAATATTTACATATATGTTGGTTGAAATTCAATGAGCAATATTTCAACCAGTCTTCTTAATTTTTTTAAAAAAAGAATGGTTTAAGCTTATTTATTAGCTCCTGTGACTTTGAACTGCCTCAATATATGTGACTTTGGCTTAATTCTTTTGTGGATGAATATAGTAGAGTATTATTACAGTTGCTAGAGAATTTAGGAGCTCTATAAGTGTTGGACCTATTTCAGGTACCCGGTTGAAGTCACCAGATGCCCAGGGTTGCCAACCTCCAAGTGTGGCCTGGAGGTCACCCAGAATGACAAGTGATCTTCAGGGGAATGGATCTTTTTAGTCTGAAGAAAATGGCTGCTTTGGAAGGTGGCCTCTCTGGTATTATACACCACTGAGGTCCTCTCCTCCCCAAGCCCTGCCCTCCCCAGGTCCTCCTCAGTCTCCAGGAATGTCCCAACCTAGAGTTGGCAGCTCAAATGCCTGAAATGTGGCACAAAGGTCTTGGCAAGATCCAGGCTTTCTTCACATGCCTGAAGGCCCCAACATGTACCTGGGGAAACATGCATTTACTGGGAAAGCACATCACACAAGGGAAGAATGCCAGGTTGATTCCCATTGTAGGAAGGAAATGGAATGGCTCCCTACTCACGTTAGGAAGGGTGCAGAAAATTCACAAGGTTCAAGGCATTAGTGCTATGCTGTTCTCCAACACTGATCCAGGAAAATTAGATTTAATTGGATTTGAAATGTTAGAAAGTTCTTGACCTATATATGGCATAAAAATCCACTTGAAATGGCATATGGTAACAACTCTACAAATGACAGCAAGAAGGGGTTGCATGCAATGCTCCCTCTAAGCTTTGGAGTCTTGTGAGCAAAAATTCCACTTTGTGAGCTACTGCCATTAAAGTTGTGAGTGAGCAATTTGGCTGCTGCATAAATTAGTTTGCTCTGGAGCCATCCTTCCTGAGCGAAGACAAAAACGTGTGAGCCAGAGGCCGAAAAACTGTGAACTCCTGGTATCTAAGAATGCAACAGGGGTAGCCTAATCACACATGCAAAATAAAGAGGGTTGGCAGTGTTCCCTGTAAGCTGTATGTGTGCGTGGCTGCTGATTAACTCAGGAAGGCCCACTCAGCAGCAGTTGAATGCTGTGCAGGGTCTTGCACTGCCCACTGACCATTTTAAGATTACAGCAGTTATATTCTGCTCAGGGTGTGAACTGCTCTGGTCAGCTGGGGAACATTGGCACCGTCTGCTGAATAATGGACCCATGACTTCACTACAGAACCTGAAACATGAATGCCTTAACCTGTGCAGTTCTCCCTCTCGTACAGTGCAACCCCAAGCAAAGTTCCACCCATCTTGGATCTCTTCACTGTAGCTGAGCTTAGATTGTGTGAAAGAGCCGCATGTGGCTCCTGAGCTGTAGTTTGGCCACCCCTGGTCTAGGTGGTTCTGAGCAACCAGGACATCGTCTGCATGTTCAGGTCCTATGGATTTGCCAGTTGCATTACCCAGGGGCTGGCCCTTCACAGTCATAAATCAATTGCACTGAGGGAGGACTTCCCAACCACGGCTCAGTCCCAAACCCCTTCCTCATAATTGGTGAGAAAATCCAGCCCCAAAGAGGTGCCTGTCCCAGCTCTCTAATTCAGTAGCCAGAGAGGCAAGTCTAAGGAAGTTTCCTTATTGGTTTATTGATTTATTTCATTTACATCCCACCTTTCTCCCCAACGGAGACCCAAAGGGGCTTATACTATTCTCCCCTCCGCTGTATTTTATCCTCACAACAGCCCTGTGAGGTAGGTTAGGCTGAGTGTGTGTGTCTGGCCCAAGCTCACTTTTGTCACCAGTAGAAACCAAAAGTAGCTTACAATATTCTTTCCTCCATTTTATTGTTACAATAACCCTATGAAGTAGGCTAGGCTGAGAGAGTGTGAGTGGCCCAAGTCAGCCAGTGAGCTTCCATGGCAGCAGGTGGATTTGAACCTGAGTCTTCCAGATTCCAGTTCGACACTCTAACCATTATACCACGCTGACTCCTTCACCTTCCAATGGATGGTTCCCTATAGTTAGCTTCCACAAAAGAGGTGACATAGACCCCTTTCCCTCCTATTGGCCAGCCCGCAAAGCATGCAGTGCTGGGGTCTGGGTACCTTCTTCACTACAGTTGAGCTCAGTGTCAATCCACCTCACAGTTCATGTGGTGGAATTAAGAGTAGCAAGTGGCCTCAGTTACACAAATGCAAATATTTAGGGACACCCATCTTTAAAGTGCCCTACAAGCTTCCAGTTTGATACCAAGCCTACCTGCACAGAAGACATTTCCCCATTGATTTAATCTGCATTTTGGAGAATTCTTCTCATTAACGGTGCAATCTTAAGAAACTTTCCTGGGAGTAAACCCTATTAAATAGATTTGAGTAGGATTCTGAGTGGAGGGAAGGTGGCATGGTATAGCCTGATCTCCTCAGACCTTGGTAGCTAAGCAGAGTCAGTATTTGGAAGGGAGACCACCAAGGAAGTCTTTGAAGTGGAAGGCAATGGCAAACCATCTCTGCTTCTCATTTGCCTTGAAGGCCTCTAAGTCAGCTGACCATAAGTCAGCTGTGAATTGACAACACTTTACACACACACACACACACACACACGAGAGAGAGAGAGAGAGAGAGAGAGAGAGAGAGAGAGAGAGAGAGAGAGAGAGAGAGAGAGAGAGAGAGAGAGAGAGATTATGCTCAAGATGGTAGCCATGTTAGTCTGTCTGCAGCAGTAGAAAAGAGCAAATGTCCAGTAGCACCTTAAAGACTAACAAGATAAGTGCCAGGGTATGAGCTTTCATGAATCACTGCTCACTTCTTCAGATATAGACATTCTTCTTCAGATACTTCTTCAGATACAGGATTCTGAGCAGACCTGCTTAGGTTTGCTCTACAAATTGCCTCAGGTGATTGTGTAAGAATTTTGTTGGCTTAAAACATTTTGAGAACTCTTCCAGTCCAACTCCTATTCAGACCCAACTCTATTTGAGGCTTCAAGATAACAGAGCCTATGCCTTCCTGATGAGCCAGTCAGAAACCATGGCCTCACTGGTGCACAGACAACTCACTTTTTTTTTTTTTTACAGAATTTACATTTAGTCCTTGGGTTCCAGTTTTGAAAGAGTTGAAACTAATGTCTCCCAGAACAATCCATTTAAGACTTGCTGGCAACAGCAGCACAGGCCAGATCCTGACCACCACTTCTCCTCCTAATTGCTGTCATTTCAGGAAAAGATTATCACCCCCAAAGTGATGGATAGGCATGATGGTAAGTTTCATATTACAGTAGGGAGGCTGTTCACTCTTCATCTCCTGAAAGTCCTGGGAATTTAAACCTGACCACTGCAAAGACACACACACTTAACTTTTGGACTTCCTTTGAGGTCATGTCTCATGTAAGTACAGGCTTCGCTTGGAGAACTTGTGCCAAATTGCAAAACTTTTCACTTGCAGAGATGCTTTACCAATGCTTTCCCACTCCTATTATCGTCTTGTCTCAATGGCTCTGCGGGGATTGCTGTGGTCTCATTATTGGTGAGATGTGATACAGTTTGGGACTCCGTTTTTTAAAAAAGACTTTAAAGGGTCCCCTGACAATTGTCTAAGGCAGACCCATCAGCTAGTCAGACAGTTCATCTGGTAAATGTGTTTATGTGAGCTCAGTCCAGTGCTATAAATCTCATTCCCTGTTCTGTTGGGCTCTTCGAGGTGTTTCAGGCTTGCTTCTTTGCCATGACAATTATGTCATTACATTTGTTGAGATAGAAAGGGCTTTTAAGGCCCTGGCAGAAACGATGCTGGCAAGTGGATGGAGAAAGACCACAGCAAAGACAGAGTCTTCCAGCCAGAACATAAAGCATGGCTGTTGGTAATCCTCAGACAAATCAATAGTTTTACATTTTTAAAATTAGTACAGCACATAAAAGAGGATTTATGGCAACAGCAGCATCGAAGAAGTTTCAGGATATCACAAGAAGAGGATGGTATTTCTTACCTCCTTTTGTCTTGCACAGATTGAGACAAATGATATGGAAAAAGGGATACATAAAAAGGACTGGTTAAAGAGGCTATACATCTCTCTTAATGGAAATAAATCTAAAGAAATCAGCAAATAGCTATATTAAAAAAAAATGCTTGGAAACCTAAATAGGGCCAGTACGTGCTTTTGAATTCTGGAGATGGGGAAACTATTGCTCCATACAATTGTATGCTACCTGGATTCCATAATGTTAAGGTGTAGGGGGAGTAAATAGGCTGGGAAATACTTGGTGATTTTGGGGGTGGAGCCTGAGGAAAGCCGGTTTGGGGGTGGGGGACTTTGATGGGGTCTGATGCCATAGAATTCACTTTCCAAAGCCACCATTTTTTCCAGGTTAACTGATTTCTGTCACTTGGAGATCAGTTGTAGTCTCATAAGTTCTCCAGCCACCGCCTGGGGGTTAGCAACCCTAGGAGTAAGAGAGGATAATTTCTGTGGCACTGCTGCACCGAGTGGTCTTGTAAAACAGCATCCTTTGATCTTGCTGTCCTTGTGTGTAAAGTGGGTGGTAGTGGTGTCATATCCCTTTCCTTCCTGGCCACCTCAAGGCCTCAGAAGGAAGCTGGTTGGCATTCATGTTCCTGCTTTAAGCTCTGAGTCCCAGACAACCCTTCCTCCTTGGCTATTCCTTTCTCTGATAGGCCATATCCTCACTTCCCTTCTTCCATACACATTTCTGAGCAGATTGGAGTCTGAGGGACTATCTCAAGTTCCAGGTTCCACAGTCTTCCCTTCATGTGGATCAACTGCCAGAAAGATATGGCTTCTCATGCCTGCCTAGCTAGAGGCTATTCCCACCATAGTTTATGCATCCATTTCCACTCCTGTTATATTCCCCCACTTCCAAGCATGGACCTCTGTCCTGTAGCCTGACAGTTGAATACCAAATCTGGTTGAGCTTGGAGGATCTGAAGGTTTTTACAGTGCCATCCCAAGAAGAGTGACACCCTACCAAGCCCATTGACTTCAGTGGATCTGAATGGTGTAATTCTGTTTAGCATGGCACAGTACAGCTGAAATCCTAAGCATGCTTACCTGGGAGTAAAAAGGTAAAGGTAAAGGCTTCCCTTGCTTGAAAGCTAGTCGAATCTGACTCTAGGGGGTGGTGCTCATCTCTGTTTCCAAGCCGAAAAGCCAGCACTGTCCAAAGACATTTCCATGGTCATGTGGCCAGCATGACTAAACACCGAGGTGCACAGAATGCTGTTACCTTCCCACAGAAGCGGTACCTATTTATCTACTTGCAATTTCTTGCTTTCAGACTGCTAGGTTGGCAGGAACTGAGACAAAGACTTACTAAACTGTTATTTTTGTCACTCCTTTGTCCCTATTGCTTTAGGTTTCCACCCACTTTCCCACATGTGTTTTGCTCACTCTGGGACTATTAGAGAGAGCAAAACACCTGGGGGGAGGGGAACCCTGAAGCAATAGGGACAAATGAGTGACAAAAATGACAGTACGGAAGTGATAGTGACTCACAGCAGAATCCTATGCATATTTAACTGAGAGTAAGACCCACTAAATGTGCATAGGATTCTGCTGTAAGTCACTAAGAACTAGGAGAGTGTAAACCACAGAAATCCTCTCTTCCAATCTCTACATGATCACTTGAGGTCTTTTTCTGTAGTGTTCAGTGCTTTGCTCATCCTAGGCATTGAGGGTGGCTTTGCATACTTTGTGTTTACACAGGCTATTAGCAGCTTAATGGCAGCTGAATTCTTGCAAAAGGATCATTCGTTTGTGCCCCTTGATTGGACATTCAAAAATGCTCACATTCTGACTGTAAAGCCGATGGAATTAGGATTATTCTTCTGTTGAAATTATGAAATCACCTTTGAGACTGACCATGTCTGATATCTAGCCCAGGACTGTCAATTCTGATTTACAGTGGATTAGGCACAAATATTTTCTAATTGTGTCACCTGTATGTACCAGGGATTGAACCTGGGACTTTAGGCATGCAAAAGCATGTGATCTAACCCTGGGCTCTAAACCACCTCAAATAACCTTACTTTTTTCAGAAGCTGAATGACTTTTGATGTAATCCTATGCAGAGTTTCTCCGGTCTAAGCAGATTGATTTCATTGAATTCAGACTGGAGTAACTGCATAGGATTTCACTGTTGATTTCTATCAGTTTAGGATGCAATTCTGCACCATGTGTGAACAGATTAGGGAGCAGAGCCATTTTCCAAAAAAGTCAATGTGGACTCCCCTCCCCCACGTCAGTGCCTTCATGTTTAGCGCGGCAGTGGTATGTCACGGGTAGTCAGCCATCTGGGTAGGCAGCCATCTCCCTCTAAATGGAGGCTTCTCCATGGCTCATGTTGCTTATAATTTACATAGCCACAAATATGGAAACTCACTCCTGTAAGGAGATAATATTAGCTTGCTATATATATAATGAGGAAAAGGTCAGGACACTCTGTGATAAGATTTCCTGTCTTTTTGATCCGGCTTCATCTCTCTACCTCTTTCCTTTGAAAAGTGGCATTTGCTTTCCTGTCTCTCTTGGCATATCTTTATCTTGGATCCTTTGTGAACATGTGCTACCACTGGACTTTCTGACAAGGAATTTCTCAGATTACCATTTGCAATCCAATAATGTAATAATGAAATGACTATAGTAAATGGGTTTCTCTATTTCAAATTACTAAATGGATATTTGCAAAAAAAACAAAAACAAAAAACCCCATCACATGTAGCTTGTGCAACACATTTCTAGCAAAGTGATATGGACAGGGGGCAGTTATAGGAGGGATGGGCTTTTAGTGTGTCAAGCTCTTATAGCATTTATTTATTTATTATTTATTTTTTTCGATTTATAACCTGCCTCTCCTGCACAGGCAGGGATTGGAAGTATCATAATTAGAAATACACTCTGGTTTTATTTTCAGTTATAGCTTTCCTTCCTGATCCATTGCAAAGAAGCAATCTTAGGCTGAGGACAGACTGGCAGTTTGCTCTGGTAGCCAGGCGTGGCAAAAAAGCCCCGGAATAAACTGTTCTGGGTTTTCCTGTTCACACAGCCCGGGCTGCTGCCGGAAGATACGGGGCAGAGCCGGGCGGGAGCATTCAGACTGCTGCCCCAGAGGTGCGCTGTATTCGGAGTTTCCCCATTAATTCGGCTGTGGGTGTATGGGTGTATGTGTGCATGAGCGCTCATGCGCATAAGTGCATTTTACCGATTGGGGGAGGACCCCGCAGTGGTGGCACCGCATTGGGCAGTAGAACAGAGCATGGCCAATCATACTGCTGCTGCCCAACGCAGGTTGCTCCCAGCTTTTCGGCTTCGCGTTCAGAATTCCAAGAAGCGGAGAAACGCGCGACCAGGGGTCTTTTCGTAGAAGAACAGCTGCAGGAGCTCATTAGCATATGGTATGCTAATGAGCTATTAGGCTATTAGCATGTGCCACACCCCCTGACATCACCGGAAGTGATGTCAGAAGGGGAAGCAAAAGGGGGGAAGCATCTTCAAAAGTCTCCCCTTCCCTTCCCCAGCTGGTCTGGGTGGGGGAGCTAAGAGAGAAGGGGTTTAAAGTTTAAACTCCTTCTCATGAGAGTTGGGCCACAGAAGGAGGAAAGAGGGAAGGAAAGAGAGAGAGTAGAGAGAAGGAAAGAAGGAAGAGGGAAAGAAAGAGAGGGAAGAAGGAGGGAAACAGGGAAAGGAGGAAAAGAGAAGAGAAGAAGGTGGGAAAGAAAGAGAGAGAAGAGAAGAGAAGAATGAGGGAAAGAGGAAAAAGAAAGAAGGAAAGGAGGAAATGAAAGAAATTCAGTGGCAATTCAGCCCCATTATACCCTATGGGCCATTGAAGTCAATGGTGAAAACATAGGGTATATTCTGGGGGCTGGAGGGAGGGGTTTGAGGAGAGGCTCCAAGATCACAGGATAGCTGATGGAGCCTCTCCCCAAGATACCCACCAAGTTTCAAGAATATTGGACCAGGGGTCCAATTCTATGGGCCCCCAAACAGGTTGCCCCATTTCCTCCATTGTTCTCTATGGTGGGAAAAAAAGTTATGTTTTTCCCACCATAGAGAACAATGGAGGGAATAGGGGCAACCTGTTTAGGGGCCCATAGAATTGGACCCCTGGTCTAATGTTCTTGAAACTTGGTGGGTATCTTGGGGAGAGGCTCCGTCAGCTACCCTGTGAGTTTGGAGCCTCTCCCTCAAACCCCTCCCCTCCAGCCCCTAGAATATACCCTATGTTTTCACCATTGACTTCAATGGCCCATAGGATATAATGGAGCTGAAATTGACATTCGGCTGCCTGAAAGACTCTCCGGGACGCCGGCTGGGGGCGGGGCTTGGCTCCTGAGCTCCCGGAGCTGCGCTCCGGTGCGCTCCCCCCGAAAAGACCCCTGCGCGCGACATATGTGGGCTTCTGGATTTGCTACTAGATTTATGAGGTATCTTTTTAATCCAGTGGTGAAGTGCAACAGCATGGGTTGGCTATGGGTGGGGAACACCAGGCAGATGTGCCTGTGTGACTGCTCAATTTACTCCGGGATTGAATCGTCGCTGGCCCAGGTCCCTGCCGGGGCAAATTGCCAGTCTGAACTCAGCCTTAGTATTAAGAACCAATCAATCTAGTACACTTTTATCCTGCCATCATTCCAAGGAACTCAGAATGGTATACATGGCTTTTCCTTCATAATTTTATCCTCACAGCATCCCTCTGAGGGAGGCTAGTCTGGGAGAGGGCGGCCCAAGGTCACACAGTGAGATTCATGGCTATTAGAAGTCATGTCTCCCAGATCCTGCTTCAACCTCTGATGTCAAATGAAGGATGAATAATGAGGAAATAATTTAGTAGCAAACTTCAATTTCTATCTACATTCAGTGTAAAGCTAAGGCAACTTCAAAAATGCGGGCTATCCATGATAGTTCTGTTTCTTATTGTTTATATTTAATCCAATAATATACTGATTTATGCTGCTGTAACGTGCAATATATAGTGGAAATGTTATCCTTCTCCAAAGTGGCACCAATTCACTGCCCTACATAAAACACTAAATTCACCAGCAATTTTTAGTGGCCATTATATAATGGAGATAAGTGCAATGACATCTCATATTTGCACAGACCAAAAGCAAACAACTTGTTCATAGAAGACTGAGATTCAAAGAGTCTGCTGAAACCTGCTTTTTTATTTTTTACTACTGCAGTTTCTTCTGCCAAGGTGACCTGTTGCTGCTCAGTTGGAAGAGTGGCTTCTCTCTTTGGGGGTGGGAAATGCTGCAGCAGAGACAGAAGACAAAACTCTGCCTGAGCACACAACTCTATTGTTCCTGAGCATCTCCCAGTTTGGTTTCTTGGACTAGATCAGGGGTGGCCAGACTGCGGCTCTTTCACATATATTGTGCAGCTCCTGGCAGGGCAGCTGGGGAAGTGAAGGGGAGGCATGCCTTCCTGATCAGTCTTTCCTTCCTCTCCCTGGGTAGCCTTGAGGTGGGGGGGAGCAGAGATAGAAGGCAACTTTAATTTTCAATGTGTTCTCAAAGCCTCCCCGCCATCAGCTGGAGAAAGCATTTGTCTCTTTAAGCATCATTATCAATATCTGTTTTTACCACTTTTGTTTTTATTTCTGGCAGTCTTATTTAATGTTAACAAAAAAGCAGATTTGCATACTTTCCAATAAAAACATGTATGTAATATTTGTTCATGTCTCGTGGCTCTCAGACATCTGATGTTTCTACTATATGGCTCTTACATTAAGCAAGTTTGGCCACCCTTGGACTAGATCTTTAAATGAGGCCAGAATTGTTAGCATCTTAGCTGGCAGAGCAAGAGGCATCATGGATAATGAAGTCCAACAAGACATGTTCATTATAGAATTCACTAGAAGTATCTGATCCAACTGACTTGCACATCTGATACTTAAGAGTTAATCACTTTCCAGAATTTAGTTACTGGCATCCATTTGGATGGCGTGGCATAGGACATTCTTTGCCAGCTCAGTGTATAAACATTGCCAACTCCACAAAAGTAATTTTAAAAAATCTCAAAATGTTTGATTCCTCTTTCTGTTGCAGCTTTAGAGTGTGGAGGTTCTGCTGTCATCTACACTGTTTAAATGCAACTGCATTTAACACTGAATAAGTTCTAGCCTATGCAGTTAGTTTTCAACAGCATTTGCACACACAAGAAACATGAACAGGGCTGCATGCAGTTCTGGGGTTGTGTTCAACTTTTATCAAAATACAATTCTCTGAAGGCATTTGTTGTCATAAGGATGTTTCACCAACATTTTTTTAAATAACTTTATTGGTTTTTACTGACAGAATAGCTGAGCACCACACTTTCGAATGTTCAAGATCATTCACCTTCTTGCATTTGTTTTTTTTACAAAAAGAGAAGACAAGGAAAGCAATACTGACACCAAAAACATGAGATGTTTTATCATTTGCAGATTATTGTGGAAATGCCCCATTTTTCCTCTGTACTCCAAAGAAGTTGATTTTCTCCTTATCAGGGAGAGCATCCGTAACCACTCTTTTAGTTTAACATCTCCTTATAAAGACAGGGTACTTTAAATAAGAAAACTGAATTGGACCAAGAACACTACAGGATCCGGATTGCTCCACCAATTGGCCTACATATCTCCCTAGCTCCCAGCATGAGTCAAAAACATGACTTTGGGCCCAGCTACAAACAACTTTCTCCCCTTTGCTGAGTTTTCCACTGGAAAAAGGGCAAAGATTTAAACAATTTTTTTGGCTGCCTGTTTTGGCCACCCACCCTCAGAAATTCAAATCCTCGGATAGTTTATTGAATGGCACCGATATACCTCCAGTCATTTTTCAAAAGTTTGGTTTCCTGTGGTCTTTCCTACGGCATTTGCAAACATTGCTTAATTTGTATAGTTCTGATAAACAAAGTGGAATGTATCGTTTGATGACATTTCAGGTTTATTCTGTATCATAGGTGACTTGACTGCTTGCTGGCAGAACAAAGGGCTTTGAAATAATTTCTGAGTTTCAATGTAACCATGTAAAATGTACATTTTCAGTTCTTAATTGCACTCACTCCAAAAAAGCTTTTTTTTTTTTGGTCTTTTGGTGGGACTGGGGACTTTCGCTTTACTTATTTTCTTAACAGAAAGGGAAACACAATGCTTACATTCCAGGCATTGCTATGGTGACAGCAAGAAACTGCAGCTGTAGACCTGAAATAAAAAGAGGGGGGGGAGAGAAAAAAGAGGTAATTTTGAACCCTGGAGACTTGGTAAATATTAACTATGTTGAAGAAAGCAAAGACGAGGTGCCAAAAATATACTCCCTCCCTCTGTATTGATGAGTCAGTTTTCCAGGGGCTAAAAAAAAAGCGTATCTTGAGATTAGTTGTGATTTTTAAGTAATTCATATGGCTGCTTCAAAAATGTATATGATGGCAAGCTCAAGTGTGCATGTTGCCAGTATTTAAATATTTGGCTTCAGCTTCGATTTTGCTGAAGTGTAAGCTTTCCGTTCTCTTCTCAGAGCCAAAAGAGTCATGGCTGGATCACACTGTGCAGGCCGTTTTTGCTCTTAGGGGTGCAATCCTGAAGTCTGCCTGTAAAATGGCTTCGTGTAGCAAGTAAGCTCTGTGCTGCTGTAACTCAGAAATATGCTGATGTATCACAGTGTTGACAATGCAGTGGTGCACCCTGGTGCTAGTGCAGTTGTGTGGGCTCAGGGGCCAGGAGTAGGCAAGTGCTGCTGGAGGTGTGCGGGGTGGGGGGGGGGAGGACCAGGACTTCACCAGTGTTCTAAAACCCCTCAGCACAGGACCTGGGGCTGGTCTGATGTTATGCTGGCAAAAACACTGGCTTACATATAGGAGAAGAAGAAAAGTTGCTTTTTATACCCTGCTTTTCTTTACCCTAAGGAGTCGCAAAGTGGCTTCTACTCGCCTTCCCTTCCTCTTCCCACAACAACAGTCCCGTTGCAAGGCAGGTGGGGCTGAGAGAGAGTTCTGAGAGAACTGTGACTGGCCCAGGGTCACCCAGTAGGCTTCATGTGTCTCAAAGGGGCTTACAGTTGCCTTTCCCTGCCTCTTCCCACAACAGTCACCTTATGATGTAGGTGGAGCTAAGAGAGTTTTGAGAGAACTCTGACTGGCCCAAGGTCACCCATCAGGCTTCACGTGGAGGAGTGGGGAATCAAAGCTGGTTCTCCAGAGCCCAGATTAGAGTCCACTGCTCTTAAGCACTACACCATCTGAGATGTAGGTGTCCTCACTGAGGTTTATATAGTATTGAGGTGTATTGTGCCTGGCTGCGCACTTAGGGTTGAATCCAGCCAGCTTTTTCATTAAATCTGGACCAGTTTCCTTCTTTAATATGTTATGTGGTTGGAGTGGGCATGCTTCCTTCCTTAGGGATCTGCCTGTCAAAAGGCTATGCATCAGCAAGAGGGAGTCAAGTCTTCACCTGCAGAGCTGCCAGAAAGTTTTTACTGGGTGCGTGTGCACACGTGCACATGCACACGCATATGCGCGCACACATAAGGTGTGTGCCATAGTGTAGTAGCTGCTTGCGCTTAGCTCTTTGGAAATACTGGGCCTTTTTGCATGCATTCTTAACAGGGAGGGCATAGGATACCAACTAGGCACATCACTTCCATGCTGGCATCAGCAATACAGCAGCCTCTGGATTCTAAGGCTGAGATGCCAATAATTCATTTTTACTTAATTTATGTTACATTTTATTGGTTTTGCCTGAAGATGTTCAGAGCGGAAAAGAGTAAGAGTCCAGTAGCACCTTAAAGACTAACAGAATTTGTGGTAGGGTATGAGGTTTTGTGAGTCACTGCCCACTTCTTCGGGTTCTTAAGAAGTGAGCAGTGACTCATGAAGCCTCATACCCTGCCGCAAATATTGTTAGTTTTTAAGGTGCTACCAGACTCTTCCTCTTTTCTACTGCTACAGACAGACTAACATGGCTACTCATTGTGCTCAGAGTGGTTAGACCACAGACTGTTCCTATTACCAAAGGAAGAAATCAGTAGGAGGAGGCTAACTTTTTTCAAGGAGAATCCATTCTTCTAACTCTTCTCTCAAGGCACCAAAGAATCACTTTGATCCTCTTACTCAAAACAATTCATGCTCAAAACACTGAAAGTGTCAGCAGTGTCTCTCTTTCCTTCTCTTGGGCTAAACTTAAGAACCACCAAGTTTTACTCTGGGCCAGTTATTGCATCAATAAGAAGATGACCTACATTTTTGCAACTCAGGTTTTCGGGAACAGTTTTTCAGGTGTTTTCTCCTCCTTTCCTGGTCTAAATCATTACCCCTCCCTCAAAGCCTTGCTGGTGAAAAAATGCAGATAGGTATGTGATACCTGTATTTTCCCCTCTAGTGGGGCTTATAACAGTTCTTTATGGGGAGATTTAGATCAAGGAAATGTTTTGACCAGCCCTCCTCCAATTAGACCCTGCAATTGCCAGTGAGCAGCCCCATTCCAGATAATTTGAATAGCTGAGAGGTCCTGGAGTGGGCCCAGTCATCCTCTGAGTAGCCAATTTAAGTGCCTCTTCCTCCAACTTAATCTGCTTTTCCTATAACAGAAGTACCACTTAAGTTGGAGGACTTCAGACTTGAGCCAAAAGGAAAGGTGGGTATACATATTTTAATAAATAAATGAATGAACTTTGCTCACTGGAGTGATAGGATAGAGGTAGGAGCCACTATCGCTCTGAAGTCATTTGAGTTCTCATTCAAAATATACACATGACTGAAAAAGGCTATGTACATTCTGAACAACTGGCAATATGTCTGCATGAGATGTTTGTTCATAAATTGTTACTTTTCTGGTTCAGTGTGGACCCAACTTTGTTCAGGTGCTGATGCCTGTAACAAGACTGTATTCTAATCAACAACCACCCCAAGACCCTCTGTGGGCATGAGAATGCTTACAAAAGTAGGCACTGGATAATAAAGAACAGGCTACACAATATATCAGCAGGTATATTGGAGATAAATTTAGAACATTCAGTCCATTAATGTAGGAGGAATGTGACAGTACTATCTACTTGCTTGTATTTATTTATTAAGATATATGGGTCCCACTTTTTCCCCTATTGGGGACACTCACAACAATTCTTTGAAATAGGTAAGGCTGTGAGACAGTACCTGACCCAAGGTCACTCAGCAAGCTTCCATGGCAGCCTGGGGAATTTGAAACTGGGTATCCCAGATGCTAATCTGATACTAAACTACACCACCACCACACTGGTTCTGCTAGCCCTAGTGGTCTCACTCCTTTCATAAGTGACAAAACTGGGATTGAGATCTTCTCTGTTTTTGACACAAGCAATCATCCTGTTCCCATTCAGAGAGCAATTCTAGCAAGTTTACTCAGAATCCTACTCAGGTCTAGTCAATCAGGCTTACTCCCAGGAAAGTATTCTTATGATTCCACTGACTATATCCTAAAATTTGATTTTAGCTATTAACTCAGTTGTGGTTTTTAAACCTCTGCCCACCCATTGATTCTACGACAACTGACAACATAATTTGCCATACAGTTTGGAGTTCTGACTCCATTGTATTCTTTGGGGCATTTTTAGATGTATATGTAATAGTTTTTCTTTTTGCTTATGATGAATGGAATACATTTTTTTTGGGGGGGAGAGTAAGAACCATCTGAAATTATACTGTAACAACAATTGGCTGTGCGTGTCTAGAGTACAGGAGAACAGGTGTTAGAAGAGTGCTGTTGCCAACATTAAGAATACTAGGTGCAAGAGTCTGTAAATCTTGGGTCCCGTGGCTGCCAGGGAGAACAGGGACTTTTAAAATGCTGTGCTATTCAGGTCTGTGAAAGAACCAGCTGGTAGAGTTTTGCGATGGTGAGACCCAAAGGGACTGTATTAACATAATGTTGATCGTGTTTTCATCTGTTAGTGCTGGAGGCAGTGTGTGTGTGTGTGTGTGTGTGTAACAGCAGAAACATACAGTAAGGAACTCTGTGAATGAGCTGCATTTGAAAACACAGACCTTTTATTGGCCCAAATGTCCTCTCACTGAAATCAGCAAGAGCTTTGCTACTGCATTTGAAGGAGACATGAATGCAGCCAGGGCTTTTTTGGTAGAAAAAGCCCAGCAGGAACTCATTAGCATAATAGGCCACACCCAACAGCAGAAACTCATTAGCATATTAGGCCACACCCTATGTTACCAGAAGTGTGGTCATCCAGCCACACCCACCTGTTGCTTCTTATTCTGTTTACCTTGTTTGTTGTCAAAACCCAGGGCTTTTTTTTGTAGCAGGGACTCCTTTGCATGTTAGGCCACACACCCCTAATGTAGCCAATCCTAGTGAGTCTCTGCTGTCAGGTGTGGCCTATTATGCTAATGAGTTCCTGGTGGGCATGGCCAACTTGGGAGCCAGCCAGAACTCCATTCCTGTGTGTTCCTGCCCCAAAATAACCCTGAATGCGGCATGGCTACCATCCTACCAGTGACTTGCCTTTATTTGTAATGTGCAAAGACAGTTGTTGTACAGGGAAAATGTGGACTGCAATGCACATACAGAGCTCCCCCACCAAGAACATGTGATCTGCATTGTGCACATGGAGCTCCCCCATTCCACAAGAGCTACCTCGTTTATTTCAATGGAGGAGGAACTTGGTGTGCATGACTGAAGCCTGGGTGCCAGATGGGGAGACTGTAGCTCTCTCCCAGTTGGCTCCTCCCGGGTGCTTGGTCCATCACCAATACTGGACTAAAGGGCAGGGGGGAGGAGAGGCGTTCATTTGGGAAAGTTACACCTTCAGGGTGCTCCCACCACTAAAACTCATGGGCATAGAATGTGCTGGCTTTGTTTGGGAAGCCGGGGAGAGTTTGGCTATCTGGCTGGTGTACCGACCGCCCAATGGACTGGCAAGTAGCCTGCCATCCCTGCTGGAGGTCGTAGCAGTCTGGGCACTTGAGCATCCTCGACTTGGGTGTCTTGGTGTCTTGGGTGATTTCAACATCCATGCCAATGACACGACCTCCACACAGGCAATGGACCTGGTGTCATCCATGGTGGCACTGGGACTCTCCCAATGTATTATGGCCCCCACTCACTGAGCAGGGCACATGCTCGACTATGGCTGTACCCTGGTGGGACCACCATGCCCTGAAGGCCCATGTGAACATGCCACTCCAACCCTGTTTGGGCGGCTAGCATATTTTAGCTTGCCCATGGAGCCAAGTGGATCCTATGTGATTCCAGATGGCCCTGCGGGATCTGATGCCCCCTGGCAGCTCATTGGATGAGCTTGTCGAGGACTGGCAAAACCGACTCTTGGCGGCCATTGATGAGATCACTTCTCGGTGCCCTCGGCGCCCTCTGCACCCCCGCCTAAGACTCGCTCCATGGTATGCACAGGAGCTGAGGACGATAAAACGGGAGCTTAGATGGCTAGAGAGACAATGGCATTGCGCTCACAATGAAGCAGCAAGAGCATCCTATAGAACATTTATGAGATCCTATGAGATGGCAGTCAAGGCTGCGAAAAAGGATTTTTACACAACTACAATTGCATCTGCGAGCTATCCAATTATTTAGAACAATTTGGTCTCTAACTATTCTGCCACAGGGCAGACCAAATGATAAGGAATTGGATATTGGCTGTGAGGCTTTTGCGAGCTATTTCACAGATAAAATCTTGTTGCTCTGCCATGACCTCTCTGCCACAGTTGAGACTGTAATGGAACTTGAGGCTCCATGCACATCTTCTGGTCAAGTGCTGGATTATTTTGATCTGCTTCATCTAGCGGAGGTTGACAAATTGCTTTCATCGGTTTGCCCAACCACCTGCAGCCTGGACCCGTGCCCTTCGTGGCTGATTAAAGTTGGCTATGATGGGTTACGAGGGGCACTAAGGGTGATTATCAACACATCCCTTATGGAAGACCTGTTCCCTAGTGCCCTGAAGGAGGCAGTAGTACGCTTCCTGTTTAAAAAGGCATTGCTCGATCCAGCTGAATTAGCCAACTATCGGCCAGTATCCAACTTACCCTACTTGGGTAAACTAATAGAGAAGGCAATGGGGAATTGGTTGCAGGACTTTTTGGATGACGCCTCCATATTAGACCCCTTCTAGTCCGGTTTCTGACCAGGCCATGGGACAGAGACGGTCCTGGTCGCCCTCACAGATGATCTCCAGAGGCATCTGGATCGAGGTGGTATGGTGGTGTTGATGTTGTTAGACCTGTCAGCGGCATTCGGCACCGTCGACCATCAACTGCTGGTCCACCGCCTCGCTGATACCAGGATTTAGGGGTTTGCCTTACAGTGGCTCTCCTTGTTTCTTCAGGATCGGGGACAGAGGATGGCAGTTGGGGAGCAACTGTCCAGAAGGCACCCACTAGTATGCAGAGTGCCCCAAGATGCAGTGCTCTCCCCAGTGCTGTTTAACATCTATATGTGCCCCCTCACCCAGATTGCCCATGGGCTGGGTTGTCATCAATACGCTGATGATACCCAGCACTATCTGTTGTTGGATGGCCACTCAGACTCTAGTCTGGGAGATCTGGACCTGGTGCTGAAAGCTGTGGCTGGTTGGCTTAGACAGAGCCAACTGAAATTGAATCCAATGAAGACAGAGGTCCTGTGCCTGAGTTGGAGCAGTCCAAGGTTAGGGATCCCACTCCTGAACTTTGATGGGGCACCGTTGGTGCCAATGCTGGAGTTTGGGAGTGCTCCTGGATATCTCCTTAACAATGGAGGCCCAGATAGCAGCCACTGCAAAGTTGGCTTTTTACCACCTATGGCTGATTAAGCAGTTTGTTCCCTTCCTTGAATGCAGTGACCTAGCAACGGTGATCCATGTATTGGTTACCTCAAGATTGGATTACTGTAATGCTCTCTACATGGGGCTGCCCTTGTCCCAAATCCAGAAGCTGCAGCTGGTGCAGAATGCAATGGCAAGGCTGTTGTTGTGTCTTCCTATGTGGGAACACATCCAGCGCACCCTAAAAACCCTGCACTGGCTACCTATAGCATACTGGATACGGTTCAAGGTGCTGGTTCTTACCTTTAGAGCCCTATATGGCCAGGGACCTGCTTACCTAAGGGACTGCCTCTCCCCGTATGTACCTCAGCGAGCACTAAGATTGGGAGCCCAAAATTGTCTGGTTCTTCCGGGGCCTAAAGAGGCCAGGTTGGTCACAATGAGGGCCAGGGCCTTCCCTGTGGCGGCTCCTCACTGGTGGAACGAGCTCCCAGAAGACATCAGGGCCCTGAGGGACCTTTTACAGTTCCACAGGCCTGCAAAATGGAGCTCTTCCACCAGGCTTTTAAGTAGAGGGCTGCCCGATCCTAAGGCCCTGGCTCTAGCCCTGACCGGACTATCAACTGATTACCAACTGTATTAACAACTGACCCTGGCCTGATTACCAACTGTGTTAACAACTGTACCACTATTGATACCAACAGTACCAACAGTGCCACCAACTGAGGCTTTATAGCTGGGCGTGAGTCGGTGGACAGTTTTCAGTTGACAGTCAATATCAGAAGATTCACCATCTTTTAATATCAGTTGTATGATTTTATATTGATTGATAGTTTTAAGGGAATTTTAATGTATTTTTATATATGTTGTTAGCTCCTCTGAGCCTGCCAAATGGTGGGGAGGGTGGGATATAAATGTAGATATAAATAAAAAATAAACTTTGGCACCTATAAAACAGTAAGGCTCTACTCCCTCTTTCAAAGTGAATGGGTCGGGACTAGCTACATCTGCCAGAGCCTCTGCACCACATCAAAGTGGTGCACCAGGGTGAGTACTTGTGAAGGTGTTCTTTTTTATCATAATGTGTCTTTCACCATACAGAGCCATCAGTGATATTTTCTGAGTGCCAATTTCATATTATCTCCACACAAACACAGAGAAATACATGGAGAACTAAATGCACTTGCAATTGCTTTTTAAAAACACACACAGACACACACAAAATCCAGACTCTATATTTGAAAGAAAGTTTTGTAGAAAATGCCCAAATTCCCCATGGATCACTGTGTGTCTCATTATAGCATTTTTCAGCTCTGTTGTTATTGCTCAGTAACCCCTCTTTCACCTTTGTGCATGTATTTGTATGTGTGTGCGCACGCACCCCCCCCCCCAAAAGTATACACAGCATGCCGTTATATTTTCCACTCAGAACCAATCTTCCCTTTTCATAATGAGGCTGGGAAATACTGTATTACACAGAAATTTTTTACTCCTCATAAAAGTAACTCCTTCTGAGCCGGCCTCCTGTGCATGCTCTGGACCACCAAGTCTTTTTCTTAATGAATTTCCACACTGTTGTAATGAAACACCGTCATTCAGGGAGTTCTAGCAATATGTTTGCAGAAGAACAGAAGTCCTTCACAGACTGCACCATACATCACTGTGATTATATTGTGGCCTTAAAAAACAACCGCCACCTCTCCGAGAAGCCTAAAAGGAAGGTGTGCAGGGCCACTGCTCTTACAAGCCTTATAAACTGTGTTTTCAGGACCCAATTGTCAAACTCATTTTGATTGCTATGTGCTTTTTTCACCTCTTTTTTTTATATGCTACCTTTCAGCTGACCGAGATAGCCAACAAAAATAAAAGGTTAAAAGCACACACAATATTCAATGCACTAAGAGAATATTTTAAATAATATTATAAGCATTCATCCAGCATCTTGGGAATACCCAATGTATGTTACCTGAAGCTATTTTCAGATTTTGATTTTGGTGCTCTGGCTGTAACTGTACATTACAAGCATGCAGATTATGCATGAGCCTCCTGGTATGTGTGGTCACCATTTTGTGTGAATGGGGCAATGCTCATATTGTTCATGTGCATACAGCTTCCATAAGCAAAATACAGTACCTCAAAAAAATCTAGGGTTGTTTGCATGTACCAAAGCCATATAACACATGGAAAATACGTTTGTTGCCCCATTTAAACCAAATGGTTGTATGTATTGGGAGGGTCATACAGCATGGTGCAGTGGTTAAGAGCCACAGACTTTAATCTGAAGAACTGAGTTTGATTCCCCACTATTCCACCTGAAGCCTACTGGGTGACCTTAGGCCAGTCACAGTTCTCTCAAAATTCTCTCAGTCCCACCTACCTCACAAGAAGACTGTTGTGGAGAGAGGAAGGGAAGGCGATTGTAAGCTGCTTTGAGACTCTTTAGGGTAGACAAAAGTGGGGGGACACAACTCTTATTCTTCTACGTAGCATGTGTGCCTGTTACATGTGGTTGAAACTTCTAAACCAAGCATCTGAAAAGGTCTTAATTAACTCAACCATTCTTATACTGACTGACCACATGCCTTCTGGATCTGTGTCTCTTATGGCTGGTGAAAGCTGGTGATGAGAGGATACGGGACCCATTGGAGGACATTATCAATCTGTCCCTGGAAACAGGGGTCTTTCCAGAGGATCTTAAGGAAGCAGTTGTACCTAGCAGAGCAGCTCCTGGATGACGCATCAGCACTTGATCCATTTCAGTTCAGCTTCCGCCCAGGTCATGGGATGGAGACGGTGTTGGTCTCCCTAACAGATGCTCTCCATAGGCAGCTGGATCAGGGTGGGTCAGCACTGCTGTTGTTAGTCGACCTCATGCCAGTGTTCAACAACCAATGTGGGGATTTGTGGGGTAGCCTTGCAATAGCTTTCCTCATTTCTCCATGGTTTGGGACAGAGGGTTGTGTTGAGGGAAGAGACATCCTCTAGGTTCCCAATATTATATGGAGTTCCTCAGGGGGCAGTTCTCTCCTTGATGTTGTTTAACATCTATAATGCTGGCCCGAAGTTTTGTGCTTGGGTGTCATGTCATCGATATGCAGAAGACACCCAGCTATATCTGCTCTTGGATGGCCACCCAGCTTCTGCTCCACAACATGTGGCTGAGGGTTTGGAGGCTGTGGCAGGATGGTTAAGGAAGAGCAGGCTGAGACTGAATCCAGGGAAGATGGAAGGTCTGTGGCTGGGGGGAGGGATTGGGGTTTCAGCTTCCAGCCTTTGACAGGGTGCTGTTAACACCAGTGCACTGTCAGGAGTTTTTAGTTGAGGGCACCCTCTTTTTCTACCTTTGGCACCACATCCCCTTCCCTGCCCTGATGTGCAGAGAACACTGCAGCTGGCAAAAAGGGTTTGATTGCCATCTGAACTGGTAGTTTTATTAGTGTACTATAATAATTTTATCACGTTGGTTTTGTTTTAAGGTTGTAAATCACCCAGCGCCTGCTTGTGGGATTGGGTGATTCAAAAATATAAATAACAGCAACAACAACAGCAATGCCAATGTTGTTGGTGCTTGTCTTAAGTGGGTTATGTGGAAGGCTGAGAGAGAGAGAAAGAGAGAGAGAGAGCAACTGGCCCAGGGATACCTAGTAAGCTTTACTGAAGGCTGGAGATTTGCATATATGTCTTCCCAGTTCTAGTCCAGTGTTTTAACTGCTGCACCACACATGCTCCCCACTTGTTTAATACTGAAATGTAGGGAGGGTTGACTCAAAAGGCTGTTTGGAAAGGCTCTTTTAATTAGAGGAAAGCAGATAGTTAATGAAAAAGGAAGGACTTTGTTTTGGAAACTGCCATGGGAGGAAATGGCACTTTGGCATAAAATACAAAGCCACGCCACTAGCTTTGTAAGCCATGATCTGATCTGAATGGCAGTTGCATTCTGGATGAAAAACTGTTCTTCCTATGAAAAAAACCCACTTAAAATTGGCACCCTGCAATTATTTGTGTGACATCTGTGCCAGAGAGAAAGGCTTCTGCTTCTTGATGGCATTCTCACTTCAGGGACGGCTGCTTCTTGGAGGCTTTCACACTTGAGTTTCCCAAATTGTCCTTTGGGGCACCTTGTTGAACATCACTTGCTGAGAAACAAAATTCAGTTTGATAAATCAGATAGGAGTTAAGCTACATAAGTGAACCTAGACTCAGAAAGCTTGAAAATTAGGAAGAATCAACGGAGCATAGTGAGAAAGGAGAACACATGAATACATAATTATAACTAAAATAACTATTTGCATTTGTGCCCATATTCCCCCCTCCCGCTTCAATATACAGTACTCTGTTATTATAGCATCAGCATCTAATTATTTTTTCTTCCTCAGATCTTCCTCAGATATTCAGACCTGATGCAATACCTTTATTCCGTACTGCTACGGTCTGCTGGACAGGATGCTAAAATTTGATCTAGCATTTAGGCTCATCTGGGCCATGGAATCATTTAAGTAGTTTTTGATCAAGTCATTATATTGCTGCCTCAGTTGTGCCTTCTGGTCACAGCATGAAGAGAAGACTGAGGGTGTGGTCACATGGCAAGCTTACCACAATTTGTTCAGGCTGTAGATTTGATCAGGGATATTTTTTAGCTGGTTCAGATGATCACATATCTCTTGCCCAACTGCTTGCATTGTGCGACGAGGCTCCAGGCACCATCCAGACAGCCAAGTGGTGGCACAGCACAATGTTTAAAAATACATTCTTTGCACATGCGCACATTATAAAAAAATGTGCCTCGCTGAACAAAATGAACTACCAATATGTAATCGAGCACTGTTTTATGCGTGCTTGAGTGTTCATGCATTTAATATATTCAGCGCAGGATTAGTCATGCACACAATGTTGAAAGTTGGAAGAAGAAAAAAACTACTGAAGAAGGACATACAGATGACCTAATCACATTCATAGTGAGAGATGGCTGTCCAGATAGGAGAAATTGCAGATTCACAGCACAAGTAGTAAGAAAGTACTTGATTTTCCCGGTGTCAGAAAATGCCCTAGAAAACCGGGAGGATTGTGGGGGTGAGTCCACTTTGATATGGGAGACAGAATTGGCTGTCTGATCAGCCCTTTTAAATAGGATAGGGAACAGTTGTGAAACTCAATCAAAATGACCATGCGACCATGACCTGAAAGTCAGATCAAAACAATTTCTTTGGAGCAGGACTATAAAATGTACAAATGACCATGGCATGGGTCCTATGAATGTAGTTTTTCAGCCTATTAGGTACCAATTTGCAGCAATCCCAATTTTAAATAAGACATGCGAGTACTGACTCCCGAGGCATGACAGTATTGACTCTTGAAGAGCCATTTGCTGCCCTGTGTGGAACAGCCAATCTTAAGGAGGCTGAAGAAGCTCTTGTGCTCTGCCCTGCTCTCTGCAGCTGACTTTTGCAGAGACTTGGCTCAGCCACCCTCCCTATGGAGAATGTGGGAGGAGTTGGTCATCTTTTGAGGAGATGAGCAGGAATTTTGGGGGGCCCTTCAGCTTCAGAGTGTCCTAGAGAGTGGTGTTATTCTTTAAGTGGTCTGGTCTTTTGACTTGTTAGGCCATAATTAGTTTTGGCAAGAATAATGTGAATTGCTACAGTTGCTGGAGATAACCAGTAAGTCTGACAAACCACTTAAGGATGGTGAAGGCTATTCCCAAGGTAGCTCATTGTAGGCACAAGCAGCCTGGTGGGCTGGGGAGGGAACAGCCTTGGTGGTTGAGCAGCATCAACTGAGCCTTAGTTGTTTGAGTGGCAGGTGGGGCAAGAGAAATGAAGCTTGCCATATCTTGGCACTTTTTTATGTATGGGGAGAGGATAAATGAAGCCAGCGATGTGGTGGAGGAAAGTGCCATCAAGAGACGTTCAGAGGTGGTTTGCCAGTGCCTGGCTCCACGTCACTCTCCTGATATTCCTTGGAGGTCTCCCATCCAACTACTAGCCAGGGCTGATCCTGCTTAGATTCTGAGATCTGACAAGATCTGGCTAGCCTAAGGAACTCACTAGTATAATAGGCCACACCCCTGGCAGCACAGCTCATTAGCATATTAGCCCACACACCCCATGTTACCAGAAGTGAGGTCATCCAGCCACACCCACTTTTTGCTTCTTGTTCTGTTTACCTTGTTTGTTGTCAAAACCCAGGGCTTTTTTTTGGAGCAGGAACTCCTTTCCATGTTAGGCCACACACCCACTAATGTAACCAGTCCTAATGAGTTTCTGCTGTTGGGTGTGGCCTATTATGCTAATGAGTTCCTGCTGGCTGTGGCCAACTCAGGAGCCAGCCAGAACTCCGTTCCTGTGCATTCCTGCCCCAAAATAGCCCTGCATGTCAGGGAGAGTCCAGTGGTAACACTAGCTACATTTGAAGCCAGAGTGGTTTTGTCCAAAACTCTGGTAGCTGTGGTAGACTGCTTGTTAGTACCAACTCACACTAGTTCAGGGATATTTAATTAATGTAGATCAGCCATTAATAAACTGGTTAATCTGCATACTGGTATCTTGTGTCCTTATCTGAGGATACTAGTACACTCTTGAACCCAAGAGAATTTGCAGGTGAAGATTTATCACCCTGCCCTCTTCTTCCCAGTATCCTCTTGATAACTCTGAAAAGCTGATAGTCATGAGAGCTTCCATGTTTTTCTCAGGGAAAACTGTGTGGATTTAGAAGCTACTGTTCCAGGTGAAGGATAGTAGTTGAGTTTTTGGAAACTTGGATTGTTTTCTTCAATGTGCTCCTTGCATTCCTGTGAATAAAATCCAGCAGCCTTAGTACAACCTAGCAGGAATACAATGTCTGCTCAGTCTCATTATGTAGTATCAAAAGGATGCCAGTTAGCAAGTAGCTGAGACTGTCTGAGGAAAGTATACAGTGATTCTGGAGAGGGCTCACCAAATGCCAGTTGACAGGCAGTGTTGTCAAAACAAATTTGTTGCCCATAATTATATATGTACTGTATAATAATGGACGGTCCATCTTCTTTGGGAAGCCACTGCTGGCTGGATAGTTATTCAGATGGTCAGCTTCTGAAACTGCAGACATACAAATGAAAGGCACTTTGTTTTATTTATGAGGCTGAAAATGCATTTTAAGATTCTGCGCTGTAAACCGGCTGCCACAAATGTTATATCTCCATAGCATTCCAGTGCTGATTTGGCTTTAAAGCATTTTTTGCTGCCAAAAAGAACTCCACAAAACCCCATGTGCTTAAATAAGGCTTGAGGAAGTCTAGTGGGTGTTCACCAATTCTTTGAACTAAACTGAAGTGGCAACCATATCCTGCCATTACAAGACTGGGTGCTAGCAGTGGCCATTTTAGGGTATTGTGGCAAACATTCATGGGATAGTTAGCTAAGGGAGGATATAAGGAATCTTAATAAATGAAACATACAATGTTGAGATAGGCCACATCAAAAAAAAATGAGACAGTTGACAACTGCCTGTGTCACCTATATTTGCAGTGATTTAGATATCTAGTCCCAGTGGTACAGCCTGTCCTCAGAGAATTTATGTTATTTGGAAAGCTCCTCAAAGTACAGCTATGTTTTGGCCAGTTTCATACATAAAAGACCATTTTCAGTTCTCTCTGGTTCCTTCAACATATTTGGCTTCAAGCATAATACTTTTTCATTCTTTTTATTTTCCTCTGGACATCAAGAAATCTTGCTGTTTAAAATTCAGTATACAGCTGCAAGACTTTGTCTTTTCTTTCTCCCATACAAATCTGTGTCTTCAGGCTAATTCTGAAGCAAGAGATTTCAGTATCAGAGTCTTTTTTTTAAGTTATCTTTCTCATCTCTTGTCTTTCTTGATTTCTTTTTTTCATTTGAATTTGTAACTGGAGGGAGATGGTCAGAAAGCCCATTGATTTTCATAATATTCAAATAGAAACCCATAATTGTATTGATTGCATACTGTTTTTCAATGCTAGATCCATCCAGGAACATTGTAAAATGGTGAAATTTTCCTCCTCACCTCCTCCAGACCTAGCCTTCTTTCTGTTTCCAAAAACAGAAGTCAGTTTCTTCAGCTATTCCCAACCATGCCTTAGTAATTTATCTGTGGACAGGGTGGTGAAGAGATGGTTGTTTAAACCTGGACTAGGAAACCCGGCTTCATGCCCATCTGGTAACCCTCAGCAATCGCTTAGGTCTGGTTCAGACACAAACCCATAGTTTAATTAAACTAACTGTGGTTACTGTACTTGAACACAGGCCACTGACTATGGCTTGGTTGGGTAAGAAAAAGCAGGATCGGAAACCATATATTGAAGTTCGTTTATGGCTCCATGTGATATACAAACATGGCTGAATCCTGACATTCCCATAATGCAGTCTGGGGTAGCAGCAGGATCTCTACATGAGGAGGCAGAGGAAAGAGTGAAAGTAATGAAATCAGCTTTTGTTGTGGCAAACCATAATTTGAATGATCATCAATTCAGGACACCAAATTGCAGTTTCACAAACTAACCATCATGAAAATAAGCCATGGTTTCATGTTATCTTGGTTTCTGACCTAAACTGTACTCATACCACTTTACTTCGATGGGTTGCTGGAATATCAGGATAATTCCAGTGCCACTACACCGATATCTTTAGAGGAAGGGCAGGGATACAAATGTCAGAATTTTTGCAATATAATATAGGATTTTGTCTCTCTTTAGTGCCAATGGGATAAATATTTCTGATGGTAGTAATGATCTGATGCTATGGCCATTTTCTGTGAAACTATCCTTCCCCTTTGCACTTTCCTTGGTGTGAATGGTCTAAATGTTCTTGGTTGTTCTCCTTCAAAATCACCATGCTGCAATTAAATAGGGAAGGTTTTTTAAAAAGGGGGGAGGGACTAACCAAAATTGCTAGGTTTAGGGCAAAGCATGTTTGCAGGCTGATGCTTTGTAGACAAAGTTAGCATTCCTTTTGGCTTTATAAGGCAGTGTGTTTTGCTGAGCAGTACTATTCAGCCGAAGGCTGTCCTGTCACGTGGTCTGACACAATGCTGACACGTGTGATATCTGGCATTTTGGAATGCAACAGAAAAGACTTTCAAACAAAATCCTTTCTGTCAGTGGTTGTCTATAAACATCCTTTACTGGGAGTCACAGCTGGAAAACTGGAACGCAGTCAAGAGCACATCGAGTACGCTCATTCCATGGATTTAAAATGAGCTTCCAAACTTAGCCACAGAAACTTGAATTTTAGTAAAGACTTGGTGTCTTATAACAGTCAGCCATAAAATATTATTTCCTAGCTAAATAAAACAAAACAAAACACTCCAGGTTTTTTTTTAAAGCCTGTTTTATTTATTTGCTTTTTTATACAAGGCAGCAACAGGCATATGTGAGAGGGGCTTTTTTTTAAAAAAATGAATCACATACATTTTGCACCAGTAGCTGTGCAAAAGTAATTTCATGCCCAAGTGAGAATGAAATGGTAATAAAGGAAAAGGAACCAGGGCTACGGCCTGCAGGAAGAGCACCTTGCTATTATTAATTGGGAATCATGTGATCTGGCCGCACTTTGATTTACCAGCTCAGTCCATTCCCTTGTAAATTCAACTTGGCTTTCCCATACATTATTATGTGGATTTTCTACAACCACTTCCCTTTCTGATTTTTCCAGAGACAGCGTATAAAGTTTCCCCAAATGCCAATAAAATGCAAAATGCAAGCCCAATTCTGTCGGTTGGCTTTGTGTAGTCATCTTCTAAAATAAGAACCAGGGGTAGAAAAAGTTTTGATTTTGAACATGACCCTTTTCTATTTTTACATTCATTCAATAGTTACCATTCTTCATAAACATCACAGTTATTGTTTCAACACTGGGATAGTTCAGAGAGAGAAAAAACCTCTGGAGTTGAATACTGAGAGAAATATAAAGTCTTTCCTAGTTTCTCTTTCAGTGTGTAGCTAATGTTGATCAAAACCAAATGAACACATTCACTTCTACATAGCAGGTTAGCTGGCAGCTAGCTATACAGGAGAGAAATTCTTCATTGAATAAATTTTGCACACAAATCTATTAACGTTTATCTATTAACTGAAACTTATCCAATCTATTAGTGTTATTATTTAGAAAGACAATATCCATCATTACAATGGGCAGCTTGTGTGTTGCAGAAGGCTTGTATGGAGCAAGGAGTCCCAGGCTGCCCTGTACACAAACAGGTATGTTGTACACCCAGCTTGGAGTGAGGTATAAACCCACAGACTTGGGGATCCCAGTCACAGAGGCTCAAATCTACTCCACCAAGCTTAGCCCTGCAAAATGTTTCTGAGTCCTACTAGGGAATGATGGAACGTTGGGAACTGGCATAAAAGGGGCAATGTTTGAATGTTCAGATTCAATTCATGTGAACCAAAACCTTGGAAAATGTAGTATGAGTGTACCAAAGTTGAAAATATGTGTATCACCCCTTTTAAATAGAAGGCAGCTCATCCCCCTCCCCTATGTGTGGCAAAACATAATGGGTAAAAATGTCATTTCACATGTTCAGTCTAATTTATGGAACTGCTCATAATCACACAGTAAGATGGGAAGTCATATTTTTCTACATGACTGGGACATACATAGAATCCACTTCCTTGTCTGTCTGCGCTGCTCCTCTGACTGGCCCAAACCACCTCATTTACTACTAGGAGATGTACCAGTGATAATAATAGTCATTATGCTACTTGTAATAGAAATAATATGGTTGTGTAGAGAGGATTGGTGGGAAACAGCACCCTAAGCAGCAATCACTTGGTGTGATGGCCAAAACATTTGCTGTTAACAAAATATTGAAATCTGGAATTATCTGGATTCTGCCAATCTATGTGTGTGCTGCAGCTGTTATTGCATTCACACACATTCCTAGACTGCTGGGTTTCAAGTGATCTGATGGATTGTAGTAACAATATCCATCCGTAAGTGAATTTAGGGTCACCATAATAAGGAAAGGCAACCAAAGGTTTAGCTCCATCCTACAGTGAATAAAGTAAAATAAAATATGTGATAAACCTCTTTGCTGGTTCTCTCCTTTCTCTTCAAATCCTTCCTCCCCCCCTCAAAAAACTAATCTGGAGGGTTAGGGGGTACTCAGGAATGGCATGGGAGGAAGACTGTGGTAGAAAGGAGAAGGTGTTTGTAGGGGGATGATCCTGGTGCTGCACATCCCTCATAGGTCCTACCTTGAGAGGTCTGCAGTAGGGAAGGTTTACTTTCCCCTGAGGCAACCAACTGCACAAAAACTTGGATACTCTCTGAACAATTTGACACAAGACAGTGGGAACTCACAGAAGATATTTTATTGTGTATATATGTATGTCAGGTATTTTTTACTCTGTGACAGGATTCCTATTTTACAAGAAAAAGAAGACCCTTGAAAGTGGTCTGCTGAAAGCATATCATATAGTGGTTGAGAGTCTCATGGGCTGCAGACTGCTTGTAAATTTAGGACCTGTATTTTCTTGTATTGGTATTTGTATGTTTGTATGTATATACAGAGAGAGAGAGATACACAGGGCCAGTGTGGTGTAGCGGTTAAGAATGTCAGACTAGCATCTGGAAGATCCAGATCTGAATGCGGACTTGTGCCATGGAAGCTTGCTGAATGATCCTGAGCCAGTCACAGTCTCTCAGCCTAAGGTACCTTCCAGGATTGTTGTGAGGATAAAATGGAGGACAGGAGAGTGATATTAGCCACTTTGTGTCCCCATTGGGGAAAAAGGCAGAGCATAAATGAATTAAATAAACAAACAACAAACAAATAGTAGCTTAATTACACTGATTCTGTTCAACCTATTTACTTGTTAAGGACATAAGAAAATCCTGTGGTAAAATAAAAAGATAACTTCTGTAAAATGTACAGCTTTGGGAGAGATATATCGACTTTGTACTCTGCTAGTGCCTAAGTCTGTAGTAAGTCTTCTCACTGGGAAAACACTGAAGATACTATCTCTGCATAGAATTTTTTAACAGAATGGTTGAAGCATGATCTGCTGCATAACCGAAAAGGTGGGAAGACTCCTGATTGGCTTGGAACTACTACAACAGGAAAGGTCCCCCACAATCAGGATAAATTCATGTAGGTGGGCATTGAAATGCCTGTGATTGTTAAATGAATGATAGTACTCAGAGCCTATCTAGACAGTTTTGTGAAGAGCTGAGTTGACTCCAGACCCAGCTCTGGTTCCTTGCAGCCACACAGTTCCCTGCAGCTATCTCTCCTTATATATAATTATATTTTGGTGTGAATGTTCCACACGCTCCCACAGCCTTTGGCTCCCTCAGCTGCCACTCTGAAGGTTTGCCAATCCCCTGGCTGTATTGCCTCGCTGCATTGCCACAGAGCTGGTGGCCAGCATCTCAGCCTCAGTCTGGAGAGAGCTGGCAAAGGGAATGGATGCTCTGCCAAGGGAGCAGCAACACCTCCACGGCCCAAAAGGGAAAGAGAGGAGAGGCCGTCAGGGGGCACTTCATCAGGCAACCATGATGACTGGCCAGAAAGGCTGCAGGGGAGAAGGAGACAGACCTAGTGAGCAGCGGCAAGCACGGGAAGCACTCACCTTCGCTGCCCTTCACAGCCCCTCTCCCTCGGCTGCAAGGCCGGTGCTTCCTCAGGGAGATAGCTCAGCAGGCTGCACTGCAGAGAAAGCTAGCTGCCACCTTTCAAAGGCTCCCCCCACCTTCCTTCAGCAGCAGCGGTGGTGGCAGGGAGGGTCTGGCTGAGAGAAAAGGAGTTGCAGCTCCTGGAAAGCTGGATGCCAGGAGGAGGCCCAGGAAGGAGCTGACCATTAAAGTGTCACGGGAGCAGCAGGCAGCATTGTGGGCAAAGGAGGAAGTGCAGGTGACAGGCTCCCCCTCTTGCCTCACTGAGGTGGCCGAGTCTGAGTCTGCCTGTCACTCAGCAGCATTCAGCATTCATTCAGAAACAGCAGGCCAGGCCCAAAGCCTTCTCCCCACACCTCCTCCCCCCATCACTTATCGTGGAGTGACTGCTGAGTGTGCGCTCTCTTTCTCCCCCTCCAGTCAGGGCTCTGCAGAGAGAGGGCCACCACTTTCGGTGGAGGGAGGCGGGTAGAAGAGACTGAGTGCCCCCTTCATGTGGTCGGGGGGGTTACTTTGCTGCCCTTTCCATGGTGATGCATGGAATCCAGGCATGATGAAACCCAGAGGCAAGGCTTGCAGCACCTTTAGAAGCCTTGCCAAGGAGGAAGGCCACACTGACATCTTGCTAGTGCTCGTTGTATTTACTTTACAACGGGCTTTGCTACTAGCCAAAAATAAAGCAGAGCCTCTTTAGGCTCAGAATGCCACCAAGCTGACATAGTGAAACATCATGGGGGGGGGGGTGCTATTTCTCTCTTACTCTCTTTCTTTTTGCTGCTCCGCATACACAGAATACTCCACTGCAGCAAGTCCTCTATCCGTTAGCAGTGGCAATTCGAAGTGCAGATGCCCACCTTAAAGTTCTAATAAGTTATGACTGCCTTCTTCTGTACTGTCCTGCATGCCAACTAAGATTGTCATTGTAAGCCCTTTCCTTAAGAAGAGAGGCATCCAGCAAATGTGGAAGGTGGACAAGATTTTCTCACTGATGGGTTCAGGTTGTGAAACACTCTTCTCCTTGATCCTTGCCTGAGCCCTGTTTTGTTAACTTGTGTGTGCCAGATGAAAACATTTATCTTCATCCAGACTTTTAGAATTTTTTTTACCTGCTTAATTTTTTAATCCTATCTCTATGGCCTGCTCACTGTTACTTTATATACTGCTGATTTTATTGACTGCTGTTTTATTGCTATGATTTTTTTTGCTGCATTGTTATTAATAGCTTCCAATTGTTTGAAATTAATTGTATAATTTAATTCTTTTCTTATTGTTAGATGCCTTGGACAAGATTTCATGGAGAGTCCATATAGAGAAATTTTAAATACATACATACATTTCTGTTGGCAGCTAGAACAGAAATTAATGGCTATCACTGTATTCTGTGGCAATGTTCCACAAGTTAATTATATACATAATAATTGACAGTGGTTGTGGTCACACGCACCAGAAAAAACTGGCGGGGGGGGGGACAAGGTTATTTCCTCTGGAGGAATTTGACCCACAGTTACACAATCACACCTCCCTTTGAAGCTGTGGGCGCAGTCCATCAGTGCATGATCAGATGCAACTGCGGGTGAGTTGTTCTTTTGTGTGTATATGCCTTTCCCCCCATGCGCTTAACTGAGGGATCGATGAATCACACCTCCACACCGAGGGCTCCCTATGGAGTTTGTAATGATGTGCATACCGCAAAGGGGGAAAAAAACAACGGCATGGAGTCAGGATGGCCTGATCAGACCATCCTGACACCATGAGAGCGCGCTGGAGCAATCAGACACGGGAAAGTCTGTGGCCCCTCGCAACCTGTTAACTACCAGATTTTCCCTGGTGTCTTTTAATTCTGCTTCTGTGGTGGAGCAGAACGGGTTGCCAATGGCTGTGGGGTTCTTCCCAGATGTTGTTGTCTGATCACACCCTTTAAATCCACCTGCCACTCAAACATATGTCAGATTTAATTGTGCATGTGATCACAGCCAGTGAGTAACTACCTTATTATGTATTTGATCTGATGAAATTCTGACGTGCCTTTCTAAGAGACTCTGCTGTGATAAATTTAATTAAATTAATTAAATAAATTAAGCTCCCATATACAGTTGGGGAGCTGCAACCAATCAGGATACATGGATTAAGGATATGTTATCTATCATCCTCATTTTATGGGACTGCTGTGGGAACATGATTGCCAGGTACAGATAATAATGCAATGTCAGCACATGAACAGTAAATCACAGTCTAAAATTCACTATATTTATCTAAAGTATGTGTGTGTCTTAATCAATATGGTGGAATATGACATCATTGCCAAGTCAACCAGACCAACTCTCCCTCCCCCTCTCCAATCTATTTACGCTTGTATATACTAATAGTAAAGTCGGCCGAATCTGAGGATACTTAAATTCAGTAACTGGAGCTGTGAATGGGCAAAATGGATATTTCTACAAACCTGAAAAAGGTCCTAGGTTTGCAGGAAAATGTGAAATCTAAAAAAATATATGTATCAAGGGGTTTTAAAAAGCCCCAAAATGATAAAAGGAGTGCCTGTAGGTTTAAGCAATGGATTTCCTCAGTGGTTGTTGGTACACAACAGTATTCCAGGCTGGGTTTCTGTGAGTAAAAAGGCAGGAGGAGAGGGCAGGGTCCTTTCTAGGCCTATTTTAACCTTTAAGGGATGACCCATCGGGGATGGGCCTGAGGGTTGCCAGCTCTGGGTTGGAAAATTCCTGGATATTTTGTGGTGAAGTCTGAAGAGGGCAGGGTTTGGGAAGGGCAGAGACCTCAGCTGAATATAATGCCATAAAGTCCACCCTCCAAGGTAGTCATTTTCCCTAGGGGGACAGATCTTTGTTGTGTGGAGTTCAATTGTAATTCTGGGAGATTTCCAGGTCCCACCTGGAGGTTGGCAACCCTAGGCCTGGAAGCAAACTCTGGGTATGACTCAACTAGGCCTGGCTGCTTGCTGCTGTTCAATAGCAGTCACCCTATAAGAGCCATTGTGCTGTAGCAGTCGAGTTTTAGAGTAGTCTGGGAGACCCAGGTTCGAGTCCCCATCCTGCTGTGGAAGCTCACTAGGTGACTAGTCACATACTTTCAGTATAATCTACCTCACAAGGTTGTGTAGGGAAAAAAGAGGAGAAGAGAATAATGTAAGCTGCTTTGGTCCCTACTGTGGAGAAAGGTAGAATATAAAGGAAGTAAGTACATAATAAATATAGATGACTATGACCCCTGACCTGGATAGCCCAGCCAGGCTATCCTGAGACAGAGTCAGCCCTGGCTAGTATTTGGATGGGAAACCTCCAAGGAATACTAGGATCATGATATGGAGGCAGGCAAACCACCTCTGAACTTCTCTTGCCTTGGAAACCCTACAGGGTCACCTTTGGAGAGTGGACTGTATGGCATTATATCCTGCCAAGGTCACTTCCCTCCCTGAAACCTGCCCTCCCAAGTTATGTCCTCCCGCAAATCCCTAGGAATTTCATAAACTGGAGCTGGCAACCCTAAGGGGAACTGATCTCTGTAACTGGGAGATCCGTTGTGATCCCAAGAGATCTTTAGGTTGGCGGCCCTAGAAAGAGAGAAGGAAGCAGGAAAAAGGGAGAGGCTATGGGGTTTTCAGGAAAGGGAAAGAGGGAATAGCGGGGGAGTGGAAAGTGAGTCCTTTCAGGTTCCTGCTTGTATTTAGTAATAGCAGGACATGGATGGGCAATGTGTTTTTCAACATGCATCTGAATGGCCATCTCAGTGAAAGTGATGCAGTGCTCAGATCCATATTCAAATGCAGATGCTGATGCACTGAATTGTTTTCAATAGGATGTACATTTGGATATGAATTTAAGTTCAGGAGTCTCAGTGATAACTTATTTTTAATGGGATGTGCACTCTCATGTACTTTGAAAGCACATTTCCTGACCATGTCTAGGGCAGTTATACAGGATAGTTCTTTTCCCTCACTTTATATATATAAAAATGAGCTTCTTATGTTTTCCCCATTTTTATAGTTGTTCTATGTATGGAGAATAGTGCTATGTAAACATATGACTGATAATCCCTAGATCACATGGATGGGATCTGTAGTCCTCAAGATACAACATTTGTGAATGGAGGACTCATTAACAAGAGATATACTTCAGTTGACGAAAGATTAATAAATAATTATGTAAACTGGGAGATTTACATTTTCAATGAGTTTATGATTGGCTGTTAAATTGTATTGGCTTTCTGAGACATTTTAAATATAATGTTTACCAGGTCTTCCATAGAAGCACCAGAAGAACAATATATGCAAAAGAACAATATATTATTACTAGGGAGCAAAGCCCGTTGTGTTGGAAGACAATGGGCCTAGAAAGGTCGGAAGGGTGGGAGGATGGATGGGTAGAAGGAAGGAGGAGGCAGGCAGGCAGGCAGGCAGAAAGAAAGAAAGGAAGGAAGGAAGGAAGGAAGGAAGGAAGGAAGGTGAGAGAGAGAGAAAGAAAGAGAGAGAGAATGGAAGGAAGGTAGAGAGGGGAAGAGTGAAAGAAAGAAAGAAAGAAAGAAAGAAAGAAAGAAAGAAAGAAAGAAAGAAAGAAAGAAAGAAAGAGAGAGAGAGAGCGCAAAAGAATGGAAGGAAGGAAGACAGAAAGGAGGGGGAGAGAATGGATGATAGGAAGGAAGGAAGGTAGAGGGGGAGAGTGAGAGAATGAAAGACGGGGGAGAGAGACCAAAAGAGGGGGGAGCAGTGGAAACGGGGCTGTGGTAGCTGGGCCTTCAGCACTGCCCCCCTTCACCGGCCCCCCTCGCGATTGCCTCTTAAGGGGGGGCAGCAGAAACAGACCCACGGTGGCCGGCTCAGCGCTGCCGCCGGCCTTCACCTTCCCCCCCCAATTGCCTGTGAAGGCCGGGGGGGGGAGTGGCGAGAACGGGGCAGTCGTGGAAGCTGTGTGAAGGCCTTCACCTTCCCCCCCTTTGCAATTGCCCCTAATGTCAGGGAGGAATGCCGAAGGCGGTCCCGCGGCAGGTGGCACAGTGCCTACGCTGGCCTTAACCCGCCGACGCTGCGATTGCCTCTGAAGGGCGGGGGAGCGGTGAGAATGGGGTCGCGGCAGCTGGCTCAGCGCCGCCGCCGGCCTTCACCTCCCCCACCCGCGGTTGTCTGTGAAGGGCGGTTGGGGAGTGAGAAGAACAGGCCGGTGGGAGAAGGGGGGGCCTGCGGGAGCTTCTCCCATCTGCCCGGATTTGTGGGGAGAAGGAGAAGCGAATGGGGGGGCTGGCGTGCTGCGGCTCCCTCACTGCCTGCGCTGGCTGGGCCGTTTCCTGGGCGGGTGGGGGGAGGAGGGCCTGATCCCAGAGCACAGCGGCTCCCTGGCCAGCTTTCTCCTGGGCAGGACCGAGGCCGGCGCAGCGGCTCCCTGGCCGGCGCCGCTGGCTTTCTCCAGGGCAGGTGGGGGGGTGGAAGTGAGGGAGGCCTGATTGACAGTTCGAGCGGCCAAACACTGTTGGCGTGCATCGAACGTTGCAAAACCAAAAGATAAATATGTTATAAGGAGAGATACCTGAAGGCATATAGCTAGGAAAACTGGAAAGCTAAAAAACAAGAAGCAATCTGTCTAGTCTGACCACTGGCCCTTGCAGCCATGCTGCCAGGAGATGCATTTGCCTCCTCTGGGAGGAGGAGGAGACTGCCCTGCGTGGGAAAGCCACATACGGGCTCCAACGGGGGGCAGAGCCAGAAGTCTTGTAAACCAGCTCCGTCCTCGGTCTTCATTCTTCAACTCATGCTTGGCCCACCTTCCCGCTCTGTATGTCGTTCAGCCTTTTGCTGCTTGCTCCTTTTGGGGGCCGGGTAGGAATTTTTCACCCTTGCCTGACTGGCAGCTTGGCAGGGGTGTTTTTGCATACCCAGTACTGTGAGCGGTGGATTAGGTTAATTGGCTCGGGTGGACCAGTTAAATAGGTTTTGGTCACTTATAGAGGGCAGGATTGGGTTCTGCAAACAAATGCACTTTGGGAAGCACCATCTGGCACCTCCACCTTTGTGGGCTTAGGAGTCTTGCCAGTATGGCCCTTGGGTTGTGGCCCAGGGTGGGAAAGCAGATTGCCTTTGGGACAGCTCAGGTTAGCTCCTCCCCCTTGAGTAGTGCAGCTCGGGGGGGGGGTATGGAATGCCAGGGCAATAACCCGATTGCAGGGCTGGCCAGGTGCAAGCCACATCATGATGACTACGGCTTGGGGCAGGGTGGCTCACCCGTTGTTTGGCAAGGGAGGGGTCTTGGTGATCCTTGTTTGGCCCTTGCCAAATTGAAATAATGTAAAGTGGCCCATTAGTTAACCCAACACCTGTGTCTGTCTCTGTCTTCCAACTGGGGGGGGGGGCAAAAGCCTCGGTACTGTTTATTTATTTGTATTCCATAGTTTCCAGAATTTGCCCATGCAGATTCTAGAGACCATTCATAAGTCTGGAATTCATACAGCGAAATGTAAACATGATGTTAGACTATTTCTCCTGTCATTTCACTTTACATATACCGATTGTGTGGACTGCAGCTGACTTTAATAGGTTTATACATTTCCATATTTTTTGCAAGGTTATTCAGGCAGGAATAATTGCCTTCCTTTGGCCTCAGCTCTCTTTTGCTGCCACAGTTGGACTTCATTTTTTTCTTTCTCTATCATTGTAGCAAAACCATACATGCCAATTTTGTTTTGGCATAGTGATACAGTGCATGGGGGAGGGGGGCACATTGAATGAACCTTTTACCTGCATTGATCTGGGTTTAGCTCTTTCCAGGAAGCTCCTTCCAGAATGTCTGCTCGGAATAAGGCAATGGCGTTAATGAGTAGTTTTCAAGAGGGAAGAAAGACTAGGGAAAGTTCAGTTTACCAAGGCCATGGCTGAAAACTGAGGATGCTTATGTAAATATTAGTAAACTTATGAAAGAACAAAGCATGCCATGAAATGAACTTTAAATGAGGGCCACACAGCTTTGTACAGCTGGCTTGCTGCTAATTGAAAATTAGGCAGAATTGTGGTTAGCTTAATGACAAGGCAAGTGAGTGGATCTTGGGCTGATGGCAAAGAGGTCTAAATCCAAAGATAGACAAGCTTTGCTTGATTATAGTGATTACATCATGCTCATTAGAACTTTAACTAACTAACCCAAACACAGACATCATATCTTTATTTGATAGCTGCAGTCTAGTAAATAGTGGGAAAGGATGTTATGTATGGATTAGGCTTGATGAAATGAAACCAGACATTCTTTTTGAACCTGTCTGGCATCGAAAATGAAAACTTCAAAATCAGGCTGTAAAGTTAACTTGTAAAGACAGAGGCCTTTGATTGGGAAGCATCTGCACAGTGTTTTTTTTGACCATGCTTTGTTTTACAGGAAAACCACCTCAGCAACTGGGTATGAGACATCCGTGCACATTTCTGTAGTTGCATAAGATGTCTGTGGGAATCCTGGGGCACTAACAATGTTCTCCTTTCTGCTTCATGGCAAGAATGTGTTCCTCACCAGTCGCTGACTCATTAGAAGCTGATTACTAAATCAAGCCATTGCCTGGACTAACAGTGATAAAAGACATTTGACAAACATGAATTTATTCAAATCTGTTTTGAACAGCACATCTTATTATTTCTTAAAACATTATTGATCGCATACAACCATGCTAACTCTGCTTGGGACTACACTGCTTGTTGTTAGAGTTTAGCCCAGGACAAACAATTGAAAGCTGGCTGCACCACTTTTCTACCACATTGAAGGCCATAGATTGTGGCCCTTCAGGTTGGAGTTGTCAGCCTCCAGGTGGGACTTAGAGCTCTCCCAAAATTACATCTTGTATCCATACATCAAAGATCACTTTCCCTGGAGGAAATGGCAGCTTCAGAGAGCAAATTCGTGGGTATATCATAGATTCTAGGTGAAATCCCTCACCAAATTCCTTCCTTCATAGGCACCCCTCCCCCTAATCTCCAGAAATTCCACAGGTTGTAGTTGGCAACCCTATTTCACATGTTTGATAATTCCATTTTTTTTCTGCAGTCCAAGGCAAAACCAGGAGGCTGACAGAACTCCTAGCAGAGTGTTATATGTGGTAGATGTGGTGTGTCCTGCCATGTGGTGAGAGAGAGGTCTGGACCAATTGGATTTGAAACCACTTTTTAAAAAACCCACACAAATTTGTAATGAGAGAACATTCAATGTCATGATGTATGGTTGGATACAAATTTATGATAACACTGATGTAATTTCATGGTACAGTGATGTCACCCATGGCATTATTATAGCTATACGGGCATCTAAAGTTTTGGTCATACAAAATTGTGTGCCCATCATTATGTGTTAGTTTAAGTGTGCAGGATTTTTTTTTAAAAAAAAAAATTCTGAGCCTTTGCTAATTCTAGCTTGCTCATTTTGATCAGCAGTACGATTTTAAAAAACAGAGGGTACACTCTACTGGAAAATCCATCAATACAAGCCTCTCTATGGAAAGAATGAGAAAATATCAGAGAATGTTCTGGGAGATTGGGTCCTGAATCTGCTTCTGTAGCAACTATATGATGTGATTTTAAAAAAAATGCATAGAACTTTAATGGTCTGTGGGCTTCAGTTTATGTAGCATCACCACAAATTTGCCATAAATCTGCTTATTCATTAGGTTTTACTACATAGACACAATGTTAGGCAATGACTAAAAATAGAGATCAAGATATATTCCAATGCCTGGGAAGTAGCCAGTGAGGATATGACTCACAATGTGGTGGTAAGATTCAATAAAGGCACTAATTATCGTCAATCCACTGGAGTTCAATCTGAGTGAACATAAATCAGAAGAATAAACTTACTTATTGGCAAAATTAGCTAGCCCTGTTAAGGAACAACTTCCTAATTAGGTATTTCTTTCCTTATTGGGGATCTTGTGTTGATCGTTAGCTGTAATGCTCCACTTGAGAGAAAAGATAAGTATAAATTAAGTATCTAAAATAAATGTAAGGCTGCAAATGGCCTTAGCCAGTATATTTGAAGGATCGTCTCCTCCCCTATTATCCAGCCTACCAGCTCTTTCTCACAAGCCTTGATCTCTGTGCTCCCACCTGAACTTCTGCTTTCTTCCAACGGCTAGTAAATTGTCTTAATTGGTATTATGTCTTTGGGATTGCAATGATGATACTCTGTACTATTCTGATCTTATTTAGCTTTTTAATTAAAAACATTTCCTTTGGAAGAACATACACTATTATTTGATTTTCTAATTTAGTTAAATGTTTTATTTATACACTCCAAATGACCCAGGACAGGTAATAAATTTAAAAAACAATAACTTGTATAACAATTTAAATCAAACTGCCATCCAAATTCTAAACATTTCTTCCTGGAAATGTGACAGTTCAATCCACACATGGAGAAAAGTACAGCCTGTGGCATGAGACAGCTGAAAACTAGCTTTGAACTTCTCTGCATAAAGACAGGGGCATTCATCCCCACCCTTCAGTCCTGCCAATCATTCTGCACAAATGCACATACAAAGAACAGTGTCCCTCAACTACATAATAACATATATCCACATGGACTGGACAGCCCTCACTGTACACAATGGGAGCCCATCACTGCTCCTGTCAATCTCTAATTTCACCAACACTCACAAGGTCCATAAAGGAGAGAAGGGCTCTTGGGCATGGGGAACTGAGTTCTTCCAGATAACAGGAAACTATGGTGCTTTCCGCATTTGCCTGCCACTCTGGATTTTGTCAGTGTTCGAGTTGAAGTGATTTAAATCCATAGCAAAACAGCATCCAAAACACCTCAGACAATAGCAGGCTGAAAATGGGCTGACCACTGAAGGGAGGTAATGTAATGCAGAAAGGGGGGGAACCAGAATAAAAAAGTTGAACTGGGAAACAACCCAGATTAAAAAGAGGGTTGAATTCTATTTTAGTGCAGAATGACTTGGAGGACACCATGGTAAGCATGGATTAAAAGGAGAGTGTGGAAAGGGCCTATCTATGCAATACGAGTGGAAGTGTGGGACTGTATGTTACAAACAGAGAGCAAGTCAGTGTCCCATTGCAGACAGTGAAGTTTCCCAGATAGCCTTACGTTAGTGGTCTGTTCCAAGAGCGTGCTGGTTCTCCATATAAGTAAATGGCAAGCATGCTTTATCTGTACCAAACCAACCATGCATGTGTAACAATACATTCTGCCATTGTTTACTTATGGAGAGTGGCTGAATTGTGCCTATCAAACAATGAGTCACAGGAAACAGTCTAAAACAGTTTTGCCTAAAAGTAAATCCCATGTTATTCAATGGTGCTTACTGCCAGGAAAATGTCAGTTTGGTGTAGTGGTTAAGTGCGCGAACTCTAATCTGGGAGAATCGGGTTTGATTCCCCACTCCTCCACTTGCAGCTGCTGGATGACCTTGGGCAAGCCATAGTTCTGTCAGAGCTGTTCTCCCAAGGACAGTTCTGGAAAGAGAACTAATAAATAAATAAATAAAGCGCTCTCTCAGCCCCACCTACCTCACAGGGTGTTTGTTGTGTGAAGGGGAAGGGGAAGGAGTTTGTAAGCCGCTCTGACACCCCAAGTGAAGGGCAGAGTATAAATCCAATCTCCTCCTCCTCTTCCTCTTCTTCTTCCTCTTCCTCTTCTGGATCACAACCACAGCACTTGAATAAGATCAAGACTTGCTCCTAAGCAATGCCTCTATTTGTGACCCTGAAGTCTAACTGATGGGTAGATGAAAGACTGAAGAGGATGCTGGTGGCCATGTTAGAGATTGTGATGGCCACGGGAAGAACCTTTGGTATGTTGGTAGTAGCCCTCTAATTACTTTTCTTTTACTTTCATGACTTTGTCAATTATCTTGATTTAAGTGGAATAGATACTGGATGGATTGGATCATAACCATAACATAATAACCTTATGTGGCGTTTCTGCAAGTGTTTTGGGCTGTTGAGGTCCCTCTGCCACTATAACCCTTTAAGTTACTTCAGAAGGTTGTACATTCTCTAGAGGCTTTTCATGCACTTTATAGGCTTACAGAGTGCAACAACAACAACAAAAAGTTGTATGGTCATATATGAGAAAGTCTGTAATCTCTAAATAGGTTTATATGGTTTTCTTCCTCAGAAAAGAAAATATGTTTGTATTTCAGATATCCTTGATTTATGTGCTAATGTTCGTATTCCCACAAATATGTCAGTCAGCTACCTGTCAAAAACTAGCAGACCACTTAAAAGAGCACTTTCACCTTTAAAATATATCTTCTAACCATTCAAGGTAGTGCTGATTGAAAAAAGAAAACAGATTAGATTTTTTGATAATATAGGAAGGAAATATTATCACAGCTCCCAATCTTTTAACAGGGACTCCCAAACAGGGCAAACATTAAAGTCAAATAGAAATTCAATTACAGGAAGATTTTCAACTTGTCAAAAATAATTGCATTAATGTCAGCAATGCTAAATATTTTAAACAAAGTAACCATTGTAAAATGTCTGAGGGTGGGGGATGAAAGCTATTGCATACTATGCCTTGTAGCAGAGGCTGATTTTATTTGTTTTAAGTTCTGAGGCCAAAGTCCACAACGCTGTCCAAAACATTAGTTGCTTCAATAGAGCTCTTATCATATGTTGACCAGGAAATACTAATTATGATAAACCATTTCATTATCCCCAAAGTGAGATAAAAACTGTAGCATACATTAATACAGATAAAGCTGAGCTTGTGGAAAGAGAACTTTCTGTTTTTCATAGAATCACAGAGTTGGAAGGGATCTCCAGGGTCATCTAGTCCAACCCCCTGCACAATGCAGGAAATTCACAAATACCTCTCCCCACACTCCCAGTGACTGCTTTTCCATGCCCAGAAGATGACAAAAAAAATCCTCCAGGATCTCCAGCCAAACTGGCCTGGAGAAAAATTGCTTCCTGACCCCAAAGTGGTGATCAGCATTTCCCTGGGTGTGTAAGAAAGGGCCACAAGAACTAAGCACTGATACAACCTTTCCTGCCCTCCCGCTCATGATCTGCCATGTGCTGATTTCTTTTTGCCACTAGTTTAGATGGTGTGAAAAGGGATTAGATAAATTCATGCAGAACAGGCTCATCAATGGTCACTAGCCTTGGTGACTGAAGGGAACCTCCACACCCAGAAGCAATACATCTTCAAATACCAGCACAACATCAGGAGGAGAACTTGGCCTCCATGTTCTGATATGTGACTCTCCAGAGCAATTCGTTGGCCACTGTGTGAAACAGTATGCTGAACTACAAGCAACAGTAGAGTGATCCAGCAGGGCTCTTCTCATGCTGTTACACATTTGGTCACTAGACATTTGACTGCTTAAGGAGAGCTGGCTTGAAGCTACCAGCCAACAATGATCAACTGGTAGAGTTTTTCTTTTGCTTCTAATCCATGTAGTTTTTATTTGCACCCAAAATTCTAATGGATGCCCAATGGCACAAAAAACTAGGGATGAAGAACATAAGTGTTCAGAGATGTTCACATGTATCTATATATACACATACCTGTGCTCAGCATTCCTTGAGAATTGTTGTATCTCACTGAATTTTATCTGTGATGGTTATTTAAAATGCATATGTGAATGATAATATATTGAGAAGCTTGTTTCTCCTCCTCCTCCTCTTCTTCCTCCTATTACTACTTCTACTACCGCTAAAATGAACATAACACAGAGATAGATATATTACAATCCCCAGTGACACATTACTGTGTGCAAACATCTGAAAGTTTGTTCCCTCATGGTACACAGTTTATGGCTGGAAAGCATGAACTGGTCCTTGGTAGCTAATGTAAGAAGGTACAGGTGAATCCTGGGTCAGTAACTGGAGACAGTGGGGGGCGGGGGAAGCAACAGGAAAAGAAGACCCAACATGAGATGGATTGATCCAATAAAGGAAGCCTTGGCCCTCAGTTTGCAGTGCCTGAGCAAGGCTGTTAACAATAGGGTGTTTTGGAGGTCATTAATTCATAGAGTCACCATAAGTCAGAAGCGACTTGATGGCACTTAATACACACACACCACTGGAGACAGGAAGGGCAGGTGGGTATTGAACATTATACAATAGTGCAATTTGAATGGATCATGGCATTTTGCATCTAATCCAGAAGAGTCAAATTGTGTTGATGGAACTCCCTGTTTTTCTGTCCATGTTAGGCAATCATATATGAAAATGATCGCTTTAAAGAGAAAATTATGTTGATAGCACTCATATACAGGAAATATTTGAGAGTCTGATGCTCCATTTTTTTGCCTTATCATGACAGATAGATGGATCAGTAGGTTATCTACATCTTGGTTACAGTCTCATTAAATCTAATACTAAAGTCAAATTTCCCAGTCTCCCAAGTGGATCTGCCTTAAAAGGAAACATAGACATGATGATATTGGGATACCCAGGGCTTGTTTTGTAGAAAAAGCCCAGTGGGAACTCATTAGCATAATAGACCACACCCAACAGCAGAAACTCATTAGCATATTAGGCCACACCCCTGAAAGCACATCTCATTAGCATATTAGGCCACACCTCATGTTACCAGAAGTGCGATCATCCAGCCACACCCATCCTTTGCTTCTTGTTCTATTTGCCTTGTTTGTTGTCAAAACCCAGGGCTTTTTTGGTAGCAGGAACTCCTTTGCATGTTAGGCCACACACCCCTAATGTAGCCAGTCCTAATGAGTTTCTTCTGTTGGGTGTGGCCCATTATGCTAATGAGTTCCTGCTGGGTGTGGCCAACTCCATTCCTGTGTGTTCCTGCCCAAAAATAGCCCTGGGGATCCCCCTACAATCCAGGTATCTGAATGGAACATGAGCACTGTAAACCTTTGATTTGTATTGTTGTTTTGTGATCTCCAGACGCAAGCAATCTAGGAAGACACCTGAATACATAAGGGTGCCTTATACTACTGAATCAGATCATTGGTCCATCAAGGTCAGAATTGTCTACTTAGACTGGAAGCAGCTCCCCAGGGTCTCAGGCAGAGGTTTTTCACATCGCCTATTACCAGGTCCTTTAAACTGGAGATGCCAGAAACTGAACCCAAAACCCACTGAATTCAAAGCAGATGCTCTACCTCTGAGCCACTGCCACCCCCCAAGACCTTTCATTTGGGAACAACCAATGCTTCTGTCATGTGCTCCTCTGACTGAGCTGTGGGTGAGGGTCTTGTATCTTCCCACTGTGCAAAGGAATATATCAAGTTCATTACTAGGAGGTTTGCTTGGTTTTCAGAATTACAACAATTGCAAGGAGCACAACATTTTAAAAGAACCTCTTCCTAACAACTTAAAATTTATGGCTGTGGCTTACATAGTAGCTCAGCAGCTCACATATGGCTTATGTCAATGGCAGAAACCATGTTGTTTTCTAAATCACATTGATTTGTTATGTGGTACTGAAAGATCTTAAACAGAATCATTGTCCATAAATTATGGGATCTAGTCCTTGGCATTCTTATCTGTGCTTTAGATTCGTCAAAATGAGCCCGAGAGTCAAGTCTTCTACGTACACAATGCTACCAGTCAAAGAATGAGAACTAAGACTATTCAATTTCCTCCCTTTTTGGAGCAATGCCAAACTGACATTTTCCTTTCTGTTAGTCTTGGCAACAGGGAAAGAGAGGGGGAACCTTACTGCTCTGTTACTGATGGGTTTTTTATTTTGTTTTTATTAAAAATGTTGAAACATGGGCCCTATGTCAAGATTATTTTATTATTGAAGGCTGGGTGGAGTGAATGAATGAACTGGCAGCTGTTCAGAAAGCCATTAGCAGTACTGATAATGGTGAATCTTAGTCAGCCGCTACACTGCAGCAAAGTTTAATTGCAATAAATTTTGCCGCAGTTCAGTGACGGATGTGCACAGTTAATGAATCGGTGCAGACTCAAAGGTTAATCTTCTGGGAGGTAACAAGTTCTGCCCATCTGATATTGGAACCAAAATATGATATTTGTTAGTTACATGATGATATATTTTGGGCATGGAACAAAAAGAATGAGTTTTTATTGGCTGCAGATTTGTTAGGCCTTGAAGACCAAAATATTGAAAAAGCAACAGTCCTAATAGCAATACTTGAACCAAGTACAAAAACTGAACTATATTAGAGGTGAAATGTGACCCTCTGAATAAAATATATTGTTGAACATCAAAGGAGTTGCATGAGAAACAGAGTGTTCCATGAAGAAAGGCTCAGATGTGTGTCAGAAAGGCCTCATGCCACAAACAACTTTCTTCGCTGTCAAACTATTGAGGAATAAAAAATGGACAGTGTTTTCCTCAGGGCCAAAAAGACAAAGGGGTTAAGGCAACTTGAATGTGAGCAAATGTAAATACTGAGAACTTCTGAGTTCAGTTCTCAGTTTGTGGGGCCATTGACTGGAACAGGATTAGCGCTGCACTCTGTCTTAATACTTCATTGGAGCTGAATGCTACCATTGCCAGAAACAGAATATGGCATGAGGTAAATCATGGCCCACTGAGGATGACTGACCAATTTCATCCAATGCTTTTTGGTTGCTGTAGTTCTTGCAACCACTCTACACAGATCAGGTATACCCTAATTGTTAATATTAATGACACCTTAGCTGCCACATTGTGAATTTAAACTATAGTTTTGGTTTAGAAGGAACCTGGTGAGGGAAGCATACTGTGCATGACTGAAGCCAGTACACTCCTGGCATATGGACTGTGTATGATTATACTGGAAAGAAATCTCATTCTCAGTTCAGAACCATGGTAGAAAACTCCTTTACATTTTCCCTACTTTTTAATATAGGGTCCAGATTTGAGTAACAAATGCCTAGGACTGGCATCACAACTAGATGAACTTGTACAGCAGGCCATAGTGGCCAGAATATATCTATATATCTCTCTATATATATTTAGCAGTAACAGATAGAAATAATTTCTCTTTCCCACGTTGCCATGTCTGTTTCAGATGTTCAAGAACATTTGGGGGAAAGAGAGGGTGGAGAAAAAAGTGGCAAAGCTCTTATATTATTACAGCTCCTTCACAGGGTAGTCCTGTGATCAATTGCCAGTATACCACCACTGCATTACAGTGGTGGCATATCTTCTGCAATTGCCCCCTTCACAGTCCAGTCAGTTAGCCTGGGGATAAATGCTGCCAGTGGATGAAGTGGGACATCCAGGGACAATTTGAGGGGCATTCTACTTCATCTTACTATGTGTCATGAGCTGCCCAAGTCAGAACTGGGAATCCATAGATCTACAGATCTACACATGTTGCCACTGACTGGACCAGCCTTGAATAAAACAGGGGTACCCTGTTCAGTGGCAGGGTCAAAGATCAAGCCTGGGGTAAAAGAGTGGCCTATATGTCTGTACGACTATATAATTTTTGATAAAAGAGCGGATGTCAAGAGGGTAAATGAGTATCCTATGTTTAAGTCAAACTTCTTGGATAAGTGGTTCCTGGTAATGGAGAAACTTTTAAAGAATATAGATTCCCCGTATTCCTTTAGCGATCATCGTTATTTCAAATTTATTTCATTAATGGAATTATTAAGTTTTGTATAAGGTAGTATTGAAGTTTGTCTTGTAGTACAGGTATTTCAACTCTTTTGTTGTTGATGTTTTGTTGATGTTCTGTTACTGGTTGATGTTTTGTCACTGGCTGATGTTATTTTTGAATATTTTTCTTAATAAAATATTATTATTATTTTTTTAAAAAGATCAAGGCTGAGGTTGAAATTTATGCCTTTTTAAATAGCTCTGTGTGTAATATCATAAACTACTTTTGAAAGACACCTCAGTTACAAAGTAGTTCTGCATGGTCACCTCAGTGGTGGGGGTGGTCCTTGAGGGGAAAAAAAGTCTGAACCTCACTGAGACGCAGAAAAATTCAAAATACATTTTATGAATGCCCAAATATTGATATTAATTTGCATTCTTTTGGAAATGCCTATGTGAATGATGACAATTGTGTTTAGATGATTATCATCAAATGTTTCTTTGAGTTTTTAGAATTTCGTTGGGATGGTCTTCATGGACATGCCGAAGTTGACACTTGCCAGATTTTGGACAATTGTTGCAGTATACTTTTTGATCACTCTGTATATATTCATTTGTCTATATTCTGTGTACAGTTTTAGAATATTCTGTGTACAGTTTTTTTTCTTTTTCTTTTAAAATTTTATTTGTAATGGGCTTTTGCAATACTTTCTGTTTTGAGGTGGTTGTGAGGATGCCCTGTATATCAACCATTCTGGAATTAATCTAATCAAGGATTACATTAATCTCTGATAAACTTTGAAATAGTTTTACAGCCAATTTATGCAAAGGATCTCTTATCAAAGTTAGAAGACTGGGTTTCTGAATATGATTTATTAGCCCCAGAACAAATTGGATTCAGGTCAGGCCATTCAACTTCAGGTCACTGCTTTCTACTGCAACATTTTATCAATAAATATCCAAGCAACTGTATGTTGCATTTATTGACCTTAAAGCTGCTTTCAATTCCATCCCAAGGCAGCAACTATAGGATAAATTAAGTAAATCAAATATTGACAGCAGGCTATTGGATCGAATTGAACCCCTTCATAAAATACCACTCTTAAAGTCAGATTAGGAATCCACAGCCAATTGTCCAACCCAATTCCAACTTCAAAAGATGTATGCCAGGGCTGTATCCTGGTGCCTCTGCTCTTTAATCTGTATATAAATGATTTGGTTTAACACTTGTCAGGAACACAATACCTCCCAGTAAGGCCTGAAGGGAAAACTATCAATACTTCTTTATGCCGATGACACAGTACTCATATCCCATACACAAGTTGGCCTTAGAAGGCTTTCAAAACAGTTTAGCTATTATTGTCAAAATAATCTACTAAACGTTAACTATGACAAAACTAAGATAATAGTTTTTAGTAAAAAACCTCACTTTCATAAATGGATCACGGATGAGAATTCATTAGAGCAAATGTCTTCCTTTAAATATCTCAGGGTAGTTTTCCATAGTTCTGGCTCCTGGTCAGCACATATTGAATATGTATGAAGAAATTTGAAAAGGTTGTGTTTGGCATTCCTAGATTTTACAGAACAAGAGGAGGCTGTCTGGTACCCCCAGTGTTAGAAATTTATAAGACCAAAGTATTACCACAGATGTTGCATGGAGCCCCAGTTTGGAGGTCCAGAAATTTATGATCACGGAAATAATCTGGAATAAATTTACCTGTATGCTATTCGCAATCCCCAGTTCTACACCAGCAGTTATAGCTAGATCTGAGTCAGCCTGCTGCCACTATTGCCCTCTGTCCACAGGACTGCCATTAATTTTTGGCTGGAAATTCTGTTTGGCTTAAACTCAAGGTTTTTAACCTTGGCCTATGAGGAAGGGAGAGTCAAACAAGTTGTCAACACATATTAAGTTCAGTAGCCTAATCTGGATTTTCAGAAGATTATTTAAGAGGGCTTTGTTTATCCATGGAAAAACAACCAATAAAACAAAGATTGCTGGGCATAAATGCTCAGATGGACACTACACTTCTAGATATCCTGAGAACAGCTCCCATTTAAACAACTTGTATCTTCTCCTTTAACTCTTCCATCTTACTTTACTGATCTATCAAATTTTGAGTATAGGAAAGCATTCACTAAAGCATGATTGGATATCTTACAATTGGCAGTACTAAGAGGCTGCCACAACCAGATTCCATATAACGAACATGTCTGCCCCATGATCAAAAATCTATCAAGGATTTAGGCCATGTAGTCTCCTGCTGGCCAAGATTCACACTAGAAGGCAAGAGATATCTTGGGAATATTTTTTCAGGATACCAAGGAAGAATGTACAACAAAAGACTAAAACTGCTTGCTGATAAAAGTAAATGGGTAGCAACAGAAATGGCCACATTTATCGCTTTCATCAAAACCATCTAATGTTAGTGTGGCTGATGGATAAGATACATATTACACTTACTGATTGATTCATTGTTCAGTTTTAAATGGCTAACTTGATTTTAGTGATTGTGGGAAGGTAACAGCATTCCATGCGCATCGGCATTTAGTCATGCCAGCCAAATGACCATGAAAAAAGACTTCTGATGGCTCTGGCTCTTCCACTTGGAAATAGAGATGAACATTGCCCTCTAGAGTCAGATTCAACTGGCTTTCAAGCAAGGGAAACCTTTACCTTTACCTTATACATTTTAAATGGATACTAAGAATTTTTAATTGGTATTGTGCTTACTGGATTGAATTTTATCTTTACACTGTTCTTGGTGCTGTTTGCTAAGGCCATGAGCTAATGCAATAAAGATGATGATGATGATGAACACACTGCATACAGTCTTAGAACACACATCTTTGTGTTACCCAAGTAGGCTCTCTCTTATTTAATTGGGGAAATTGGCTTAATTTAAGGCAGTGAGAGGGGGCAACTGGTAATCTCCACCTATGTATGTCAGGATTTTTCCCTTAGAGAACTCTCAGAAATAAACCAGCCAGGTGTTCAACTGGAAGATGTTTTATTGAAAAATAATAAAAGAGTAAAGCACACATTTAAAACACACAAACTAGGTAATAGAAAATCATGAAGAAGTGGGGAAAGGTTCCAAGAGGTTATATGTATCAATCTAGAAGATCAAGGTCCATGGAGAAGGTGTGAAACAGCCAGCATTTCATGAAGTGAAGATGAGAGGGGGTCCACACAAAAGGGGGGGTGGGAGGTAGGCTCCAAGAACACCCCCCCTATGGAACAGTATACTGTATTTATAGGAAAATTGTTTCCAGGGGTTATATTGAAGTGACTGCCTCAAAACAATGATGATGGTTTTCCCAGGGATGAAACAAAGGTCTTAGGAAACTTTGATGAGATGAACTAAAGGTGTTAATGTTCCTTGATAACCCTTTTGAGTACCAGACAAGAAGACTATCAAGTTGTATGAATATTGCATAATTCAGGTGAATGGGTAAGGGGGAAACATGACTGGATGTGAATGAGGTTAATTCAAGATGAGGTGCTGTTTAAACCATGTATTTCTTTAGGGTGGGGAGGAAGGTTGATAGCTGGTCAACCTTTATGATTCATCTACAAAATAGTTTCCTACGCCCTTACCTGGCTGGCTTTCATTTTTTGTGTTTCGGATCCATTTTATTTTCGTTTCCATGTATAGGCCAGGAAGTGCCCTGCACCTATGATTTTGGGATGATATTTTAAGAAAAAAATTTATCTCTCTTTCTAACTGCAAACAGCTCCCTCTGCATGGGAAGGGGTCTGACTGCTAACACTGCTGACTGCTAACATTTGGTTGTTAACGAATTGTTAATGAAAGCAACATATTTTGGTAATTTACCACACAAGGTCTCAAAAAATATGTTCCTTCTATGCCAACAACTAAATATCCCACATTGTTAGTTTTTTCTCTTATAGCGATTTCATAAGAATGATAAAATATATCACAAAGATATTGTCAGTTGTGCAAAAAAGCATTGATGAATAGCAGCCACTGAAATGTCAGAAAACCCAACTCTCTACCAAGCCATAGTCTAAAGAGCGTACATGCAGGTGGATGGCAGGGCACTGGCAGGTCTCAAGCAAGGACTGCATCTTGAGGGGGGAAGCATCCCAGGTGGCCTTGACAGTGCTCCCCGGCCCCTAAGCATCCTTCACCTCCAGGTGAAGTGTGTGCACCAGGCAGACAATGCCCTTGAGGCATACAGCCTTCACTCCTGCCAGGATGTTGGGGTTGGCATCTCTGACCATGTAGCCACAGACAATGTTGCCATGCCCACCCACTCCCTCAGGCTACTCTGCATCACACAGCAGCAACATTTTGTGCCATGTGATCTGCATTCATCCCCTGCACATGGAGTAGAACCACTTTATAGCCTGCTGGCAGGATTGCCCCTCCTAGCGCCTGGGCCATGCTCTGACCATCTTGCTGGTTTCTCCAGAGGTCTGTTGTGAAGTACAAAGTTTTGACTTGCACTCTGGAGACATTAGCCTTGATCACTGCCACTGCAGGCAGTGAAAGGCTATGTCCTCCATGAGGGAGAAGGGTTGGTCATCCACAGCAATCATCTCACTGCCAATGAGGTGAGTGATTGCTTTCTGGGCCCTCCTCATGGCCCTTTTGACCTCTTGGTGGGTGGCCCACCTTGATGTCCCACTCATGGCAACCTGAGTGCAGGGAGCCTTTCTTGGAGGGGCCTCCTGCTCTCCCTCTGCTTTTCCCTGCTGAAAAGGAGTGGCCCTCTTCTTGCTCCCACTGGCTACTACTCTTTCTTCCAGCAGCAACATAGCTGGGGGCACCCTTTGCAAGTGTCTGTGGACCACAGAGGAGGACATGTGTTGGAGTGGGTTTCCACCCCTCCACACACGGGTGTAGCACACTTAGCACTCTGCCACACAGGGGTCACTAGGGGTGTGTGTGGAAATGTTTCCAAAATGTGGGCTGGGAATGGGGGCCCAGTATTGAAGAAGGTGGGAGGCAAATCTGCTTTCTGGAACTGGGCTGAGGAGCAACAACTTGAGGCAGGAGCAGCAACAGGGAGTTGGGATGTGGAAGGGGAGGATGCTTTCCTTGCACCCTCTGAATCACTGCTGTCAGAGTGCTCCTCTTCAAAGACTGTTAGCAACTGCTGGTGTCTCTGGGCAGTGCTAACAACTCTTTTGCCTTTGTGGAGAGGCCCAGGGGAAGGAGGCTCCAAGACTCCCTAACTGGCAAAGGCCAGGCTCCAGTGGGCTGGCAGGATGGGTTTGGTGCCTGGGGATGGGGGCCTGTGGTATGCAGGGAGTGGAGGACCTCCTCCCCCCATGACAAGCAGTCTTTGCACCCACTTTCACCCTCATGGCAGACAGTGGTGTTCACACTCAGGAGGGGTGAGAGGGTATAAGTGGGGGAGACCTATTTTAAGCGTCCATAACTGGTGTTAGCCCCAACGCCATTATGGGGCTTTACTATGGACTGTTTGCTGTTGCCACATGGTCTGTGTACTTGCTAGACTGTAAAATGGATGCCAAAGGAGAAACCCATAGGGAAAGAAAAAGCTGTCTTTTTACTCTGAAGGACTCCATTGCATACCTGCCGCATGTCACATACACAGATTAAGGGCCATACAGCAGACAAAGGACTTTTCCTCTGCAAGTCGTTTGCATGATGAGATTAAGTCCTTCCCCACCCCAGGCATACACATAAACAATACCAGAGCCATCAACTACCTGGAGAAACCATCTGCCTGCCAGCCAGCTTCCTCTGCCCAGCCCCCAGGTATCCAACGGACGGAGTAGCCAATAAGATTTGAAATTGACACTGACACCACCGGCTGGGAGGGTCAGTAGGTGTACACCGCCTGGCCTTCCACGCCTAGCACCCAAGACGCTATAATAACGCGATCTCTGGGTTAGCTAAAAAAAAAAGAAAAGAACGCTGCTTATCCTCACCCTGCTGCTGCTGAAACCACGACCTCTGTCTGTCTGCTTTATCCTCTTATGCCCTCATCTTGTACCCGAACCCTTGCCTCGCTTCGTTCCAGTCGGCCACTGGAATTATACACGTGTTGCTAGCTGGTCTAGACCGCGTGTCCCTTCTTCCACCCTTCCTACCCTACCTTACCCCACTCGCTGGAAGCTTAGGAGCCGCGCCTTGGAGGTAAATATTGCCCTCAACGAAACCAACGATAACCTGCTCATGCAACTGTGCTTTATCTATCTTTTATTCTTAGACCTTGAATGTATGTGTGTGTGAATTGTATTTGTCGAGTGTAACTGTTATTGGCTTTATTTAAGTAAACTAAATATTATTCTGAGTCCTGTCTCTCGCCTCTTCACTGGGAAGTCTCCGCGGCAGCCCATTCCTCGTAGACATAGACCAAAAGATCCCGAAATTACCTGTGGCGAAGTGCTTCAACCCTAGAGAGCATTTCACCCAACAGAAGTGGGGGCTCGCCCGGGATTGGTCCTGCTTGTCTGAATGAGCACGAGTGTCAACACGTGCCTCATTCTGACAACCAGACGTAAGGAAGAAACTGCTGCGAACTTCCAGTGAAGAGCGAAGAAGCTCAGAACATTGCACACACACACGTGTGAGTGAAAGCTCTTGTGCGCTTGGCTCTAGTGAGCACTTTATTGTGGGAGGCTTTTTCCCCTTCTCTCCTTCAGGTGGAGGTTCTGTGCCATAAGCACTAAGGAACCTTCAGGGTAGCCGCCCCGAGCCCACGGCGAGGTCTAGCCGCTATAACCCGTGGTAGCTCGAACGCAAGGGCCCTCCCACTCGAAGTCCCAAAGGCTATCTCGAAGCCTATCTTTCGGTCTATCTTGCGGGTGGGAACCGAGAACGACAGTGTAGGGTGTTAGGAATTGCACTACACTGCACCGCAACACACCACCCCACGCAGGCAGCCATAACCGAAAACTAAGAGGAGCCGCAGCAAAGTCTTAAAAATCCTCCAGAGACGTCTGGAAGCCCATTTCCCCATCCCTCTCAGCTTTGATCGGCAGAGCGTAGAGTTAAAGTGAGCAAAGAGGTCCGCTCGCTGGAGTCCGCTCGCTCGAGAGATGGGTCACAAAGAAGGGTTTAAACCCTTGGGCACCTCAAGCTTTTAAGAAGGAGAACCCTCTCCAGGCCGCTCGAGACGCCTACCAAGCGTACTGCGAGCAGAAACATAGAAACACGGCTGCTAAAGACCGGGCCGGTGCATGGGCATTTCTGCTAGCGCTACAGGAATCCCAGGCCACCATTCAGCGGCTAAAACAAGAACTAGATGGGAAAACGGCCCAGATCAATGAGCTCAAGGAAGCAAATCAACGGGAGATAGAGCAAAACTCCCAGAACTTTTAAACTAAAATTAAGGCCATCAAAGAGGCACACCGGAGAGAATTACAGGAGAAAGAAGAAGAAGTTAGTGCCATGTGTGACAAACTTGATAGGACGGAGACCGAGCTGGCAATAGCTCGCAAAGAGATTGATTCCCTTAAAGAGGGACATCAAAATGATGTGGAGGCTCTAGTGGAGCAACAAGAAGAGGAGTTAGTTCACATGAGGACAGAGAGGATGAACCTCATGCTGGAAAAGGCAGGGCTTGCTAGCTCAGCCCAAGAGGCAAAGAAAGCTGCCACGCAGGCATTAGAAAGGGCAGCCAAGGCAGAGGCGGAGGTCGCCAGACTTTCTGACGACCTCGCAACTGCCCGAAAAGTGGCTCGCTACCTAGCCGATCAGGCAAAGGAGCGATACGTCCAGGCCAACCATGAGGCGTGCCACAAAGAAATCAGAAAACTCCGAGAGAAGCTCGGCATTAGAGAGGCGGTCATCAGTACAATTCACCCAGGAGGTCTTAGGGACCCAGAGGACACTGAGGGTGAGGATGTACCTACTGGTCATTCCTCGGCCCCAGCCCTGGAAACCTCTAACTCATGCCCGGTGAATCCTGTAATGACCAGGGAGCAAACCACTAGAGTGGGTAATAATACCACGGTGAAAGTTATCACCGAATCTCGGGTGTGGAAGCCGGAGGAAGCTAAGGCCATTGCCGACCAGGTCGGCCCCCTCAACAAGGACAATGTTTTAAACTGGCTGGCAACGGTAGCCACCGCCTATGGCAGCCTGAATGGCGAAGACCTCTCGGTCGTAGCCAGAAGGTGTGCTACAGGGGTCGATGTGACGACCATTAACGCAGCCATAGCCGCCAAAATGTTGAACAAAGAAGACCAGTATACCTGGATGCGGGGAGTCTTAGAGCATCTCACCCCTGACCGGTCATTGGAGGCACATTTTGTGATGGACCAACAAGGGCCAAATGAGGACCCCGAGATTTATATCATGAGAAAACAACTATTAGGCATTTTATCTGAAAAAGTAGATCTGGACGATGATGGAATCCCAGACTATAATGACATTGCATTCAAAGATGCATTGCTAAAAGGTTTCAACCCCCCAACTCAACTGGCATTAAACATAGACGTCCCCACAGATATGGATTGGGACCCACTACTGATTAAGATCAGGAGAGTGGCCACGTTGCTGAGAAGCACAGGTGCCATAAAAGTCCCCAAGGCACCCAGAAAGCCTAAAGAAAAATACAAAGAGGAAGAAGAGCTAATACAGAGCATTACATATGCTAACAATGGCCCACATTCGCAGTACAATGTGGCGCAACCCCAGCAGGGTCAGAATTATAATGCTCAGCAGAACTACCAGCAACCTTACATGTACCATAATAATGGCAACTATAATGGGAATTATAGATGCAATAACCGTGGACGAGGCGGTTACAGAGGGAGATACCGGGGTACTAACCGGAACAACCCGGCACCTGCCCAAGCAAATTGGCAGCCCGCCCAGCCATCAGCTCCGCAAATGCCACCCCAGAATGCCCCACAACAAGCTGGACCCGTAAACGGGCAACCAGTACAAAATCCCCAACAGCCTCCCGGCCCCAATGGACTGCGGAAGGACTGGCACCAAGGGGGGGGGCAATACATGGATGAGCTACGATGGAATGCCTGGATGGAATTAAAAGAGAGAGGGTTCGACATGAACCAATTCGATAAACAGCCAAATGCAGCGCTCTTCAGGGCTCTAGCCGACAGCGAGTCGCAAAACAGCGCCCCCATGGCTCCTGTAGTTACAACTAAGGAAGTCACCACAGCACCCGACCAGTCTCTCCGCTAGGGATGCCCGGAGCCCCGTATACTTCCGCAAGGAGCACTGGCGCAGCTTCAGCTGGACTCCTGGGGAAGACCGACAGTCCTAGCAGGCATAGGGGCTCCCGGGAAAATTAAAAAGCCTGCAACTCTTTTAGTGGATACTGGAGCATCAACTACGGTTTTGCACCCCAATTTTGCTAGGGAGGGTCAGCCTACACGGGACACCGTCTCTCTCCAAGGGTTTGCCGGAGGCAATCATACTGCTACGGTATGGAAAGGTATTCCCTTAACTGTGGGAAAACTTTCCACCAAGGTGGTTGCCTGCGACAATCAGGGAGAAGATGATGGGATTCTAGGAGCCAATTTCTTTCGCGACCATGGGGTAACAATTGATTTAGCCAATGGTCTCCTGTGGAAAGTTCCAGGGGGCCCTGACTTTATCAATGCTATCCATAGGTGCGCAGCCCTAAAAGCCCCACTACCCGTGTACACAGTGCAAACGGACCCTTGGGTGCAGGAATTCCCAGAGGTTTGGATTTCTGACAAAGCGGAGTGCGGCACAGTTAAAAATGCCTGCGTGCTTATCGAAGGCAAAGACCCCCCGCCACAAAAACAATATCGCTATCCGATAGAGGCAGAAATTGGAATAGCCAAGACCATCGAAGGTCTCATCAAATGGAATGTAATTAGTACCATGCAGTCCATCTGCAATGCTCCCCTGTGGCCCGTTCTTAAAGCGGACGGAGTCACATGGAGGATGACGGTCGACTTCAGAGCCTTAAACTCAGCAACGCCCCCGGTGGCACCACTTGTAGCAAAGTACAGTGAATGGACTAACCGCACCCTGAAGGAGGCCCTTCGGAAGATGGTGTGGTCCACTGGAAAGGATTGGGTCAACAAGCTCCCCATAATTTTGATGGCAATTAGAGGCACAACAGCCAAACATGGGTATTCACCGCACATGGTGATGACCGGTCGGAAAATGCGTCTCCCAGAAGCCTTCTGGATGGAATCCGACATGCCGGCCGACATAGAGCCCAAGGTGGCAAACGACCTGTGGGTCGGAGAGCTGTTGCGTGAACTGCTGCACATACATTTACACGTTGCCAAAATGCTCGGCTACAGCCAACTGGCAGTCGACAAAAAGCTAGGATGGGTGCGCAACCCCCAGGTATGGGACCCAGGGCAAGAGGTTATGTACCGCAAGTTCTCCCGTAAGCAGCATGCCCTCACCGCTAAGTGGGCAGGTCCGGTCCCCATAGTAGAGCGAATTAGCCCCGCCGTGTACAAAGTAGCGATCCCACGAAAGGGCGGGGACACATGGAACAAGTTCTTCCACTGCTCACAATTAAAAATCTGGAAAGGAGACCTGCAAAGCCGCCCACCAGCTAAACCACCAGATAAACCACTGGCTCCTCTCACTACCGCTCCTCAGCCCCTGCCGATCCGACAAATCTCGCTGCCCCTGCCTGACTCAGAAAACCCGCGCCAGTACGTGCTGGCAGACACCTTCTTTGCTGATTTAGAAGAGACGCTAACCAGCACCCTCCGGGATCCTGGTTAGCGAGGGGGAGAGAGAGAGAGATTTGTCCACATGGAAACTGTAAAATGCATTTGTGTTGCCCCACTGTTATGGTTACATGGAAAGTTTAAAAGGCCCTATGGCGCCAATGCTATTTTTCATAGCCGCCCAGGTTACTTGTTACTCGGATTATACGGCCCGGAACAGAAAGTTCCTAGGGTAGGTGAGATGGTAGCAATGGAATAAAGCCAGAGAGAATTTCGAGGCCTGGAAAGCTACATTGTGTCTAGAACACCAAGCCTGCCATAAGAAGGCAGAAGCACCAGACTCGACCCCAGCAGGGGATTTTTGCGAAAATGTTTCTTTTTAGCTCAGGAAGTCATAACCCTTCCACCTCTCGGTCTATGCCATGCCAGTCCTTTAATCTGGGTCGACCATGGCATAATCGAGAAGGAGGTGCAATTTACGCACTGCGTTTTCTCCCCCCCCGTTTTTTGTTTTTGTCCTTCCCGAGGTGAGGTTGCATAATCTACTTTCTTACAGAAATACAACAATGAACAAGACTCCACGGTTCTCGAGAGGAGTAAGTATTATGGAAATGGCATGTGCTTTGTTATTGTTGGGAATGTTAGGACTAGGGGAAATGCAAGTCAACCAGTCCAGAACAGACGTTACTCCAGTGGAACTGCATAGGAAAAGGTGTAGATTTAAACATAACTTGCCTAGAGGATGGACTAACCCCGGCTACACGTATAGAGTCAGAAGGCTTCGTGTATGCCACATCCATGGAAGATTTTATGGAAGACTGCCTTCCACCCAATATGGTTAATTGTACTCGGAAGAAACCTAAAAATGCTATTTGGATATGCCCGTCAGAAGGAGACTTAAGAGAAAGGCTCATTATGCTCCTATGCGGTGGCAAAATTCCGAAAACAGAAAAATCCACATTCGAGACAGCCATAGTTTCGGCTGCGGTGTGGAATATAGGTGACCCTCTCCAGATCATTTTAACCATTGGGACCAACAAAGGATTGTTGACAAAAACAGATCTGGCAGTTATGCTAATAGATCCACAGGAGAAGCAGCAGATATTCCACTTGGAGAACTGGACTCAGACTGGGGCATGGATGCGTCCATGATGTCCATAAAAGGACCCCCGAATGGATGGTTGACTTGAACAACACCCCATGTAAACCCATTTTTATGGAACGTGCCTATGACACCTTAGGACTTTTAGTGATTAGCACAAGGCACTTGGAAGGGAATTACACACTCACCCTAGAGCACTGGAACACCAGCATCACTTTCGACCCACTCATACAGAACCTAGAGAGTCTCGCTAACCTACGAGACCCTGTGGTAGGATCACACACTGTTAAGTACCAACAATCAGAGCAGGTACTTATACGGCCGCAAATGCATGTTAGGAAAATCATTATAAATATGAAAAATCTAGAGGTTGCCCCAAATTCGGATAAAGCCACCTGGACACAAAAGTTATGTGCCCAATACCTCCAGCCGTTCAAACAAGGCTGGGAGAACTGGCTTACCCTGTGGCAAACCCAAGACATATCAGCGAGGCGTAAGAGAAGCGCCGCTGACTGGCTGGCACCCATAGGAACTGGGACTGCAGTCTTAAATTCGGCTAATCTAGAAATCTTAGCTAATAAGGTTTCGCGGGTAGGGTCAGACCTATACAATCTGGCCATACCCATGTCTCAATCCTTTCATGCATTGGCAGATCTACCACATCGCACTAATCCACTCCTAATCAAATGGGAGCACATCATGGAGCACGATTTCTATACCCTGGTCAAAGGCATCCAGTCTCTCCAAAGAAACATCTCATACGCGCTGGCATGCACACAAATGCAGGCTATGAATGTAATCACTGCCACTAGCATAGTAACGCAAGCTATGGCAGGGGAGATCCCATTAGAAATCCGGGGACTCCTACACAGAAAGGTGACCGAGGGAGAAGCCAGGTTAGCAGACTGGTGGACCCTCGCAAATGCTACATATGCACCAAACACACACACGCTGACCCTGATCATAGTCACAGCAAGCGCCAAGGAAAGCTTCCACATACATCCAGTGGTCCCCTTTGGTCTGCAAGTCGATAGACGCACAGTGTTGTATGCCAGGAACAGCCAGAGGTGGGCTAGAGTCACTTCTGACGGCTGGCAAACTATCAACGTCGAAGGCTGCAGACACAAGGAAACCCTGGGATTCATCTGCGAGGATGAGGCGCTGGAGGAACACCACCCCTGTGTGGCTCCCCTTAAGGGAACTGACGACATCTGTCAGTTTGAGGCTGCAGAGGAAACCTCATCAGCAGTAGTGTACATTGGCAAAGCCTGCGTGTGCATTCGCACCCACTGCTCTTTCATCTGCATCAATGCACAACACATTCAGCCGATGCTTCCTAAAATCAATAGGTGCTTTTGCCAAGTATTTGCAGTGGAGGGCTGCGATTTCCAATTTGAACCCCCTGTTTGGGTCAAGCAGGAGATGCAGTTCTCCCCGGAGCTATACGACACCATCATGCCTATACCACTAGGGATAGGTCTGGAAGTCATCCAGGAACTGTTGAGGCACCCAGAGCTGCGCCGCAAATTAAAAGAACTAGAAGCCACTGGAGAGAACGCCACTTTATTGGTAGCGCACAATGGAGCAGAAATTGCAAACTTGGCCATTGACATTCAGAAATCATCCCATTACTCCTGGTGGGAATCTCTTTTTGGTTGGTCTGAAACTTCGAATGGAATATTAAATATTATGCTCCACCCCATAGTAATAATAGTGGCCATTCAACTGCTATGCATACTTGCGATAATAGCAGTAGGACTATGGGGCCGGTCCCAAGTCAAACAAATCCATAAGATGACTTCGCAGCTGTACCCACTAGCCATTGCGCTCCAACCGCAACCCAATCCACCTCACCTCTAATAAAAGGATCATTTGTTCCTGTGTATTGTCTACCCCTCCCTCTTTCTCCTCGCGTTTTATGTTATGATTTTGTTTCTGCGCTCTTCTCCCGCCTGCAAAAGGTGCAAGAGAGAGAGAGCCCACTAGCCAATGTTTCCAGCTTTCTATTTTTCTATTTTTGTAAACCAGAAAAGGGAGGGCTGAAAAGCCCGCGGTAGCTGGGGAATCGAACCGAGAGTCATGTACAAGATCCTTTTTGCACAAGTTGTTTAATGGCTGGGGTGAGAGATGGGCAAGTTCTGGGGCTCGAGGAACTGCCCGCTGCCACTCGGATGTGCCATTTCTCCCTCCGTCACACTGGCGGACGGGAATGCCCGAGGGCTCCCGGCCTGGTGCGCCACGGCACCGCCTTGCCCAAACAAGCCTGACTTTTGGAAGCCCGATGTTTTGAGTGGCTTCCCGGTCTCTAGGAGGGAACATGGCAACCAAGCTACCACTACCCATTGGTTGTCCAGCCTAGCCAACTCCCATTTGACTCTCCGATTCGCCCCTCCAAATTATTTTTGATTTTTAGCAATTTTATGTGTGCCGCAACAGCCAAGTACCCATCAGGCTTTGCGATACTGATTTGCACACCGGGACCCCCGACCATGAATTATTCAGCCCAGGAACAAGCCACTCCATATGTGGAGGGGCCTTGGAAGAGTCCATTCTCGGACTAGCCCAAAGCGAGAAGGGGGCATCCCGCAACGTTTTGTTTTTCCTTTTGTTTTTATTTTTATTCCATCCTTTTGTCCACCATAGTGGGGAGCCCTGTCAAAGCCCCATGGGGGCTCCCCCAGTCAAAAGAGGAACGATCAACGGTCGTCCCTCCGGAACCAGGTCTCACGACCACTCATATGGCTCCCAATTCTATCTCATTCACGGCCATCGCCGCGAGCGCAGACCCAGGCTTCCTTGCGCTCTAGGGGGGTGGTAATGCAAAATCGGCAGCCTCCAAATTGCTCTGAGGCTGGCCGAAAACGCCCGATGCCGGCGGCTCCAGTCTGGCTGAACCACCAGGGCTTGACTTCTTCCCCCCCTCTCGTTCGTTTAAAGATTGGCTGTCGCTATCCAGCCGCTCAAACCTCCCTTCCACCCTGGGAACTAGGGAGGGTTTCTCAACTAATCATGTGCTTAATCTTTCAAGCTCGGGACTGTACGGAGCCCTCGGAGGACGCCGATATTGACTCGGCCGAGTCCTGCTTCTAACCTCAGAGCCCGAAACAGCACGCCTGCTCACACGCCTGGCGGTCCCGCCGTTGGTCCGCCTCCGGGAAGATGGACCAGGATCGCATGGCAGCAAAGCCTCATTTATGGACTTTTCTTATGCCTAGCCAGCATCCTGACGGTTGCCATCCTGACAGAAGCTGCCCCAAAGCTTACCCCGGGAGCACTGAGAAGGACATTTATCCACCTAGCCCTCCGCTTTTGCAAATGCGTGGAGGACAAGATAGCGCATGAACCCTTATGAACTGTTTTCCTTTTTGTTTTCAAGTAGTGTGTGCTTGTTTGTTTTATAAGTTAACACTGTGAAGTTAGTCTAATAGGCGTGTGTAGTTTTCGTTTGATATGTTTTCTTAGGATGTTTTCTTTATTTAGGTTTAATTTAAGGTTGATGTTTTAAATATACTGTGCCTTGCCATATTTACCTCTAACGGCAGAAGCCACTTCCAGCCAACGCCAATTAGGCGTAGATTAGCTACTCTTACTGGCATGCATTACACACAACACCAGAGTAGATTTGATATCTGGGTGGCAATGGTAACCAGATGACATCGCCTGTTTGCCTGCCTGCTGCCGCTACCAGAGGACCAGACGCTGATGCCAGAGGACCAGACGCTGACCAGATGTGGAGGCCAACGGAATCCTGAGACGACCGCCGACGTTTCCATCGAAGTGTGTATGTGCAGACGATGTCATCTGACGCTGCCACATCTGCAAGGGGGGATATGTTAGCCCCAACGCCATTATGGGGCTTTACTATGGACTGTTTGCTGTTGCTACATGGTCTGTGTACTTGCTAGACTGTAAAATGGATGCCAAAGGAGAAACCCATAGGGAAAGAAAAAGCTGTCTTTTTACTCTGAAGGACTCCATTGCATACTTGCCGCATGTCACATACACAGATTAAGGGCCATACAGCAGACAAAGGACTTTTCCTCTGCAAGTCGTTTGCATGATGAGATTAAGTCCTTCCCCATCCCAGGCATACACATAAACAATACCAGAGCCATCAACTACCTGGAGAAACCATCTGCCTGCCAGCCAGCTTCCTCTGCCCAGCCCCCAGGTATCCAACGGACGGAGTAGCCAATAAGATTTGAAATTGACACTGACACTGCCGGCTGGGAGGGTCAGTAGGTGTACACCGCCTGGCCTTCCACGCCTAGCACCCAAGACGCTATAATAACACGATCTCTGGGTTAGCTAAAAAAAAAAGAAAAGAACGCTGCTTATCCTCACCCTGCTGCTGCTGAAACCACGACCTCTGTCTGTCTGCTTTATCCTCTTATGCCCTCATCTTGTACCCGAACCCTTGCCTCGCTTCGTTCCAGTCGGCCGCTGGAATTATACACGTGTTGCTAGCTGGTCTAGACCGCGTGTCCCTTCTTCCACCCTTCCTACCCTACCTTACCCCACTCGCTGGAAGCTTAGGAGCCGCGCCTTGGAGGTAAATATTGCCCTCAACGAAACCAACGATAACCTGCTCATGCAACTGTGCTTTATCTATCTTTTATTCTTAGACCTTGAATGTATGTGTGTGTGAATTGTATTTGTCGAGTGTAACTGTTATTGGCTTTATTTAAGTAAACTAAATATTATTCTGAGTCCTGTCTCTCGCCTCTTCACTGGGAAGTCTCCGCGGCAGCCCATTCCTCGTAGACATAGACCTAAAGATCCCGAAATTACCTGTGGCGAAGTGCTTCAACCCTAGAGAGCATTTTGCCCAACACTGGGACCCAAGAAATGTAATCCTACCCCCAAATTGGAGACAGGAGTGGATGGCAGGGTGAGGTTCCCTGTGTGTTTGGTGTGTGTAGCTTGCAGGGGCTCCATTCTACACACTTTTGAACCTGCGCCTGACATTTCTCACAAAAGCACTTTCCTGGGGGCATCTTCTTCGGGGGGAGCATAACTCAGACCCCCTAAATCCAATCTTCACATAACTTGGAAGGCTTGTAGAGGAGCATCAGAGGGAGGTCCCCTGTGAGTTTGATTCCCCTAGCTTGCACAGGATCTGTTCTATACACTCCTGAACCTCTGCCTGTAACTTGGACCCCGTCAATCCAATCCTCACCAAATATGGGGGGCAGGTAGAGAAGAGTCAGCCAGAGATCCCTTATGAGTTTGGTGTCTCTAATATGCTGGGGGGGGATTCTACAGCTTCATGAACCTCACTAACCAAACTGGTTCATTTGGTTCCAAAAAGTTCACGACAGTTAGTGGTTTGCAAATCGTGCAGGGCATGGACCATAAACCAAACCACGTTTTCCATCCCTACCCATAAATACTAAGGGGATTGTTCTACATGAAGCTTTTTGAATGAATGAGAATTAAGTGCATGATTAACAGAGCAATTTTAAACACTTTTTAGCCCATTGGCTTCAGTGAACATAGAAGTGTGTGATCAATGGAATTTAAAGAACATAACTTTTGTTGAATTGTGCCAAGCATTACTGTGCAATAAGGTATATTTTAAATAATTCTAATTGAATTTTAAAAGGATATACAAATGGTATATTTTAGAGAATACAACAAAAACATTGTATAGAGAAGTAACAATAACATCAATAAGATACATCATATAGCAAATACTATAAACAAGTCAGAGGGATATAAATGTCATGCAGTATACAACAAAAAGTAAATTATCAGCCTCGTACAAATTTATAGGCTGAGATACTACATTAGTATTGTTGAGCTATAGGAGCACCATAATACCATAGTATTGTCAGTTAACAAAATAGTTTTTAAAAGCCATGTCATCTGCTGTGTAATCAAAAAATGGTGTTCATTTTCCCATTAAACTGGAAAAACCTGAGTGCATGTCCAAATGGGATGTTGAATCCACAATCTTATCTACCTGGAATATTTCCCATATTTTAACATATTTCTCAATAGATGGAAGATTCGGATTTTTCCATTTGGTTGCAATTAACCATTTTGCCCCCATTAAAAGTATCGTAATTAGTTCTTGACTAATTTTAGGAATTTTTGGATTATCTTGTAAATTGATTAAAATGAGTTCAGGCTTTTTGGGAATCTGTTATCCAGTGACTAGCTTAATTTGGGAGATGGCAGCATCCCAAAATTGTATATTTGAGTCCAGGTTAAGGTATATTTTAATGGGGCCGTGGTGGCTCAGGGGTTAAGATGCCGAACTTGTAGACTGGAAAGTCTGTAGCTTGGCAGTTCAAGACCCTAGTGCCATGTGACGGAGTGAGCTCCCATCTCTGCCAACCTAAAAGTTCGAAAGCAAGACATTGCAAGTAGATAAGTAGGTACCATTTTGGTGGGAAGGTAACAGCACTCTGTGTGCCTTGGCATTCAGTCATGCTGGCCACATGACCACAGAAATGTCTTAGGACTGCACTGGCTCTTTGGCTTGGAAATTGAGATGAGCAATGCCCACTAGGGTTGGATTCGACTAGCTTTCGAGCAAGGAAAACCATAAGGTATATTTGAGTCCAGTAAAACCTTAGAGACCAACAAGATTTTCAGGGTATAAGCTTTTGAGAGCCAAAGCTCCTTCCATCAGATACAACACAATAAGGGGGATAGTTTCTGGTATTCCTCTTAAAAAATTAGGAATTTTTGTATGAAATTAAGACTTTGTGCTATTATGCACTCATTCCCATCTCCTAAATGATTAGGAAGACTTCTTCATGCATGATTCCTTCAGATGGAGGAGAGAGCACTGGACTCTTGGTGTTTTGTAGCATTTGCTTTATTTAGAAATATACAGATCGAGCCCAGGTCAAGGCTCAAAGGCATTCCTGTAAGGCAACCACTCTTTTACCTCACATGTTTATACTCCACTTTTCTCTCCAATGGGATCAAAGTGGCTTACAACACCTTTCTCTCTTCCTCCTTTTTTATAATTGCAACAACCCTGTACAAGAGACTGACTGGTCCACTTGGACTGGGGCTTTGAAGTTGGGTCTCAGAGATCCTAATCTGTTACCTTCACTACTACACCTTGCTGTTGTGGTGAGACCCTGCATCCTGCAAGTACTTCACCTCCCTCAGAGCAGTCTCAATTGGCTTGCCTTTCTGTTCCTTCTAGTCCCTTGTTTCAGTATATGCAAACACCTGCCATCTCCTCCAATGGCAATTAGTCCAGAGCCATAAAGGCCCATAGAGGGGATATCCACAATCATTAAGAAACAGTCTGGTTTCTTTTGTCATGTATGATGAACAGAGCCACACCATCAACACCCCAATTTCTGACAGTATTATCATATTGCAACTCTGCTCTGAAACCTGCTTGTCCAGCACAATAAGGTTCCTACTGTCTGTAGAACTTCAGAGAAATCACCATATCCTTAGCCTGGCCTTTGAAGTCATCAAGACAGTATTGCCTGTGATAAAAGAGTTTATTTATAACTTGCTTAGCTTATGTCTTTTCTCACTGAATCAGCAGGCTCTCAAAGATTTGGGGATATAATTTCAAGGGCCGTTAAACCTCTGTCAGAGTTTTGCAGGCCTCCTATGGAGCTGAACTATCCAGCATTTTGCTTGCTATGACAGAGCTTCATGTGAAAACGTTTGGAAACCTGACAGTTTCAAGTGCTCGTTTTTGTAACGCTGAGTGGCATTTAATCTGAAAAATAACACTATCCAAATCAGCATATAATTGGCCCTCTATTTCCTGTCCTTCCTGTTGTTGCTATCCTGTAAAATAAGTTAGCATAAAACTCTGCTCTCTTTTGATCTTTTTGAAAGAAACCTTTTCTAGGAGTGGTTGGGAGATCCTAAAACATACATATTAGAAGAATAATTTTAAAAGCTGCCACTGGGTCAGTGTACCACTGTACTAGCATTTTAAGGGGAAAATCTCACATCTCTGGCAGATACTTAAGTGCAGGTTATGATCATGATGCCGGAGCATTTTAGTACAAGATTTATTTACTTTATTTATAGTCCATCTTTCTTGCTTAGACTCAAGGAAGATTACAGGATAAAGCAGTGCAATTAGACTGCATAAAACAAGCAATGTCCAAAGCAATATGGTTTACAGAAAGAGTGTCAGACTCCGGCAGCAATTAGGACCAACAACTGGATTCTTCAGAAGTAAAGTTTATTGATCAATATTGACAGTATGTCTATACTTCAGGATCTGTGTTAAGACTAAGGCAAAAAGCATGGGGTAGACAGATATACAGGATTCAAAGGGTGGTCACTGGGCAGCATGGAGCCAATCAAGGTAAAAAGCACGGCCTGCCAAGAAATAATGGACCTGTGTTCCCAGAGATGATGTTATAAGCGAGGAACCCAGATACCAAGGTCATGCATATAAAACATATAGATAAGAAGGCTTCAGTTCAGCAAGAGGAGAATCGAAACTTAACACATTCCAAGGAACTCAGATTCACCCCCCCCATTGGCTTTAATGGCAGCTAGCTGACAAAGAGAGAACAACATGCTATTGAGGGCAAGGTATACTATAAATGATACAGAAAGTGGACAGCAGTGTAGTAGAAGTGTGGTGATACCTGTAATAATTATTGCCATAGACTACATCGTGTTCCATTAGATAGAAGCCTTTCTGAACCATTCCAATTCTACTACAGTTCTAATCCCTTTAAAATACCCTCTCAAACATGACTGTTTTGCAAATTCTGAGGAATGGTAGAAGTGTGAGATCCTTCCTGATCTCCCCAGGCAGGCCATTCTACAATGTGGGCAGCTTTTGATCTTACCCATTTCTAGGGTGGCATCTTTAGAAGGCTGTGCTTGGCTAAGTGAAGCTGCCACAGTGGAGCACAGTGAGAGAGGTGGTCCTGAAGGTATGTGGGTCCAAGGCCATTAACCAGTAGCTAATCGTAATCAATGGAGTGACTGCACAATGAATAAGACACTCATGTTCCACAACCTGAGAGAGGAAAAGGGTGTTCCCTAAGTAACAGAGATATCCAAATTATGCTGCTACATCATTTTTTCCCAACTCTTATTTTTTTAAAAAAGATTTTAGATTCTTCAAATGCACTGCTTAGGAAAAGCCTAAGTACTAAGATCATCATGCAACACATTTGTCCTCCTATATACCATTGACCTCCCTCATGGATCACTGCCTTGTCGTGGCGAGGGGGCTTGCGTGGTTCGATGAGGCTGTGGGCTAAGCCGTGGAGGGCCACCCAGGACGGACAGGCCACAGCAGAGAACTCAGACCAAGCGTGATCCCCCTGGAGAAGGAAATGGCAACCCACTCCAGTATCTTTGCCAAGAAAACCCCATGGACAGTTACAAAAGGCTAAAAGATATGACGCCGGAAGATGAGCCCCTCAGGTCGGAAGGTGTCCAATATGCTACTGAGGAAGAGCAGAGGGCAAGTACGAGTAACCCCAGAAAGAGTGAAGCAGCTGGGCCAAAGCCGAAAGGACGCTCAGTTGTGGATGTATCTGACGGTGAAAGGAAAGTTCGATGCTGCAAAGAACAATACTGCATAGGAACCTGGAATGTAAGGTCTATGAATCAAGGTAAGCTTGACGTGGTCAAAAATGAGATGGCAAGAATGAACATCGACATCTTGGGAATTAGTGAACTAAAGTGGACAGGAATGGGCGAATTTAACTCAGAAGACCATTATATCTACTACTGTGGCCAGGAATCCCGTAGAAAAAATGGTGTGGCCTTTATAGTCAACAAGAGAGTGAGAAAGGCAGTACTGGGATACAATCTCAAAAATGACAGAATGATCTCAGTCCGAATCCAAGGCAAACCATTCAATATCACAGTAATCCAAGTCTATGCCCCAACCACTGCTGCAGAAGAGGCTGAAATGGACCAGTTCTATGAAGACCTACAACAGTTCATAGAACTAATACCAAAAAATGATGTCCTCATCATCATAGGGGACTGGAATGCTAAAGTAGGAAATCAAAAGGTAACCGGAATAACAGACAAGTTTGGCCTTGGAGAACAAAATGAAGCAGGGCAAAGGCTAACAGAGTTTTGTCAAGAGAACACGCTGGTCATAGCGAACACCCTTTTCAAACAACCTAAGAGGCGTCTCTACACATGGACATCACCAGATGGGCAACACCGAAATCAGATTGACTATATAATTTGCAGTCAAAGATGGAGAAGCTCTATCCAGTCAGTAAAAACAAGACCTGGAGCTGACTGTGGCTCAGATCATGAGCTATTCATTGCAAAATTCAGACTTAAATTGAAGAAAGTTGGGAAAACCACAAGGCCATTCAGATTTGACCTAGATCGCATCCCCGATGAATATACAGTAGAGGTGAAGAATAGGTTTAAGGGACTAGATTTGATAGACAGAGTGCCTGAAGAACTATGGACAGAGGTCCGTGACATTGTAAAGGAGGCAGCAATCACCGCCATCCCAAAGAAAAAGAAATGCAAGAAAGCAAAGTGGCTGTCTGATGAGGCTTTACACATAGCAGAGGAAAGAAGGAAAGCTAAAGGCAACGGTGAAAAGGAAAGATTTGCCCAACTGAATGCAGATTTCCAGAGAACAGCAAGGAGAGATAAGGAGGCTTTCCTGAATGAACAATGCAAAGTAATAGAGGAAAACAATAGATTGGGAAGGACTAGAGATCTGTTCAAGAAAATTGGAGAAATCAAGGGAACGTTCCATGCAAAGCTGGCCATGATAAAGGACAAAAACGGTAGGGACCTAACAGAAGCAGAAGAGATTAGGAAAAGATGGCAAGAATACACAGAAGAACTATACAAGAAGGACCTCGATGTCCTTGACAACCACGATGGTATAATCACTGACCTCGAGCCAGACATCCTGGAAAGCGAAGTTAAATGGGCCTTAGAAAGCATTACTAACAACAAAGCTAGTGGAGGTGATGGTATCCCAGCTGAGTTATTCACAGTCTTAAAAGAAGATGCTGTTAAAGTGCTGCACTCAATTTGCCAACAAATTTGGAAAACACAACAGTGGCCAGAGGATTGGAAAAGGTCAGTTTACATTCCAATCCCAAAGAAGGGCAATGTCAAGGAATGTTCAAACTATCACACAATTGCACTCATTTCACACGCTAGCAAGGTCATGCTCAAAATCCTACAAGCTAGGCTTCAACAGTACGTGGATAGAGAATTGCCAGAAGTACAAGCTGGGTTTCAAAGAGGTAGAGGAATGAGAGATCAAATTGCCAACATTCGCTGGATTATGGAGAAAGCAAGAGAGTACCAGAAAAACATCTACTTCTGCTTCATTGACTACGTTAAAGCCTTTGATTGTGTGGATCACAATAAATTATGGCAGGTTCTTAAAGAGATGGGAGTACCGGACCACCTCACATGTCTCCTGAGAAACCTGTATAAGGGTCAAGAAGCAACAGTTGAACCGGATATGGAACAACTGATTGGTTTAGCATAGGAAAAGGAGTACGACAAGGATGTATATTGTCACCTTGCTTATTTAATTTATATGCAGAGTACATCATGCGAAATGCTGGCCTGGATGAATCACAAGCTGGAGTTAAGATTGCTGGGGAAAAGATCAATAACCTCAGATATGCAGACGATACCACTCTGATGGCAGAAAGTGAAGAGGACCTAAAGAGCCTCTTGCTCAGGGTGAAAGAGGAGAGCGCAAAAGTGGGCTTGAAGCTCAACATCAAAAAAACTAAGATCATGGCATCTGGGCCCATCACTCCTTGGCAAATAGAAGGGGAAGTCGTAGAAGTAGTGACAGACTTCACGTTCCTAGGATCCCAGATCACTGCAGATGGTGACTGCAGCCATGAAATTAAAAGACGCCTGCTCCTTGGGAGGAAAGCGATGGCAAACCTAAACAGTATGATAAAAAGCAGAGACATCACCTTGCCAACAAAAGTCCGCATGGTCAAAGCAATGGTATTCCCCGTAGTAATGTATGGCTGCGAGAGTTGGACTATAAGGAAGGCCGAGCGCCGAAGAATAGATTCTTTTGAACTATGGTGCTGGAGAAGACTCTTGAGAGTCCCTTGGACTGCCAGGAGATCAAATCAGTCAATCCTAAAAGAAATCAACCCTGATTGTTCCCTGGAAGGCCAGATCCTGAAGCTGAAGCTCAAATACTTTGGCCACCAAATGAGAAGGGAGCATTCACTGGAGAAGACCCTGATGCTGGGAAAAATTGAAGGTCAAAGAAGAAGGGGACGGCAAAGGATGAGATGGTTAGACAGTGTCATCGATGCAACGAACATGAAATTGAGCAAACTTCAGCGGACAGCGGAAGACAGGAGGGCCTGGCGTGATCTGGTCCATGGGGTTGCGAAGAGTCGGACTCGACTGTGCGACTGAACAACAACAACATACCATTGACAGTTCAATCTATATATAGGCAGTTACATCATGTGAAATGATAGGCTGGTGACTTAGTGTTCATGTGCATGCATGGGTATATTTTGAATAGTGATTGGATGGGATTTATAGTTTTTATTTGTATTTCAATGTCTTAATGTTATTTACTTATGGTTTGTTTTCGTATGTATATCTGATATAAATGTTATGTTATGCTATGTTATGTTATGACCTATGGTTATAACATTAAATTCATGCATGCATGCATTTATACCTTAAAGTTCATGCCTGCTTTATGGTTGTCTAGTAGAAACAAAACGCTTTCAGTGTGATGAAGGGAGGTGAACCCTGAAGAATAACACAAGCAACTCACAATAACAACAACAAAAAGCATACTAGTCCCCAAAGGCAATTCACATAGACAATGGCTGAGTTCAGACTGGTAATTTGCCCCGCTATAGCCATGTTTCAGCCACGTTTCCCAAGTGGATTAAAGGGGGCGTTCACACAGGCACATCTGTTCCCCACCCATAGGCAACCTGTGCTGTTCCACTTTGCTCCCAGGATTAAAAGATACCTGTTGAAAGTGGTAGAAAATCCCGGAGAGTGCCTTTATCTTGCTGCATTCTGCTTCCGGGAAGTGTGAATGCTCAGCCAAAAAGCTGAGAGCAACCTGCATTGTGCATAAAGCAGCAGCGATATGATTGGCTGTGCTCTGCTCTACCGCTCAATGCGGTGCTGGCACAATGGGATCCCAATCAGCTATGTGTGCATGTGTGTATGAGCACATGAGTGCATTTGCGCTCATGTGCTCATACACACATGCACACATAGCTGATTTGCCAGGAAAAAGCCATTTACAGCTGCGCCTCCGGGCCAGCAGTCTGAACACTCCCGCGCTCCTCCTCCCGGTATGCTCCCGCATCAGTCAGCGCAGTGTGACCAGGAAAACCCGGAACAGTTTGTTCTGGGGCTTTTTTTTGCCACGACTGGCTTCTGCTTCAAACTGCCAGTCTGAACTCATCCAAAGATTTGTCAGGGACTGCATTCAGAAAATAAGAACTGTCCCTGCTAAGCAAGAACAATTAGAGTATATATGGCTTTTGTGGGGGAAATATCTTTGATGATTTCACATGTTTTTGTCCATGACCAAGAGAACATACTTTCACTTGTGCATTATGTGTGGGACAGTTAACTCAGAGCAGATCTCCCCCCCCCTTACACTAGTACTCTGGCAAGAATGTGAGGGGAAATTCAGATTTACACATCGGAGCCATCAGATATATGATAATTTGCATCTCCCTAGGCTTGAAACAGATTAATTTGTCAAATAAATGCAGTTGCCATGGCCGTATCTGTTTTCGGTGTGCAGCTATTAATAAAATGGGTTCCTCTTGAAATGCAGTTGTACCCATGCTAGATTTAGGTAATGACAGCTATGAAAGTCAATGTATATTTTAATCAGGAAATGACTCAATATATTTGAAGTCCCACTTCAAAGCCCATTCCTTTACAGTATGCTAAAAATGATATCATATCTTCAGAATGTTAAATGGAACACTTGTGCTGAGGGCAGTTTTTATAGTATCAGGATCAACATCCTACCTGTTCACTGGGATATAGGATCACCTCCCATGATGATATTTGTCAAAGTTTGGAAATTAGGGATTTGAATGCTTTACATATTTTCCAGTTCTGTGACAACCTCTGGCAGTAATGCATGTCAAGACTCCTTCATAGTGCAGCATGTACAATTTGCACAAAGTGTTTTAGGATTAGCAGAGTTATGGTTTTATGAATCTCCTGATAGTACATCTTGTTATTATTTTAGCTGTAACAGAATCCCTGCATGCAAAGGCAGAATTAAAAGAAAAACAAGCCAGGCAATCTGAATAATTGTTACAAATGGGTAAATGACAGGAAAATATTTTAACAAAGCAGTATGAATGTAGCTCAGAACCAGTGGGAATCTAATCTTTGTGGCAGAATCTAATCTTTGAGAGGAAATCTAATCTTTGAGGGAGGGAGGGAGGGAGGGAGGGAGGGAGGGAGGGAGGGAGGGAGGGAGGGAGAGAAAGCTGTTCTAGTACCTTGGATATTCAGGTGCAATTTCTAATAAAACTGCTGCCTATTTATTATTGCAGTTCCAGACACACTGTGTGAAGGTATTCTGATTTCAAGACCAGAGTGGATCAAGTCTATTTGCCAGATAAGTGGTCAACACATAAGTCCAAGAAAGTAACTCACAGGGGGGAAAGAACTGATTTTATTCTATTGCAAAAAGGTTCAGAGATTAGAACTCATGTTCTGCCAGCAGGCTGGGTGATACAGTTCATCTTGCATGAGGATAGAGTCTGTTTTCTCAGATCTTATGGTAGAAAGCTTTTGCTTTCATGCATTTTCGGGTTGATTAAGACAATAGAACAAAGACAAAGGAAGAGGGCAATAAATGCCATTATTGTGGGCTTCTAAACTTGAGCCAGTACAGTAAGCTAATGTAGAAACATGTGACCTACAAAGGTTCCTAAACTACATCTCCCAGCACGTAAAGGGATTTAAAGATACAGAACTATTTACTGATCTATTACTAACTGCATTACTAGAATCTGCTTGGGGCAGCACAGAAGGCTAGTTCCTATATTACTTTAGTTCCATTGTTGGGTGGCATTATTAGTATAAAGAAGGACTACCCTCATATGTAATAATTTATGAAATAAATGTGAGTCTTTAAAGTGCCACTGGATTTTTGTTTTATTTTTGCTCAATATCTTTCAGCATCCTTAGAAGAAAGACATAGGGCTGGATCTACAAATGAAATGAAGTCATAAAGGGATTTTTACAGTCTTGCCCTTCTTATTGTAGCTATAGAAAAACTGCTCCTGGGGGGCCAGGATGCTTTGGGTAATGCTGTGGGGTGAAGTAGGAAGCATGAAGCAGCATAAATTGGTCTTTCACCTCTTGCAGGAGCTCATCTATGATTAACAGAAGAGGGATATACTTGCATGTGTACCAGATTTGTGCATGTGACTTTCTTTCATTTCTTTTGTTCTTGTTATTAAATTCCAAAAGAGACTGTTTTATTATTGAGTTGTTTTGTATGTTTTATTCCATTATTGTTTCTTTTGTTATTGTTATTTCATTTTCATAATTCCATTTTGTTTCCCCCCCGCATTGGTTTCAATAAAAGCTCCCTCTGTCACGGACTGGGGTGCCAGTCAAAGGGAGTCCAGAACAGGCCAAGGTCAGGAGCCAAGAAGACAGTGCAAAGTCCAAAGCCAGGCCGGGGTTAGGAGCCAGAAACACAGAGCCAAGTCCAAAGTCACTAACCAGAAGCGTAGTCCAAAGCCAAGCCGGGGTCAGGAGCCAGAGACACAGAGCCAAGTCCAAAGTCAGGGAGTCCCAAGGTTTAGGTACAAGAGCCAAGCTGAAGTAGATGCAAGCAGCATGAAGCTGACTTGTTGCCTCCACAAAGAGTACTGCCCAGAGTGTGGAATTATATGTTGATACCAATTAGCCAGCTGCACGATTGTCCAGGCTCCTGTTAGAAGTCTGGGCTAGCTGAGCATCTCCCCTGTAGTCTGGCTTCTCGTCATCTGGTTGCTAAGTTTTGCTGCAGTCGCTCCTTTAAACAAGTCACACATGGGGGTGAGTCAGGAGGAATTTCAGCTTGCAGTTCTTCCTTCTTATCTGGGCCAGATGTGAAGACTGCTGTTACAGGCACTTGCCAGCTCTCCTCTTCTGCTGCTTCAGAGGGGCCAGTTGTGGTTTCTGCAGGCTCTGTCAGCTCATCCTCATCCATGCCCATGACACCCCCTAGCTTTTCTCAAGTCTTTACCCTCATGGTTGCCCTCCCAAATTGGACAAAACTCCAGGGGATTGTAATATTCACTAAGGATACACATAGTGCCAAATTTTAGACAGAATTAAGCCCATCCTTTGTGGCAATGAAAGGAACCCACACCATGTTTAACATTAAAATCTATGAGATAATTGACAGACAGCACAAGAAAGAGGAAAAAATGACTAGGCAAGGGTATTTGGTGGCACAATGAGGGCAAGGCATCTGGGCAGGCAGCAGGAGAAAGACCTTGAGGAGGATTTGCTTGTGGTGGGAGGTTTGGAAAGCAGCAGCCAAGCAGAGGAGAGCAAAGGGACAATTTGGCACAGAAGGACAGGCAATGGGAGGAGACAGGAAGGCAGAGTCCCACCCTGTATCCTTCAAGACTGGACTATCACACTCATGTATGTAATTCCTAGTGGCTCCAGCTTGCAGTTAGTCAAGAAATCCCAGAGCCTCTCTCCCCATTCCACCCAAGGGATACTGTGCTCTCTCTATGCCTTTATTATGAAAATGCTTTTAAAAGTGATTTTTCATAATTATTATAATTAATAATGAAAGAAATACACAAGTCTAACCTGTAACTTCTGCCAGTTTTCCCTTTGGAATTCAGACCCCTGTGACACCCCCAAGGGTACCCTGACCCTCAGGAGTGGTGTTTTATGAGGAAAGTGGGGGTGCAACTGTGGGAAGGAGAAAGCAACACAAACCCATTCTATCAACTCTCTCCATTCTTGTTTCTTGATGATCCAGATTATGCTAGCATGTTTCTTTTTTAATGAAAGGATTCTGAGTAAAAATATCCATGGAAACATGGGGAATAATTCAGCATTTCCCCCTCCATCTCACTTTCTTTTAAAAAATCATTTGGATAGACTCAGACACCACTGTGAAGGCTCAGACAGAGGGTTAAACCCAATTGAAGAACTTTCTAATTGACTTCAGTGAAGCAGAACACTTCTAGAAGACAAAGATGCTGATACCTTTCTTTTTTAATTAAATGTCTTTCCTTGTCTGTCTCCAGACTGCTACTCCCAGGGCAATTTCCCCCTTCTTGGAAGTGCCACACTCAGTCTTATCCTCTCTTTCAGCTAGCAATGTAGTTATTCTCTGTCTCTCATCTTTCCTATCAAGTATGTTAATTCCTAAATAAACCTTCTATCTACTCTTTAATCGGGTTGTGCACCGTTGCTGTGTTAATTGATTTGCCAACATAAAATTCATTCATTCTGTCATCAGACTTGAGTCTCAGTGAGGAAGGCAGACTATAAATTAAGTAAATAAACAAAAAAATAAGTAAGTAAATGTGTTGGTCAATGGGTTTCCTATTTAATTTTCAGCGATTTTGCCATTATAATTAGTCAAACTGTAAAACAAGTACTTATATATTACACAAATCTATGATTCTGTATGTTATTATGTATTGTGGTGCTATGACTATTATTCATTCATAAATGTGCAACTGGAGACAGTGGCTGTGAATCATTATATTTATAATACTAGATTCCCTGTATATATAGTTCTGCTTTTAGGCAGGGAGGAGTAGGCTTTGGGTCTGTTTTGCATTTTGCTCCTCTTCCCTCACCCCCAGCATTTCTTCTCTTTTTTCCCCCTGTGCGTATTCTGACATATCAAAGCTAAATAGTGAAAGAACACCTCTGCGCTCCCCTGGATTTCCTTTGAAATTTGGGATGAGCCAAGAGATGGGGAGCAGCGACATGTCAGCACATTCATAGGAATGCTCAGCATGTGGTAGCTTCACCTTCTCAGTTGCAGGGCCACTTCAAATGTAGCTGTCATGTGGAAACCCATACCCTGAGAGAAGCTTCATATAATGGTCGTAACATTTGAAAGCCACAACACATGAAGAAAAGTCATATGCTCAGTTTAATCTTCTGTACTGAGCAGGCTTCTGTATTACACAAATCTATCCCAGGCTTTATGAGCCCAACATATGAAGGTCATATGCTAAGATCTAATCTTCAGTCATTATGTGTTTACTATTGAAAGTTCCAGGAGAATTAACAGGGCTGCACTCCCCTATTCATCTCCTGGTGTAGGTCAATCACCAGGGTGTCCAAGGCCAAGTCAGTCCTATAACAAGGAAACAAACTTGGAATGGGTTCAGAAATTTTGCTTCATTCAAGAATCCCTGAAGTTGCCCAGCCACCATTTGTTCAATAACCTTGCTCAAGGATGATACATCTAAGACTGGGTGTTATTCAACTGTCCTGGGCCCAGAGTAGGTTTCTTCAGAAGCAACTGTGTCACTGCGGGCCCATAGCTAGGAATTTGGGGGGGTGGGGGACTGGGGTGTTGGGGAGTGCTAATGTAGTTAATGGAACCAATGTGACAAATTAATCAAATTAGGTTATTAATTAAATTAAGGCAGCTGGAATGACTAGTAAGGCTCAGCAGGCAGGCAGGCAGGGGCAGAATGCTCGCCCCAGCACCTCACTCATCCGTCCATTCCCAGCACTCCCTAGCCCTGAAGGACCACCCTGGCAAGGAACCTGGTGGTGGATCCTTGTCTGGTCTCTCCCAAGCCCAAGTTGGAACAGTCCTAAAGCGCTCTGACTTTGCAGGCTGCCATCTTCAGTGCCCTTCCTGGGGGAGGGAGCGAAGCACAGTTCTTGCCTCCCTACCAGCCAGCAGCTGGTCATCTGCCTCTGCTGCAGTAGTTTGAAGGCTGGCCTTGACGTGCACATAGCCTGGTGCCTTGCAGAGCTGCTCAGCAGGGTCATCAGGTTTCCTTCAGGAAGACAGCAGTACTGGCATCTTGGCTCTTGCCTTCCCCTCCACAGGTTGATGGGAGAGCCAGCCAGGGCTGGTGTTGTACCGGCACCAAGAGGCTGTGTTGGGGGCTGGAAGCAGAAAGACATGGGTTGGCTTCCTGCACCCCAAGGGCTCCTCCACTGCCCTTTGGCTCTTCCTTGGTTGGGGCATGCTTGGAGGGAGAGAAGAGCAGGTGCCTTTCTCTGCCTCCTGCTCCATCCCTTCTGGATCTCTGACTGAAGATGAAATGGGCTGCTGCCCTATTGCCATTGGCCAGCCCGGGACAAGTGAGGTGCACCAGGGAGAGGCCTCCTGGCTTGCCTGCTGCACTGAAGCCTGGAGCCAGACTGCAAGTGGTGTTTGGTGTGGCTGAGAGTGGGATGCAAGGAAGGCCAGGGTTGGATGGGGGCACTGAAAATTCAGAAGGGGACATCATCCCATATGCCCTATGCTAGCTACAGCTCTGTATCACTGGCTGTTTAAGGCAGGGGCAACCACCCCCCATATCAGGGAGGCATTTACTGTCTTCTGGATCCAGTCCCACAGCTCCCTCTCAGAAGATTTAAATAGCCAGAAGAGATCAGGGACATACAAAGCAAGTGGTAGGTATCAAACCTCCAAGAATCCTGCCCACATCCTCATACTGGACAAACTGAAATATACCTTCCCTTGTAGTGGCAGTGCAGCTCCAGAAATACTTGTTTGAGACATCTGCCCAGGATACTTTTCAATCTGACTTCAGAACTGGATTTGGGACAGAGGCAACTTTAGTAATGTTTTTGGATGATGTCCATCAGGGATCCTGGGATCCTGGGAAAAAGTCAAGAATGGGATCCCCAAAACTCCCTTTATTCCCACTCAACCCATCTGAAGACAAAAAATTTGACAGATTTCACAATGCATGGCATGTCCTTTCAAAAATATACTTCAATTTGCATTTGTATTTCAATCTATTTTCCAGTACCATTGTCCATCAACTCCACTGGCCGTTGGAGCCCCCTGCAGAGTAGGGCCCTAGGCAGTTGTCCAAGCTGCCCCATAGGTAAGATGGCCTTTTATCTCTATCTTTAGCTGTATAAATAGAATGCATCTCATATCTACTATGGTTAGATCTGTCATCATCACCCTTTAATATGGTAGACCACACAATACTTACGAGGTGCCTTGGAAGGTGAGGGGGCCATGGGCCAGTGTTGATATGATTCTGATCCTGGGATGTCACATGAGGAGCACAAAGCTCTCTGTTACCGCCCATGTTATTTAATATCTGTGTAATAAAAAACCAATATGCTAGTGACATCCAGCTATATGTTGCTATAAGCAAGCCACCAGCTGCTTCTATCTCTGTCCTGGCCCAGCATCTGAATGTGGTGGTCAAGTGACTGAAAGAGAATAAACTGAAGCAGAAGACAGAAAGATGGAGTTGGTGTGGGATGGAACAGCTACAGCTTTCAATGAGATTGTGCTTGCTAATACTGATGCTCAGCTTTTGTTGAAAGACTCTTTTCTCAGCTACATCTAGTTAGGAAGATAGTTCCCTATTTGTTGATGGCTAATCTGGCCATACAGACATATGCTTCACTAATCATAATGCTAGATTACTGTAACACACTACATGGGACTACCCTTGATGACAACCCAGAAACTGCAGCTTGTGCAAACTGCAGCTTGTGCAAAATGCAGCAGCCTGTTATCAAGGGCTAGCTAGTGGGAACATTTCATTCCTATCTTGAGTTCCCTTCACTGTCTGTCAGTTAGTCCAATTCAAGGTGCTGGTGTTTACCTTTGAGGCCCTTCACAACCTGGGGTCCATTTATTGTATCTCTATGCAGCAATTTCATTCTTCCCAACAGTGTCAACTGTCAGTACTCCTTTTGTCCAAGGCATGCTTGGCAATAGTCTGGGTGGGAGCCTAGCTCTACTCCCTTCTGACCTGTGAGCAAGAGCTGGTCTGCTCTCTTTGGCCTCATCCTTCAAGCCTTTTGAAGGCCCTAGCCAGGCCTGGGACATGCCAGAAGCCTTACGGTGGTGCAGCCCAGCCTGTGAGGGACCAAGAGTACATCCTTGGTAATTTCTGCCTCACGGTCCTTTCCACATTTGCCTGCCACTCTGGATTTCCTCAGCGTTCAAGTCAAGGCAATTTAAGTCCACGGCAAAACAGCATCCAAATAACCCAGGGCAACAGCAGGCTGAAACTGGGCTGATCACTGAAGGGAGGTAATGTAATGCAGAATGGGCTGAAAACCCGGAAGAAAAAGGTTGAATTCGATTTTAGTGCAGAATTGCTTGGGGAATTCAAGTGGGCAGATTCATCTTTTTATGTAGGCATGTGAGGAGTGGGGGTGGTAGGGTGGGAAGCATAAGGAACTCATATAGGAAGAAAATAAAGAGGCTGTTGAATGATGCTTCATCCAAAGGGAGATGCAATATTTTTTTAAAAAGTCTGAACCCCAAAAGATTAGAGCATTCTTCTTGTCCTTCCTTTTTATAACATTTGTTCTAGTGTTTAATAGCGATTACTGCTTACTGTTTTATAGGCTATACTGAGAAACATAAGGGGTTTAATCATATGCTCATATGCTTTCACGATTGGCTGCAAGCTATTTTGAGCACCTCATAGCAGAAAGCTAGGGTATAAATTTAAATATAAAATACATTGCTGCCTTTTCTATAAGTGCCAGGTAGCTATAATGGTGTAACCATCATAGCCCCAGAACTGACATTGGCTGTCACGGTCTTTGGCTGTGAATTTCAATTTCAAGTTGATCTCAGTTAATGGTAAATGTATGCATGCACCAGTCCTGCAAAGAAGACCAAAGACTGAGCTCTCTGTTTGCCTCTCAATCTGTCCACCACCCACCCACACCTCTCTCTCTCTCTCTCTCTCTCTCTCTCTCTCTCTCTCTCTCTCAAATTTTTATTCCACCCTGTCTCCAGGCACCATACCTTTGACACATCAACATTGAAATTAGTGAGATTGTTAGGGTTCCAGCCTTGTATCCTAGCCTCTGCATTAATATGGGCTTTGAACTGGACTCCTATAGAGAGAATGCTTAGAGTTAATATGGGTAATAAACCGTTTTGATCTTTCATTGTCCATTTGGCCATACACATTCAATCTTTGCAAGATCATTTCGTCTCGGCCACATAGAATAGTTGCTTTTATAGTCATTGCATTGCTCATTCCTGATGCAGCTGCGAATGACTAGCAGGTAAAAAATACCATTATATACAACTTCCAAATGGTCCATATTAAAATCTGGAAAAAAATTGCTTTAAAGTCAAAAAGGAATTCTCATATTGTTTCCTGATTCAGCATTTTTATGTGCGGCCATTACATTCCTACTTGTGTATGTTCTCTCCGATTATAGCTGGGGAAATATTTATAGCCAGACGGTTGGAGGCAGATTCTCGGCGGTGCTCCAAACCGTGTACATGCCACCAGCAGCACAATGTCATTGGGTCCACTGGCAGAAAATATTCTTAGGGGATACAAATGTGCTATTAGGACACCTGTGCCACCCCTTGGCAGTGAGGTTACTAAAAGAGATTAATGAAGACATGTTTAAGGAGGAGCATGAGGACACTTGGATGTAATGGTGATTAAGGCCTCTCCATATTGCAGTGCCCTTGTGTCCATCATGAGGACTTTGTAAAAGAAATGCAATGGGAGTTTTGTGTCTGCCAGACATATTGTTCCTTTACTGTTTGTGACCAGGACACACAGCTATGGTCATGGCCTTCACTGCTCTGCACCATTTTTGTATCCTCAAACCACCCCATTGGTACCACTATAGCCTGTTCAAAAAATTTTGTGTAGCCATGTGAATAATGTGATTTGGTATTGGAGTCAATAGTGGCCGCACAGGGCAGTTCAAGGAGACAACAACAGTGCAGGGGAAGAGGCTGAAAAGGCCTCTTCCCACATGCTGTGGTTGCAAGCAGAGAAGGGCTGGCAAAAACTCCCAGCACATGGCTGATAAATATTCCTCTTGTTGAACATGAGGACTTTGCATTTCATAATTTTCAATGATGCCCACTGCACTGTAGATCAGATGTCTGATTGTCCTCATTTTCATTGGAACAGCCAGGTTCATCTGTACAAAAGTTAGGAAGATATATTTTTTCCTACCACATCTCCCCAAGTAGGCATTATCCTTCAAGTTACTCTCACACCTGAAATTGCAACATGTCAGCACTGAGTGCCAAGCATGTTCCCCAGTTAGTTTCAGAACTGCTTAGATATAATCACCTTCTCATATTGCCTTTTTAAAATGACTTATATCATGAATCTAAAAAGCATGGAAACCACATTTTCACACTGTGTATTGGCTGTTCATCTTGATCTTGTCTCTTAAGAAGCTCCATTTTCACAAAGGCTGGTTGGACAGCATTGGGATAGTAGGGGACAAATGTGTGTAGGGGGGTCTCCTGATTTTTAACTGGAAACTCCAAGTGTTGCTGTGATATGCCATTATCTTGGGCCATCTTATAGAGCATTGCTTATACGCATGAAGAAATGTAAAAAGCATACATACTTGAAGTCTTTATAATCTAAGCAAAAGTGGGAGTTGGAGGAAAAGTGGAAGAGTACATGAGGGGATACACTTTACATGTAAATGAGCCTGCATGATGTTTTTTAAAAGATGAAAAGCACTTAGGGGGGAATTTATAAAGAACAAGTGACACAGAGAGGGGATGCTCAGCTCTCACCTACCATTTATTTCTCTGCTCCAAATCTTTCCCAAATGCCTTTTCCTACACCCGAAGTCCCCAGAAGTGTGTTTATCTTAGAAATAATGAAGGAAAGGAATACAGCCACTGCAATTTATGAAGACTAATGATAGCGGTTCTGGAATCACAGTCATTGTTTGGTTGCCATGACCATTGATTGTGGCTGGACCCATAATGGTGCGGAAACATTTTTGTCTGTATGGAATTTCCCTGAATAAATAAATGTAAAGGGTATTATCAGATATATTGGTCACATGTTACTGATTGGTTTGCATTTGCCTGTTTTGTATGAGACCCGTAGAGTTACAACAGTCACCTGCAGAGCCTGTAAAGTATAGCCACAATACAATTTCCAGATGTTCAAATCATGCATTGTCTTCCTGGTTTCTTCACTACTGTGCATGAAGGTTTTCAATTCTTCATCTCTTTTATCTAGATTTTTAGGATCTTCTGATGCATACCCTATAGGGAAGAATCCTGAGATCCGTAGGTCTGCGGTCTAGTGAACTGAAAGCATTACTCACCCATTTGTCAAGCCTCTAAAGGATGATATATGCTCAACTTTTGAAGTGGGTCTACAAATGAATATTATGCTTAAGAAGAGTACATTGTAAATACTGCAACTGACATAAACATTGTTCTGTTTCAGTGGCCAACTAACCCTGTGTGCAAGAAAACCTCACATCACAAGCATTACCGGTGTCTGCAGAATTCTGCCAAAAGTTCAAATAAAATTTTGAAAGCCAGCAGATAATTTGAAATAGGGAACTCAACATACTCAACTTTTATCCACAAGAAGCATGCCGGATGACTGTGGGTTAAAGGTGGCTTTCCTTAAATCATTTTAAATTAATTAATATTTGGGTTACTGCTGCCAAACAAAATTCCATCAGTAAAGAAGCTAGAGTTTATTCCTCATTAATTTTGATGCCATTAATCCATGTTTCCTCAACAAAGCTTACCATAGCATTCTCAGTACCAGAACCGTAACCACCTCCTCCATTTATCTCCATCTACAGTAATTTGTTCCATATGTAACTAATTAAAACCATTTTTTTCTCTATGTGCAACCATCCTGGGGAGGCATCTGTTGGGAACTGGAACCCAAAATGCAGCCCAGAGAGGTGAATGCTTCTGCTCCTTGCCTACTTGCATGTAAAACTGTATTTTCCTCCATTTATTTCACAGTGTTTTGTTGTTCACTGTATTTCCACATTCTTTCCTTTGAATCCTGTGAAATTCCACAAACGGTTCTGTCAGTATTTTAGCATTACCAGTATCAAAATGTTTTCCACAAAACTGCTTTGGCAGAAGCAAGTCTATCCCCCAACCACTGATGCCGAAGAGGCTGAAGTGGGGCAGTTCTATGAAGACTTACAACACCTCATAGAACTAACACCCAAAAAAGGTGTCCTCCTCGTCATAGGGGACTGGAATGCTGAAGAAGGAAGTCAAAAGGTAACCGGAATAATGGACAAGTTTGGCCTTGGAGAACAGAATGAAGACAACCAAAGGCTAACAGAGATTTGTCAAGAGAACACGCTGGTCATAGTGAACACTCTCTTCCAGCAACCTAAGAGGCGACTCTGCACATGGACATCACCAGATGAGCAACACCGAAATCAGACTTTGCAGTCAAAGATGGAGAAGCTCTATACAGTCAGTAAAAACAAGACCTGGAGCTGACTGTGGCTCAGATCATGAGCTACTCATTGCAAAATTCAGACTTAAATTGAAGAAAGTTGTGAAAACCACTAGGCCATTCAGGTTTGATCTAGATCACAACCCTGATGAATATACAGTGGAGGTGAAGAATAGGTTTAAGGGACTAGATTTGATAGACAGAGTGCCTGAAGAATTATGGATGGAGGTTTGTGACATTGTACAGGAGGTAGCAATCACCACCATCCCAAAGAAAAAGAAATGCAAGAAAACAAAGTGGCTGTCTGATGAGGCTTTACAAATAGCAGAGGAAAGAAGGAAAGCGAAAGGCAAAGGTGAAAAGGGAAGATTTACCCAACTGAATGCAGATTTCCAGAGAACAGCAAGGAGAGATAAAGAGGCTTTCCTGAATGAACAATGCAAAGCAATAGAGGAAAAGAATAGAATGGGAAGGACTAGAGATCTCTTCAAGAAAATTTGAGAAATCAAGGGAACATTCCATGCAAAGCTGGCCATGATAAAGGACAAAAATGGTATGGACCTAACAGAAGCAGAAGAGATTAGGAAAAGATGGCAAGAATACACAGAAGAACTATACAAGAAGGACCTCAGTGTCCTTGACAACCACAACAGTGTGATCACTGACCTCAAGCCAGACATCCTGGAATGTGAAGCCAAATGGCCCTTAGAAAGCATTACTAACAACAAACCTAGCAAAGGTGATGGAATCCCAACTGAGCTATTCAAAGTCTTAAAAGATGATGTTTTTAAAGTGCTGCACTCAATATGCCAGCAAATTTGGAAAACGCAACCGTGTCCACAGGATTGGAAAAGGTCAGTTTACATTCCAATCCCAAAGAAGGGCAATGACAAGGAATGTTGAAACTATTGAACAATTGCACTCATTTTACATGCTGGCAAGGTCATGCTCAAGATCCTACAAGCTAGGCTGCAGCAGTATGTGGATAGAGAATTGCCAGAAGTACAAGCTGGGTTTCAAAGTGGTAGAGGAACTAGAGATCAAATTGACAACATTCAATGGATTCTGGAGAAAGCAAGAGAGTACCAGAATAACATCTACTACTGCTTCATTGACTATGCTAAAGCTTTTGATTGTGTGGATCACAGCAAATGATGGCAAGTCCATACAGAGATGGGAGTACCAGACCATCTCACATGTCTTTTGAGAAACCTGTATTAGGGTCAAGAAGTGACAGTTAGAACCAGATATGGAATGACTGATTGGTTTAGCATAGGAAAAGGAGTACAACAAGGATGTATATTGTCACCTTGCTTATTTAATTTATATGCAGAGTACATCATGCGAAATGCTGGCCTGGATGAATCACAAGCTGGAGTTAAGATTGCTGGGGAAAAGATCAATAACCATCACTCCTTGGCAAATAGAAAGGGAAGTCATGGAAGCAGTGACAGACTTCATATTCCTGGGATCCAAGATCACTGCAAACAGTGACTGCAGCCATGAAATTAAAAGACACCTGCTCCTTGGGAGGAAAATGATGGCAAACCTAGACAACATAATAAAAAGTAGAGACATCACCTTACCAGCAAAAGTCCATATGGTCAAAGCAATGGTATTCCCAGTAGTAATGTATGGCTGCGAGAGTTGGACCATAAGGAAGGCTGAGCACCAAAGAACAGATGCTTTTGAATTATGGTGCTGGAGAAGACTCTTGAGTGTCCCTTGGACTGCAAGGAGATCAAATTAGTCAATCCTAACAGAAATCAACACTGACTGTTCCCTGGAGGGCTAGATACTGAAGCTGAAGATTGAAGGTCAAAGAAGAAGAGGATGGCAAAGTATGAGATGGTTAGACAGTGTTATTGATGCAATGAACATGAAATTAGGCAAACTCCAGAGGATGGTGGAAGACAGGATTGCCTGGTGTGATGTGGTCCATGGGGTCGTGAAGAGTTGTACTTGACCATGTGACTGAACAACAAGAATGACAGTAAACTGAACAGAAAATAGTAAAGAATAGAAGAAAAGGTAGCTAAAATTTGAAATAGTGGGCATTAAGAATATTCTGGGAGGGAAGGCAGCATGATATAGCCTGATCTTGTCAGATATTGGAAGCTAAGCAGTATTTGTATTTGGATGAGGGACAATTGAGGAAGGATCTGTAGAGGAAGGCAAGCCACCCCTGAAAGCTCTTTGCTTGGGGTCTCTAGAAGTTGGTTGCAACTGGACGGAACTTAAGTATGTAAAAATATTTTGTCCTTCTTTTCATGTGCTGAGGGCATTGAAACAACTCTATGAAGGAGGTAACTGGTCAGCTAGCAGAGCTACTGGGGTCTGAATCTGCTTGTTCCAAACCACCAGCGGCCTCCCAGGGCAGCAACCCACCAGGCTGCGAGAGCACGACTGAGCCAGGGTCAGCAAATGAACTCAATTTCTGATGAGGAATTTGAACCTGGATGTCCCCAATCCTAGTCTGGCCTTCCATCCACCACACACCATGCTGGTTTACAATAGTCTCAACCAGGGCCGGCTCGCTCACTAGGCAAACTAGGTATTCGCCTAGAGCGCGCCGACCCTGGGGCACCAAAAGCCTCCCGCCAAACACCCCCGCCCCTTCCTTGGCTTGCCGGCACTCAGACGGAAGAGACAGGGGTTTAAACGCCCGCCTCTTCCCTGGCTTGCCGGCACTCAGATGGAAGGGAAGGGGATTTAAACCTCCTTCCTTTCCTTGGCCCTTGCCAAGGAAAGAGCACGGGGGGGGGGGCGCCAGAAGCTGTCCTCGCCTAGTGTGCAAAAACACCCGGGGCCGGCCTTGGTCTCAACCAGCCATGTCTCCTCAATTTGCCAGGACCAAGGGTGAACAAGGAAATCAAAATGAGTGGAAAAAGCTGAATTCATCTCATATTTACTCACATCTGTTATTACCTTTGATACTTTAATATTTTGATATTTAATACTTACATGATAGCTGGAAGGTGAGGGGCCTGTGGGCCAGTGTTGATATGGTTCTGATCTTGGAACCTGATATGGGAGGTACAAAGCTCTATGTTACCTTCCATGTTGTTTAATATCTATGTAATAAAGCCCCTTAATGAGATTGTCAAGCTGAGTGGCCCATGGAGTGATACAAGACAGCATGACCCAATACAAGTCAGCACTCGGAGTGACTTGGCCTGGAGTGCAAATGATAGGTGCTGCTGACTTACTGATTGCTCCTCCAATGCTACCACCAACCAGTGATTGTGAAGGAGAAGGAAGAAACTTGTCAGCTAGCAGAACTACTGGGGTCTGAGTCTGCTTGTTCCGCACCACCAGTGGCCTCCAAGAACAGCAACCCACCAGGAATGTTATCTGTAAGGTAAATAACCAGCCCAGTTTTACCTAATGCAAAGGTAGGCAACCATTTTGGCCTGAGCTCTGAATTAAAGGTGAGTCTACTAATGAAGATATTCGTGTATTGGCAAAAAGAGGGGGGATGGGGACTGGGCTGGCCACAGAGGTGGAAGGAGGGGTGGTGGCAGTGGCAGCTTCTGCTCTTTAATGAAATGGTAGCCCTGCATTTGTAGCTGGCAGGCTCCTGCACCAGACTCACAACCCAAGGGCCCCGAACAGCAACACGACACATCTATGCAGCCCTACACCACTCATAGCAGCAGAACTGCTGGTCCTTATGTGAAATCTATTCAGCCACTGCATTTTTCAGCATGAAGGATGCTCAGTTGTATGAAATTGCATATCATCTGGAACAAAGAAGCTTTAGTAAGCCTCGTTACCACGCTGATCCTGACATGTTTGCTCAGAATCAGGTTTCATTGATTTCAACAAAACTTGCTTTCAGACAACTATGGTTAAGACTGAGGTAGAACATTGTCTTTTTGAAGGATTGCCTTTGTCTCACTGCACCTTGTGATGGGGCAGCAAGCCTGGATTTAATATAGTGCAATCCATTTTATTTCATTTTTCCGTGAGCAGAGGAAGAAAGTACTGTATTTACCGAAGTGGAATATGACCCTGAAATTAAGACAAATGCCTTTAGAAAAAAAAAGTTATACATAGAAGGTTTTTAAAAATTACTGTACATCACTGTAACTTGTTAGCAAACTTAAGGTGGCACCTTCTTTTTCTGGATAGCACGTGTGTGTGTGGGGGAACAGCCTTTTGAGTAAATAGGGTATGTTAAACATCAATAGAAGTCACATTCCTCTGGAAATTATATTGCTTCACTTTTTTACAAAGAAAAAAAATCAAGGGGGATATGATGTGCTTTTAATGTGAAAAGTTATTGCTAAGGAACAAACTGTATGTGAAATAAGTATTTACAAGCAACTGGGGCTGATTAAAGTTTTAAAACACGTGTATATATGCAGTAAAATGACATTCACTTACACAAATGAGGCAGTATGAATTCATCCCTTCCACTTACCACTTACTATTCTGCCACAATTTCTTCACCAGCTACCAGCAAAAAGTGTTGCTTTGGCTTCTCATCTTTTATTAGAATTCTGAATGGGCTCAGGTAGCTCCACTGTAAAGAAACATCAAAGAAGACAGGAGATTATGTGTGTAGACAGGCACAAGGATTTCAGGGAGAACTTCAAACACTTTGAGTCCAGCTAAAGTTCCCCAAGAAAAACAGTGCTGCTTTTATGAAACTTGACCCTTGAAAAAATGTTAATATATTTTAACACAATCACTTCGCTATCTGTTGTCCTGTAGCTCTTCTAAAGATTTACTCATCATTTCTATAAACAGAGGTGCTTCCTGTCTTGAGTTCATTGATTAGACAGAAGCAAGAAGTAAATGGCGGTTAATATCTGTGGTGGGAGTAGTAGCTCTGGGACAACTTGGCTGTTCTCAGAAAGGCATTAGGAAACGAAGTGGCCACTCTTTTAAAATAAGTTTTAAACAGACACTGACACTCAGGTTATTGTTTTAATTTCCTTAGCAAAAGTTGAGTGATTCCAGAGGGGTAGTCATGTTCATCTGCTGCAGCCAAAATAACAAAGAGGCTTGGGGCACTGTAAGGACTGGTAAAGTGGCCATACAGGCTCAAGGGGGGTGATTTGCAGATCTTTGTGTGGGGGAGAGGGGGGAAATCCAGGACTTTGGGGGCCAATGGCGGGAACATTTGAGATTTTAAGCAGTTCCTTGTGCCACCAGCAATGGCTTCTGGCAGCAAGGGAAGGACAGTTGTTTTATATGGCTCTCCTCATCCTACATTTCTCCCATATGTCTTTTTTAAAAATGGCACACCACAAATAGGAATCAAGCCTAACATTAAGGAGCTGACTATGCATTCAACCACAATGAAGACATTTTCGGTGGTGGCTCTGGAGTTATGGAACATCCACTCCAAAGAGGCACAGAAAGCCCCTTTGATAATCTGCCTTCTGTAAGAATTGTAAAGGTGTTCCTTTTCAGGTGGCCATTTTGCAGTAAAGTTAATAAGAAGAGTATTGTTTTAAGGCCATCTTCTCTTTTAAAAATGTGAATTGTCTGAAGTTCAGGCTTGTTTTTTAATCTGCCTTGAGCTGCCGACTGGGAAAGGCAGCATGAGAATTTTCCAATAAATAAAAGGATGTTAGTTGGGAATAATTCAAATTCTTTCAAGGACTGGGGATACAATTGTCAGCACAATGGTCAAGTATTAATTGTTAGAGCTCAATCAAAATGGTTTTCATGAACATTTTTCATCTACATGTTTCCATTTTTTTTAAGTTTCCAAAGGGAGAAGGCTGGCATTAATCAGAGAGCAGAGACAATTTCACTTGAATTCTGAATGAGACCAATATGAAAGATAGGAGGGAACACACGGGAAATCTGGGACAGGTTTGGATGTTAATTATTTCCCAGTGAATATGTGTGGGAAGGAGCCCAGCGATGGTGGCACCCCCGCCCTCACCCGCGTTTGCTTTAACATTAGAACAGAACCCTACAACTGTAGAAAGGTATGGCTCTTGCAAATGTCTGAGAACCCTGGAACAATCAGGTGTCCAAACATGTAGAGTCTATGAAGTTTTTGTCAGATGACTTCTGTAGGGTAGAAATATCCCATATACGGGGGAAGTGGGAATGACTGTAGTCACCCCTCCTACCTGCATACAATTGCTGCAACATGCACATGTACAAAGTGTATGCATGTAAACTTGCCACCCAGGATATTTAATTATGTACTTCGTTTACACCCAATGGGGACTCAGATTGACTTACCTTGTTCTCCTCTCCTCTGCTTTATCTTCACAATAGCCCTGTCACCTGAGGACCATTTGCATTTGCCAGAGGCCATCGATCAGGTCTCAGGGCTCGCAACTGCTCTCCCGCTCCCCCTGCACTCCCCCCCTGCACTTTGATTAACACTAATGAGTGTCCAAAAAAACCCAAAACCACACATTAAAATATGATCAATGTTTATATGGATGTATATTGGAGATAATTTGTCAGATCTTCTGGACAGTAGACTGTGGGAAGAATTACTCCTTTGAGTGAAGAAAATCATTTTTAAAATGAGTTCAAAATTGATTCTTATTTTTGTATACATCTGTTCTTACATGCTTCTTGGGAAGTATAGTGTTAAGTATGCAACTCAACAACAGGATTTCTGCTTTAAGTGATTTCAGCTTTATTTAACGGCACAAACTCCAACTCAGGAACACACAACAACAAGAGTGGAGCACAGCTCCCTTTTTAAACTATCCCGGGCTGTCAAAGCCACACCCACAACCAGTTAAAGACCAATCATAACACAGGGATAAAGGCCAATCAGGACCGTTCCCTCTTTGATACATTCTCACACAGTGGTTGGATATTTACAATGGTTTTGCAGAAACCAGCCAATGGTAATGCGACAGATTAAGAGCCACATTCAGACTGAAGCTTAACATAAGAATACATACGGTGGATTTACACTCCAGTACATAACATATAGTGTGGGTACGGGGCAAGCAACTTATTGTCTAAACAACTGCACAGTGCTCCCTTTCTCTCCATGTGCACCATTTGTTCTCATTATGTCTTGGACCCGTAATTGGCCTGATCTGATGTGATGAGTGGGGACCATGTAGGTGCAAAAGTGGCACATGAACTCAAAGTACATTTTAGATCTATAGTTCTGATGACTTTGCTGTTCTGTGGGCAGTTTCCAGATCCTGGAGTCAGTTCAGACAAGCAACTACCTCTGCTTCTTGGAATACCTTCAAAACAACTCATCTTTAAACACCACCATTGCAGCTTTTACTCCAAACACTGCTGCTGCAGTAACAAGGTCAAAGGGGGATTAACGCCTCACTATAATTGGTGGATTTTCATCATTTACAGGAGTGACGTGACTCCCACTGCTCTCTTTGACTTTGTTTCATAAATCCCAGGTGTGAAATTACCCTCATGTATTTGGAAGGATTGTTATGGGGTGCAGAAGGGGTGCAAGCAGCAACATTGACAGACTATGCTCTGCATTTCATGTGCTGACCCATATGTTTTATTTTAGTTTTCACTGCATTTAAGCCACCTGATTTTCATTTTAAACTTGGTGCGTTTCATGTCCCATTACTTTATTTCGCTTCTTTTGTTTTTCAGTGTGTTGCCCAGCTTTCGAAGCTATAACTCCACTGTGCATTTGGAGGTGCTGGGAATCTGTTTTAAAAGAGGTCAACCAGAGTTCAGAAATGTTTGGAAAAGAGGTGGAAAGTAGGGGGGAAGTCTGAGAAAGATCTTTTTTTGGAAGATATGCTGATGGCAGCTCTGTGATTTCCAGGGTAGCTGCTGTTCAAAGGATGCTCTTGCAGGACATTGTGCTATGTATTCCTGATACTTCCCCTGTGACTAATGAAGTTGTCTTCCCATAATACTGGATTACAACTGCAAAACCAGTAAATATTTCCTATAGTGGCCAACTAGAACATTCCACATCAGCCTCAGCAACAATCTCCTAATGACTAAAACTATTTTATGCCTTTCCTTACTCTGAAATAAAGTATAAGAATTATAAGAGAAGATAATAGCTTCCATTTTATGAAAAAAATGTTTATTCTATATTGGGAAAATAAACTCCCCCTTAAGGCATTATTTAATACCCTCCCCCGACCTCCCCCAGACATATTTTGCCCTGGTCCATGAAAGTCTTCAAAAACAAAACTTTTACCCCAATTGTGGAAAGCATGCAAAACTGGCTGAGATGGACTTCTCTTGGAAGGAGGCTCCATTATTATAGAGCCACCACTGAGAACTGCTCACTGTTGCCTTCTTCATACCTGGACACAGTTGATCATCCATACTAGAAGTGCTCATTTGGGAAAAGAAGGTCTCTTTGCTCCCTTTCTGAATTTCCAATAGCCATTCCCAATGATGGAAGACCAAACTCTGTTGCAGATGCCACATCTCTTAGGATCTATAAATCACATTTTTTCCTTTAAGGGGGTACTTTGCCAAAATCCCCAGATGCAGGTATGGGATGAATGAAGGGGGAAAGGGAGAAAAGGCAGAGTACTAACCAGAGACAGAGGAGGTAGAGGCAGGCAGCTGTGGAGGTGGAAGGCAGTTGACTCCTCTAGTGGGCCAGTACCCTGAGAGAGGCCTATTCATAGGTGCTTATTTATTAATTTATTGAATTTATTAACCATCCTCCCCAAGGTGGTGTACGCACAATCAAAATAAGACATCATATAAAATAGTTTAATGTCAGACTAAAATAGATCAGGCTAAAACAGTGAAACAGAACAGTAAAACAGTAAGATCAGGCTAAAACAGTTGATCTAATCCACTATAGATGGCACTAAAGTCCTAAGAGCACTGCTGTCTCATGAGGGAAGGGGCAAGGGAGAGGAAGATGGAAGTGCCAAAGTAGGACTGTTGCTGTCCTCAACCAAATGCCTGGCAGAACATCTCTGCCTTTCATGCCCTGTGGAATGGTAGTATATCCCCCGCAGGGTGTGGATGTTACTTGGCAGAAAGTCCCACCAGGCTGGAGGACAGCCTGATGTCTCTCGGGCTGGGGACCACCAATAAGTTTTGATCTCCCAAGTGTAGCGCTCTTCTGGGGGTATAACTGGAAAGGCAGTCCCAAAGGTACTTAGGTCCCTGGCTGTTAAGGGCCTTAAAGGTCAACACCAGAACCCTGAATCTGATCCAGTACACCACTGGAAGCCAATGCAGCTCACACAGCACCGGATGGATATGTGTTGTGCATGGCATCGCCGTAAGGACCTGTGCTGCTGCATTTTGTGCCAGGTCAGCCCCAAGAGTAGGCCCACATACAGCAAATTACAGTAATCCAGTCTGGAGGTGACTGTTGCATGGATTACAGTGGCTAGGTCAGGGTGAGACCGGTACGGGGCTAGTTGCCTAGCCTGGCACAGATGAAAGAATGCCAGTCTGGCAACCTTTGTGACCTGGACCTCCATTGTTAAGGAGGCATCCAGGGTCACACCCAGACTCCTGATGGCAGATGCCAGTCTCAGAGGCACGCTGTCAAGGGCTGGGAGTTGATACCCCACACCTGAATCTCCCCAACCCAGCCCAGAACCTCCATCTTCTAAGGATTCAGTCTGGCTCTGTTTAAACCATGCTTGTAAATAAAGACCTACTCACAAATAAGGGCCTTCTCCTGAGCAATGTAAGGGCAGTAAGAAATGAGCATGGCTGGAGAGCCGAAATTAATGAATGAATCAACCAACCAACCATTCAGGTGGGAATAACCTCCTTTTCTCCAAATGATCCCCAAAGAAACAGGATTCAAACTTGCTTCACCCTCACAGGATGAAACAATTTTATGTCTCATTCTTATTTTTCATCATTTATTCTGCTCATGCCATGCACTAGGATGTCCAAAGAGTTATACGAGCACTGAAGTCCAACCCTCTCACCAATAGAAGTTCTATCTTCCCTTGGTTTCTTCAATTTTATCAGCTACAGGCTTGCAGGGTACAGCTAATGCACACAGCCTTAAGGGTTAGCAGTCTTTTAAAAAATGAAAACAAATTCAAATCTGACCACAGTGACTAGGATTGTCATTGCCTTATGCCAGTCAGATTAAGAAATGCTACAGCCCTGGTCACAGAGACTGGCTTTCAGGCCAAGCTGAGGCCCAGTCTTTTCTCTTTAACAATTAAATTATTCTCTATATACAACAGGAATCTTTTTTACATAAATCTCTTCTTGAATGGCTAATACTGCTGCATCCCTATTAGAGATGAACTGGTATGGCCATTTTTTTTGTCTCTTTATTATTTTGAATGTTGTAATTTTTACACCATTGATACACTATATATGTATGTATGTATGTATAGATGTGTGTGTGTACACATACACATATACAATTGACGCAAAAATAATGGCTTCTCTCTAACCGGAGAAATGAAGAAAAAACAATGGTGCAGTGGGAAGACAATTTTATTCCAATATGTTAATAACCCTCTGTGTGTTTCACATTGCACTTCCTCAGGGGGGATCTGCGGAATATAAAAGGAGCAATTCCACAGATCCCCCTGAGGAAGCTCAATTAACATACTGGAATAAAATTGTCTTCCCACTGCACCAACATTTTTACTTCAACTCTTTGCTGCAGTTGGTGCGGCCCTTTGTTCCCTTCTCTATAAAACTAGCCATGGACTTTGTGGGGCAGGAAAGTCCCCCCCCCAATGCAGGGCCCCCCCAGCTTTGTTCCTTGAGGCCAACGACTTCCTTAAGAACAACACTGGAGGGAAAGTGGGGGTCTGTAGAGGGAGGAGAATCAGTGGAAATTTTCACTCCCTCTTGTACAAATGGAAATGCTGTTCTGTTGGAGGAAAGGCATGGCTGGATACAGGCCAGTGCTGAAAAAGGTGTTTGGGGCATGTGAAAAGAGAAACTGGTGTCACCATAAAAACTTGTAGGACAATTTCTCACAAGGCAAAAAAGAAATTGAGATGGAGCTATTGTTTGTTTGACTGAAATATTTATAGCCTAGCTTTCTCCCAACAAGGCAGGAGAACCTGAGGTGGATGGCAATATCAGCTTAAACAATAAAATACCACCATTAAAAATTTCTACCAAAAGCAAGTGGAACAAACATATGTAACAAAGGTTGCCAATTTTAAGACTCCAGGCTGATCTCTAGAGAATGTTGTGCTTTTAACTAGCTTGGCCTTAAAAGTCCTGAACACACACTCCCAATGGAAAATCAAAGCCTTTCTTATACGCTCTGGGAGGCTGTTCTATGGAGGCTGAGGTGGAAAACTCTCACAACACTTAAATCAAACTAGAGGCCTTTCAAAATTCTGTCTCATCTGTAGTCCCAAATGAGAACCAGAATTGTTAATCCAGTTCTGCCTACACCAGTTTGTGACACTTAAATCCGAAGTCACTAAGTTAATAGTTCCTTCTCCTTCTCTTACTGCCAGACAATCAAGTGTTCACCATTGTGCCATTTCAAACACCTCACAGTATTAACTTAGGAATTATCTTGCTAATAGGAAATCCCTCCGCCTTTTGGAGTGATAGTGGCGGTAAAGGGAGGAAATGTCTGGTTACTGGCTGAATTGAAAACATTTGCACAAAACTTCTAGCTTTTGCTCAGGTATAGTTTTTGTGCTTCATAGGTCCGATAAGCTCAGCCGCTTCAGCCTTTGCCTGCCCAACTTTAACAAAGCCTTCCCTGTGTTTGTACAGCTGTGATCGTAGCGGTGGGAGTTCCACAGATCTCACATGCCTTCAGTTCCTCTGCCTCCCATTTCCCATTTACTAGCACACAAACACACATAGATTTGAAACTGTAGGAAAGCTGTCTTACTAGCACAGGTTAAAAAGGCCTACAAATTCAAGTCCTATTTATTTTCTTTGCTTGATTTCCTGTTGTTACAGTAAGTAAAGTTTTTTTTAAAATTATTTTTTGGTTTTGCCTTTTCTACCTGTTTGGCTGTCAATATCTGGATGCAAATGAAAGAAACCCAACCTTTCAGATTCTTTTATAGGACTTCAAGGAGCCCCCACTGTTTATGTGCTACACTGGATTCTCTGGCATTTCACTCTAGAGAGGGGGTTTTGCGGGGGGGAGGAATTATGGTCAGAGACCAGGGGGGAACACAGGTAGATCTACTGTGACTTCACACTGAGGAAGAGAACTATTTGAATTAATATGAAAGCAAAGAAGTCCAATAAATACATGTTACTCAGTGGCAGAATAGCAGTTCATATTCCTTTTGAATGGCTGCCATGAATTACAAAGCTTAACATCTGGGGAGGTATTACATTTGAAATTTTATAGAATGAAGGAATCAAGACACACAGCTTTAAAAACTACCAGCCAACTCCAGTCAATCTTTTGTTCAACTTTCCATCCCTTTAAATTGTAAAAGAATACAAGTCAAACATTTTTTCAGCATTATTAATCTATTAAGCTAATAACGGCTGGACATTTCACACTGAAATTAAACCAGTGTTGTGAGTGATTTCAAAAGAGGCCTGATTTACTTTTCACATATTATTGCCATTCCCAGAGGCAACCAGTTTTATAAAAGGAAAGGCCTAAATCAGAAAAAAGTATTAATCACAATGGACTGAAATCCTTTCAAAATGAGAATATCATTAATAAATTCTTCACAGGCATTTCTCATTAGGGAACTGATCACTCCCCATGATTTTTCTTTTTCATTTACAAGTATTTCCTTTTGCAAATAAAGTTTCTTTCAACATACTTTGAACCATCATAAGAGCACCCCCCCCCCTTTAATAAGGCACATTTCCCAACATGTGATAACATCTGCCACACCTGTAATCTGACCAGGGAATGACCAAAGTTGGCCAATGTGTCTAAATACTTACGCAAACTGATCTCAAGCATCTTGCCATGAGACTGCATTGGGGTTTTAAAAAGAACTTTCCAAAATTTGACAGACATTTTAGATCCACACTTCCTCCCATCCTTCCTTCCATTTGTCTGCCTGTCCACCCTGATTTTCTCCCACACTCGGGATCAAAGTGGCTCACAGAATGAAATGCCCATTAAACTACAATTTAGAGAAAAACATACAAGGCAACACACACACTGGCAATCTTAAAGCAGGCGTGACTCACTTCCCTATCCCCTGCCCATATAACATTGCTAGGTATGGAGCAAAAATTTCCCAGCAGGAGATCAGAAGCCAGCTTCCAGTTGATCCCTCATTAGGGAGCCTGTTCCTGTGAATACTCATTAACAGGCTGAGAATAGCTAAACAGCCATCGATTAATTGACTGCCCGGTTACCATTGGTGAATGGGAAGTGAGCTGAAGTGGCAGGCAATGGAGCATCCAAATATGATGTATGCCAAGTTCAGTGTGTGCAGTGCTTGCATGCACAAAAGGGGCATAGCATAGCATAGGCAGTCATGATAAGGAAGTCAGCATCAATATGTAGTGATGAGAAAACTGTGAGAATGTTCATAAGTGCTTTTTTGGATCAGAAAAGGGTATTTTCCCACTAAGATTCTGTGGGTTTTTTCTCCCTCTGAGGTAACAGCAGTAGTTACCCCTGGGGATTGATAATGCAAAAACCTCAGGTTTCATTAGCCACAAAGCAGGATGTTTAGAATAAATGCTTTGACGAGGGAACCGTCAGCAGTGTTCACAAGGCCTGTGTGAATATTACATTTGTGTGAACTAGGAGCCCAGCTGTGGCATATTGGGAGCATACATTGTCTACAATGTACCTGATATGTGTGATAACCATATTGCCCAAATTGGACAACACATTGATGGCACATAGATTTTTCATACATGCAAACCAGAAATCCTGATATGTGCCATAGGTAGGCTCCCATTTCTGTGAATATAACATTTGCAAAGGCAACATCCAGGCCTTGTTCACATGTTATTAGCTGCCATATTTAGAAGTGGTCAAGATGACCACTGCGGCATGTACTTTGAGTCATGTGGATACAATTGTTAAAATCTTATCATATCCTACAAATCCCATGGTCACGCCTGGTCCTTGTTTGTGGCATACTACTATAACATTGAATGATCATGAAACTTTCTGCATTCTGTGAGTCAATCTGAAAAGAATGTTTGGTTGTGACGATCCTTCCTCAGAGAAACAGGTCCAGTGAGATGAATCCATCATAGTCTGGGAATAGGCATATTTTTAGTTTTCTGGTCTGGATGCATCTATTATTTTTTCTTCTTATCTTACCTGATGCACTTTTTATTTGAATTCTTCTTCTCTAATATGACTGAATCCCAATTTAGTGCTGAGCCACAATCTGTCCTGATCCAAACCACTATGATCCTCTTATTCAGTAAATGGGAACATGCATCACTAGTAGCCCTCTTCAAAGTTCATCCAACAAGTAACTACAGACCAAATATTATGTGCATCATCAGCAGAAAAGACTGGTGGAAACTGATCTCTTTCCCTGCCCACAACAGCCTTTCGTGAGCACTAAAAAGGGGCTGTCAGGGGCTGAGGGATGGATGTACACAAAAAGCCATGGAACACAAGTAGTCGCCATGATAACAGGCAATATTGTCCCTCTCTGCTTCCATCAGCAGCAGAAACATTATTAGTAGAAGAGGCAGAATGAGCAAGTTTGCCTAGCTACATGTTACATTTCCTTGTACTCTCCCCTCCACAGGTCCACCACTCAGTCCTGTTGATCAGATATGTACTGTAAGCTCTGTGCTTGGGAGCATAGCATTTCAGAGATTTTTTTTCCATCTGCCTTTTGCCAGGGTAAGGGCAGGCAATAAGACATGGAGGCAGAAGTTCCCCTGCCCCCTTCTTTGGCAACCTTAGAAACGGGGCTCTACCTGCCTGGAAACTGAGGTCCAAGGTATGAAACTCACACTTCTAATTGACAGGACAGAGGAAGGATGCAAGGAGAATATAAAGGACAAGAAGTTTAGGCACAACTAAGCTGAAAGGCAGAAGGTGATTGTAAAAGTCACGTAAGAAGAAGAGAAATGAGGAGTTGTATTGGTAGATTGTAATAAATTTCCCCTAAAGTAAGCTGGAGATATACCCCCACACCCAGTGGATAACAAAATGAAGGATAGTGAATAGATGCTGGCTGTACAAAGCAACTGAAAGCATAAAAGCTTGAATGTAAGAATGGAAGGCACACTGAAGCACTCCACCCTGTCTTGAGATACATTTGGAAATAGATGGGTAGGGACTCTGAACAGGATCTTCCCCCACCCCTTTCCATTTTCCATGTGTTTAGTTTTGTTATACTGAAGCCCTGAAATAAGACATGGGTATAATACAAATTCCTCCAATGTGACTGAAGATGCCGCCATATATGCTAATCAAAACAATACAGGCACATTGAGTTGCATGAACAGTGGTAATCTTGCTAAAAGGAAAGATTATTACAAAGGCCTAGCTTTGAAGTGGGCACGGAATGGGAGAAAGAGCAAATGCCGGCAGAACTAAACAAACATGAGGGGGGGAAAAACATTAAAGGGTTCTTTGTTCAAGGCACAAGAAGTTAAGTGCCCAAGGTTAAAAAAAGAAACCAATCCATACGCTGCTCAAAGCCCAGACAGTTTCCAAGAGATCTGGTTCTGCAGAACCCAAAGACCCTTCTTTACAATTCTAATGCTTTCACATGACTAACACAGAGCTCAAGGAATGAGATTTATTCAACAAAGAGGAAAAGATAAGAGGGGAGGAGTCAAGGAAAACAATGTCTGTCAAGACAGAGGCTAAGACTGGAAAAGGGCCTTTCCCATCAGGCTAACAGCAGGTTGGCAGTGAGTCCCTCAGAGGGCTGAAGGACATGTGACACTCAATCCACAATATAGTTCTGATTTTTCTTCTTCTTCTTGTGTTTTATAAAATGAGGGACTGCAAACTGCAGCAGAAGCCCCACCTGAATGTTGGAAAAGGAAGAAAGGAATGTGGGACTTCTTGATTCTTTTTTTGCTGTCAGTTTTTACGCTACTCTAGATGCTGTCTGTTTTGCAAGGGACAAGATACAGGCAGGCAGTTCTTTCACCCTGCAGGAGAAAAGCGGGTATCCTCCCCCTGGATTTCAACAGCTTCCTGCTGAGGACAAAAAAAATATGGAATAGGTAGTTACAATTGCATGGTAGCATGGGCAGGTTGTTACTGGCTTTTACTTTTCCCCCAGTATGGTGCAGTGGTTAAGGTGTTGGACTAGGATCTAGGAGACCAGTTACAAATCTTCATTCTACATCAATGGACGGGCAGAAGAGAAATCCTTTGACTCCTTCTGTAACCCATAATTTATTTTTTTAAAAAAAATATATAACCTGTCTCTCTGGGCATCAAGATAGCATATGATAGATTGAAACAATAAAATACAATAAAATTAAAGGTGCAATAAAAAGAGAGTATTGCTTATAAAAAGTACTAAAATATATTTATACATAACTAGTGGCAAGGCCTGTTGCGTAAAGAGATGCAATGGGCTCTAGACAGAGGCTTGCGGAAGGCCCCGTCCTCCTCCTGCCTGTCCTGGCGAAGGAGAGTTTCACGGCTGCCGGGCTTGGAGGGATGCACCTCCCAGACGCTGGAGTGGCATCAAGGGAATGAGTCCTGGTGGGGCTGATAGCCTGAGGTAGTTGCAGTGGGCGCGCCAGTGGCATGACCCATTGCTGGGCTTGCAGGGCAAGGCAGCTGCCACTGCCTCTTCACCGTTGCGGCTCCCCAGTGGTGGAGTGGTGAGCGAGGGAGCCCATTCTGGGCCTGTGGCCAAAGAAAGGCAGTGCTGCCTCCTGTCGGCCGGCATGGTGCCTCCAGCGCCTTGTGTCCACCATGGGTTGTGAGCTCTCACCAAATCGCCTACCTGGTGGGGGAAGCAGTGGCAAGCAAGGGAGCCCTTCTCGGGGCTGCCACCTGAGGAAGCTGGTTCCACTTCCCGTCAGGCGTGGCAGTACCATGCCCCCCTTTGAGGCTCGGAGGCCAAGCAAGGGCACGCCAGCACTGGCTTAGGGTCGCAAGGATGGCCACGGTGCCAGGAGTGGACCCGGGGCCCTAAGTGTGCAGCCGCCAGAGCATCCATCCCGCCCGGTGGCTCACGATGGACTGCGGGCGAGAGGCTGTCTGCTGGCTGTGTGGGCAGGACTGAGCCCATGCAGCAAGGCACATCAGCCAGTGGCCAGGGACCCATCTCTGACTGGCAGTTCCTGCGGCCAACTGATTTTGCTATGCATTTTTACCATATTAGAGAAGGATGCCTGACCACTACTCTTTTATATAATAGGGAAGGATTGAGAGAATGGTACCGATAAAACCATCGGTGCTAAGATTGGTAGGAACCATATAATCTATTTAAAAATCTATTCTTCTTAATAAATAATATTAATTGATAACAGATTTTTAAATAGAAATAGAAAATGAATTGTCTTGTACTTAATAAATAATATTAATAGATAAGACAATTCACTTTCCTGCAGAACTTTTCGTTGGGAAGGGGGAGACAACAAAGGGAAATAAAGGAAGACAGTAACAGGAGTCAGGAGAGATAAATATGTGCAAATGACATTAATGGACAAAGGTGTTGTTTCATTCAGAAAGAAGACTAAGGCATTAGCCATGAGCACACTCATGGATAGGGGTGTGCATTACGAAATTCCTGAGCCAAAGATATACACAAAAATCACTGGTTAGATGATTACCATGATTTTCCAGAATGGTAACTATGACAGCTTCAATGATCTTTCAGGTTCCACTTGGCAGCAGGGTGCTTCTGACAACCTGGCCAGAAGTGGAGAGTGTCAGGGAGGAGGGGGCATGCTGCTGCTGCCGAAGATGCAGAACCCATCTGGGATGCAAATGACAGTAAAAAGGGAAGACTCACTGCAACTGGGGGAAAGGGAGGCAGAAGCCTGGCCGGGGAGTGGAGGCAGAGAAGGAAAGCATGTGAGTTTGCATCAGGAGGAGGAGAAAGACAGTGGCGCTGCACCAGAAGAGGCAATGCCAGGAGAAAGTTCTCCTGCAGAGGCCAGATGACTGAAGGGAAAATCCTGGCAGGTTACTTAACCAGTAGAGGAGTGTGCATCTCGGAGCAGCCAAGGGGACGTGGATGACATTACTCTCAGGGAGGCATCTCCAAGAGGCTCCCAGACTCTGGGTCAGCAGGCAGAATGGGCACTTTGTGTCACCAGGTGGGAGGGTACAGAAGTTTAATTGTTAAGAAGGGGGCATTTCAAAGAGCTGAGCATTTCTGTAATTAAAGAGGTGGCTGAGGAGGAACCCAGAGGGAATCCCTATGCTGGCTGGGCAAAAGGTCCCTGGTGTAAAGCTATAATAAAAGTAGGTGTTGACTGTAACACAAATCTAAGATTCTATGTATTACAAAAAAAACCCTTCCTGGAACAATCTGTGTTGCTTTTCATCTTTAGGTGGTGACAGCCAACTACAGCATGCACTCTTGATTTTCTTTGATTCTACTGATCTCTTAGGCAATGGTGTTTTCCCCTTCCAATTGGATACTTGCAAGAAAGGAGCACAGAGCACTTTCAGCCAATCACCTTTCAAGACAAGCCATAGAGAATCACAGTTCTCTGTCCCTCCCTTCTTTGTGGGGGTGGAGCTCTTTTGTTCTTTGTGCATACTGTGGCTAGGAAGATAGAGAGCTGAAGGCACCTTGTTCAGGGGCCTGTAGAATTTGACCCTGTGGTCCAATTCACTTGAAACCTGATGATTCTTTAGTGGATAGGGAGCATTCACTCTGCTCTAACTTTGTTGTCATTTGGTTGAAAACCAGCACCTTCAAAAGTCCCCCATAAAGAAAAATGGCAGATTGATGGAAAGGGATGGGGGGGGGGTTCTGAGGAAAAAACAACACTTTCACTTTCAGGAAAGGAAACAAACAGACCACAAAAAGGAAGGATGACAAATATGGAGTTTTCAGTGGAAATTTAAAAAATATTGTCCGTCAGACACTCTGAAAGTAGGAAAATTAAATGAATACAGAAGGGGATTTTTATTTCAATGTCATGCCCCACTGGAGTTCTCCTGCTGGGCTGGCACTTGACTACCATTTTAGGAATCAGTAGAGAAAACAGCTGGATTACCTACTTGGGGGGCTCTGTAAAATCATACCCTGTTGTTCAATATGCTTGAAATTTAGGAGCTATTTAGATTAGAGGGAGGACTGTGTTCTGTGCACATTTTGTGCCATTATCTTTATAAACAGCTGCCCTGGACCCTCATACACATTTCCCTTTGAAAATAGTAGTCCTGAAATCTGGACCCCCCAAAAAAACCCTCTGAGAGATTTGAATCCTAAACTGGTAATGTCCTACCCCCAAAATAATCAATCACAGTAAAAGTTTCCTCTCAGAAGCCTCATTTTTTAATCAAATGTTTTTTTAAAAGAATTCTGGGCACACACCCCTACTTATGCATTATTCCTTGGGGTCCAAATCCCAGAATGGCTTGAGTGATCCCTTCCCTAAATTGTCTGACAATCCCAAGGAATACAGAGTATGGAAAGGTCTCTCACTATCTTTAGGGTGGATGAAACAGGCTCTTCACCCTTCTCTGGAACTGGTAGGAAATCTTGGGAGTAGTTAGCCTCTATTTTGCAGGGCTTAAAAAAAATGAGAAGTTGGTGCTTTTGGTGCCATCCACTTTATGGATAGACTGAGATGATCTTTGTATCATCAGTTTCATCCCCAACATCAGGTAAAGGATCTCATCTGTTTCACCCCTCTGATGGTGGGAAGAAGTGAGAATCTCATTCAGAGTCCCTGCAGGAGAGGAAGAGTCAAGAGAAACTGCAAATAAGGCTAAACAAAACCCAAAGGCTTTATAGAAAAGGTGGGTTTTGAAGGGAATTTGAAGGAAGAGACAGGCAGTACCATGGAAGAAGAGAGAAGTGGTGCATGGAAGTTTTAGGCATAGGGGACAGTAGAGGAGAATAAGCAATCAAATGAGACACTATATCACCGTAAGAAACAGCTCAGTCTAACAGATAAGACTGTGGACAATATATTCACTTTCTTCATCTTTATCATAATTGCAATTAATCTCATGCTTCCTACACAGACACATAACTCACTGCAAACTGAACCTGGGCATGTCAGCAGTTAATATTTTCCATGAATGTTACATCTGGAGATGTTCATATGTTAACCACAAAACTGAGGGCAAGCTTTAATCATTCTGCAAAGTCAGGTTATGTGGCTGAAGGAATCAGTGATCCATCATAGCATCTTTTCCCTCCATGGTTCATTTTGATATTCCTTCTAGCAACATAGTCTGTCAGAGTTTAATAGCTAGCTGTAATTCTCAAAACTTATGACAGGGAAATGGAAGTGGTGATATTTTCCTCATGTGAGATCTCCAAGGCTTGGCCTCAAATGGAATTGGTCTTGCCCTGCCATTTCTAAGTTTTCAACAGGAAATGGAAGGAAGAACCCCCTGGCAGTGCTGAAGGAAGTGAGCGGGAAGGGAGGGTTCATGTGAAGGGATGAAGGATGGGGATTCTTCAGAAGTTATTGTGGGAAGGGATCAAAGCAAGAAGACATATAATTTTTGATATCTTTGAATATCTTAGTAAATACTGTTGATATCTTTGAGTATTGTAGTAAAGAGGGGAGTGGTGTTTTAATGGAAAGTTATTGAATGAAGATATCATCGAAATTCATTGTTATCTGTTGATATCTCAGTTTCAAATGTCCTATGTCCCATGGTGGATGGTATAAAGCACGTGAATTTATTTCTTTTATAGTGATTTTTTTAAAGCATGTGACTGTCATATAACTTCAGCTTTTGTGGATGATTTGTTCTCTTGATCCATCTTATTCTGGCTTCTGGCCTTGCTTTGGTATAGCCTTTCTTTTATAGGCCAGGTACTTGATCTGATGAATAACCAGGGTGATACATCTGTCTTGACCTTCTTGAATCTCTAAAGACATGTTTGATACTTTGGACTACCAGATTATGATGGGGTCTGCCAGATGTTTCATGGCTGGTCTTTGAAAGGATTCAGTCCTTCTTATTTTATTGCTTTATTTAGAAAATGTATATGCAACCTCTGAAGAGACTTGCCTGAGGCAGTTCACAAGGTAAGCAACAACTAGGGTTGCCAGCTTTGCACTAAGAGGAGATCTCCTACTTCCTAACTTCCATTGCCCACCACTGCTCAGCTAGGTGGTGGGAGAAAATGGCCAACCAAAGGGAAGGGGGAAATCAGCACCCCTGGCAAGGTAACATTGCTTTCAGCACAACCCAGAAGTAATGTCATCATACCAGGTGATGCTCTAGGATTCACCCAAAACTCAATGGTTCGCTAGAACATACAGACATGATACACATGTGAAGCTGCCTTATACTGAATCAGACCATTAATCCACCAATGTCAGTATTGTCAGCTCAGACTGGCAGCAGCTCTCCAGGGTCTCAGGCTGAGGTCTTTCATATCACCTACTGCCTGGTCCTTTTTTTTTTTAACTTAGAGATGCCAGAGATTGAACCTGGCAAAGGCTCTTCCATGGAGCCACTACTCGAACCCTGGAGCAATGATTTCACTTCCTGGTCACACCAGAAATGATGTCATTGTACTGGGGATGCCAATTGCCCCTTCCCGTCACAATCTGGAAGTCTCTGTCTCTCACATCTCCCTCCAGTTGCTAGGCCACAATAAAATCATAAAACTATAAATCAATAAATCATACAAGTTATCAATATTAAAGCCAACAATAAAGCAAGCAAAGATCCTGCTAGGGACATAAACACAACATAAAAACTATATTCAGCACCATAAAGACAATTTCTGCAAGGAGCATGAAATCACATCCACATAACAGCCCAGGAGCTTGAATCAGGCTATAAAGCAGCGAAATAGACAGATAACCTCTCAGTTAAAAGGTAAACACTAATGTTTTAGTCAGGCACGTGAAAGACAGTGAAGTAGGTGCGGGGCGGGGGGGAATCCCAAAGGCAAGGGGCCATCACTGGAAAAAACAGATCTCTCATCACTATCCACCTCTTTACTGTGGGCCAGGATACAGAGAATAGTGCTTTGGAGCAGTATGTAAACTGGTGGGTTGTCTGGGAGGAGGCAGTCTTTCAAGTATTCCTGCTCCAAACCATTTAATGCCTTCAAAATAAGAACCAGCACACTGAATTGTACCCAGAAGGAAACTGGCAGCCAGTATAACCATTTAGTACAGTCTAGTTGGAGTGTCTGTTCAGACAGAAACTTGTATCCAGGAGTTTGTTCAGGACATCCACACATCCATCCAACTCAGGTATTGGGAGAAGTAAGAACATAAGAATATAACATAAGAGAAGTCAATGTTGGATCAGGCCAATGGCCCATCTAGTCCAACACTCTGTCATACAGTGACCAAAAATACCAGGTGCCATTAGGCCAGGACACTAGAAGCCCTCTCACTGTTGACCCCCCAAGCACCAAGAATACAGAGCATCACTTGCCACAGAGTCTCTCTCTATACCTTGTGGCTAATAGCCACTGATGGACCTCTGCTCCATATATTTATCTAATTCCCTCTTGAAGCTGTCAATGCTTGTAGTTGCCATCACCTCCTGTGGCAGTGAATTCCGAGTGTTAATCACTCTTTAGGTGAAGAAGTACTTCCTTTTATCCATTCTAACCCAACCGTTCAGCAATTTCATTGAGTGCCCATGAGTTCTTGCATTGTGAGAAAGGGAGAAAAGTACCTTTTTCTCTACCTGCTCTATCCCATGCATTATCTTATAAACCTCGATCATGTCACCCTTCAGCTGTCATTTCTCCAAGCTAAAGAGCCCCAAGCACCTCAACCTTTCCTCATAGGGGACTTTCAGTTTCGGCGGAGCGAATGGCGGCCACTTCTCGGGACGCTCCCGGAGGTGGTTAGCCCACACGCAGTTGGGGGGGTCTTCGCATATGCGAAAGACCCTAGTGAGCCTTAGGCAAAGGAGTAGCCTCTTTGCCGGCAAACAGCCGGGAAATTGAGGCTTTCTCCCCACCCCAGTCGGCCCCGCTGCGTTGTGCCCTTATGGGAAGTAGCAACACCACCGACTTCCAGGAGTGGAGAAGCAGCGGAATGAATTAAAATAAAAAGAAGAATCGGCAGCGAATCGTGAGTTGGAGATCTATTTTTGAAGCGGCAGAAATGTGCTCCCCCCCCGTAAACGTATAAGCGCATGGGAGGAGGGAGGAATCCCCACCCCCTTTGAAAAATGGGACTGTTAAAGGAAGAGTGAAGGGGGGTGAAGCAAAAAAGCGGCTTGGTGAAAGTACCTTTGGGGTTTTACTGAAGATTAAGAAGCCAGCTTGTCTCGTGGGTGACGCGGCATGAACTTTGTTAAAGTAAACAAACAAAAAAATGTTGGGGCAGAAAAGGGTCCCTGAGAAGCCGGTAAAGAAGGGGGGAGGGACTTCCGGTCCTGGCAGCCTCCCCCTAGAGCCAGCTGTCAATCAACAGAAAAGCGAGCCACTGCGCCCTCTGCTGGATCAAATGCAGAAAATCAGTGAAACCCTTTGCAACATGGAAAGTGTTCTCAACAATCAACAAAAACAATTAACAGAAACAGCAAAGAAGATGGAGGAGATCGCACAGAAGTGTCTGGTCTCAACGGAAGACACCAAGAAAATTAAGAAAAAGATCAACAAATTAGAAAAACATCAAGATATGCAAGAAAAAAGAATTTTAATGCTTCAGATGGAGAAATCAAATCTGACTCTCCTCTTTCAGGGCATAAAGGAAGAAGAGAAAGAAGATCTCAGAGCTATACTGGTGAATGCCTTGGCACCCCTAACTGGCAGAGAAGCACAAGAATTAAAGGATGAGATGGATATGGCCTATAGAGCCTATTCCAGCTTTACAAAGAAAAATAATCTGCCAGCAGAAGTGGTTGTCAAGTTTATCAAGCAGCGTACTAGAGATCAAATTTTGCATGCAGTTTCAGCGGTGCCCTTGAAGATTGGAGAGCAGACTATCAGAACTTTAAAAGATGTTCCATATGAAATTCGTATGAAAAGGAAAGCATACAAAGGATTGACCACATTTTTACAAAGACATCAAACCATTTACAGATGGTGCTTTCCCGAAGGACTCACGTTCAGATTCAAGGATAAAGAGAGAAGATTAACTCCGTCTTCAAAGCTCAAGAATTTCTGAAGAGACACGCCAGCTCAGAGGAAGATGCAGGACTCGCCAATTGGACAGAGTTAAGCAGCGAAGAGGTCAGCGGCCCAGAGGAGGGAGGTGCCGGAGCGGGAGACGAGAAGGCAAAAGAGGGCCCATCATACAATCTGAGAGACTTGAAAAGAAGACATCTCAAGATATAGCAATTGTTCATGAGGCGGCAGAAGGGAGCTGATGAACAACTAACCCCAAAGGACTTTACTAATTTAACTAACAGAGTTATTTTGGACTTTCGGTAGATGAAAAGAAGATCTTCCAACCACAGTGGATGCCAAAAACTGTATTTGTACTAACTAAAACTAATACTCTAACAGAAAATTCACTCCAATCCTTTTCTTAGTCCATCTATATACCCTACCCTTTTCTTATCAAAAAAAGCAATAAAATTCTCTCCTTTTTAGGAGAGGTTTAAAAAAAAAACAAAAAAAACCCCTTTCCTCATAGGGAAAGTTCTCCAGCCCTTTGATCATTCTAGTTGCCCTTTTCTGCACTTTTTCCAAAGATATAATATCCTTTTTGAGGTGTGGTGACCAGAACTGTAGAAGTAGAGCTGGGTGTCAGCTGCATATTAGAAGCATCTCATTCCAGATCCCAGACAATTCCTCCCAGTGGTTTCAGGCAGATGTTAAAGACAAAGAAGGACAAAATAACCCCCTTCAGGACTCAACAGCATAAATAATGTGTGGCTGAGCTGCAGTCCCACAGAACCACCTTCTAGAACCAGATGGATAGGTAATAAGAGAACCATTCAGCCAGCTTCCTATGGTCAATGATATTGAAAGGATATACTCTCTCCAGGCTTTTCTTGGCAAGGGTCATCTGTCAAAGTGACCAAAGTTGTTTCCATCTAAACCCAGGCTTGGATCAGTAGTGAAATGGGGCTAGATAATCTGTCTCTGTGCAGCCACTATTCAAGCACCCTGTCCAAGAATGGATGGTTGGTAACTGGATGGTAATGGTTGAGGTCATGCTTGGGTGATGGGAAAAATGGGGACAACACACTTTGTTCATCTGGGAATTGGGTTTGGTGCTATTGTCACTGTTGTATAATGTCTCTATGAAGTCTTTGGAAGAAATCATCCAGAAGCTTTGAGATTGTGGTGTCATGAATATGCTAATGAAACTCAACTCTATTATTATTATTATTTTTTTGTGGCTCATCCAGGAGCAGCAGTAGTCGCAGCAGCAATGGAAGTGGAACATTCTCTGCCATTTTTAATGCAAATAAAAACAAAAGCATTCTGCCCATGGCAGAAGGAAGCTGAAAATCAACCATGAGTTTATGCAGCTGCCTGGATCGAGCCAAAAGCAGGAGACACCAAACAAATATACAAAATTGGATGCATTTTAAGTGACTTTTGCTTCTTTTCTGACTTTAAATGCGTGGAAATGAACCCTTCCAAGCTGCAACACATTTTGATGCATTCAGACATATTTTTAAACATGCCAGCAAAACAACATTTTTGGAAGAGGAAAGAATTCAGGGCAAATTAATTGTCTTTTCGTATTTTCCTGTAAAATAAACAGTAGGTGAAATATTTCAAGGACAGTTTGTCACAGGGCTATTTTTGTAGGTGTGCGGCTGGCTCTCGTATTGTTCCTTTCCTTTCCTTCGAGTTTGAAAGCAAGACTGCCTTAGCCCAAGCCGTCTGTTTCCAGTCTTCACTTCTTTAATCACGGCAAATGCTAAAAATAACAAAAAAAGTCCCATTTAGTGATTTGTCTAAAACAAACCTCAGCAATTATTTATTGAGGTTGGCCTGACTACAACAGAGGCAAGAGATGTGTGCCAATATGCCCATTACAGGTTTTTCCCTCTCTAACATCTCTTAGGCTAAGAACAGAGTTCATTAAATAAGTCTTTTTTTAAAAAAAAATAAAATAATAATAACGATTATTTTGGGAAATAGTGTGGCTTGTATTTTTAACCTTTGCACTCAGAGTGACGGTTTGCATCCAGCTCCAGTTGGTAAGAATGCAGGGGCCTTTCCAAAGGGTTGTTTCACTACACAAGGTACGAACAGCCTTTTTGGACCTATCAGGGTGGATCCTTCTGGCTGCCTCTGGCCCAGTAAGCACACCAGTTGCAGAGAAATGCCCTTGCCCAGCTTTCAAGCTGCTATTTATTTTCCTGTGGAAACAGGATTTCCCCCACCAAGCATGGGTCATCATATCAGATATTCTTGATCCTTGAATTATCACAGTGTCGGGTTATTTTTCAACTCCCTGCGTTTGTGGTGGAAACGGGATTTAAACTTTCTATCTGTGCATGGTTTAGCTAAGTGAACCTGACCCCCCCCCCCGGCACACACGCACACACACAGAGTCATAGCTCTTTATATTAAAAAGATAGCAAAAGATGAGTCTCTGTCTTTTTTCAGAGGGCTGGTAACAGTTTCAATTAGTGCAATGGTACAGGGTGCAACCTTTTCCCCTCTCAAAGCATGCCCAGGGGGCCCATGGTGTAATTCAGCTTTAAAAGATACCGGGCATTAGGGTTGTCAATTCTAGCTTGGGAAATTCTTGGAGATTTGGGGGTAGTTCCTGGGAAGGGGAGGGAGTACAGCTGGGATATGATACCCCCAGAAGACACTCTCCAAACCTGGCACTTCCTCCAGGGGAGATCAGTTGGCATTCTGGGAGAATGCCAGGCCCCAGCTAGAGGCTGGTAATGCTATGGGGCACCCTTGATCTCTATCACATCTAGTTTGCCCCTCACACTTTTAATTTACCCATACTCTTGTGGGAAAGGCAGTGGCTGGGGTAGTGTCAATTCACCTTCTCAAGCACTGGGAACTCTCTGACCTTAACCCATCTTCTGCCCCTATAAAACCTGCTGCCCTGACAGCTGCAGGCGGCTCTTTCATGCCCAGCATTGGCAGCTTCCTCTAATCACACCCATTTAAAGTGTTTACAGTCAGCTGAGCTGTAAGTGCATTACAGAGAGTCGATTTTGCTGGATGACTGGATATATTTGTGGGTGTAGGTATGTGTGTGTGCCCATGCACATGTGAGCAAGCAAGCATGCACGTATAGAGAGAATATTGATCTACGTTACAGTAATGTTCTAAAGGTTACAGCAAAATATTGCCTGGGCAGGTTAGTAAGCAGAACATTACAACTCTTCATTTCATGGCCATTTCTTCTGCTGTGTCATCTGTAGGAGCATCTTTGGTGGGATGGGCCTTGGCTAAGTGGAAAAGTACACAGCTGGCATGCAGGAGGTCCAAGGTGAAATTCCTAACATCAGTTAAAGGAGCTCCTGGCACTAAGAAGCTGCCTCTCCTCAGACTATGAGTCCAGTAGCACCTTTAAGACCAACAAAGTTTAATTCTAGGTATAAGCCTTTGTGTGCATTCACATTTCAGATATGCTGAAATAAGACTTCTTCAACCACTATATATAGGTAGGGGGAGCTTTTGCCAAGAAGAGCTAATTAGAGTCAAGAGGCATAAGAAACTGAGTGATAAGTGTAGCTAACATTGGATTAAAGCAGTTGGTAAGACCTGTGAATAGCAGCAAATTAGCATACAGCTAATTAGGATAGGGCCACGGTGGCTCAGAGGTTAAGATGCTGAGTTGCAGACTGGAAGGTCAGTAGCTTGGCAGTTCGAGACCCTAGTGCTGCATGATGGAGTGAACTCCCGTCTCTGGCCCCAGCTCCTGCCAACCTAGCAGTTTGAAAGCAAAAAATAGCAAGTAGATAAATAGACACCGCTTTGGTGGGAAGGTAACAGCATTCAATGAGCCTTGGCATTTAGTCATGCTGGCCACATGATCATGAAGAAGTCTTTGGGCAGCTCTTCAGCTTGGAAACAGAAATGAGCACTGCCCCCTAGAGTCGGGTTCGACTGGCTTTTGAGCAAGGGAAACCTTTACCTTTACTAGCATACAGACTATAAAAGAATTAACAAAGAGATGTGAGAACTAAGTCTGAGTCCAGTGACACCTTTAAGACCAACAAAGTTTAATTCTGGGCATAAGTGAGAACTGAGTGACTTAGCATGTGTGGTGAGATAAGAACCCAATATTTCTGTTAAGCCCTGGGGGGATCCATTGTCCCGAGTATTGTAATAACTTGTTATTCATCAATATCCCATTCCAGTCTGTTTCTGACATTCCTTTTCATGCAATAAAACAGCTACTTTGACGTACCCCACTGAGTGCCCTGGGAGATTAAAATGTTCTCCTACAGGTTTCTTAATTTTGTGATTCTTGATGTCAGATTTATGTCCATTTATCCTTTGCATAGCATTTGACCAGTTTGCCCTATGTAGAGAACTGAAGGACATTTTTGACCTTTAATGGCATATACAATGTTAGAAGATGAGCAAGTGAATGTGCCTGTGATGATGTAGTTGATGCTGTTAGGTCCAGTGGTTGTGTTTCCTGGAGCATGTGGCAGCAAAGTTGGCATCTGAGTTAATTGCAAGCTCTGGTACCAGTGTCCATGTTCAGCTTAAATGTATTATCGTGGGTGAGGAGTTGTTTAAGATTGGGGGGCTGTTTGTGTGCAAGAAAAGGTTTGCTCCTCAGCACTTGTGAAAGAGAACTGTCTTTATGCAGTAGAGGTAGTAAGGTGCTGCTGATGCATCAAAGTGTTTTTAGTTGAGAGCTGTATGTGACCACTAGTGGTGTTCTGTTATTGTCTCTTTTGGACCTGTCTCACAACAGGTTTTCTCTGGGTACCATTCTGGCTTTGTTAATCTGTTTCTTGACTTCATCAGGTGAATATTCTAGTTCCAAAAAGGGTTGCTGCAGATCCCTCAGGTGAGAATCTCTGTCTCTAGGATTGGAGTAGATGCAGCTATAGTGTAGAGCCTGGTTATATACAACAGATTGTTTGGTATATTTAGGATGGTGGCTGGAGGCATGTAGGTATGTTTGTCGGTCAATAGGTCTCCACAGCTCCCTCATAGATCACTGCCTTGATTTGGCAAGGGGGCTTGCGTGGTTCGATGAGGCTATGGGCTATGCCGTGGAGGGCTACCCAGGACAGACAGGCCACAGCAGAGAACTCAGACAAAGCTTGATCCACTGGGGAAGGAAATGGCAACCCACTCTAGTATGTTTGCCAAGAAAACCCCATGGACAGTAACAAAAGGCTAAAAGGTATGATGCTGGAAGATGAGCCCCTCAGGTCAGAAGGTGTCCAATATGCTACTAGGGAAGAGCAGAGGGCAAGTACAAGTAACCCCAGAAAGAGTGAAGCAGCTGGGCCAAAGCCGAAAGGACGCTCAGTTGTGGATGTGTCTGATGGTGAAAGGAAAGTCTGATGCTGAAAGAACAATACTGCACAGGAACCTGGAATGTAAGATCTATGAATCAAGGTAAGCTTGACGTGGTCAAAAATGAAATGGCAAGACTGAACATCGACATCTTGGGAATCAGTAAACTAAAGTGTATGGGAATGGGTGAATTTAACTCAAAAGACCATTATATCTACTACTGTGGCCAAGAATCCCATAGAAAAAATGGTGTGGCTTTTATAGTCAGCAAAAGAGTGCGAAAGGCAGTAATGGGATGCAAACTCAAAAATGACAGAATGATCTCGGTCTGAATCCAAGGCAAACCATTCAACATCACAGTAATCCGAGTCTATGCCCCAACTACTGACACAAAAGTGGCTGAAGTGGACCAGTTCTATAAAGACCTGCAACACCTCATAGAACTAACACCAAAAAAAAGGTGTTATCATCATTGGGGACTGGAATGCTGAAGTAGGAAGTCAAAAGCTAACCAGAATAATGGACAAGTTTGGCCTTGGAGAACAGAATGAAGACAGGCGAAGGCTAACAGAGGTTTGTCAAGAGAATACGTTGGTCACAGCGAACACCCTCTTCCAGCAGCCTAAGAGGTGACTCTGCACATGGACATCACCAGATGGGCAACACCGAAATCAGATTGTCTACATCATTTGCAGTCAAAGGTGGAGAAGCTCTATACAGTCAGTAAAAACAAGACCTGGAGCTGACCGTGGCTCAGATCATGAGCTACTCATTGCAAAATTCAGACTTAAACTGAAGAAAGTTGGGAAAACCACTAGGCCATTCAGGTTTGATCTAGATCACATCCCTGATGAATATACAGTGGAGGTGAAGAATAGGTTTAAGGGACTAGATTTGATAGACAGAGTGCCTGAAGAACTATGGATGGAGGTTCGTGACATTGTACAGGAGGTAGCAATCACCACCATCCCAAAGAAAAAGAAATGCAAGAAAACAAAGTGGCTGTCTGATGAGGCTTTACAAATAGCAGAGGAAAGAAGGAAAGCGAAAGGCAAAGGTGAAAAGGGAAGATTTACCCAACTGAATGCAGATTTCCAGAGAAGCAAGGAGAGATAAGGAGGCTTTCCTGAATGAACAATGCAAAGTAATAGAGGAAAAGAATAGAATGGGAAAGACTAGAGATTTCTTCAAGAAAATTGGAGAAATCAAGGTAACGTTCCATGCAAAGCTGGCCATGATAAAGGACAAACGCGGTAAGAGAAGAGATTAGGAAAAGATGGCAAGAGTACACAGAAGAACTATACAAGAAGGACCTCAATGTCCCTGATAACCACGATGGTGTTATCACTGACCTCAAGCCAGACATCCTGGAATGCAAAGTCAAATGGGCCTTAGAAAGCATTACTAACAACAAAACTAGCAGAGGTGATGGCATCCCAGCTGAACTATTCAAAGTCTTAAAAGATGATGCTGTTAAAGTGCTGCACTCATTTTGCCAGCAAATTTGGAAAATGCAGCTGTGGCCACAGGATTGGAAAAGGTCAGTTTACATTCCAATCCCAAAGAAGGGCAATGCCAAGGAATGTTCAAACTATTGCACAATTGCACTCATTTCACACACTAGCAAGTTCATGCTCAAGATCCTACAAGCTAGGCTTCAGTAGTACATGGATAGAGAACTGTCAGAAGTATAAGCTGAGTTTTGAAGAGGTAGAGGAACTAGAGATCAAATTGCCAACATTCACTGGATTATGGAGAAAGCAAGAGAGTACTAGAAAAACATCTACTTCTGCTTCATTGACTATGCTAAAGCCTTTGATTATGTGGATCACAACAAATGATGGCAAGTCCTTACAGAGATGGGAGTACCAGACCACCTCACACATCTCCCAAGAAACCTGTACAAAGGTCATGAAGCAACAGTCAGAACTGGATATGGAACAACTGATTGGTTTAGCATAGGAAAAGGAGTACAACAAGGATGTATATTGCTTATTTAATTTATATGCAGAGTACATCATGTGAAATGCCGGCCTGGATGAATCACAAGCCAGAATTAAGATTGCTGGGGAAAATATCAAGAACCTCAGATATGCAGATGTTACCACTCTAAGGGCAAAAAGTGAAGAGGACCTAAAGAGCTTCTCGCTAAGGGTGAAAGAGGAGAGCACAAAAGTTGACTTGAAACTCAACATCAAAAAAACTAAGATCATGGCATCCAGCCCCATCACTCCTTGGCAAATAGAAGGGGAAGTCATGGAAGCAGTGACAGACTTCACGTTCCTGGGATCCAAGATCACTTCAGACAGTGACTGCAGCCATGAAATTAAAAGATACCTGCTGCTTGGGAGGAAAGCGATGGCAAACCTAGACAACATAATAAAAAGTAGAGACATCACCCCGCCAACAAAAGTCTGTATGGTTAAAGCAATGGTATTCCCAGTGGTAATGTATGGCTGTGAGTGCTGGACCATAAGGAAGGCCGAGTGCTGAAGAATAGATGCTTTTGAATTATGGTGCTGGAGAAGACTCTTGAGAGTCCCTTGGACTGCAAGGAGATCAAATCAGTCAGTCCTAAGAGAAATCAACCCTGACTGTTCCCTGGAAGACCAGATATTGGAGCTGAAGCTCAAATCCTTTGGCCACCAAATGAGAAGGGAGCACTCACTGGAGAAGCCCCTGATGCTGGGAAAGATCGAAGGTCAAAGAAGAAGGGGATGGCAAAGGATGAGATGGTTAGACAGTGTTATTGATGCAATGAACATGAAATTAAGCAAACTTTGGAGCATGACGGAAGATGGGAGGGCCTGGCGTGAAGTGCTCTGTGTGACTGAACAACAAGGTTTCCACAGCATAAAGTGGTGCCTATGCATCCTTTGTGTATTTTTACAGTAGTGCACAGAAAATGCATTTCTTGCATACATTAGTTCATTGTCAGGTTCTTATCTCACTACACATAAAATGTCACTCAGTTCTTGCTTATACTCAGAATTAAACTTTGTTGGTCTTGGAGGTGCCACTGGACTCACACTCAGTTCTCACATCTGTTTGTTTTCTCATGTATTTGTATGCTAACTTGCTGCTATTCAGAGATCTTACCAACCGTTTTAATCCAATCTCAGCTATAAGCACCCAGTTACTTATGCATCTTGACTCTAATTAGCCCATCTTGCAACTGACCCCCCACCCCACCTTACCCCCTCTCTACTTATATGTAATGGTTGAGGAATTCATGTTTCAACATTATTTATTTATTTACTTGATTTCTATCCCACTCCTTTCTCTGCCAGGCAGGGCTCAGGGAGGCTGAAGAAATGTATGTGTCTGAAAAAGGCATTATCCAGTAGAGATGGTAAGTCGCTGATGATGCATTGTAGTGTTTTTAGCTGAGAGCTGCATGTGACCACTAGTGGTGTTCTGTTATTGTCTCTCTTGGGCCTGTCTTGCAACAGGTTTTCTCTGGATACCATTCTGGCTTTGTTAATCTGTTTCTTGACTTCACTAGGTAGGTATTTTAGTTCTGAAGATGAAGAATGTATCTGAGGAAGTGTGCATGCACATGAAAGCTTATACCCAGAATTAAACTTTGTTTGTCTTAAAGGTGCCCCCGGACTCAAACTTTGTTTTGTTGCTTCAGACCAACATGGCTGCTCACCTGAATCTGTCTCCTCAGTGTAGACAATGCTGAGCCAGATGAACCAACAATGAGAAAGAATGCTTTGTCTAGTGGATACTGGGGAAAGGTGTGTGGCAGTTTCATATGAGAGTCAGTGTGGTGTAGTGGTTAGAGTGTTGGACAGGATCTGGGAAACCCAAGTTCAACTCTCCACTCTGCCACTCCTTGGGTGGTCTTGGGCCAGCAGATTTTCTCAGTCTAACTCACTTTGCAGAGTTGTTGTTGTTGTTGTTAATAATAATAATTGTATTTATTAATCACCCTATCCCAGCTTATGCTGGATAGAAGGATGAGGGGAGCATGTGGGGAGAATGGGTCATTTATTGCACTTTCAAAGCCACAATCCCCCCCTTTGGCAGGGGGGAACCTCCATATCTCAAAACAACCTTTACTGAGATTTCTGTTCAACAAACAGTTTGTACACAAAACAATAATGTCAGTATTTCTGTTTATTATACTTTGGGATATTTATTTCTAACTCTTTCCATGCCATTATTGCTTATTCCTTCCCTGTAAAACAACAACAACAACAGATTCTCAGAGATAAATTTTTGGTGGCAAGTATTTATGAATCCAAAGATAATGGCTTGGTTATGGTAATTTCACACCCTTCTGCTGTCTTCAAGAAAAGCTTTATTCAGTCCCAGGCAAGGAACAATAAATTTACCTTTAACAAAGCAGACAATTAACTGCTAAAACTAATTTGGGACAATGAATGTGCATAGACTTAGGTGGTGTGATTCCTGAAGAGGTGGTGTAATTCTTTTTCTAAGTAAATAAATATATTGCTAAAGACAGTGGCTTGTATCCACTCATGTAGCTCCACTGACAGGATGATGTTGCAGTCTGCAGAAGAGGGGGTGGCTATTTTTGCCAATTCCTCCTTTACACCCCAGACCCTCACTTGGCCTCCTATGCTGTTCTTGAGGGTTCACCAGTCCCCAGGAATGAAATTTCATAGAATTTAGTGGGCTGCAGCTGGAAGGGGGAGTGGGAGAATCTTCCCATTCCATGAAATTGACCGGTGGCTGTATTATACCGGTGTCTTACCATTAAAGAAAATATTTGATTAACAGAAAAATGATAGGTACTTCAAATACGGCCCAAGTCAGATTGAGTGGGCCAAAAATAAGAAAACTTCTGGCTTGTTTGTTGAGGTTGGTTCCTTTTCACTTTTGGAACTTTATTAATTCCTGAAAGAGAACCTTTAAATAAAAGAAAAACTGTCAGGGCAATGAAATAGCCCCAACTTTGCACAGATCTATTGTGCTAAGAAATTTTGCTTAATGTTTGGTCATAATCGTCATCTGCAACTGTTATATGATTTGCACCAAATGAGGAAAATTATAGGAAACAAATATATTGTCAAGTTGAAGAGTTTGTATTGTAGAAAGGCTTCACAATTCCTTTCCTTTCCTTTGTACTGCATTACAGTTCTTCCACTCTCAGGCTGAGTTCAGTCTTGCAATTTGCTGCGGGAGCCAGTCATGGCAAAAAAGTCCCAGAACAAACTGCTGCGGGAACATACTGGGAGGAGGCATGCTGGAGTGTTCAGACTGCTGCCCTGGAGGTGCACTGTATGCGGCGTTTCCCCATTAATTCGGCTGTGGGTGTATGTGCGCATGAGTGCTCATGTGCTCATGCGCATAAGCGCATTTTGCTGATTGGGGGAAGACCCTGCAGTGCTGGCACTGCATTGGGCAGTAGAGCGGAGCATGGCCAATCATACTGCTGCTGCCTTCTGCCCAACGCGGGTTGCTCCCAGCTTATTGGCTGAGCATTCATACTTCCAGGAAGTGGACAAACGCAGGACACAGGCGCTCTTCGGGGATTTGCTACTGCTTTTATGAGGTATCTATTAAACGCGGGAAGAAAGCAGAACAGCCCAGGTTGCCTACGGGTGGAGAATGCCAGGCAGATGTGCCTGTGTGAACGCCCCCTTTAATGCAGTTGTAAAGCGTCGCTGAAACGGGGCTCTGCCGGAGCAAATTGCCAGTCTGAACTCAGCCTCAAAAAACTTCATCAGGAGTTCTACATTCAAAGTGTATGTTCAACCAGCACTCTAAGGAGCAAAGCCTAGCTGTTTCTTATCCCCTCGTATTGGTTCTTCTGACCAATATCTGCTGGTAGCTCAGCCACAGCCTTGCCAACTGACCACCTTGCCAGCCAACCTGGCTTTTTTCTAATGTTTACCACCCCGCAATATTGTTACAATTAAGCCATCCGTACAATGCATCGTGTGTGTGTGTGTGTGTGTAAAACCATTTTTGTTTCTCCTTCATCACTGGGAAACTTCAGCTTTGAATATATTTGAATGAATCAGTATGTGCAAATAAACAAGGGACTCTCCCCCCCTCTGCAAGAACTGACATCTTTATTCATCCACTTATGTCCCCTTTCTTTGCATGTTTCCACACTGTGCCATGACCTATTCTGTGATGTCCAAAGCTGACCTCCCGAAAAAGCCATCATTCCTTTCACAAGCTGATCAGAGGAGCATGATCCTGTCCATGTTTATGTTTCCTAAACTGGAGTGAGAACAATACCCCTGTTCAACACCAGCTGTGTAATTTTAGATAGCACTCAATATCCAATTGAGCAAGATGAATTCCAATCTGTCAGTGTTGTATGCTCTACTCCATAGCAGAAAGTGTTGTTTTTGGAACCATGTTGAGCAGCCACTGCCATTTTACTGTCTACTGACAGAAATTAATAGTGAAGGCCTTATAGAGCAATTTATCAACAGCCATTTGAATTCACACTTTTTCCAAGGTTCATATCTCCAGACTAGGGAGCGCTTTCCTGCCTATTTATGTCAAAATGTCAGTGGATGGTAGAAATTGACCAGGGTAGACTCCTGGGAGTAACTGATCTTCCCGATGCTGAGTTTGGTTAAACTCCTGGAGGACTCGTTTTGAAAGGAGCTGAAAGGCCCCAGAGCAGGCCCCTGACTGATCACAGAAGATATGTAAACACAGATGCAGCCGGCAAAAAGAGTACCAAAGACATTGTAATTAGCACGTTGTGAGAAAAGTGCCAGGACAGGCTCTTGGAAGTAAACAGTCTCTTTTAAAACTAAACTGTGCAATGCAAAGGGGTAGAGCGGAAAGCAGGGAGACAGTTCCCCTTCACTCTCTTGCAAAAATATACATTCCAGTGGGAAGAAGAAAGGGAAGGTTGGCCATCAAAAGCTTTTCCCAAGCACAGTTTCCTAAAAACACAATTTGGGCTATGAATTAGCATTTGTCCCAAATTGTGTTCTGAAAGCATAGCTGACCACCTAATGCTATTGGAACCCAGGGAGTCCCTCAAAGCGAATTAGATTACCGGTGGTGTTGGTTCATTCATGAAGAAACAAGGAGTTGGTAAGGCACTTTACATATTTGGGGAATGGGCCACAAAGAATGCTCTGAAAGGAAATGTGACATTTAGGGATGGGCCATACTGATTTCCAATTATTCCTTTCACAATATAATTTATCATTTTTTGTACCTTCAGGACACTTTATCTCAATGAGGTGGGATATAGAATATTAGTTTAGCAAAAATACTTTAAAACAATAACATGGCACTTCCCTCCTCTCTATTTTTGTTAAATATAGTCTACTGGGGAGCTAAACATACAAAGACACCATATATCAAGTGAGACCATTGGTCCATCTAGTTCAGCATTGTGTGCTCTGATTGGCAGCTGCTCTCCAGGGTCTTTCCCAATATCTGCTTCCTGAGCTCATTGAACAGCAGAGGCTAAGAATTGTACTTGGAACCTTTTCAGTGCAAAGCAGGTGCTCTACCACTGAGCCATGGCCATCCATATTGGCTTGTAATATTTTTCAAATGAATGGAGGCTGCACAAAAGCACAACACATCCCATTCATTTCAATAGGATGGTGTCTGTAAAGTGCCATCAAGTTGCAGGCAGCCAAGATATAGTGATCCCAGCAAGGGGCTTTCAAGGTAAGTGAGAAGCAGAGGTGGCTTGCCATTGCCTTCTTCTGCAGAGTCTGTGTCGGTGATCTCCCTTCCAAGTACTGACTCTGCTTAGCTTCTGAGACCTGTTGAGATTAGGTTATACCATGCTGCCTTCCATCGCTCCAAGAGATTGTGGCAAAAGAAATTACAGGCGTGCCCCTTGCAAGCTGAAATCTGGCCACCCAAAAACTGACTCAGTTGTCATAGCTCTTTAAATGGTCAGAAATGTCCGTCAGCAAGTTTCAAGGAGGAAAGACAGTTCTGTAAATAGGGAACACCCACTCTGTAGGCTCTTTGCCTAAGGATATGATCCTTAACTTTAAACAAAATTAACATCAAATTTGAACAAGCTGATATTTAAAGTTGAAGTCAAAAGTCCATTTGAGTACACAAGATGAATAAAGCTAATGAAAATCAAATAAAAATACCTATGTATGCAGATTGTGTAAGTAGATTTGGCAAATTAAATAGTAATACATCTGTGTGAAAGCTGTGGAACATTCATCTTGAGATAAATGTATGCACATTGTTTATTTCATGAACCAGTCCCTTTTTTGGCAAATAAAATGATTTTACACACGTGGAAACTTTTAAAGTACCTTTTACAGTAGTAAACTTTATTTTCAGACATTTATCTTGTGCTACTTCCTTTCTTCGAATATAACTTAATGCTGTTTGTGTGAGGGATAACAGGAGTGAAATGAGTGAAAGAGAATTTCAGATAGCAGGGAGGGAAACCTGCTACCACATTTACTAAAGAAATGCAGCCCTGAATTTCTTCTTACAAAAAGCTGAATTGTACCGGATGAAAATGTATGGGGATCTTTGATGTTTCTGGCAATGCCAGGCAGAACCTTAAGTTTTGGATCCCCACCAAAAGACTAAAAAACAATATAGAATGCATGTCAAAGGAAGTGCACCTCTTCCTCCTCCCCAGAAACTAACTGCAAATAAGGCTTGGGTTGCAAAATCTATGTGTGGCCACCTCCAAAACCCCACAATCCCTTCCTCCTCGGTAACGACAATTTTCTATATGACCTGACATCATAACAATTGTATTTTCTCCATCACCTGGCCCACATAATTGTCTGCTGCTGATAGACAAATACTCAGTGTTGTGATATCAGGGCATGAGTAAGTTGGCCTAAACAGTATGGCCTAGGAGAGAAGGCTTAAATGCACAGTTGTCAGTTCTGGCAATTCCATATATTTAATGTACTGCATAGTTCTGTCTATCTCTTGGGAATGGACATGCAGACTCAACACGTGATACAGGACGCAGAATCATAACTTAGTACAAGAACATAGTTCTTATACAAAACTTTCACATTCGGTGCTGGAACTGAAAGGTGTTAAAGACAGTACACAAATTGGCATGTGACTAAACAAACAGTTTTATAGGTTGACTTTCTTGCACCTTCCTGGTATTGCCTTCATGATCTGCCCATGGAGCCTGGCTTCCCCTGAGATTAGAATAATGGTTGGATTCAATCAGCTTTTCCCTTAGTGAGAAAAGGAGAAGAGGATCTCCTTTGACCAACAAAAAGTCTATGCCAGGATCAGGGGACCAGAATGAACCAAAGTTTCATGCAATGGGGGATTTAATAAGGGCAAAATTGATCAAAAAGTTCGCTGGATGAGTTGGTTGATGTCATAAATCTGGAGCAGGTGGAGACTTCACCATGAGCAGGGCTTTTTTTTTTTTTATAGAAAAAGAGGTGCCAGAACTCTCAAGAGGGAAATGAAGTTTTCAGTCTGTATACTGAAAATTCATGTACTTTTAAACATTTTTAAAAGGATTTTGTCGAAGAGGTTCCAGTACTCTGTTCCCCCAGAAAAAAGCCCTGACCATGAGCCACTCCATACTCCCCAAACTAACACTGAATAGAAAGGCTGTATCTTCTTCTTAGTATGTGTTTATATTTTATGTGTACCATTGGAACCAAGGGTCTCAGCATCTGAATCTTGAATTATTGCATCATTCCAAGTTGTATCTAGTGTGTGTGCTTGTTCAGAAAACTCAATAATTGTGTTTGTTTTATTAAAATAGTTTTGGAAATATAAATAGTGCCCTTTCCTAGCATGAACTAAGGTGATAGCAACCCCACTGAAACTAAGTAAGTTTCAAATGGGGAGAATGCCAAAGATCCTATAGAAGTTACCTTATGTTCTATCAAAGAAGAAAGATAGGATATAACATTTTACAATGTCTATATCTGAATTATTTTTTTGCAGATTTAAAAATCTTTCAAAATGCCTTTGGAAGCATAGATGTTGACCTCCCCCACACACCCAGTGACAGAGTCTTTGTGTGTGTGTGTGTCAAAGGGCGTCCCCACCTCCCAATTTCCCCAGTGTAAAAAAAATTGTTGAATTCAATCCGTCATCTCTGGTTTCATATTTTACAGCCTTCATGCAACAACAAAACCAAAGGAATAAGTGTGGACACTCTGTAATAGATGCCTCTATCATATCACCTTCAGATCTTTTAAAAACTCTTGTCTACATCCAGCCCAAATATGTGTTTGGCATAAATCCAATCTGCAATGGATCAAATGGTCAACCTGGCCAATTCAATGCCCTTTCTGCGGTATATGGCTGGAAAATTAAGCATTCAAAGAAATACCATGAGAAACAAGGAATTCTGCAATCCATTTCCTGTTCTTCACTCCAAGCTTGTTGGATAAAAGCTTGTTTTCATACCATCAACTTTTCTGTACTTTTTCTTTTTTAACACCCTGGATCATTGAGTGAGTCACTCAGCTTGGCAGTAAATTGCAAAGAAGAGAGTTTCATACCTGCTCATTGTTCTTTTATTATGAGAAGAGCACAACATACAATAAATCTCAGCTTTTCTATGTACTATTTGTTACAAAACTGTCTGAAAGATTCAGAGGAAAGCTTAGACTGTGCAAACAAATTACACACAGACTTGTCTATGTTTCCAGTTCTTCCACTTCAGGCCTTGTTTTTCCTGTATCCTTCTTATGTTAACAACAAACTGTCTACACCTGAAAGTAGTATGCCTCTTGCCAACTCACAGTGCTGCAAAACTGCTGTAGAGCTGCCATAAAGCACCTTCCTGGAAATTATTCTTATCCTGCTCCCTATGCAATAAAGCCATGATGTATTGGGAAATGCCCTTTTGTTTAATTTTTCCTTGAGAGTACTTGAAACAGGTTTTCAGGATTTTGTTTAGTTTAAGTTAAGATTAAAGTGGTTTCCCCCTTGAAATTTTCCTTCTGCATAAAATTCTCTGCTCTAGTGAACTTTTCACCTTAACTAGGAATGAAAATAAATCACAAAACACTGTAGCGCTTTATAGAAAAGAGTTTCCATTTTGCAACCCACCCTATTCAGTATTGATTTGGCATCAGACGGTTGCTACTGGTTTCGAGAGGGAGCTGGAGAATGACAGGGCCATTAAATCAAACTTTATTAACACACCAGAGAAATCTCCATTGGGGTGGGGTTCCAAAGAACCGTATGGCAACCTGTTATAGCAGACTTGACTTCCCATCCCAACTCTGAAAAGCATGATATAACTTGCTTTCTGTGTTATGCATTATTTGACTAAGGAAGCAATAAATAACCCATTTATACTAACCTAGTCTTTCTGAAGCCAATCAGCAGAGCTGTTCACATCCCTCAACAAAAAAATTCCAGATTCTCTGCCAAGAAAACCCAGATTCTGTGCTCCAAAATTAATGATGCAAATCTACAAAACGTGTGCCTTTATTTTTCATTAACATAGCTATTGCCATATTTATCCTTGGCTTTGGAAACGGAGAGGTGTCGGGGTACAAGAAAGGAAGCATTGCTCAGGGAGCAATCCTAAACAGGTCTAATCAGAAGTTAGTCCCATTTTATGAAATGGAGTTTACTCCCAGGAAAGTGTTCTTAGGATTGTAGTCCAACTGAGGGGCTGTAAAGCCTTAAGGGTGCATAAACATGATGGAAAGAGGTGAAGGAAGGGTGAGAACTTTTGCAAGGCACACTGTATCAAGCAACCATGAGTGCTATAAACATGTGGTTTTCCTAAACAGCAATAGCTGAGCTTATCCTGTACTCAAGTATAGCTTCATACAATGGCCACTAAGAATTCTAGAATTCTCCTACTATATCACAGAAGACAGGTTGCCAACCTCCAAGAGTGGCCTGAAGTTCTCCCAGAATGACAACTGATCTCCAAACTGCAGAGGTCAGTTCCCTGGAAGAATTGGCAAGTTCAGAGGGTGGATTCTATGGAATCACCTCCTTGCTGAGCTCCCTCCCTTCCCTGAACTCCCCAGGCACCACCTCCAATTTCCAGGAATTTCCCAAGCTGAAGTTGACAATCATACATGTGGATGACATCCTAAGTACAAAAGCACTAAGCAAAAGGTAACCTAGTTAGAAAAAGGAGCGGGGCAAAATATATTTCCCCAGGAAATCAGGTCCAAAATGTGTGGAATGCCATGAGATCCATGATCACTTTTTCCAGGTGTGGGAATTGCTGTTGCAGCAGCAGTGGCACTGGAGGAGGCAATTTTGCTTGATTTCTTGATGGGAGGCCATTTTTGCAAACAAAATGCCACCCTCTAAACTTCTTTCCAACCTACCGGGGGGGGGAATAAGGGGCTACATTGATTACATGATGATGGAAGATAACCGTGATGACTGGAGTTCTGTGAGTGGAGCCCCCAGGGGTTTTTTTCCTGTAAAAAAATCAGGCATGTAGAAGCCCAGTTCCATGACTGTGGCATGGAAAGGTTAAACTCCCCCACCCCATGCCATTTTCTCAATCTGCAGTGACCCACGGGCAGCTGGGCTTTGCCCCACTGGGGAAACATACAGATTTGAATTGAATTTATTAAAACGGTGACTGATGTGATCTCCCAGTAAAGAAGGCTGTGGCTTGCTAGCTACGTTTGGCTGCTCTTGCAAATGCCTGCATTGTTTTAAAGAACGTGGCATCAGAATCACAGGGAAGGTGCCATTACTCTTGGTCCCCACTGTACTGAAGTCCTGGAGTCACACCTGTGCTGCAGTTTCCCTGGTTTCATTCGGGGTACCATTGTTGTGGGGCTTACATACCAGGTTGTTAGATCCTTTTCACTGTTCCTGTACTAGGATAACACACCACTGAGCATGCAAGCTGTCTCTAGAGATGTATGATTGGGGTTTGTACAATGGCTTCCATCAAAAGCCTTTGCCTTCCTTCCTTTCATCTTACTGATGAAAATGGTGAAATGAGGCATTCTGAGAAAAAGTTAGATCTTCTTCTTTTGAACTGCACTTCATTCCTTGACCTAGAGACTGAGGGGGGTGCAAATAATAATGCCCCCAAACTCCTCTTTTTTTAGCTAGTGGAAATAGGCAATGTTATATTTTCCACATTCTTTTGCAGTGGAACAAATAAAGTCTTCCCTGTCTTTAACCAAAGTTTCAGCTCAGTAACCACTTAACCTTCTCCAATCTCATACAACATGCAAGTCAAAATCTCTTTGCAAGCCTCCTTTACAACTGCTGAGTTTAGTTTTGGCTTGAAAAGAGCAAGGATTAAAAAACAGCACAGAGCCTGGAGAAATCGGGAAATAGTATTGAGGAGGCATCATTATGATTGCTTGTGTGAGAGAGGCTGGCTTGTGTGAGACTAATAGCTGTATCTTTAACTGCAGACCAAATCAGAAGCCTTAGCTCTCCTGGAGAGGATGTACCCTATTGCAGGAAAGGAATGCCACCTCCAAGGTCCTCTTTACTTAAACGGGACCAAAATGATGGCCTCCTATTCATCCTGATCAGGATGACCTTGGATGCAGCAATCCTCCGAACCAATATTCCACATGAGGATAGTTTTGGAAATCACACTTCAGCTTTTATTTTACATGGACAATGACAAGGAATGTCTCCATTTTAGCTGATAGCCAATTAAAAACAAAATAAAGTCAGGAGCCAGCTTCTCTGTTTGCCATCAAAAAATAACCTTGGTGATTCCCCCACCACCCCCCCGAGCCCAAAGCTTGGTAATCAAGCCATGCTTTTGTTCATAATACCTTGACAATTGTATAACCCTACAGACTGCCCAAAAACGATGTTCAAACAGAGGAGTGTCCAAAGTTGCTTCCTCTGATACAGTCCCTCAGCCTGTGTGAAATCCTTTGAGGACCTTGCACTGGGATTTGGATGTTTTTTTCTTTTTCCCTGAAGGATCAAATGAAAGAAAGAAAGAGGCAGGCAGGAGCGGCTTCCCAGGTTATTCTGGTTTCAAAACCCTGCCGTCTCCTGCTGCCAGGTCTTTCCTTTTGCTTTGGTGCGACATCAGAGTGTAGGGAGGCGGATGACCCTGTGCACTTGCTTCAAATGAGTGTAAATAGAAGATGATATTACTTGTCTGAATGAAGTGGACTATCCCATGGAGGAGAATAATAGCTGTCGCCTAGCACCGGGGCTTTTTCTCCCTCTCCAAAAGACGAGAGAGAACTTAAAAGTCAAGGAGACCCAAAGACGAGGGTGAAAGTTGATTACTTTAAGGATTAAACTGTTACCCTGGTGAAGTCAGCAAATACTGTTTCTAAGCAGTGATTTCAATGTCTCTTGAGCACTATGAATCTCAGCTCTGTGATTAGGAATGCAATGTTTTAAAGATATAAATATCATTTTATGAGACCCTAAAATGTTATTTGGTGTTTTGACTAAAAAAAAAAATTGCATTCTACCGCGATGCATGACACCAGGGAATTTCACAGTCATGTATGTTTGAAAGCTATATTAACGAAACATAAAATAATCCTTTTGAAATGTGGTAAAACCCTTCATTTGTAGTGCTCTCTGAAGAATGGCTGTACTTTTAATAAATATATTGGCACTATGTGCTGATTTCTTCCCACTTCTGGTTAATTGAATTTCCATAAGCATCAGTGGCTGTGTAAAAGTTCTGCCCATGTTGAAATTCAGCTATTTCTTGGCAAAGCTTAGATTATTATTTCATTAAGAACCTAGGTAGATATTAAAGCTTACTCAGATGGTTTATATATCATAATAATCTTCTTCATAGAAATTCTCACAAAGACAATAATTAAGCATAAACACACAGTGATCCTCAAAAAGCCCAGCATATTTTAACTCGAAATCCCATAATGGCTATGACCTTTAACCCCAATGTAACTGTTTCTATCCAGACTACTCATGGAAGGACACCATATAATGCAAGTGAATGAAAAGGTTAACAAAGTTAGTGGACCAAACAAACTTGATACTGAGAATGAACTTTCACATACAGCAAGAAAATAAACATATCTGTCCCCAGTCTGATCTACACAGGAGGTTTGAGATACCAAAATATTAAATGTTCTTAACTGCATAATCTCTGTTTTACAGATCAGGGTTTACTCAAAGGGTTAGTATTTTTGCAAACTAATGACATACAATTTCTTCAAAGAGTTTGTATGCTAGGGTATTCCAAGGAAGATTGTGTTAAGAGTTGCTGTTTCCCAAAGGTTTTCCTAATGATGAGGGAAATCATTGCGTTCTAGTGTAGGAACAAAAAAAGAAAGAAAATGACCTTTCCAACGGCAGGCAATACAGTGGGTCAGGGCTCTAATCCAGCTCAATGTTTTATTTTTCTTTTAGAAAACTGTGCAAGAAATCTGAGCTCCCGCAAACACACTCTGGAACTGGGTTTCTTAAAAGAGAGCTACACTGGTTTGTACGCTTTCTGTCCCCCCCTCCCAACTCACTTTACTACACCACTGATGCTCTTTTGGCAGCATAAGCATTAGGTAATGCTTTGTTAGCTGGGTTCAGCAGTGCAAGTCATTCCCATTTCTAAGCCGAATGCTGGTAATCCCTTGAAATGAAGCTAGCCGTGGGTAGAAGAAAAGCAGCTCTGATTCTGTTGTGGGCAGAAAAGCAAGTCTTGAAGGACTGTACCCGTATCTCCTTGGACTGTGACATGCCAAACAGTTTTATTTCATACCTTCTGACCACTCAGAGCAACAAAACAAACACTTCCATAAGACTCAGAGTATTTTCTCAGAGGGCTAACTAAAATCTCTTTAGTAGGTACTATGCAGCATTGCTCCAGTCTAGGCCCCTTGGTATCAATTGCCATAGACTGGAGTAGTTCTGCATAGGATTGCCCTGTTTGTGTCCCTTTACATTTAAAGGAGCACTGGAAGGTGGAGTTCAGCATGCTGCTCAGTCAACTAGTTTAGAGTTTAAAGACAAAACAGATTTATTGTGGCAGAACCTTTCACTGACTTCGTCAGTTGTATGAAGCACGACCTCATGTGAACTGACGAAGCAGGGTCTAGCCCGCTATAGCTCCTGCCACAACAAATCTGTTATTTAAGGTCCCGGAAGACTCATTCTTGTTCTTGGTGCATCAGATTAATGCAGCAAGCCCCCTGCCCCGAAATTTTCCCAGTTTGGAGAGATCCTTTTGAAAATTCCAGTTCTGCTGGGGTTTTACCATTCTAAATAACTGGCACAACCATCCCAGGTCACCACCCAGAGCTAATGCCCCTCTCTCTTACTCCCAAGGGTGTACCAACTTCTGTCAGGATAGTAACTGCTGCCACCACCACATCTGCAAGATTATCTCCTGCTAGACAGATCTGTACATCTAGCACTCTGTATCTGTGTTGCTGTTTAAAGGCTCTGCTTAGTTGCCACATCTCCCACTTCATTTGTACCATTTAGAATGGAGATGATCTATCACCCATTTGCATTTTCATACTCAAGGAATGGTGACCCACCCTTTATATTCCTTGAATGGCCAACCATCACCCCTCCCCTTTACATCCCTTCTCCAGTTTGGTGGCTATTCTTAATTGTCCCTTGACACATGGTCAAGATGAGTCCTTGATGTAACAGTTAACTAATCATGGCTTGAAGATGATCCCAGTAAGAATCCAATGTAAGTAAGCACAAGAGCCCTTCTTTATTGTGTCCTGAGAATTTATAATTTCCCCTTCAAAGTCCATCTCCCTCTAGGGTCATTCATAATCTTTCTGAGCCAGGAGGATGAACTACAGTCTAGCCCGTTGGCTTTCCCAGTCTCTGTGCCTTTAGGTGTAACCTTCCGGCAGAGGTTTTTGATTTATTCCAGCCAGATCTATTTGCTTAACTGAGTCCTAAAGTGCTCTGTGCTTGGGTTTTTTTTGATGGCTCTTCTCCTGGCACCTTTCTTTGCCAGCTAAGCAGTGCTCCAGTTCATAGACAGAGTGCAGTCCCAGTTATTGGAATAGCAATGTGATTTTAGGGTTGAGGGTATTTTTCTACAATAATAAACAGATTATTGAGGAAAAGGAACATTTATAACTTTTTGTTGTGGAAATGGTCTGTTTTCTGGTTTTACTCTGTTTTTGATTAATTGACCATTCCTGCAAAGGACCTGTCCATGTGTGTTAAATTTGGTGTTGGAATTTATCATAAGCTTGTTTTGAAAATAAAAGTACATAATGATGACCTGATGTGTCCTATCTATATTTGCTGACACTCTCAAAGCATTGGTGATGCAAGACTTCCCTCCTCAGAAGATGTCTTGCCTCTTTCTCAGGAAGGCTTGCTATTTTCCTGTATATTTAACAGAGTAAGTCTTGATAATCATTTCCAAAAATTTACCAAGGCTGATGCATCTGCAATATCCTGACCAACCCTTCTCCTAATATTAAAAAAGTGCTATGTTGGGTTTCTTCCAGTCCTCTGTGAAAGAGGCAGATTTTTAATGCTTCATATCAACATCTTGGATCAAATTAATTAAGAAATCCCTGGTGAATGTCATCCCGCCACATAAGTACTTTTTCAGATTCAGTGTTAGTTCCAAAACTGCACACTTTTCCACCTTGTTTTGTTATGATTTTACAGAAGTAATTCCTGAAAACAATGAGTTGGGTTAGGTTAGGCATAGATATCTCTGCTATACCTTTTTCAGGGAAGGCCTTTGTAAAGAGTTTATTTCACATGAACTCGCAACACACACAAAACTGCCTTACACTGAATTGTACCATTGGTCCATCAAGGTCAATATTGTCTACTCAGATGGGCAATGGCTCTCCAGGGTCATAGGCAGAAATGTTTCACATCAGCTACTGCAGATTTATTTTATTTATTTATTAATTCAGTTTATATCCCGCCCCGCAACAGGCTCAGATCATTTTAAGAGGAGATGCCAGGGACAGAACCTAGAACCTTCTGCATATCAAGCAGATGCTCTACCACTGAGCCACAGCCCCTCCCAAACTGGCTCTCAAACTGAAGAAGCTAATCTTCAAGCATCTAAAAGCAAGAAATTATTTCTCCCATTCAGCACAAGTAGAGGCAAGATTATTGACTAACAGTTGGTGATGTCACAAGTTTGAAAAGCAGGGTTGATAGACCTGGATACAGTCTTCTTGCCACCAAGCATGATCTATTCATTGCTAATTTTCAATGCCTAGTCCAATGCTGGGAGCCATGTGGACAATTTGGAATAATGCATACAGTCTTGGAAACCAGGTGCATGGTGGCTTCCTTTCAATTTGCATGACATTTTATCAGTGCCAGGTATTCAATTCCAAGATGGTCGTTATTCAGTTCCAAGATGGAGTGAATTATTTTTATGTATTTTGCATTCAGGACCTTGTTATAAACCTCTCGAACCACAGCACAATTTACAACATAGAAATAAAACTCCAAATTACCCCCATCCTCCAATGAAAACCTGCAGTTTATACACTGTTAAAACTGCTGGCAAGTAAAATGGCCTTGTGATGCTGCTTGAGATTTTCTTGCAATATAATATAACTATGTGTTATATTTTCTAAAACAATGTTAAGGAATTGGAAGTGACAAATCTGCTTTATCACACTTAACAAATTGACATGCAGGAGTCCCTTTGATGTTTTACTAGTTTTGTTTGATATCGTGTTGAACTACTAGAATTCATTTTTCGGACTATTGATGTGTGCATGTGGAGATATTCATTCCCTAAAGTTGTGGTGCCAAACAGAGATAAAAGAATGTGTCAAATAGCTTCTGGATCACTTTGATCCAAATAATAATTGTTTCTTGGGTGTTAGGAATATAATTTTAAATATTCTATTCTTGTTATTTATTTATAGCTTCTACCCTGCCCCTCAGCCAAAGATTCAAAATAAAATCCACAAAAATGGCATGGGTGAAGTTGTTCAGGGTGGTGAAAACCAGGGATGATTGTGAGGCACTCCAAAGGGATCTGTCGAGGATGGGTGTCCTCGACAGTGGGCGTCAACGTGGCAAATGGGGTTCAATGTGGCCAAGTGCAAAGTGATGCACATTGGAGCCAAAAATCCTAAATATAAATACACGTTGATGGGGTCTGAACTGGCAGAGACGGAGCAAGAGAGAGATCTTGTGGAGTCGTAGTGGATAACTCAATGAAAATGGCTAGACAGTGTGTAGCTGCAATAAAGAAGGCCAACGCTATGCTGGGGATTATTAGGAAGGGAATTGAAAACAAATCAGCCAGTATCATCATGCCCCTGTATAAATCATTGGTGTGACCTCATTTGGAATACTGTGTACAGTTCTGGTCACCACATCTCAAAAAGGATATTATAGCATTGGAAAAAGTGCAGAGAAGGGCAACTAGAATGATAAAAGGGTTGGAACACCTTCCCTAGGAAGAAAAGTTAAAACGCTTGGGGCTCTTTAGCTTGGAGAAATGACGGCTGAGGGGTGACATGATCAAGGTTTATAAGATTATGAATGGGATTGAGCAAGTTGAGAAAGAAGTACTTTTCTCCCTTTCTCACAATACAAGAACTCGTGGGCACTCCATAAAATTGCTGAGCAGTCGGATTAGAACAGATAAAAGGAAATACTTCTTCACCCAAAGAGTGATTAACATATGGAATTCACTGCCACAGGAGGTGGTGGCAGCTACAAGCATGGACAGTTTCAAGAGGGAATTAGATAAACATATGGAGCAGAAGTCCATCAGTGGCTATTAGCCACAGGGTATAGATGGGAATTCTCAGTCTGGGGCAGGTGATGCACTCTATTCTTGGTGCTGGAGGGGGTAGCAGTGGGAGGGCTCCTAGTGTCCTGGCCCCACTGCTGGACCTCCTGATGGCATGTGGTATATTTTGGCTGCTGTGTGACCGAGTGTTGGACTAGATGGGCCATTGGCCTGATTCAACATTGGCTTCTCTTATGTTCTTATGTTCACTGGACTCTTAGGCTTATTTGGATTAATTGGACTATTCCTATCTATACATATCAAATGGCTGGTTGAACTGCTTAGTTATTTAGCTATTGATATTACAAACTCCTCCTCTCAAGGAAATAGATTGCAGAGTCCCAACACGGGGAAGAAAAAGCAGCTGTACTGCCCACTCAAACTGGCCTAGAAATTAAGTATTGATGATCTACTAATGAAATAATAAGTGAAATTTCTACTTTCTTCTCCTTTAATAAACACAAGGCTTTAGATCAAGATGGGGAATTAATTGTTCAGATCCCCACTCCCCAGCTTACCATTTACATATGCCTGATGAATTCTACCAGGAAAACAAACAAAACAAAGGCCTTGACGAATAAGGTAATCCTATTGAATGAGAAGTTCGATATCATATCAGCCCTGGCAGCCTGCTCAGCCAGTTTGCTGCTTTTCATTCCCACCTGCCCAACAAAATGCAGCATTACAGTCCTGGGAACTTAGAGTTTCCAACTCAGAGAAGAGGGCAGGAAGCGGCAAGTATGAGCTGAAGCTGAATGCATCCAGGGGCAACATCAGACTGTGGGAGTCCAAAATATCACATATTTCCCCAGGACCAGGAGTTTACCATAACTCACAGCTCATAAGATCACCCCCCCAAAAAAACCCCCAAACTCTGCCATAAGCACAGGTGATATTCTTTGCTACTTTTCAGTGGTTGTGGATGAAGATGTCCAAGTGACACCTTGTTAAGGAGGTACAAACCTAGTCTGGAAAATAGTTTCTGCCACTTACTTGGCTCAGCTTTTCTTTAGGCCCTACACACCCAATTGCTACAGATACCTTTCTCGCTCTTCTGCTGATTTACTTTTGCTAACATCTTCTCTCAAATTTCTAAGGTGCTGCTGGACTTGAATCTAACTGTTCTACTGCAGACCAACATACTTACCCTCTGAAACAATCTTCTCTCAAGGTTTCTGTTGGAGATCTTAGGTGAACTCAGGGCTCTGAGCCACCCATCTCTCTGCTCACACAGAGCACATAGCTAGTGGGTTCCTTGGCTAAGGCCCACATTTTGATTGTGAATCCTCTCCCCTGCTGGGGTTTGTGGGCTTTAGGTGGACTCAGGGCTCTGAGCCACCCCATCTCCCAGATCATGCTGAGAAGAGGGACTTAGCTAGTGGGTTCCTCAGCCAAGGACCCACATTTTGATCATGATTCCTATCCCCTGCTGGGGTTTGGGATCATAAGTGGACTCAGGGCTCTGAGGCACCTGTCTCTCTGCTCATGCTGAACCAAGGGGCTTAGCTAATGGGTTCTTCAGCTCAGGACCCACATTTTATACCCTCCCACCCTTCCTGATTAGGAACCAACCCCTCTGTGCCATGAGGGTGAAAGTGAGTGCAAAGGGTGCTCATCATGGGGGAAGATATACTCCACCTGTTGTGTACCACAGGCCCCTGTCCCCAGGCACCAAACTCATCCTCCCTGTCCACTGGCGCCCCCCCCTAGCAGGGCATCACCAGAAGTCTCAGAATCTCCTTCCCCTGATCTGTTCCTGGGGCTCTCCACAGAGGACAAAGAGTTGTTAGCACTGCCCAAACACCAGCAGTTGCTAACACTCTTTGGAGAAGTCTCTGACAGTGGTGATTCAGAGGGGGGGATGCATTCTCTCCTTCTACACAATACCCTGTTGCTGCGCCTGCCTCCAGTACACCCCTCTGTGGCCCCTCCTAGTCCAGTGCCAGAAAGCAGCTGTCACTCCACCCACCTTCTCCGGTTCTTGGGTGTTGTTTCCAGCCCATACTTTGGAAACATTTCTGCACTGTCCCCTGTGTGTGCAGAATGCCAGGTGTGCCATGCCCACATCCAGATGGGCACAAACCCCCAACACTTGTCCTCCTCTCTCCTCCACAGGCACCTGTAAAAGGTACACCCCAGTATGTTGTCACCAAGGGAAAGAGTGGCAGCCAGTGGCAGGAAGAAGAGGCCTACTTCCTCTTAGCAGGGAGAAGCAGAGAGGGAGCAGGAGGCCCCTCCAAGAAAGGCTCACTCACTCATGTTGCCATGGGTGGTGGGGCATCAAGGCAGGCCACCCTCCAAGAGGTCAGTCACATGGGGATCCATCCAGTGCCATCCAGAAGGGTTATGTAGTGAGCCCAAGAAGCAGTCATTCCCCTTGTTGGATGGATGATTGCTGTGGATAGCCAACCCTTCTCCCTCATGGAGGATGTAGCTTCTCACTGGCTGCTGTAACACCTGGCTGCCTGGTACTCCATCCCTTCATGAACAACCAGGCCTCATTTCCTGCAGGAGCTCACAGGAGTGATGCTCCTGTAGTAAGGAGCCCAAGGGGCAGGCATATGTAGCAAGCCCCACCCCCTGCTCCCAGTCAGGCCACGAATAGCAAGAAGGAAGGTAAACTGCAGTCCCCCCTGCCTTTCCTGGCCTGCTCCTAGGAGTAAGGCCCAGGGATAGTCCTGTGCACCCCCTCACCTTTCCCATGGCCATGCCTAGGCAGGCTGGTGGGGAATGTTTCTTGAGGGGTGGATGGCCATGAGTGCCTGGGCTGCGGGCCGGTCGGGCACTCTGGCATAGGCTAGAGGGAATGCTTCTTGGGGAGTGGGGGAGGGTAGCCATGAGTGCCCAGGCTGCAGGCTGCTCTGGTGCAGGCTGGCCAGGAATGCTTCTTGGAGGCTGCGAGTGCCCAGGCTGCAAGGAAGCTCTGGTGTGGGCTGCTGGGGACTGTTTTTGTCAGGCTGGCAGAGACTGTCGAGGTAGGCAGGAAGGAGTGTGTGTGTGAGAGAAGGGAGGGATAGGAGGCAGGAGTGTACTTGTGTTTGTGCGAATCAGGATGAGGTGGGAAGTCTGTGGGCGCCCTCCTTCTTTCTCTCTCTCTCTCTTGTATCCTCTTTCTCTTTCCCCTCTCTCTGTCTTTCTCTTTGTGTCTTTCTCCCTCTCTCTCTCCCTTTCCCCCCTCTCTGTCTTTCTCTCTGTGAACTCTCTTAAAGCCCTACCACTGTTGCCCCCCCAAGCACCAAGAATACAGACCATCACTGCCCCAGACATAGTGTTACACATCTATCCTTTGTGACTAATAGCCACTGATAGGTCTCTGCTCCATACTCTTCCAGTATGAGTATTATTAGCCTCTGATATCACTGACCTCCACTAGCTTTCCAGTGACCGTTCAAGTGCCCTTTAGAGTAACACAGCCCTGGAATAAAAGGAGAATCACAGATCATTCAGTCCATCACGCCTTTGCTCTGTTTCAGCCACTCGGGCCATTTCTGCATATTGATGGACATTGCAGTATTGTTTCTCTGTCACAATCAGTTGTAAATGATTTGAGCGTCCACACAGGAAAATTTATTTATAAATGATTTCTACAGAGAGCGTGGATGCAGCCATAAAGTTGTTTGTGATGTGCAGCCAAATAGTGAGAAGACTGTCGTTTGATCAGAAATCTGGGGAAGCAATAGAAGGGTGAAATATTCCTTATCCACCAACAAGCAAGAAGGTGGAGGAGATCAGCTTTCCAGGCAGCTTTAGGCAAATGCGCTTGCTCTCTCTCTCTCTCTCTCTCTCTCTCTCTCTCTCTCTCTCTCTCTCTCTCTCTCTCTCTCTCTCTCTCTCTCGGACTGGAGATCTATGAAATTACAGGCCAGTCAGTCTGACAATAATACCGGGTAAGTTGGTGGAAACTGTTATTAAAGAGAGAATTAGTAGGCACATTGATGAACACGCTATTGAGGCAGACACAGCATGGGTTCTGTAAGGGAAGATTTTGTCTCACTAACCTCTCTCACCATAACATGTCGAATGCAGGAGGTGCAAGTCGCTCTGCTGCAAGGATCCAAAGCCATTAAATCTGTTACCATTAGTCCTATTCCCTTGATTAAAAATAAATGCTCAGCATTTAGGAAGCACTTTGAAGTGCCTGAAGCACTTTGGCACATGTTGTCAGTAATTCTCAAAACAGTCCTATAAAGTGGCTTAATATTGTCCTGTTCCCCATTGCAGTTGCAGCGCTGAGGTCAAATGCCCCTAGCTTGTCAAAGGACACATACTCAATTCATTGCAAGACAAAACCCATCTTCTGGGTGTGGAACAGCGGTCACTGGGGTTGTAGGGGGGGAGGTATTTGTGAAGTTCCTGCATTGTGAAGGGGTTGGACTAGATGACCCTGGAGGGTCATCTCTATGTTCTGTTCTGATTCGGACCAGTAGGGAAGTACTTAGCCAACTGCTGTCTATCATTGATGGCAGCTGAAAATACACTGGATCAACCCTCACCCATAATAGAAGTAGCACCTGTAGCTATATGAAAGGAATTATCTCAGTGGCCATTGTTTGTCAAACACAGCAGTATTTCCAGCCTTCAAGCATTTGTTTCTGTCAGTAAAATGTAGGGGGAAGAGAGCATGTCAGGCCTGACAGCAGCCACTGGACAACTTGACACCATGCAACTTGCATAACCCATGCAGGCCCAGCTGCTTGCTACTGCTTAACAGCCGCTGCCCCATGAAGTGTTGTGTAGTGGTTAGTGTGCCAGACAAGGATTTGGGAGACCCAGGTTTGAGTCTGAGTTGGGAAATACCTGGAAATTTGGGGGGTGGAGCCTGAGCAGTATGGCATGCAGGTTGCACCCTTGGTACTTGTGTAGGAGGATAGCCGCCTCTGCTGAGTGGGGGTGGGCTCCCTCACTGAACACCAATTTCATTGAACAACAACATCTACCTCATAACACAACACCTACCTCATGATCACTTTAAATGGAAAACTCTGATTCCATTGGTCTGGTGGGGCTAGGGTTCCCTGCCACCATGCTGTCATGGGGTTACTTTGGGGAGATCCTGTCAGATGTCTGCCTTTCTGCCATGGCTGGCATCACTGACCACTTTAAGTGGAAAATAGATTTCCACAGGTCTGGTAGGGCTGGGGTGCCCACCAAGCTGTTGTGTTGTAACTTTGGGGAGCCCCTGTCAGAAGCTGCTTGTCATGTCTGCCTTTCTTCATCGCATCACTAATCACTTTAAATGTGGTGCTTGGATGGGAGGATGGCCACCTCTGATGGGCATAACTCAGTCCCTGTAGATCCAATCATCACCAGATTTGGAGGGCAGGTAGAGGACAGTCAGCCAGAGATCCTATATGAGTTTGGTGTCCTAACATGCTGGGGTGGACATTCTACCACATCACAAACTTTGTAAACTGAACCATTTCTTTTAGCATCAAAAAGTTTGTGATTGTCTGTGGCATGGCACATTTTCCCAATCTGTGCCCATTCCTAGCCATACATTTCAGAAAAAACTGGCATTTGGTATTGCGACAGTACACTTTGGCATCCTGGAGGTGTGAAGCTCTCAGACTCAAGGTGAAGGGGAAAAGGCTGCTAGCGGGTACTGGATTTTCCATCAATTAATACATATGTTAAATCCAGTTCTAACTGGAACTGTTTGTGGAGAAGCTATGGCTCAGAGGTAGGGCACAGATGTTGTGTGCATAAGCTCCCCCATCTGCCAAGTAGAGGGGAAACTCTGCCTGAGACTTTGGACAGCCTAATAGACAGTACTAGATGAGATAGACCAATGTTTGGAAAACACAAATCAGTTCATATATTCATATGTTGTGATTCCTTCAGCAGCAAAAGATTTCCTGTGCTCAGTGCAGGCTAGAAGTACTAGGCCAATGCACCCTTATTGAATTACACTCCAAATATGAATGTTGGCACAAGGCAGACATACACTAACCATTTCAGTCACAAGAATACTGATTTCTGAAAGTTTGTGTGTTTTCAGGGAGTAATAGAGTTCTGTCCCCACCCCAAGCTAAACTTTGACAGCTGGGGAGGTCATTTCCCTAGCCCATGAAGTATTAAGGTAGACCAAAGCAAGTTCCTTATTCTACACGTTTTCCCATTTTAACTGTATAAGATCTCTTTTCTCAAGTTCAGGATCCTTCTTTGAAGATTCAGAAGCTGTTAGTCGTATGTGGGGGGAGAGGATATTGAATAATTCCTGCCTGTTATGAAACTCAATATTCTCCAGATGGTTCTTTTAAACTCTATTTTAAAACAGGTTTAAAAATATCCTGCATTGTGATTGACTCCACAAGTCACAGCAGCTGTATACCGTTTGCAACTGATTTTCACTTGGTGTCAGTTTTAAGACTAAAGCAATAAAGCAGTAATAAAGACAAAATTTTTAAATGCCAAACCTGCAGCAGTATTTTGCCGGCTGTAGTAGGGAAATCGAAAGGCAAAGAACTGTGATATTGATTGCAGTGGCTGCAAGTTAGCTTCCAGCCAACTCGAGGTGTAGGTATTTACACTCTGATCACCTAAAATAAGCCTACATTAAGGCAAACCTTTTCCTGTGTGATTAGTACCACTTCCATTAAGCTGTGGTATAAAATCAGTTTGGACATTGGACAGAGGCAGGATAAAACTGTGATGCTAGAATTCCTCCCAGAGGATACCTTCTTGAGTTTGACTCTACCGTCATTTAGTAGGCACATCAATACATCAATATTTCTGTTATTTTTTTTAAAAAAACCCTTTAGCTTATTTTTCTTCTGGGAAATGGGACCACAAGTAAAGACTTTCTTTTTTATGGTTGGCTTAATTTTTACTGGTTGTAGTTGGATTTTTCTTTGACTCTTTTTATAGACTTTGTGACTTCGTCGGCTGGCATCTTGCGTAGCTCCATGTGACCAATGTGGGACAACCTCCTCTGCTCCCTCCCCCATGCCACACGGCACAGTAGTGCTTCTGAAATGACAAGAAGTTTCAAAAGTCAAGAGAATGGGGGCAGTAGCCTGCTGTTTAAAGAAAAACAAAATCCTGTGATCAGTCTAAATATTTGGACACATCTAATGCAGATCTTGGGATCCAAGTCTTATTTGTGCTTAGATAATGCTGTGTTAGCAGTTCTTTTACGGCTCTTAGGTTAACTACCAAATGAGAAGGGAGCACTCATTGGAAAAGACACTGGTGCTGGGAAGGGGATGGCAAAGAATGAGATGGTTAGACAGTGTTATCTATGCAACGAACATGAAATTGAGCAAACTCTGGAGGACAGCAGAAGACAGGAGGGCCTGGTGTGATGTGGTCCATGGGGTCGCGAAGAGTTGGACTCGACTGTGCAACTGAACAACAACAACAACAGGTTAGCTACATGAGCTTCCTCAGGAAGGAAAGCCTGAGTACAAATGGATTAATCAATCAATCCTTCATTCAGTTAAAAACCCAATTCATTAAATATTGAAAGCCCTCTTACACAGTTCCCATTCATTTCAATGGAATTTGTGCAAGAACAGGCCCTTCTTTCCCAGCTGCCCAGTGATGGGCTGCAAGCAAATATTTGAGGGTTGTGTGGTGTAATGTTTACAGTGTCAGGCTAGGATCTGGGAGACGCAGGTTCAAATCCCCATTCTGCCATGGAAGTTTACAAGGTGACCTTGGGCTAATCACTCTCTTTCAGCCTAACCCAATTCAGTTTTGTTTTTATGAGAATAAAATAAAGGAGGGGGAAATGATGAAGTAACTAGTTTTGGGTTCCCCTTGAGGAGAGAAATGACATGTAAATTTCTAAATAAAAATACCTGAGTGGTGATTCTACCCTTTAGTAGCAGATCTTCTTGCCATGTCACAGCCTGTTTTTCAAACTTTCCTCTGCTTCAAAAGTGGGTTGCCATGTACCATAGAGAACTGCTCTGTGTGGCACAGGAAACCAAACCTCTCTTGGGCACGTGGAAATGGTTACCTAGGTTTTTGGATGCTGGCCATCAACCTTTGCTCTCCACCACCCTGATGCTTATAGGTGCTTCTGAGCAATGTGGCTAGCACTTGAACACTGGAGTACAGAGGTGCCTTTGACCATAGATCTTCTTACGGCATAATGAACTGGGGTCAGCAATGTTGTTATAAAATCCATCATCCATGCAGACCATAAATCAGTAGTTATTACATGAGATGTCTCAGGGCACCTCTTTGGTCAATGGAGGCAGGGTTAGTTGGACATTACAGAGGGAAGATTTAAAGGAAATAATAAAGTCAAACATTGCTAAATTCTTCTGATTTGATATAGCCCCTCAGGTTAGTTGGTCAGTAGTATGGGATACCCTTTAAGCTTATATCAGAGGAATGTTCATTAGTAAAACATCAGAATTAAATAAAACATTAATGAAACAAGAATCAGACTTGATAAATCAAATTCAATCCCAAGAAATAATGCATTAATCTACTAGTGTCCCAGAGTTTCTTAACAAAATTGTGCTTTTGAAGGCTAAGCTACAGCTGAAAAGAACAAACTTCCCTTAAGTTTATGTTCTTTTCAGCTGTAGCTTAGTCTTCAAAAACACAATTTTGTCAAGAAATTCTGGGACACTAGTAGATTAATGTATTATTTCTTGAGACATCAGAAACATTTCGAATTAGGCAATATACTTTCTAAGTAGTTAGCTCAAACTTTATAATGGGTCAGAAGGCAAAGTTTCATCACATTGATTACACTGAATAGGAAGAGATTCATGTTTAAGAATATAATAGATCAGTTCTAAATTTTATTTGAGAAATTACATGCATTTGAACAATCTAGTCAAATAACTGTACATAATTTTCTTTAAAAGATTAACATGATACTGAAGGTATGTCAACAAGTTAACCATGTAGAGGTGTGTTTTAAACGGATCACTCATTAAGACTTAGTGAATAAATAAACAAATAAAGCCCCAGGACTGGATGGATTGACTTCTGAGATGCAGATAAAATTACAGTGACCTTATTGACCATAATTAATAAGATTTCTACTTTACGGAGAATTCATGATTATTTCTAAACCAGGGAAGATGTATCTCAGCTGGGGTCATGCCTATATTTTTACTCAATCAAGATTTGGTCAACTATAATCACTTGGATACTGGTTAAAGTTGTTATTGAATATACTGATTCCGATTAGAAAGGCTTCACTGGGAAGAGACAAAAGTCTTCAAATATCAGGAGGATTTTGAATGTAAATGTAATTCATGGAGCACAAAAAATACTATAAAGCTTCTAGACTGGCAGATACGGTGAATTGGTGCAAATAAGGCAAAGACATCTTGATTTTAGAAACATTACTTTGGTTTTGTGGGTATAACCTCAGGTCTAGTCTCAGCCCAGGTCTCTCTCCCTTATTTTCTACATTCTATAATGATCAAATTTAAGATACATCTAATTTGAGTAATCTCCAGATCTGGAAAAAAAGTAATCTGGATACTTTAGATTTCTCATCATCAATCAACATGTGTTAGAATATGATGAAATTATTTTGAACCCTCACTCTTTCAGTTTTTCCAAAGCAGACACCTCGTCTACACACTGTTGAGAAAACAGGATGGTCTTCGACTGAAAATGCCTTTGAACTACTGATGAGTGCTCAAAATTTTAATGGTTATATCACTAAGATATATTCATTATTAATGTTTGTATAATAGCCATTTAAACTGTGAGAAAATGGGATACAGACTTCCAGACTAATATTAATGTGGAAGAATTGGGACTGATCTGGATAATGTTACTCCAGACTAATTTTGTCTGGCCTTAAACAAAATTCATACAAGATTATTTTCCAACAGTATTTACTCCCACCCCATAAACTGGCACTCATATATAATTCAGTATCCAATATATGCTGGAGGTGTGGTTCATCATTTGCAAGACACATGTAATATTTTGGGCTATGTCCCAAGCTTCAGATGTTTTGGAAAACTTTAGTTCAGGTCACTAGTGGAATGTTAGGTGACAGAACACCTTTTGAGCCCAAAATAATTTTATTAGGATATCAGAAAGGCTATGTGGGTTTTTCTGACATGAAACTAGATTTAAGCTTATTTAATGTTGCTCACATGATTATTGAGATGGATGGACTTTCCCTTGTAATATTATAAAGATTGTAATATTATAAAGATTTATTTAGCTATAATGTAATACAATATTTAACGTGCAAAGATTTACTAAATGTCTTAGTCATCACATCACAGTGTTTGTTCGGTTGTATTTCCTGTATAGGTAACTGTGTGTTTTTTATTCATATGATTATAATAGCAAATTATAAGAAACCAGAATCTCCATTTGTAGATGGATGGTTCACTAATATCTGGTGTATTGCTTTATTGGCAAGGTTAAAATGTTATCCGAGAGCTCAAAAAGAGTATTTTCCAAAAGGCTGATCCGTTCAATAAATATTGCCTATGGTTCATTAGATATTGGAAATAGAAAATAAGTAAGACCTATATGTTTGCTGTTATGAGCCTTTATATAGCATAAAAGAAGGGAACAAGGAAAAGCCAACGATAAGCAGATCATCAGGTTATAAATCATTACATTAGGAATTAGAGTATATTTTTCTCTACGATGTGGCATTGTAAAAGAAACTGATGAGAGTGGTCAGCTGGATGTACAAAGTGCTCTTGAGCTAAAAATCTGTAATCACCTTACAAAAGAAAACCAAATACTATTGTTGATACAACTGTACTTACCTGTATTACAGTAATGGCCAGAAACTCAAGTTGTGGCTCTACTGCACTTGGAAGGGGAAAAGCAAGACTGCCTTAAGAGAATGTGAGTTATCATACAAGTCATCCAGGTACATGATTTATTGTTGTATTTTTCTTCAACCCCACAGTTAGCCTGTGTTCCATAGTTTCAATTTAATATTACTAATAGTGCCTTGGAAAAAAAACAAAAACCTCCAGGATTAACAACATATTTGAACACCTGCAAAGTTCATTTGATGCTGGGAACTGCAAATGCTGCAAATTTTAAAATATATTTAACATATTTGCAGTTTAAATGTTAACCCACAGCTGCTTGAGCACTGTGGGTTGAGAACCTCAGCATGTACATATTTTATACATCCCAAGGAGTAGGTCTGATTGATTGCTCCTTCACGTCAACCCTTTTTGATTTGCTGGAAGATATAATGAGGAATATGGCATCACTGGGCGGATTTGGTGAGAGCTGCCCAGCCAGTAACCATTTTTATAGCTAGCAAAAAAGGCTGTCATTTGACAGACTTCTTCTGGCTTTTAATTAGAGTCTACTGAGAATGGAAGAGAGGATAAATTAATATTGTAAGAGAGAGAAAGGGAGAAATGGTTCATTAGTTTACAGAGAGTATCCCCTCCTGCTCCAGTGGATTGCCCTATGGTTGACCTCAAAGGCTGATAAAGCATGGCTCATACACAGCTGTACTCAAGTCACCTGCAGGTATTTCAGTGTCCACCGCCAAGTCGTTCTGTGGATCATTCACAAATCTTGCAGAAGGACAGAAACCTCTCCAGTCACTGGCATCAATAACATTTTTCCACAGTACTCAGGAACTGGCTCAGAGCCATTACACACACCTCTCAGCAAATTCTAAGGGCTTCATTCTTCTCTCAGATCCACATTACTCCAGTGGTTTTAGTAACATTACAATGCTGCAGGCATATCCTTGGGGCCCCTGAAAAAATAACATTACTTTTTGCTGTTAATATCCTTTCCCAGCCTTCTTCATCAGAGCCTTGTTTTGGCACTGAACTCTCGTTTGTTTTTGCTCTTTGTTCCTCTAGGCAGTCCCTGGGTTCTGAGATGGGTTTTAGAGCAAAGTCACTCCACACAGCTCTCAGAATGCAGGGGAAGGCCATGGTTCAGTGGCAGAGCAAGTCATTTGCATGCAGAAGGTTCCAGGTTCAATCTCTGAAATTTCAATTTAAAGAATTTCTGTGGGGAAAAATCTTCTGCTTGAAACTCTGGAGAGCTGCTGCCCATCAACATGCACAAAGCTATATATTTTTTTAAAAAATGGCTTTGGTATAATGTAAGTTCATATATGCAGACTCATAGAGTAATGACTTCTGGGGATATACCACATTACCTTTTTATACCAACGAAACCTACACCCATTCACAAAACTGGAAGGGGCAGTTTTGCACCCGTTCATCTCAGAGAATTGGAGACATGAGACATTGGACCAATTCCCCACAAGCAGCTGTGCCACCCTCACTCTTCTGTTTCTCCCACTTGCATTGGTCAATTTCACACTATTTGCTGCATGGCTGCATTTTGACCTGCATCTCCCCCCAATTTCCCCTGTGTCTTCTCGATCCTTGTTTCTTGAGATTGAGAAGACATGGGGGAAATTGGGGGGAGAGGCGGGTCAAAATGCAACTGTGCAGAGAATAGTGTGAAACTGGCCAATGCAAGTGGGGGAAACAGAAGAGCAAGGGTGGCACAGCTGCTTGTGGGGAATCGGTCTGGGAGTGGGGAAAGATCTGGGCAGCGTGCATTGTGTAGTGCAGCCAATGAAAGGGCAAATAACAGAAGGCTACTCAAAGCCTGCATTGTGGGGAGGGCGGGGTATAAATGTGATAAATAAATAAATAAATAAATAAATGTGACTTAAAGCTGTTCCCTTGTTGTTTGGCACTAGGGTTGCCAATTCCAGCCTGGAAAATTCCTGGAGATTTAGGGGCAGTGCCTGTGGAGGTATGGTGTACCATAGAGTTTTGGGGAGAACTGATCTCTGTAGCCTGGAGATCAGTTGGGATTCCAGACGAACTCCAAGTCCCAACTGGAGACTGCCATCCAGTCTGGCACACTTTTTTGCTGTGGAGCTCTCCACTCCCTCCCTATAGTGACAATGTGGGATTAGCTGCTTGTTTCAGGGTCTAGCGGGAATTTTTGGGCCCCTATCTATCTGTCTGTCTGAGATAAGGGACCTTTTTTCACCTGCTTCAAATTTGTGGTTGGCAGGTTGGGTTTTATAGGCAGGACTGACCCTGAGGCCTTGGCATGGACCTAACTGGAGTGGGCAGGATATGTGCTGATGAGATGCTTGTTGCTCAATTAGATTGATAGGCACCCTGGGGCAGCCAAGAATGGGTAGAGGCCTCCTAAGCAGCCACCGTTGACTGCACAATCCCAGAGGGCTGGTGGGGGTGAATCCCTCGGTGCTGCACATCAGTGTTGAACCTGTAGATTGCATGGTGTGGGGGGGATGGGGTTGATGGGCAACATCTCTGTGAACAATTTTGGTGCAGATTAGGAAAAGTAGGCAAGGCCTGTAGCTGTGTCAAGCTGGAAGCCAGGCAAACCAAAATGGGTAGCCTCTTAGGGAGCCTGCTCAATGGGAGTGTGTGTGTGAGAGAGTTTAATGTGTGGGTTATATTGCGATTAATAAACCTTAATTTGACCCATGCATTTTGCTTTCATTTTGTGCCAAATCTGGGTAGAGTTGCCCATTCTGAGGTGAGAAATTCCTGGAGATTTGAGGGTACAGACTGGATAGGGCAGGGTTTGTGAAGGGAAGGAAGCTCAGCATGGTAGAATGTCATTGAGTCAACCTCCAGAGCAGCCATCTTCTCCAGTGGAAATGATCTTTGTCATCTGGAGATCCAGTGTAATTTCTGGAGATCTCCAGACCCCTCCTAGAGATTGGCAGCCCTAGCTATGGGGATTAGTCCAAGTCCAAGCATCCACCAGGGCAGATATTCCAGCTTTGCCCATTTTGTATGACCTATTTTTTAGGAAGTGATTTCAACTGTGTTACTACTGTTTCAAATATACATGGTTCCCATTGATGTTTCACACAGTGGAGAGGTTCAGGTACATCAAGTTGAGATTCTGGCTCATGTGCTCCCTCCTACCCCTCCCTCTTTCCCCCATGCACTCTGATTCCTTTCCTGACTTCCTGGTTCAGGGAAAGCATATTTGTCACACCTAACTCCACAAACTATAGTTTGCACTGGCCTCCACAAAAGCATAAATGGAAAACTTTCTTTGAATCCTGGTTTCCAATTTTGGTTTGGAAGACAATTGACTGTTTGCCATTCTTATATAATAAACATATGAAATGGCCTTATACTGAGTCAGATCATTGGTCTATAATGTCAGTACTGACTACTCTGATTGGCCACAGCTATCCAAGGTCTCAGTGTAGAGGTCTTTCACATCACCTACTATTTGATTCTTTTATGGAACTTGAGACTTTTCACATCAATGTAATGAACCATGGCCTTCCCCCAAAAGCTATAGTTTGCCCAAACCAAGAAGTCAGTGAGGAAACTGAGCATGTAAAGGGAAAGGGGATGGTAAAGGGAGACGCTTGTGAGTCTGGGACTTGGGCCCAAAACATAAACCACAACCCAGTTATAAAATTAGGTTCCCATCCTCCAGGAGGGGGCCGGAGTTATCCCAAAATTGCAACTGATCACCAGACTACATAATTCTCCAGCAGGAAATGGCAACTTTGGAGGACAGATTCATATCCCAGCTGAGGTCTGCCCCCCCCCCCGCCAAGTCTGCCTTCCCAGGCAACCTCCCCCCCAAAAAAATCTCCAGAAATTTCACAAACTAGGATTGGCAACCTGGTTTAAAGAGTTTATGAATGTAGATGTTAACATGGTTACATTATATTCTGATAACTTTTTAAAATCAGGTAGATAATAAAAGTGGTTTTTAAAACTTTCTGATACAAATGACACCTGTAACAATCAATCAAGTTATGGACAATTATTTCAAGCATGTCCTCTTTTGATTTTTCAGATGGGGGGCTCAACAGGAACACAATCCAGACCTATCTATCTAGTGGGTGAGCTGGGAGAGTGTGCTAGACAGTCTGGCCCACCCACTGCACGTACCCACCTCCAAACAGGGGTTTCAAAACCAACTCTGGGTTTAGTTGGGAAACTGCACACATTGTTCCAAAGTGGATCTTAAGCTCCCTCATAGTTGTTGAGAGGCACAAGCTGGGAGGGACCATCCCATATGCCCTTGTTCCCGTTGTTCAGTGCAGCCCAATGGAGGCAGTCTAGGCCAAGATTTGACTTGTAATTTTTGCTGTTTCGATTCTGAAAGAGACCCTGGTATTCTCCGTTGTGCATGGACTGTACTGGGGGCATTCATCACCGTTGCCATGACTTTGGTTTTACTCTAAAATGTTTACTGAGGCTGTATATACATGTGCATTCACAATGAAGTTCCTTTTTTAAATCTCCACCCTTTGTTCCACAAGACGTATGTTTGACATTTGAAGGCATGAGCTGCAAATCGTTACACTTTGCATGCACCTTGCCAGAGGCTCAGCTCTGATTTAACCCAGACAGAGACAGGATCAGCTCATAGTTCTCGCTGGTATGAATTCTGGAGGAGAGGTAAGCACACAGAGCCTGCTGAACAGGGGAACATCACTATCCCGTTTTGCATCTAAATCCCAGCTGAACTAATTAAAAGTTGCTGAGATGCTGAAGAAAGGCATTCCGACTGAAAATTGCTCGCTCTGCTCTGTCTCATTAGGGACCAAACCTCAGAGTGGGGCTGGCTCGTTACGCCACAAACATTCGTTATTTTTGCAGCATATCAGGCACGCATCTTCATCCCACTCAAACTTATTTTTGAGTATCACTATTTCCATTTTGACATTAGAAAAATATACACCCCAAATCTATAAGACTTTGATTAAATGTTGATACAGCTGATTTCAACACAGCCAAAGCCAGTGACCATACATGGAATCTAAACAACAGCTAGTAATTACAATGTCAAAGGCATGTATACACTGTGTGTTATGTTTCATTGTCTGGCATGCAAATATAGCTTTGGTTTCCTTTGCACTATTTCCAAAGTATAAAGAACGCTAACCAGAGAGTTCTGTTTCATTTACACAAAAGAACAAGGTTCAATCATGTTTGATAAGTTGCAAATTACTGGTAATACCGCAAGTGTTGTTACAGCTGCGCAGAGTGGTCAGTCGGATGTACAAACTGCAGCAACGGCATGAATCAAAAGAAAACGTCTAAACAATGTTGAATGATAGTATATAGTATGTGCTAACTTTAGCCTGGTATTGGGGCCTATCTGCAGAATCTTGAGAGATATGCTGAATAAGTTGCTGGGCTCATTAGGTTTTACAAAAACAACCACTTTTTAAACAAATGATCTTAGTTGTTTTGAGGATGTGGAAGCAAAGGCAGACTTGGGGGCACATGAACCTCTTCAGCTTCTTTTATAATACTCAGATCTCCATTAATTTGCAGACTTACCACTGGGAGAGCAGAAAACAGTTATTATATGTTATGGATATAGAAGTCATGTGTTGTTGAAACGTTGCTGAAACCTGCTTCTGTTGTCCTGCATGAGATGTGCAGAATTTCATTCGGGAAAGGATGTATGTATTGGGGATGTTGCATACAAATTTTATATTCCCTGTCAAAATTCAGAACATGTTATTAGCCAGCCACTGATGTACACTGAAATTTCCCCTTGAAAAATATTCCAGCCTGGGAGCAAGAAATATACTTGATAATCAGATGTGTTAGAAATGGATTAATTCTGTTTATCTGGTTCGCAGTGCACCCCTCCTGCCAGACGTCCAGAATGGATTACATAGGGATATCTCAGCTTGTTCTCTCCACAAGCCTGCAAGGAAGATTAGGCTGAGAGATTGTGGGTTTTCCCTGTCAACTGCAGAGCTGACTAGAGATCTGAGCTCACAGATTCCTTCTACAGATTGGCATCTGGCAAACTGAGCTTTAACTCATGAAAGCTCATACCTTGGAAAGCTTACAAGGGCTACTAGAATTTTGCTCTGCTACTACAGACCAACTTAGCTACCCACCTGAAATTAAATTCCTGTTAATTTCTCTAGCTACGCTTTCATCATTTAAATTATCTTGCACCATCAGTTGCTTACACAAAATTCACCCAAGTGCTGATCAAACTGAGATTTTTAACAAGATAAAAGTTTCGAGTGCTTGCAGATCATCCCATGGGTGCAGCATAGTGCTGGTGCAAAGTGTGTCAGGTTGACTCATAGGAACCCTTTAAGGTTTTCAAGGCCAGAGAATTTGCCATTGCCTGCCTCTACGTAGCAACTCTGGACTTCCTTGGTGGTTGTGTTCAACACAGAGAAGCTTAAACTGCAGGACTGTTCATTCTTAAAGGCATCTGCATTTCCCTACCATGTCCCTTGCTGCCAACAATGCTGTGCACAATGCAATAGTCAATAGTAGCATGGTCTTAACTGCTTTCAGATTTCTTAAAACTGCATGGTGGTTTCAAAAGTACTGTATCAATCAGAAGTGATAATAACTGATTCTCACCCCAGTCCTGCAGACATATGTAGAGGGGACAGAGGGCAGTTTGGTGTGTACTGAAGAAGCCACAGCGGCATCCTTTGAGCCTAGTAGGCTTGCCTGCATTGTGTGCTACTGGAGCCAAATTTCAGACACATAGCTGGACCCTGATGTTGGTAACTCAGGCCCCGGTCACATGGGCCAGAAAACGCGCGGGGGAGGCGTGGCAGTTTGCCCCAGAGCTAAATAAGGCATGGTAGCCCGATCTCACAGGCCACCGGGTTGCCACGTGCCAGCTCCGTGCCGCGATCACACTGCGCTGCTGCAGCATGGCAAAACAGCAGCACAGCAGACCACACAAGTGCGAAGTGCGCATGCGCCGTTGGGGGGGGCGGGCCGCTGTCGGTGACTTGTGTGTGTGCATGCTCTGTCCAGCGTTGGTGCGCATCCCAGGGACACTTGCAACATCCGGAAACCCCGGGGACATGGGCGGGCATCGGAAGCCGCGGGATACCGGCGCTCCCGCGATCAGACGCCAGCCTTTGCCCCGGGGTTTCCAGAAACTAGTACCTCGGACCTACTAGTTTTTTACCCTGCGTTTTCAGAGGGAAGCTGCGGGTTGGCCACGGGAGCCCTACGCCTCCCAAATGTGCTCATATGAACGCGCACGGAAAGTCCGCAGGGCTCCCGTGACTTCAGCGGGGCAAATGCTCCGTGTGGATGGGGCCTCAGGATGAGAAATCCCCTCTGTGATTCCTGCTGCAGCTCGTCTGTCCTAAAATTTTAATTAATTAATTAAATTCTATTTTTATCCTGCTTTCCCTGCAAACAGGCTTGGGGCAGGTTACAAAGTCACACAGTGTCAGCAACAGTAGTTAAATAATTAAAACAATAATTTAGAAACAATCGTAGAAACAGTAATAAAGCTTTGTGTTGCTGTGTTCAATTTAGGCTGATCATACAGCCAGCAATTTCAGTAAGGGAGGTCAAAAATGTCAAATAAAAGCTTTGGCCATTTTCTCAGTGCCATATCTGGTCAGGAATACAATTGCTGCTATAGCGATGCCCAGGGCTTTTTTTGTAGAAAAAGCCCAGCAGGAACTCATTAGCATATTAGGCCACACACCCTGACAGTATAGCTCATTAGCATATCAGACCACACCCCCATGTTGCCAGAAGTGTGGTCGTCCAGCCACACTCACCTTTTGCTTCTTATTCTGTTTACTTTGTTGTTGAAACCCAGGGCTTTTTTTGTAACAGGAACTCCTTTTGTAGCAGGAACTCCTTTGCCACACACACCTAATGTATCCAATCCTAATGAGTTTCTGCTGTTGGGTGTGACCTATTATGCTAATGAGTTCCTGCTGGGCCTGATCAACTGGGGAGCCAGCTGGAACTCTGTTCCTGTGTGTTCCTGCCCAAAAATAGCCCTGGCGATGCCTATTCAAACAGTTGTACTGGTGTGATGTTCTGTGCCAACACAGCATCCTTGTGGGCTGTGCCATTCTGTCACTGTCACCTGCTCACACAAATAGATCTGGGGCCTCATTGATTATTTAGCATATCAGACCCAGATTTTCAGTGCAGAACAGTTCCTTGAATCATCATATATGAACCAGAAGAACTATAACCTATAAGAACTAAAGTCTGCGCATGAGAGTCAGTTTGGTGTAGTGGTTAAGAGTGGCGGACTCTAATCTAGAGAACCGGGTTTGAGTCTCCACTCCTCCACATGCAACCAGCTGGATGACCTTGGGTCAGTCAAAGTTCTCTCACAGCTGTTCTCTCAAGAGCAGTTATCTCAGCGCTCTCTCAGTCTCACCTACCTCATAGGGTGTCTGTTGTGGGGAGACAAAGGGAAGGAGATTGTAAGCTGCTCTAAGACTCTGAGTGAAGGGTGGGGTATAAATCCAAATCATCATCTTCTGTGACTGGGCTCTCTCATAATGCTACCCGTTTTATCATTCCTAGTTCATTTTTTGTTTCATTGAACCTCAGCTCAGCCCTGTGAGGCAGATTTGGCTGAGAGATAGAAAGCGGCTCAAGGCCACCCAGTGAGCTTCATGGCTAAGAGAGGTTTGAACTTGTCCAAGCCCAGCACCATCTAGTGTGTAGCCTTCATACCCTGACCCATTTCTAAAAGCCTGTGGCTTATTCACTCAGGCTGCAGTCCAACTAGAACAGCTTGCAGTGGGTTAGCCCCTTGGGAAAGCTCTAATTTACAAAACCCTGTTTAGAAAAATCAGATATATTTAAAGGCATTACAGTATAAACATAAACTCCCTAATGAGCTGTAGTGAAATGGCTTAGGGCTATAACTTGTGAAGTTCAAATGATTTGGTCTCCCCCCCCTTCCATGTATTATTTTCATTTAATCTGCATCACAAGGACTGTAAAGAGGCCAGCTGTTCACAGAGAGTCTTAACAATCCCAGCCAAGGGCCAAGGCTGCTCTGACGGACCCTTCCTTTACAGTGTTTGGCTAAAGGCTTATTAATTGATAGATCAAATGGCTCAAAAGTATAAAATGCAAGGCAGGCATTTGACTTTAATAGAAAGAAATGCAGATGCTTGAAAATGTTTAGAAAAAATAGGGGATTAGTAAGTAAAGTTTCTAGGCTGGAAGGAAAGCACCACTCCTATTAATGTCTTTGTAGAATACTAGCAAGAAGATCCAGTAATACAGACCAGTCAACCCTGACTATATCTCTATCCTTTACACAGGATTTACATAGAGCCAATGTGATGTGAGGGTTAAAGTACTGTTCTGGCTTGAGTCCCCACTCTGCCATGAAAGCTGGCTAGGTAATCTTGGGCCAGTCACACACTTTGAGCCAAATCAACCTCACAGGGTTGTTATGAGGATAAAATGGGGAAGAAGAGAACAATGTAAGCCACTTTAGGTCTTCACTGGGGAGAAAGCCAGGGTATAAACAAAGCAAATAAAATAAAAATAAATTTCCCATAGCAAAACCATAGCTTGTCTTATGGCATTCTGCTGTTATTCTAAATGCAAAGCACAATCAATAGGATAAACAATACAGTTCTCCCAGTCTGATGGGCTCGTCTGATCATATCCAGTGTGAGGGCCACAAAATTTCAGGTGAACACATTTGTTAGTCAAACACTCTGTGTTCAAAAGCCACAAGCGCCCCAAACACTATTTACCTGTCTGATGTTCACCGTGAACAACTATTGAATATTAGTCATTGTAGATTACCTGGGCTGTTTGGCCATGGTCTTGGCACTGTAGGACCTGACGTTTCGCCAGCAGCTGTGACTGGCATCCTCAGAGGTATAACACAGAAAGATGGAGTACTCTCTGTGTCAAGGTGAGGATAAAAATGGTAGACAGGAAGGTGCGGTAGAGCTGAGTCATTATCTTGTAGGAGTTCCCCAGGCTATGAACATGCTAATGGAGGAGTTTTCCTGAGGAGGTTCTTTTGCATATGGATTGGCTGTTGACATTTTTTAATATTGTATGTTTATGGTTTTAATTGATTTGTATGGAACTATCTTGTTGTAAACTGACCTGAGCCCCACATAGGCAGGGAAGGGCAATTAAGAAATCCAATGAAATATATAAATAAATAATAAATAATCTTATCTGTAGTGCTGTTGTAAGATGTAGAGCATTTTATGTTTTTCAGGACAGGAAACCATGCCCAATTTATTTTTAAACTTTCTTCTTTCCTGTTGAAATTGTGTTTATGTTTATGAATTTCAATGGCTTCCCTGTGTAACCTGACATGGTAACCGGACATGTTGTCCAGTATTTCAGTGTCTTGAAATAAAATACTGTGTCCTGTTTGAGTTAGGCTATGTTCAGCCACTGCTGATTTTTCAGGTTGGCCAAGTTTTCTGTCCTGAAAAACACAAAATTTTCTGCATCTTACAACAGCATTACAGATAAGATTAGAATTTCAACAGCCAATCCATATGCAAAAGAAACTCCTCAGAAAAGCTTCTCCATTAGCATGTCACAGCCGGGGAAACTCCTACAAGATAATGACTCAGCCCTACCCCACCTTCCTGAGCAGATATAAATTACCTGCCTACCATTTTTCTTCTCACCTTGACACAGAGAGTACTCCATCTTTCTGTGTTATACCTCTGAGGATGCCAGTCACAACTGCTGGTGAAATGTCAGGTCCTACAATGCCAAGACCATGGCCATACACTCCCCAAAAATCTACAACAACTAATCAACTCCAGCTGTGAACACCTTCAAAAACTATTGAGCAGCTTTAAAGTACACCATAGCTGTGATGGTGGTGATGGAGTTTCATTTCCTTGCATTGTGGGGGCTTTTGCATCCCCATAGTAGGTAAGATGATTGGGTCAAGGATGGATGGTTGGGTCAGATATTTAAATGGCATGAGGGGAGAACCATACTTCCCATAAGGCTGTGTGAAAATATTCATGCACAATAGACTTAAATGGACACCACAGAGGAAGACTATAGAAAAAAGACAAATTTATAATTGAGGGCAAACCGTTTTTCTCATGGTTATTTCTATTATAGAATCACAGAGTTGGAAGGGGACATACTGGCCATCTAGTCCAACCCCCTGCTGAGTGATTAGCTACTGAGTGATGTGCAGTGACAACAGGACTGGGGTGGACAGGAAAATTAGAATTCCATTTAGGCTGAGAATGCACATGCATGAAACACTGCCAATTGCATTGTTCTGCACTGTATCAATATGTAAGAAACAGCCCATTGCCGCTGAACTGTTTGATGAAAAAATGGCTCCCTGTTCACCACTAATGAATGGACCAAAAGCCAAACCAGTGGATTTTTGAGCATCCATACACTTTACAAGACACTGTAGCCTGATCATGATTTTCTGATTGATAAATACTTAGTATCTTCTTGTTATAACCTCAGGCAATAAAAATAGGCACTGTACAACTAGAAGCAGTCAGTGAAGAATTACTCTTCAGTTTGTGTTAGCATGCAGTTATGTACACATTCTTACTTAGCTTACATACACAATGTTAAATAAATGTCAGACATTGATGCATTTTGTTGCCTTTTTATGTAATTTCCCTACCCATTATTTCTATATTCCTGGAATAAGTAAATTGAATCAGCTTCTTGGAAAGGAAAGTGCTGACTTTACAACTTTTTACTCAGCTTGCTAATGGTTGTTATCTGAAGTACAACTGAATCCGCTTTGAAAAGATATCACTTGCTCTATCCCAGATAAAAGAGGCTCAGTTCAAATTCAGGGCTCGCAGTCAACAGCTCCTGTGTGGTGTTCTCTATGTGAAGCATGTGAAACTTCTGTTTCTTCCAGTAGCCAATCAGATGCTTCTGGACAACATGCATAAAAATAACAGCAGCAACAGTGTCACACCCAAGCAACTGATGTTCAGAGTTACATTTCCTCTCTGTGTAATTGGGTGCCCTCTTCTAAAGCCAACTAAACTAATGGTAATGGGCACTGAATTCCTTGAGTTTTGGTGTTTCAGAAGATACTTCTTCTGCCTGCATTAACAACCAATTAACAACCAATTATCTTCATTGGGTGTCCCTGAATTCTAGTATTACCTCTGGGCCAAATTAGACATGATGGCATCCCCCAGTCTGACATGAGGACACTTCTGCCATTTTAAAGCCTAATGCAGGTGTGACAGATTGCACTTTTAAAGGCTTAGAAGTGCTGAATAAACAGATAAAGGACTGTGAAGAGTTAATTCTTCACAGAGCCAGAGAGCCTTGAGTGACAGGTTGTTCCAAAAGATCTGATTGGTTAGCATCAGCTGAGCAGAGAAAGACTTCTGAACTGGATGCTGAAGAGAGATGAAGTCTGATTTCAGCCCCAGCTGAGAAAAGTGGAGTACTGACAGTTTTGGAATTCAGCCCTGACTGAGAGTAGTTTAACATAGACAGGAGAGCTGGAAAATGTTGGCAAGGACAAGCGGGTAGTTAGATGGAGACTCCCATTCAGCCAAAGAAAGGAGATCTTCTAGTGAGAGGAAAATTCCATACCCAGTCAACCAAGGAGTTAGCTCTTAAGAGTGCAGAGATCCCTGGTCTGGTTAGAAACTGCCTTTTGAGACCTTAAGAGTCAGATAAAAACTCAAGATGAGTACTGGTGCTTCAAGAGAAGGGGTTTGGGTACTGGAAAGAGTGTACCAACCTTCTGGAAACCAAAAGAGTTAAAGATTACTCAAAGAAAGTATGTTGAGGTGTTTTGGGGAACAGAAGCCTCTCAACATAAAGATTTAAGTCACTGTGAAAAGCTTAAGAAATTCTCATTAGTCTGAAACATAAGAACTAAAGGTTGTGCATGTATTGATTTTACCTCAGAGTTATCTATATTGAGTTATCACAGAAATTTTACCCCTGATTTCACCTGACCTTTCCCCTCTATGTTGAATAAAATATTTTGCTAATTAGCAATATAAAAACTTCTTGAGTGCTATTTAAGTCGTATAAGTTAAAAGGGGTTCCCATTCCTTCCCTCAGGTTTCTGAGCTGAGCAAACAGCCAAATATTATACTGTGACAAGGTGGGACAGCGAGAATTCTTCAGGAAAGAAGAAAACAGTCAACTAGGCTCAGTCACAAAAGGGAAAGAAACACAGAGGGGAAATCTTGCCTCTGAGGAAGGGAAGTGGACAGGGGCATCATAGCAGGCAATTTCGAAATGTTGCAGAAGTCTGATCAGGGAGGAAGCACTCTTGTTTTCCCCGCTACTGCTTTGGCACTTGAAAAGTCATGCAGGGGGGCAGTGCTTTATCCTGCTACATTGTGGGCCTGGTCAGGATTTTTAAATGATCCACGTTTTTATAGAATCCACATTAGGCCTTAAAATAGTGGTTGCAATTACACACACAATTAGCCACGCTATAGGCGTGAATGCCAGACGGATTTAAAGGGCACGATCAGACACGAACTTCTGGGAAGCGCCTCACACCTGTCAGCAACCCTAGGGAAAGTCTGGTAGCAAACAGGTTGCTACAGGACATGGATGGACTTTCCCCTGGGTGATCGCTCCCGTGCACTCCCATGGCGTTGGGATGGTCTGATCAGGCCATCCCGACGCCGTGATAGTTTCCCCCCCCATCTCAGGATGCACATCAATGCACACTGCATAGGGAGCCCTCAGTGCAGAGATATGAATCATTGATCCCTCATTGAAGCGCACTGGAAACACACGGCAAAAAAACCCAAACCAGACTCACCTGTGGTTGCGTCTGATCATGCCGTGGCGGGCTGTGCCTGCAGCTTCCAAGGACTGTGTGATCACGCAACTGTGGATCAAATTCCTATAGTGCAAATAGCCTCATTCCCCCCCCTCCTTTGTCTTGCACGTGTGACCGCCACCAGTGTCAATATTCATGGGTTGGACCTGGGAGTGCTCTCATGTCTATCTTAATCCTGAGAAGGAAAAACAAGTTCTCTCCACTTTCTCTATACCATGCATAATTTTAGACACTCCTTTAATACCCATACTACTTACTTGTTTTTTTCTTAACTAAAAAGATCCAAATTGTTTAGCTTTTCTTTTTTAGGAAAAATGCTCCAACCTCTTAAGCACGTTGTTTGCTTTTTCCAGCTCTATAGTATCCTTTTTGAGACAGGGCAACCAGAACAGTATGTTATTTTCCAGATGTATCCACAACATAGATTTATACAAGGGAATGACCAGACTAGCCATTTTATTTTCTGTTCCTTCAATAATAATCCTCTGCAGAATCCTACTGGCAGTGAAGTCGTGGTGCCATTGCTTCAGTATGTACTTCCCCTCAAGCCATTTTCATCACCCTTTCAGTGGCCTGGTGTACGCCAGATGAATTTCCTACTGACTATGAATAGATCCAGGTGGGCAGCTGTGTTGGTCTGAAGAAACAGAACAAAGTTAGAGTCCAGTGGCATCTTTAAGACCAAGGCTGCGATCACACACGCTCAATAATCCACTCTCAATGCACTTTCCAACTGGATGTTTACTGTGTGAACTGGCAAAATCCAGTTTGAAAGTGCATTGAAAGTGGATTGAAAGTGGAGTATTTACTGTGTGTGATTGCAGCCCCCAACTAAATTTTATTCAAAGTATGAGCTTTCATGTGCACGAACAATGTATCTGAGGAAGTGTGTGTGCATATTATTCATACCTTAAATAAAATTTTGTTGGTCTTAAATGTGCCACAGGAGTCTAACTTCATTCTTTTACTGACTGTAAGGTACCCACATTGCCACATATTTGATTACATATCCTTTACATATGTTTCTACATCTTCCACCACATGACTCACTGAGCTGCAAGTTCAACTTCAAATACCGTCATTTGGCTTGGAATGGATGTAGCATGTGAAAGAGGACTATTCCCCCCCCACCCCACTTTCCCACTGAAAATTACCTCTCCCAAACTCCTTTTACCCCACTGGGGAAAATGTAGGGGTACCTTGTTTCCCCATTCCCCCTAAAAGAATTCTGCTTCAACCCCCCAGTAGTTGTTCTCTGGCTATTTGGGTTTCAACTGACGATTCTGACACTGTCAAACTGAGGGTCCCACTTTACCATTTCCGTCCATCAAGAGGGCCTTTCTCTCTTACCAGATATCAGCTACTTTGGAAGACAATTGTCTGACAAGCTGGCTGTATATGTAATAAATAGACAAAATGAAAAGAGGATGCAGGACATTGGAGAGTGATGAGCAAAACTGCCTTGTGGATCTATGATGAAATTGGTGCTGCTGTGGAATAAGATGAAATTAATGATTTAAACAAACCAATTACTTTCTCATTTAGAAAACAATACAAACTGATCCTGCAGCAAAAAGGAGGGGGAGCATTAGCCAAAATTTTAAAATGGTCATTTCTAAAAAGTGAATCATGGAAGAATTAGTTCTAAGGCTACTTTCTTGCCTCCAGCAGCTATAATCTTTTTGGTCAGTACAGGGAGAGTCAAATATAAAACTGCTGATGGTGTGAAAAATTGAAGTATCCCAACAGCAACACAGATTTGTAAAACCAGAGTGCAAGGACAAGCCCCTTTATAATGAACTAATTGGACTCTATTCTGGGAGAACTGGGTTCGAGTCCCCATTCCTCCACATGCAGCTGCCATGTTTCTGCCAGAACGGTTCTTGAAAGAGCAGCTCTTTCAGAGCTCTCTCAGCCCCACCTACCTCACAGGGTGTCTGTTGTGGGGAGGGGAAGGGGAATGAGTTTGTAAGCCACTCTGAGACTCCAAGTGAAGGGGAAGGTAGAAATCCAATCTCTTCTCTTCTTCTCTTCATCAGATGGAAAACTCTGTTCCACCACAGTGCAATTACAGTGAATGGGAACTGTGTGACAGCATTGCCAGAAAGCTTTCTTGCAATTCAATAGGCTTGCTCAAGAGATTGCACAGTGGATTGTGCCCATTAGATTCTCATTCTCACAGGACACAATATTGGTCCACACTTCTTCCTTTAAAAACTATCCCCATACATAGAAACTATCAGATCTGAGCAGGCTAGAATCATTCTGTTTGCCATCTAAAGTTTTCCAGGGTGTAATCTGTTGTTGTCAGAAGGAACATTAAATCAGGTGAGCCCCCATCTGCCCTGTTAAGTGGTACAACCAACATACAGTTTTACCACCTCTGTGAGAATGAGGTCCAGGATAAGCTTGCATCCTGTGTTTTGGCTTCTTTCCCCCCTGTTGCTTTCAGCATAGATGAGATTATCCCACTATAGGTTTCATTCTTTAATCTATTTCCCCCCTAATGACTTAACTCAATTGAAAGATGTATGAAGTAAATGAAGATTATGGTTAACCAAAGGCAGTATTCATTACAGTACTACTGTATAAATTAGCAATGGTAGAATCAGAAGGGGCTCTGGTCTTGATTAAGCTTTGGTCTTGGCCAAAAGCTTTCAGTGTGCATTTCGATTTGAATCCAAGCCAGCACCTGTTAGAAGATAATAGAGCAGAGTAAAACCACATTTTAAAACTCTTTAATCAGGAAACAAACTAGCAAAAAAAGAGCATTGATTTCCCACCCCAACACTCCTGTATGAATATTTACTACTAGAAAAACAGAACCGGTTGGAATCCACACGCAATGATTTTGACTTAAAAATGGCAATAGCTGCCATTCTTTCTCAATATTTTTTCAAGGCAATGCAAACGTTCCTATTTTAACAGTTTTCCAATATTAACCCAGAGCTGCATCAAAACAACTGAGCTGGGTCAATATGCTCCCTTCTGTTGATGAAAGTACTCCATCCATAAACAAAAGATCCCTTCCATGAGCAGAAGGCATCTTACATGACCAGACTTGGTCCACACTTCTTCCTAAAGAAGACTCAGCTCATTATATTTGCTGCATGATTATATTTTCCAGGAGGATCTTTTCATAACATGTTTCATGAGACAGCAGAATCGTTTTCCGTTTAGACCCCATCTCAGTCATGGGCTGTGGCCTGCATAAATAATTGTCCCAGCATCATTCACCAAATAAAAACACAGGACAACTATATTATGTGTTCAACTGGCTTATTAATATTAAAATTGACTGGCTTCTAATTTTATTTTTGCCTTGTTTTACCTCACTTGTGATAGAGGTGCCAAGCTCCATCAACCTCACCCAGCATGACTTAGACCAGGGGCATCAAACATATGGACCGCAGGACAAAAGCAGCCTGCCCAGGGCTTTAATCCGGCCCATAAGCAAGTGGTCTTATTAAGCCTTGGCTCCCCCTCCCCCTCCCCTCCTCCGTGCTTTGCCTTGCCCTGTCTGTGCTTTTTTTTTGGTCTGGGCTGCCTTGGCTCTGCCAGGGGCGACTGGCTCCACCTCCCTCTTGCCTCCTCCGTGCTTCACCTTGCTACATCAGGTCTGTGTTTCTTTTCTTTTTTGCTGGGCTCTTGCCTTTGCTCTCCTGGGTGCAACTCGCTCCCCCTACCCCTCGCCTCCTCCATGCTTCCCTTGCTACGGTGGGTCTGTGTTGCTAATTTTTTTGCTGGGCTCCTGCCTTGGAACTCCTGGGTACAACTGGCTCTGCCTCCCCCTCCCCCTCACCTCCTCTGTGCTTTGCCTTGCTATGGTGGGTTGGTGGGTCAGTGTGTTTCCATTTACTTTTTTTTTTTTTTTTGCTGGGCTCATTCATGTTGACTTTAGATTGGGGGAGAGGGGCTGTGGCTCAGTTGAAGAGCCTCTTCTTGGCATGCAGAGAGTCCCAGTCCCTATCTCTGGCACCTCCAGTTAAAAGGATCAGGCTGTGATTTATGGAAAAGACTTCAGCCTGAGAGAGCCACTGAGGGGGGAGGGAGAAGCTCTAGACTCAGAGTATTGACCATGAGACCATGCTGGGGAAAGGGTTTGCTCCCCGCTCCAGGCAGCATGGGGGCATTAGCCCAGTGCTACACTGCTGGCTCCCCAGTCTGCTACGTGGATTTTCCTATGCAGCTGGGGCCTTGTGGTGATGGCGCATCAACTTGATGCTTACCCAGAAACTGGTAAGATATCTTTAATTGTGTTTGTCTGTGTCCTTTATAGTTTATATCACTGCTACCTGGCATTACATTTTAAGACTCACATGGCCTGGCCCAACAATGTCCCATTTATGTCAGATTCGGCCCTCATAACAAATGAGTTCAACACTCCTGCCTTAGACTATAGAGTTGGTTGTTGCTGCTCAGCACCAAGGACATCTCCTCTCAACCCAGCCAGCCATAGGAATGAATGATGGTCTGTTCAGGAATAACCCTCCATCACATTTGATGACTCAGGGTGCTCCAATTTGGAGAACCAGTTTGGTGTAGTGGTTAAGTGCACGGACTCTAATCTGGGAGAATTGGGTTTGATTCCCCACTCCTCCACTTGCATCTGCTGGAAGACCTTGGATAAGTCATAGTTCTGACAGAGCTGTTTTCTCAAGGACAGTTCTGGAAAGAGCTCTCTCAGCCCCACCTACCTCACAGGGTATGTGTTGTGGGAAAGGAGTTTGTAAGCCACTCTGAGACTCCAAGTGAAGGGTGGGGTATAAATCCAATCTCTTCTTCTTCTTCTTCTTTTTCTCCCCAATTTGTCCTACCTATTATAAGCAACCCATCTTATCCCTGACAAGTTATGGCTTAACCAGTCAAAAGACCAGGCCTACTTATCCCAGACCATTCCTGGGCTAAATGGAACAGGTAAAAATAGACCTTCTAACAAGCTAATTGTAAAAGTTCCCCCCAAATTCCTGCTTGGCCAGCAACCAGTTAATCCTATGAAGCTATTAGGGAGAGTGGCCGGGTCAGCACTACACAGTAAATGTCTGCATGGGAAAGGCAGGAAGTAATTTACGTGGCTTATTCATGGCCCATGACCTATAGATGGGCAAATTAACTGTCCCAACCAATAAGGTCTCATGTTTTGTTTGCAAATAGAAAGGTGATGACAGCATCCATGCTGCTTAGGGTGATCAGCCTCTCAGTGGGCCTGGGCTTCTCCCAGAATTAGAACTGATTTCCAGAGTTTGGTGGAAGGATTCTATGGTATACCAGAGTCTAGGAGAAACTGAGATCCCTCCCCAAGCATTGCACCCAATCTCCAGGAATTTCCCAAGCCAGAGTGGGCAGCCCCAACAGTGCCAATCACTATTAATGAACCAAGTTATTCATATTTCATTCTCATCAGAAAAACAATAGGCAACCAAATACATTGTGCCATACATTAATTGCATTAAGGTACTCTGAAAAAAAATTCTTGGATTTCATTGATGTATTTACATGATTCAAGCCCTATGAAATTCTAGAGTTCTAGAGTCAAGCACTATGAAATTATGATTAATATACCAAAGGAACCAATGCAAAATAACTGCAGATTTCAGATAAATATGACTTTGATTTAATAAAGTAGTGACATCTAAGGAGCAAATCAGGTTTAAACATTGGAGCTAGAAATTTCAAACCGAATATTGTGTTATATTCCATGGCACTCATCAGAATTTTCCTTCTGATGTGACAATGCATGAAATGATACATACAATTGTGGTAAGCAGGTCTGGGTCTGATTAGTGCCTGGACAGGAGGCTGCTAGGGAATTCTATGTACGTTGCTGAGTTCCATGAAAGAAATGCAGGAAATAAAAATATATTAATTGATCTAATTGTGTCCCTAGCTGATACTGAGAAGCATTTTGTCAGTAAAGCAGAATATAATGGAATTTATAATTCCAGACAGACTGGTGCATGTGTATAGTGTGCCCCTAAAACATGATTCCCAAGGTTTTAATCTAATATTTCTGTTTATAAAATTCTGGCTAGTGTTCAGGTATTACAGCAATTGGGGGCACCTATGATTTGGAATGCAATCCAATGCACACTTCCTACATCAGTGGGACTTAGTTCCAAGTTAACATGCCTAAGATTGTACTGTTGAAAGATTCACCAGAGGGATTTATCCTTAAACACTAAGACTGTATTAATCTAACACATCCAAACCTGTTGCATGACAACATGTTTCCACATGCTAACATTTATGATCTTCTGCCAGCAATTTCATTCTGATGTGTTCAATAAAAGAAAAAGGTTTTATAATCCTCTACTGGAGACTGAAGGCTGTTCCCAGAAATGGTCATAATGCTGAAATCCTAAAGGTGGTGAAAGGGAGCTTAGGGCTGATTCACAGGACCAATTTCTATATAGTGAAGTTGCTTCCAACTGGATGGTTCAGTAGATTTTGATGAACTGAGCTGGACTTGGAAGTTCTCCAGTACGTGTCCAGATGGTCATTTCACCACTTCTTGAAAAGTCTTTTGAAGTGATTAAATCAGTTCAAGATGAGTCATGAAGTGGACATGCATCAGACCATGTGCAAGACCAGTGCAATAGCAAGACAAATCAACCAAATAACTTCTTTATGCAGAAAATGGCTGCATGAATCAATCCTTAACATAATACCTCCTTTATACCAGCATGGTGTAGTGGTTAAGAGTGGTGGACTCTAAATCGGAAAACTGAGTTTGAGTTCCCACTCTCCCACATGAAGTCAGCTGGGTGGGTGACCCTGGGCCAGTCACAGCTCTCTCAGAACTCTCTCAGCCCTACCTACTTCACAAGATGCCTGTTGTGGGGAGAGGAAGGAAAGGTGATTGTAAGCTGCTTTGAGACTCCTAAAGGTAGAGAAAAACAGGCTGTAAAAACCTATTCTTCTTCTTTTTCTCATTGGCCATGAATAAGAATACAGATCATATTTTGTAGTACTCTCAGACACATTGTTCTTGAATGGTTGCCATTGACTTGAGTTGAGAAGAATACAATTTTAATTTAAGGTGAAAGCATTCAGTGACTAGTAAAGTACCCAAGGATCAACATTAGAATCCAAAAATTCCTCCTAGACTATCACCAAGTTCCTGTCACCATTTATGGCCATTAAAAATTGAAATGTCTATTCTACTTTTCACTTTCCTGTAGGTCATTGACAAGGGCTATACTAGAAAAGCACAACCTACACAAAATTACTTTTACATCCATATATATTCAATCAAGTATAAATGGTGCCCAGTGAAGGATCTATGAGCACCCATTGATAGAATACAATTGAGGGACTTATTCAATGTCAGCATGTGAAACCACTATGAACCCCATGTAAACTAGGGTTGCCAGGTCTTACCTGGCTGCCAGCGGGGGGGGGAGTCCCTCTCCATGCCTGGGACTTCTTGGTAACCATAGAGTTTTTTCTCAAACACTAGACTCCCCAGTGCAACATGCCCTGTGCGATGACATCACCTCTGGGTGATGTCATTGCGCTGGGCACATTGGTGTAGACAGAGCTCTTTGAGGGCAAGGCTCCCTCACTGGCTGGATAAGCGACAGCAGATTGGGGGCCCCAAAAGTGGGTGAACCCCCATCCCCATTGGGGGAATGGCAACCCTAATGTATACCTATATGAGATTTCTAAATGAGGAATGGGGGTATAACTATAATAAAGATATGTCAGTGTTATGTCTTTCCCTCTTGTTGCAAAAAGAAACATAATGTTCAGTGGTGAGATGTCCAGGGGTAGTGCTACGGGACTGGGCTTTCTTTTGAGAAGGCTGTGTTAGACATTCATGGTGTCTTTGTAATGTTTAACATAAAATACAGTAAACATTTTGGAGGGGCACCAAAAAAGCAAGAGGAGTCTTCTCTTTTCTGTGTACCTTTCTCCTGGAGGCCAAAGTGAAGCCAACACTCATCTTCCATACTTCTTTCCCTCCCTCCTCCTAGCCTGACCAAGCCGAAGGTTTCTCTGCTGCCTCTGCTCCACCATCACCACCCAGTAGCCCAGCTGGAACTGGAGCTGACTGGACCACTTCCTGTGGCTGCTACAGCTAGAAGCAGCAGGAAGGAGCAGCCACGGAACCACAAAACTGCTGAGCTTATCTATTTTTATGTTTACATTGTTCATTTTGAATGCCCAGTAAGTAAAACATTCATTTTAGACTTATCACTTTTGTCTTTATTATAAAGGGATGGCAAAGTCATTATTGGCCTAGGGTGCCAAAAAAAGCCTGTAACTAACTTAGCTGTCCCTCAAGTGTCAGGAAACAGCTTTGGCCAAGCCTTGAGAATGAACAACCATACACTCCTGGAACAAATGTACTTGCTGTGCCAACAGCAGGGTGCCAGGATGCAGCAGCATGCAGCAGAGTCAGCATCTTGATGCCAAGGTCCAACAAGCTTCACAGCAAAGGGAGGCTTAGCAGAGGTGCCTGAAGTCTCAGCATCAGGCACTGAGAGCCATGCTTGTTTATGCCAGTATGGGGCGGGAGGAGTCAAAGCTGATCCAGAGGCCCAGCTACAGTAACCAGACAGGAGTGGTTGAGGACATTCAGGAGATAAAATAGCAGCTGAACTGTGGAGCTGTGCAGTCAGTGGTTAAAGAGCAACAGCCTTTGTTTGCCCAGGATTTAGTCAGCAGAAATGTGAGTGAAATACGGGAGAGAGAATGCACATTATGGAAGCAGGTACCTTGGAACATGGAGAAAAAGCTTCTTATAAACTTCTTTACCCCATGTGTACCCATGGAAAGAATCTTGTGCAGAAGAAAAAGCAAGTTATGTGTGAGCCAGGTGGAGCCTGGATTTATGAGTGAGAAAAAATCCTTTACAGACTTCTTTATTCCAAGTGTCCCCCAGAAAGACCTTAATAGATGAGATCAGGCTCCTATAGCTTGATGCACCCCAAAGACATATCCATCCACTGGGAATCATTCAGAAGCATGGGAGTTATGAGTGTAAAGGGACTGGGGGATCAGTCTCCCTATTTTGAAATCCCACCCTACCTAAGTCACTGGGGTGATGGCTAGATCGAGAGCTTATGCCCTGGCTTGTGTGGATCATTCTTGGTGGTTTTGCAGGATGCACCAAAAAGACGAAGGTTAGCGAGAAGATTTACTGTGCAGTCCTAAACAGAGTTACACCCTTCAAAGCCTACTGACTCCAATGGGCTTAGAAGGATATAAGCCAGTTTAGGCTTGTGTTGTTAGATCTGAAGTCTGGGGACTAGAATCAGATTTGGCTGGCTCGGAGAAACAGCTTGAGAACAGGAGAAAAGGAAGAGAGGGAGCCACTCCGAGTCCGCTTGTGGGACAGGCAGGATATAAGCTTAAATAAATAAATAAATAATCCTTTGCACAACTTGTACCACAGAGAGATTTTGATCAGAAATTCCACCTGTTCGTGCTGGAACTGTGCCTGGATCCCCTGCTGGATCCCCAGCAAAAAAGGAAAACACTGAGCTCAGCAAAAACAAAAACAAAATGATGCTGTGTTTTGATAACTTCCTTAGAGCAAGGCAGTGGGCTCTGGGACAAATGATTATGTAAAGGGTTCTCATTGTCGAGACTTCTGCTCTGTTCTGTTCTGAAGGAAAATATTGCTGGACTGCTTGAACGTGCACCCACAGTGGTCAGGAAGGTGCCGAAACTAAATGCAAATGGATCCAAATGCCCAAGGTTAACCAGCATCTGTCTTTTCAGATTTCGGCTCTTCCAGAAGGATTTTTTTTTCTCCTGTCTTTTTGAGCATGTCAGATGTTTAGGGCTTTTGCTGTGTGAAGACCATTCAGAAGAACATCAGGGTTTGAGGAGTTCTGTCTTAGGTGATGAATGGCAAAGGAGAGAACTGGAATCCTGACATGACCAGAAGGGTAAGGAAAGACTGACTATTTGTGTTGCTAATGGAAGGGCTGGATTGCAGTTGCGGGATAGGAATCATGCTAAGCCAAGCAAAATTCCCATGTGGTGATGTGGAAACATGATTATCTTGTATGTTTGGACTCCGTATTAAGCTGCCTATTAATGCTTTACTAGAATACAGACATATAGCTAGTCAGGAATGTAACCTTTTTGGAAAGGGAGGCAGCCTAACAAGCTTGACATTTATGAATGGTTTTATCTTCTCTGCTTGGATTCTGATTATATAGGATCAGTCTATCTGTCCCACATGACCAAATGGAATATTACTATGTCTTTAGTGGCTGCAGCTGTCTTTGGGTGGGCTTTAATGGCTCCGCTCAAGAGCACCTGAGGGCTGTGAGGGGCATCAGTCAAAAGGAGAGGGCAAATGGGAGTTGTGAAAGAAAGGAGGTCCAGCCGTGGCTGCCTGCTCTTCTCACTATTGCCAGCATCTCTGTGCTGGACCTCCTTTGATGCAGCATCTCTCTCTCTCTCTGATGTGATCTGATGTGGAGTGGCAGAGCGGCTTCCCCGTAGGAGTGCCACTTAACTGCCACCTGTGCTCTACTGCTATATTTGTCAATAAAACAAATACTCTAAAGGCGCAGGCACCATAAGACTCCAGTACTTTCCTCATCAAATACAACTTAACCTGATTGGCGCTAAGAATTAGCAGCTGAATGTCAGTTAAAAGAAAAGGGAGGAGCTTAGAGAGAGAGCTTAGAGAAACCTGGATGGGGAGATCTGGGGGAGCAGGATATCCCAATTGTTCCTCCCTGCCATGATTCATCAGGGGCCACCGGCTTACATACTTAAAGACCATCATCTATTTACATTTGGAGACATGGCAATATGCTATAGAATAATATAAATGGAAATAATCCTTAAAATCATATTGGCAAAATTCTGTACCGCTATATTGATTTTTAACATTATTTCACAATTTCCACATCAGTTTCCACTGGCTGTGATATAACCAAAGGGTATCAAAATATCCTGATTGGAACATTTGAAGGAATGAAACATGATTCATATACCAGATTTGGAGAACTCTTCATTTGTTAGTATTTCCAATTATGAGATCAGAGCATGCCAAAGGGATGGAAAATTAATGTAATGAGATCTTGCGCAATTGTATGAGATCCTCTGCAAACAACTTAATGAGATATGAAATTTCCTTAGGACTGCAAAGTGTTGAGAGCTCAATGGAAACATCAGGATCACTCTAGTTCATGCAAGAACGGATGAAACATGAAAACGTTCTATAACAGCCTGAACTAATGAGAATGCAGCAATTGTATAGAAATTAATTTAACAAGTCAAAGTCAAAACCTCAATGGAAGGAAGCAAATGTTCCCAAACTGATTTTCAAAGGGAACACTTGCTAATTGCTATGGAATTCTGCCAAATCAATGGCCCATATATTATTCTCCTCTGGTGATTGCCTGCTTTGCTCAGCAAATACATTGCACAAACCAGAATAAACAGCGCTGTTCACCATACATTTGTCTTGTAAAACCTTCATGGAAATGATGGCTGTGTCAAATACTACTGTACTCATGATTGTCATTTGAGATTCTGGCATGTGGGAAGCCTTTACCCATACCCAGCTGAAAAGATGCAGCTATCAACATGTGCAGGGTTGAGTTTTGCACCTCAAAACTGCAAGAAACTGAAATATGCAAGGATATCAGGCGGCACTGGTTGCATGAACCAGTTATAAATTAGGGTCATCCAAGAGCTCAGTGAAAGAGAAGCTGAGAACTTCAACATGAACATGACTTAAAAACTATTAAATCACCAAGTCCAGATGGCATACATCTAAGAGTTCTGAAAGAACTCAAATGTGAACGTGTGGATCTCCTGACCAGTTTGGTGTAGTGGTTAAATGAGTGGACTCTAATCTGGGAGAACTGGGTTTGATTCCCCACTCCTCCACTTGCACCTGCTGGATGACCTTGGGCAAGCCATCATTCTGGCACAGCTGTTCTTGAAAAAGAACAGTTTCTGCCAGAGCTCTCTCAGCTCCACCTACCTCACAGGGTGTCTGTTGTAGGGAGGGGAAGGGAAAGGAGTTTATAAGCCACTCTGAGACTCCTTCGGGTAGTGAAGGGCGGGGTATGTGATTCACTGTATTCTTGGCGCTTGGGAGGGCACCAGTGGGAGGACTTCTAGTGTCCTGGCCCCACTGCTGGACTTCCTGATGGCACCTGGTAGTTTTGGCCACTGTGTGACAGAGTGTTGGACTGGATGGGCTATTGGCCTGATCCAACATTGGCTTCTCTTATGTTCTTATGATTAGCCTTTGAACTTGCCATGATATTTATAGTCAAGTTGAACTTCCAGCATCAATTGCTGTGATGTTTTTGTTCAAAGTTCAGCTTGGTACCACTGCAACTGCTATTTCTACATGTTTTCCCATACAGATCATTTTGTATGCTATACAATCAGAAAAACAACAATAGAAATACAGAAAAATAATTGCAGCTTCCATGAGGCGGTATGAGCACATGCTTGCATGAATTATCCCCAATCTGAACATTTCACCTGCCTTTCCTATTAACAAACATCAATTAGTGTAGTGGAAAAACAAGGCATGCTGCTCTGAGCAACTCCTTTTCTAAATCAAATAAGTTTTAAGAAGAAGGATGTTATGGGTATGAGGAAAGTATTGGGGAAAATACTACAGTTCCAATGAGGCACTGTGAGTGTGTGTGTGTGTGTATGAATTGATCTAGATCTGGACAGCTCATCTGCCGTTGCCATTATAGGTTTGCTTTCAGGGCTTGTTTTATTAAAAAATAATTCTTATATTGTTATTTTTTATTATTTATTTGTATCTTTTAACTTTATGAACCATCTTGAGCTGGTCTCTGGAGGGGCAGCAAATAAATAAATAAGTAAAATACATAAATGATAACAGAGCCCTGTAGCAATAAGAGACACAGGGAAATATGTCTCAGCTGTAAGTCTGGATCTGTGAAATGCTAATGTTCTGTGCACTTAAGAAATGTAGCAAACAGCAGATGAGGAGTCAGTGGTGGTGACAGATGATGGCCGGATGGGGTTGGACAAGGAAAGCTGTGGGAAAGCAGTATGTGACTGCACATGCACAGTCATCTTTTTTCAAATGACCAAACATATGCAAACTGTTTACACACAGCTGGAGAATTTGTTGAACATTCAGCTGTGGTGACTGCACCTGACAAATGGACAGTGAGCCAAACCAGTTGTTTATCAAACTTCCTTGCTCAACCCTGGAAAAGATTCAGTAGAGTATGCCTATGGTTCTCCCTCCCTCCCTCTCTCCTCACTCACAAACTCATGATGGGACATTATCAACTTGAGGACTTCATCTTCTCACATGTAACAAAGTTTTAGACTGTATGTAGTTCAAGGATATGTAATCATAGGATGAAGTTCACAAGCGTTACATCTACTAAGCATCTAGCAGGCCTCCTTTTTACAGTGTGGGACGAGTACATTCGCTCAGGTCAGTTGTTTGAGAAGAATAATGTTGCATCCGTGTGTGTTTACCAGTCCAGAACTTGTCTTACACTCATGAGATTAAAAGAAGTATCCAGTGCAAAGGCTTTCAAACTATACTGATTTCAATTTACAGTTTAATCTGAATTTATCCACAAGTGGACTTTAAAAATTTTTTTTGGAATCTCACTCCTCCAGCTGACATTTCTCCCACCCACCACCAAAATCCCAATTGATACCACTGGTATATGTGATTAAAGACCTCTTCCCACCCAGCTAGTTTGAGATTATTTTCCTTTCAACGTGACTTTAACTTATCAAGTTCATTTATTGCTTAGGTTTCCAATATGGGTGGGGGAAGAATTGACGGCTATGAGACTGCAAGTTATGGCCAAAAATAGCATAGCTTTGGCTTTACTTACAAAGAAAATCTTATTTTAAACCACATTAAAATGCTCCAAGAAAAAAAAAATGCTGTGTACATACTTAGTAAAGTCAAGGAAAATAAAATACATCAAGACAGAGAAGTTGGAGGAATTTAAAAGTTGTGCCTGTATCTCCTAACCTTCTGTTTATAATATATAATGCCTTTATGAAATCACTATAGTTAGTTCTAAATTACATATTAAATGAATAATCACTGCCTAGAGAATACAACTAGTATATGCGATCACAAGCAAGCTGTATAATGCAGTGGGATATGAAACTTTAAAAAACAACCCCAACCTTCACAATGCTCAGTACTTTTCAGGTCTGGTTTGATTTTCTTTCCCCTTCTTCATTCCTTATGTCCAGTTGTAGTGTAGTGGTAGAACCTGGGAGGCCTGAGTTCAAATCCTCCCTCTTCCATAAAGCTCACTCAGTAACCCTAAGGTAGTCTCTGTCTGTCTCTCTCAGCCTAATCTACTTCACAGAGTTGCAGGCACAGTTCCCTCTAAGCTGTGCTAGGGACTGCTGGTGCACAACATTTCAGAGGCCACCTTGGAGGATATCTACTTCAGCTCACAGTAAAGCTTCCATAGGAAACAATGGAGGATGGGGGCATCTCCTGCTGGGGCTCATAGAATTGGGCCCACTGGTCCAATCTTTTTGAAACTTGGGATGGTGTTTTTTTAGGAGAGGCACCAGCAGTCATGCTGCAAATTTGGTGCCTTTACCTCAAAAAACAGCCCCCTCCAGAGCTCTAGGTACTTCTGGATTGATTCTCCATTACAGCCTATGGAGCTAATTGACTATAATAGTCACCACAGGCTATAATTGAGCCAGAAAAAAAATTGTGCACACCCCTATTATGCTTTTCAGAATGATTTGTAAGCTGCCTCGAGTCACAGGGAAAAGTAAGATATCTGAATAAATAAGTAGTTTGGGCAGGTTGGTAACATTTAAGCAACTGCCTATTTATTAGGTTAGGCAGGGCTCTGACTGAGCCAGTGGCACCAATAATGGGCATTGGCTCACCCATAGCCTTCTTCCACAGCTGGGCAGCAGTGAAATGGCGGGCAATTGCTGAGCTAATACCAATTATTTTTGCCACAGAAGGGGCTTGATGCAAGTTGTCTCTGAAACACTGGCAGTTGCAGAGCTTGGCTTGGCTTGTTTCTGGCCACTGATGGCCCTCAAGGGCAATAGCCCACCAATAAATATCCCTGTAAGTTAAATGGCCAATCCACCACTCCTGCTGAGAACAGACCTCTTTATCCTAAGTTGATTTCCTCAAACGTGTGCCAGATTGAGTTCACTGGTAGTTCCAAGAAAAATGTACATAGCGCCGCAGCCTTAAGAAAGAAACTGGTGTCAGTTCTAGTTAGGATCTTTGCCCACTAGTACTTTGACCTTCAACACATTGATGTCTTCATATCGTCTGTCCTTGACAGACTAAGCACTTTCTATGCCATACACAATCTTTTTTGAGGTCAAAGCAACCTTCTAATGATACCTGAATTTTAAAAGGATATAAAGTTCTGGGCTAATATCTCCAGGTTAGGAAAGTTTAAAGCCATGGAATTTGTAGGCTGAAGCTCTTGGGAATCTGCCAGGAAGGAATGAAAGGAGGGGAAAGAGAAGGGATAAAAAGGATTCTATGGGGATAGTCTTTTTCCTCTTCTACTTCCTCATGTTTCTGGGATTCGGCCAGCTGTTCAGATGTTCTGAAATATGTTCCTCCTTGTCCAAGAAAGAGATTTCATAACTTCCTTTATAAATATAGTGCTGTAGTCCTGTTTCCATCTGCTGAAGCCTCAGGACCTCTGCAGCTAGGTCTGATCACTATATACAAGATAGACAAAATTCTCAGCCAAGCGTGAAGGTGTGACTTTAAGCATGGCTATTTGGGGTGCTGCTTGGAGAGGAAAGTCTCCTGTCTCTCTCTGTGACTTGTTTATTTTTTTTTTAGCTAAAACATTTCTATGCCACCTTTCCACCCAATTCAAGGTCCCCAAAGTGGCAAACACTAAAACCTTTCAAATATTAAAACCTTTCAGATGTTAGAAAGCATTTAAAATACAAATATATGTGTGTGCTCATAACATATTTAAAACAATTAAAACATATGAATGCATCAAAAATACAAACATATACAAACACACAAACTTTCCAAAAAGGAATCTCAGCAATGAAGTCCATAATTTCCAGAGAGACTTGCTTCTTGACCCAGCCTATCCAGGCTGCTCCACAAGCTTAGGCCAATGGTGGTGGATTCAGAAAGTGTCATGAAGGGCATGAGGAAAGTAAGGCTTCAGGATCAACATGTTTCCTGTTTGATCATTTTGTTCAGAAGCACAGTCTTTTCTGGTTGGCTGGAAGCGAAGGGATAGGCCACCAGTGGGAGGCAGACTTACAAACTCTAGAAAACCAACTGAAGCCACCCAGAGAAAGAAAAGACTCATAGCTTCTAGAGACAAGAGAAGCCCTACAGTGAGAATGAAGACACTTCAGGGTGCTGCCACTCTTTTGGCTGCATTTTATTTCCTTTGTTTACTCTTTACTGGTAGTGCAGGCATCATTCCATAGCAGGAATGACTCCCTGGGCCTTGGAACCCAAGAACAGCTAGCCCTGGCAGAGCAGTGCAGGGATCCACTTTAAGACTCCTTGTCAGCACTGAGGAAGAATCATGGCTGCCTTCCTTGTAACACATGGCATACTATAAATGACTTTTTAAAAAACTCTTGAGTTTTAAAAGGATTTCCCATGTGGTGAGAGGGAGGGTAGTTCTGTAGTTTGAGAAACACAAGAACCTTGGATGAAAAGGACTAGTGAAATTGTTCTTTGAATCCAGGCCCAAGTACAGAGAGCCTCCTTTATAGAGAAGCTGTAAAATGGTTTCTCCTGCCCTCCCGCTCCATTTGAAACCAGTTCCAATGCTACTGCAAATTAGTCATATAAAAGATTGCTTTTCTGATCAGCAACATTGGGGATTGCGTTGAGTGCCCAGATGCTTTTGGTGAATTCTTAAAATAACAATTTGACCGTGCAATAATTGTGACCTAGCACTGTTCCAAGAGAAGTATTTTATGAAGATGTGAAAAATTTCCACAGAGGTTTCTCTTTAAATTTCCCTTGAAAAATAATTTTTATAATGCTTTCCAAGCCATTGATAATGTTCTCAAGTTTCACACCAGTGGGTCCTTGAGTCTAAACATACACATATGATATATATACCCATGCACATACCTACCTAATGGCTTCCATTCTTCACATATGGAAAATCCTAGTTGTACGGCTGTAGTTCCATGCATAAGGGGGAAAAGCTGGCTACAGTTCTCTGCATATGGAAGGCAACTTTATAAAAGTCCCAAGAAATAAAGAATAATAACTAAATGCAGTTACTTTGCAGTGGGCTCAGCTAACAACAGTAATCAAGCAAACCTAGTGGCCAATACCTTGTTTGAATGCTATTTTTTATGTATGGAGAAAATTATAATCAATTGAGGATAAGGGAAACCAGAAATTTTGATTTTAGAATTAGCCATTTTGAAATTGAATTTTTCCTATTTTTCACTGTATCTCTCAGTTAAGCTTTTTCCTTTTTAGCTGATAGTATTACAGATACTTATATGTTGTACCCACCCTGAGCCTACAATGTGAGGAGGGCAGGCTATAAATTTAATGAAATAAATAAATAAATAGTAATATTAAATAGCCTGAGTCAGAATAACCAAGGATAAAGACCATTCATAAGAACAATATGCTGACAGCTGTTTCTTTTGCAAGCTGCATGGACCCTGATCCAGGGAAAGTTAGTAGTACTAAAATTCCATTGTCTCACTGCAGCTGAAGTCCCACTGATACTACTTAGACTTAAAGGGACTGTTTCTTTAAAATTGGATCCTGCACTCTTCTCTAGCAAAGGTTGGTACAAGGTTTCTACACGGCCTCTCTCTACGTTAGTTCTAGTTGATAGTCTACATCCAATAGTTTGGGCAATGTGTGTGATTCCCATCATCAGATCAACAACAGCCCTGTTGAGCCACATAGATAGTTTGGAAAGTGGATATGTGCATTCAGCTCACTGAGGAACCTGACCTCTGGAGGAAAGACATGGAGAAAAGTAGACTCCCAGGACCATTGACCATTTTCTCCACCATGAGAATACTTTCTATAACTACCCTGCAGTAAAATTTAATCTTCCTAACTAGGGATGGGCATGAGCCAGGTCACAAACTAAAGTTCTTGATGAATTTTGGCCAGATGATGGTTTGTGAACTGAAGTTTGTGGCAGGTCAACTGGTGTGAACTTTCCATGAACTTTCATGCAGTTCATGGAAGTGCAATGCTGGTTCATGAATGGATACTATGGCTGGGCATGAACTGACCCATGAACCTAAATTCAGGATGCAAATCACCTGGTTCATGGTTCATGAGCTGAGGTCTGTGCAATCTCTCCTGTAATGAACCTCCCATTACTCTCCACATGGTTTTTGGAGGTTCAGGCAGTTCATGGTCCTGTGCGGTATACACACTGGGGCAGATCAATTATGATCATCAAAGAAATGGGGGGATAGGCTTCTGCAGCCCTGGAAGCACCAATAGTGGCCCTCCAAAGCTTGACAGGTAGCACTGGCCCCCAATAGGAGAGCTCCCATTCTGCTCTATGGGAGCAGAATGGTATATATATGCCCAGCTCACAGCTGTTTCTTTGCATTAGAAGCAGAAGCAGCACATGGTAGATTGAGGCAGAGTGTGAACAGTGGGGTTGGGGGTATTTGGTGCTTACTCGGGGCTCTGAGGCACCTGTCCTTCTGCTCATGCTAAGCAGAGGGGCTCAGCTTTATTGGTTCCTCAGCTTTGTGACTTGCTCTGTCTGGATGGGATTGTATGAAGTGGACTCAGGACTCTGAGCCACCTATCGCTCTGCTCAAGCTAGGCAGAGAAGCTTAGCTGCTGATTGCCTTGCCAGAACCACCCCCACGCACACACTGGGATTTGTGAATACCTCTCCTCAGCTGGGGTTGTGTCAGGTGGACTCAGGGCTCTGAGCCACCCATTTCTTTGCTCATGCTGAACAAAGGGGCTTAGCTACTTGGTTCCTTGGCTGAGAACCGACACACCCCCATTGGGATTTGTGAACACCTCTCCCTGGGGGTCCATTCAACACACTCCTGAACCTGCATCTGTGATTGCCTCAGAAAGTACTTTCCTGGGGGCACCAGCATGGGGGTGGGCTGTAACTCGCCCTCCATCCAAAATCCCATCTTCACCAGACTTGGAGGGCAGGTAGAGGAGAGTCAGGTGGAGACCTGCTGTGAGTTTAGCATCTCAAGTTCACAGGGGGCTGTTCTATTGCATCCCAAACCTCACAAAATGAACCAGTTTGGTAAATGGAAAGATCCATGAAGGTCTGTAGTTCATGGTTCATATTACCCTATGAACCACAAACTGAAATAAACCTCCATTTTCCTTGTTCATGCCCATCCCTAATGGATACACTTCCAGACAGACTGTCTCCACTCAAACAAAATGTTTACTAAACTTCAAAGCAACAAGGGGCAGAATTCTCCAGCCTTGGAAACATTGTTGTCAGTTTCAAACTAGTTATGTCAGGTTCAAGAGGGTTTTTCCCTCTTTGCCCCCATTTCACTTCCTATTTTCTTGCACAGAGCTTGCAAAATATCACACCCCTTGCTTGGATTTCTGACTTTATGCTTTGAGATCTGTACACTTAACTGGTTGTACTGTGCTTACAACTCCCCCCTTGCTTAGAGAGTGATTCCGTGCTTCATATCAGTCTGGTGGAGTTGGCATTGCTGCAATGGCACTAGGTTCTGCTGGGCACTAGTACATTGCACTGGTTCTGCAGGGCTTGCAACCCCCTCCCTTGCTTGGAGTGTGATTCTGTGCTTGATATCAGTCCTCTGGAACTGGTATTGTGAAGAAGAAGAAGAAGAAGAAGAAGAAGAAGAAGAAGAAGAAGAAGAAGAAGAAGAAGAAGAAGAAGACGACGAAGACGACGACTAGATTTATACCCTGCCCTTCACTACCTGAAGGAGTCTAAGAGCAGTTTACAATTTCCTTTCCCTCCCACTCCCCACAACAAACAACCTGTGAGTTAGGTGGGGCTGAGCAAGCTCTGAGAGAACTGTGACTGACCCAAGGTCATGCCAGCAACTGCATGTGGAGGAGTGGGGAATCATATCCGGTTCTCCCAGATTAGAGTCTATGCTCCTAACCACTACACCAAATTGGCACTGGATTCTGCTGGGCACTCTTTGATTGTACCGGTACTGCTCTGTACATTCTGTACATTGCATAGTTTCTGTTGGGCACCATTGCACTGGTTCTGCTGGGCTTGCAAAAAAGCCCCCCCCCTCAGTTTCTACTGCAGAGATTCTCTGGGACCTTGATGATGTTCTACTGGGCTTCTATTGCCCTGGGTTTGGGGGGGGTTTTGCTGTTTTTTCCCTCCATTGGAAACAATGGAGGATAGGGGCACCTTCTTTGGGAGGCCATAACTTGGACCCCATAAATCCAATTCTCACCAAACTTGAAGAGCAGGTAGAGGAGAGTCAGCTGGAGATCCCCTATGAGTTTGGTGTCTCTAGCAGAGCAAGGGTTTGTTCTACCACAGCATGAACCACACAAACTGAATCAGTTCATTTAGCCCTGAAAAATTAGTGATAGTTTGTGGTTCACAAACTGTGTACACCACGAACCACAAACCATCACAAACTGAATCTTCCCAGTTCGTGCCCATCCCTATTCCTAACACATGGCTCCAATGTCAGCTCCTGGGAAGGCTGCTTTGAAACTTTCCTGGGACATGGCAAATTAGTTTGTGACTCAAAGTCGAATGTGAGGTGCACATTCACATGACCAGCTTCTAGATGCAGCAATTCCAGTCAGGGCTTTAAGCCTTCTGTTGTCAAAACTTCTAGGAAAGGTTAATAAATTTCAAATATTTGTATGCCACTTTCCCACCCAATTTAAGGTTCCTGGGGTGACAAACAATGAAAACATTAGAACAGTGTTTAAAATTCATATAAATATATATATAGAGAGAAAATATTTAAAAATCATTGAATAAAATGTTTGTTATGGCTTAAACATGTATTATGGCCGGCAGAAACCATCAGGATGATATAAAAATACAGCTGCATTTGCTGACTCTGCTAATGTAAGGTAGCCTCTCATACTTCTCAGCACTCAAATAATTATATACTCACAGCAAAGGACAGGCTAACAACCCAACAGCTGAAATTTCAAAACAGTCAGTAGAGTTTCATAATGTTAGGCAAGCTATTGACTCCTCCAATCCTGTGATGTAACATTTTGGCATGCCACTATAAAAGTCCAAACCTTGATGACTGGAACTTGCTGTTGCAATCCTGCTCTGAAAATTAAAATCTATTTATTTAAAAATGTTTTCCATGTTTAATAGCCACCTGGACTCTTACATTCCATCAAGAAAACATTAAAACATCAATGTTGGTACACTGATTTATCTTTTTTATAGTATGTTTGCACTGTTTAACATTTCTACAACATCTACTGAAAAGGAAAAGACTTATCTGAATACTAGAGCATCACAACACCAACATGATATCACTTCTTGGTATTTGTTGGAAATGATGAGTGTGACTCTGGCTTTCCATCCATCCTGTCCTGGGAGGCAACCATGAGAGACCTAGGCTGAGGATAGACTGGCAGTATGAAGTGTGAGGGATGTGGGTCAAAAAGACACAAACCAAGTTGTGCTGGGGATTCCGGGTCGCATTGCACCTACTGATGCGGGAGCATACCGGGGAGGAGGTGCAAGGGAGCACTATTGGCCCGCCCCGGTGGAGGCATGGCTGTAAGCAGCTTTTTCTCACCCTGGTGACATGCGCCTATGCGCAGCAGCAATTATCAATGTGGATTGTTCACATAGCTTTTAGCATGCACACTTCCAGGAAGCAGGATCAACACACTCTCCAGGGTTTGCTACAGCTTTCACCAGGTACTTTTTTTAACGTGATAGGGAATCGTCATAGGATGGGTTGAGTATGGCTGGGGAACACCTGACAGCTATGGCTGTGTGAACCGGCCCATTTAATCCACTTGCAAAACATGCCTATATCAGGCCAAACTGCCAGTCTGAACTCAGCCCTAGTCTCCCTACATGTGAGGTTGGTTAGGATGAGAATGTGTGACTGACCCAAGGTTACCCATTGAGCACTATGACAGAGTGGGGATTCAAACCTGGATCCTCCAGATCCTAGTCTGTAACTCTAACTATTACACAACACTTGCTTTTGTGGTATGGTTGCTGTTGAACATTAAGAAGCACGGATGATAGCAAAGTTGCCCAGTAGTTGCTACCAAGCCTGCCCAATGAATTTTCCTTCAAAGAATGAGGAAAGGATTCCTGCTCCCATCTCCTGCCATATACTCACAGAAGCCAAGGCTTGAAAGCTGGCAATACTATTGAGGTTGCCTAGCAATGGCTGCAATGGCTACTGGAAGGGTTTTCATTTCTTAAAACTACATGCACTGCTTCAATTATTTTGAGGGTTTTTAAAAAAATAAACCGTTCAAGATTTCAGATTTTTCTGCAAAGCTGGCTTTTTCTTTAGGTTTATAGAACCTATACAGGAAGGGCAGGATATACATAGAAATAAATAAATAAATAAATAAATAAACAAACACAACAAACAAATAAATAAATAGAAAGATATGTCTTACCTGTTCATGGCCTCAGTCTCCAGATTTAAGTATCTACCAATGGGGCCCTTTTGAAAATTAAATATATTGATGAAGAAGAAACGGTAAATGCTTCAGCTGTCTTGTATTTCTATGTTCCAATTTGGGACCTAATGCAGAAAAAAACTGCCTGCTTGAAGTCAAGTTACAAGCCTTTGTGTTGCTCTTTTGTCTTGTCACAATTTTGGGAAGATTATGTTGGATTCAATTTAATACCTCTTTACCTCTGTGGAAATATGTCTGATTAGAATGTTAGCATAAATAGTTTAGGAAAAACATCCAGGCTCACATTGCTACACTATCTTACATCAAGGCAGCCTTTCATGTCATCCAAATCAAGGTTAGTCTAGATGCTCTGTTCTCAAAATAGTAGTAAATCAGCATAATCCCACACACCTGTATTACGCAAATGCCTTAACTATAGACAATGTTTGAGCTCTGGAGTCCCATGGCCTCCCTTTACCCATTATGCCTAAAACTATGGAACTTTAATCCCAATGAAGCCTCTTTTGCCCTCTAATTCTCAAAGTGACACCAATCAGGTGAGATCTTTTTAAATCTCTGATTTCACCCTTTCTCCTCTTATTCTGAGTGTGTAGCAGCAGCCTATAAGAACTTGGTCTGGACATACAAATGTTTTATGGCTGAGAATCCAATCCGAAGCCTAAAAGGATCCATTTGAAACAAACAAACAAAAATGTTTCAGATGGAACCAACTAACCTGAGAATTTCTTTTACTTCCCTCCTTCATATATCACTCAGAAGTTTCTGAGGAAGGGTGCTATGGTTTGTAGTTATTTTTGATCTGATACCTTCCCTACTGCAATATTCTGATTGCCTTGCTCTGGCCAAGTAATCAACACACGTTCCCAAAGAAAATACAAATGAGGTCAAACTGTGGAATTTTCATTTGGTAAAGTGTTGATACTGGAAGAAAGTAAAACAAGAAGCTGTTTTACAAGAGCCTTTAGTAATTAGTCCAACTTTTGAATTACATATTGGTTTCTAAATATTATTTCAGCAAGTTTATTGGATTCTCAGGGTTCTGTTATGGTCCAGCCATTTCCCTTAAATTATTGTTTAATAAAGGCACTGGAGAAGGAAATGGCAACCCACTCCAGTATCTTTGCCAAGAAAACCCTATGGACAGTAACAAAAGGCTAAAAGATAGGACGCCGGAAGATGAGCCCTCAGGTCAGAAGGTGTCCAATATGCTACTGGGGAAGAGCAGAGGGCAAGAATGAAGCAGCTGGGCCAAAGCCGAAAGGATGTTCAGCTGTGGATGTGTCTGGTGGTGAAAGGAAAGTCTGATGCTGCAAAGAACAATACTGCATAGGAATGAATCAAGGTAAGTTAGATGAGATGGCAAGACTGAACATCGACATCTTGGGAATCAGTGAACTAAAGTGGACAGGAATGAGCAAATTTAACTCAGAAGACCATTTTATCTACCACTGTGGCCAAGAATTCCATAGAAAAAATGGTGTGGCCTTTATAGTCAACAAGAGAGTGAGACAGGCAATAATGGGATACAATCTCAAAAACGACACAATGATCTCGGTCTGAATCCAAAGCAAACCATTCAACAACACAGTAATCCAAGTTTATGCCCCAACTACTGACGCAGAAGAGGGTGAAGTGGACCAGTTCTATGAAGACCTACAATACCTCCTAGAACTAACACCAAAAAAGGGGGGGGAATGTCCTCATCATAGGGGACTGGAATGATAAAGTAGGAAGTCAAAAGGTAACCAGAATAACGGACAAGTTTGGCCTTGGAGAACAAAATGAAGATGGGCAAAGGCTAACAGAGGTCTGTCAAGAGAACATGCTGGTCATAGCGAACACCCTCTTCCAGCAACCTAAGAGACAGCTCTACACACGGACGTTACCAGATGAGCAACACTGAAATCAGATTGATTATATCATTTGCAGTCAAAGATGGAGAAGATCTGTACACTGTAGAAACAAGACCTGGAGCTGACTGTGCCTCACATCATGAGCTACTCATTGCAAAATTCAGGCTTAAACTGAAGAAAGTTGGGGAAACCACTAGGCCATTCAGGTTTGATCTAGATCACATCCCTGATGAATATACAGTGGAGGTGAAGAATAGATTTAAGGGACTAGATTGATAGAGTGCCTGAAGAACTATGAATGAAGGTTTGTGACATTGGACAGGAGGCAGCGATCACCACCATCCCAAAGAAACAGAAATGCAAGAAAGCAAAGTGGCTGTCTGATGAGGCTTTACAAATAGCAGAGGAAAAAAAGAAAGTGAAAGGCATAGGTGAAAAGGAAAGATTTACCCAACTGAATGCAGATTTCCAGAGAACAGCAAGGAGAGATTAGGAGGCTTTCCTGAATGAACAATGCAAAGTAATAGAGGAAAAGAATAGAATGGGAAGGACTAGAGATCTCTTCAAGAAAATTGGAAAAATCAAGGGAGTGTTCTGTGTAAAGCTGACCATGATAAAGGACAAAAATGGTAGGGACCTAACAGAAGCAGAAGAGATTAGGAAAAGATGGCAAGAATACAAAGAAGATCTATACAAGGATCTCAATGTCCTTGACAACCATGATAGTCTGATCACTGACCTCCAGCCAAGCATCCTGGAGTGCAAAGTCAATTGGGCCTTAGAAAGCATTATTAATAACAAAGCTAGCAGAGGTGATGGTATCCCAGCTGAGCTATTCAAATTCTTAAAAGATGATGCTGTTAAAGTGCTGCACTCAATATGCCAGCCAATTTGGAAAATGCAACCATGGCCACAGGATTGGAAAAGGTCAGTTTACATTCCAATCCCAAATAAGGGCAATGCCAAGGGATGTTCAAAGTATCACAGAATTGCAGTCATTTCACATGCCAGCAAGGTCATGCTAAAGATCCTACAAGCTAGGCTTCAGTAGTACATGGATAGAGAACTGCCAGAAGTACAAGCTGGATTTTGAAGAGATAGAGGAACTAGAGATCAAATTGCCATCATTCGCTGGATTATGGTGAAAGCAAAGGAGTACCAGAAAAACATCTACTTCTGCTTCATTGACTACGCTAAAGCCTTTGATTGTGTGGATCACAACAAACTGCGGCAAGTCCTTAAAGAGATAGGAGAACCAGACCACCTCATATGTCTCTTGGGAAACTTGTATAAGGGTCAAGAAGTGACACTTAGAACCGGATATGGAAGAACTGATTGGTTTCGCATAGAAAAAGGAGTACGGCAAGGATGTATACTGTCATCCTGCTTATTTAATTTATATGCAGAGTACAGTATGCAAAATGCCAGGCTGGATAAATCACAAGCCAGAATTAAGATTACCGGGAAAAACATCAACAACCTCAGATATGCAGACAATACCACTCTAATGGCAGAGAATGAAGAGGAGAGGTCAAAGAGGAGAGTGCAAAAGTTGGCTTGAAACTCAGCATCAAAAAACACCTAAGATCATGGCATCTGGCCCCATCACTCCTTGGTAAATAGAAGGGGAAGTCATGCAGGCAGTGACAGACTTCACATTCCTGGGATCCAAGATCACTGCAGACGGTGACCGCAGCCATGAAATTAAAAGATGCCTGCTCCTTGGGAGGAAAGCGATGGCAAACCTAGACAGCATAATAAAAGTATAGGCATCACCCTGCCAACAAAAGTCCATATGGTCAAAGCAATGGTATGGCTGTGAGAATTGGACCATAAGGAAGGCCGAGCACCAAAGAATAGATGCTTTTGAATTATGGTGCTGGAGAAGACTCTTGAGAGTTCCTTGGACTGCAAGGAGATCGAACCAGTCAATCCTATCAACCCTGACTGTTCCCTGGAAGGCCAGATCCTGAAGCTGAAGCTCAAATACTTTGGCCACCAAATGAGAAGGGAGCACTCACTGAAGGAGACCCTGATGCTGGTAAAGATTGATGGTAACAGAAGAAGGGGACGGCAAAGGATGAGATGGTTAGACAGTGTTATTAATGCAACGAACATGAAATTAAGCAAACTACAGAGCATGACAGAAGACAAGGGGGCCTGGCGTGATGTGGTCCATGGAGTCATGAAGAGTCAGACTTGACTGTGCAACTGAACAACAACAAAGGCACATAACTGTGATCCAGCTTACATGGGGAGGTAAAGAGAAAAGGTCCAAAGAGCTTTCTTCAGCATACCTTTACTAGCTGTTGTTTTAATTTCTTGATCACATCAGCTTATGCATAAAAAGAACTGACAAGCTGCAAAGGACCATTATAATGGATCAAGTCTGATTCAGGTTATTGGGAGTGCAGTTCTTTGTAGAAATAGTCAGTTTTAAACTAACTGAAATCAATGGATGCATACTAGAGTTACACCACACTGCATAGGATTATATTGTTAGTCTATGCCACTGCTTTTACTCACTATAAGCAAACCTGAATCCAAATAGCAATTGGAGCATGGGTAGCTGAACAATTAGGATGCCTGCCCATACCTGCACTGGACATGAGAATCTCCCAGCCTATTGTGCCTCGACAATTAGTCGCGCATAAATAGTAAGCTTTTTGTGCTTTTGTTGCACTTATTAGGCGAGACCAAAACTTTCAAGGAGGACCAGCCTTCTGTCTTGGGGGGACCCATTGCCAGGTGACACCTCCAGGGTTGGCTTGTCATTTGTCTTCCTTATATTCTTAATTATTAAATCATCAGAAAGAATACCTATGCTTGCATAGACTCATAAAACATCTGTCCTAATATATATTTGAATTTTGGTTCCACAACATTCTATGGTCACCATAACTGATTCGGCACAAGAACTGGCAGTCAGAAGACGCTGGCTGGGGCTGACTGGCTGCTTGGCGGAGTCCCACCCACTTCAGCCCCGGCCAGTATCTTTGGCTCAGTCTGCTCCAGTCCTCTGACAAGAGAGGACCATCTGCAGAGAGAGTGCAGGCACAGGCCTTCAAGGTCGAGGCAGGGAAGAGAAGCCCCTTCTGCCCCCTCCCCCATCCTCTGGGCCTTCTATGGGCCCAGTAGGCCAGAGAAGCCCCTTCCGCCCCCCCACACACCATCCTCTGGGCCTTCTATGGGACCAGTAGGCCAGAGAAGCCCCTTCCGCCCGCCCCCATCCTCTGGGCCTTCTATGGGCCCAGTAGGCCAGAGAAGCCCCTTCCACCCCCCCATCCTCTGGGCCTTCTATCGGCCCAGTAGGCCCAGAGAAGCCCGTTCCGCCCCTCTTCCCTTCCTTTCCCCCTTTTCCTTTCTTCCTCTCTCCTTCTTTCTTTCACTCTCCCCCTTCTTCCTTCCTTCCTTTCTTCCTCCCTCCCTCCCTTCCTTTCTAAAGCCCGTTGTCTTCCTCCACAATGGGCTTTGCTCCCTAGTATTCTATAAATAAAATCTTGTTTCTCACAAGTTTTCTGTACGAAAATCACAGTCCCAAGCAGATTTACACCCTTCTGTGCATGATGTCAATGGGTTTTGGAAGGGTATAAAGTTTGTTTAGGATTGCACTGTAGGTCATTTATTTAAAAAGTTAGATTCCAGACCCTGTAATGTGAATTCATTAAGGGGAGGGCAGGGGATGATGAAGTCTAAGGAAATGCAATACAGATTCTTGCTGTTGTCTGAAGCAGTCCATTAATTCAAAATCATTTCTAACATATTCTTTAAATATCCCCAAAGCACTATTTTAAGTTCATAGGGGATGTAATAATCTATAATTTCTTTTAACATTTTCAAAATCTGTTTCCAGGATGAAAAATACCTGATTTCACTCAGAAGATTTTCCCCATTTAAACCACCTGACTCATCCACTCCCCCCCACACATTTCTACATGATATTGTCCACCACTCCCACACAAATTGTGGACAGAACATACTTTTCACAAAAATCCATTTTAAAAAACCTAGAACATTTTATGTTCCCCAGCATGACATTTTCGGGATCACCATTTTCTGGTGCCTGAAAGGGAAGGTATTGTAATTGAAGCTTGTTTGAATTGTTCTTGCTTGTCCTTAGAAGAATGCTTTTTCCTTGAGGACTGGTGATTCCATCTATGAGAAAGCCCTGTTGTGAAATGGAAAATTTGCGCAAGTTCCATAAGATTGTTTATTGGGTTTCTGAATACATCGCATCCAGAACCTGACAAAGGTTAGTCAAATGTGAGAAAGGGGGCCAATGTTAAAAACTTGATAAAGGAAATATAAAAATACATGCATTTATTAAACACAACTTTAAAAAATATATAAGGGCCCAGTCACACATTATTTATAAGTATCAAATGCTAAAACACAAGGGCTTGTAAACCTGACCTGACGCGTTTCGGCCTACGTAGGCCTTCCTTAACATTGGCCCCCTTTCCCACATTTGACTAACCTTTGTCAGGTTCTGGATTCTAGGTTTTAGGTTCAGTTTTTTCCCCCTCTCTTTTTTTGTTCTTGTCTGAATACATCGCACCAGGAATATACATACTGAATACTTTTGAAGAAATATTAAAAAATACATGGACACTTGAAACCTTTTGCATGCATTAGCAACTTTATTCCTTCAAGGAATGACGTTCATCAATTGACTGAGCATTTTACTGGACATTGCAGTACATTCATGTCCTTTGAAATATGTATTTGAAATTATTTATTTGTAAGCATCCATTAAGTAAAACGCTGACCTAAAATCTTTGTATTTATATTTAGGATATTTGTAATACTTATCACAGTGTTTGTAAGTTTTGACAGTTTCTTTCCTCTGATTCTCTCATTGTATGGTAACCTCCAGGTGATAGCTGGAGATCTCTCACTATTACAACTGATCTCCAGGTGACAGAGATCAGTTCACCTGTAGAAAATGCGGAAGGTGGACTCTATGGCATTATATTCCATCAAAGTCCCTCCCCTCCCCAAACCCCATCCTCCTCAGGCTCCACCCCCAGAATCTCCAGGTATCTCCCAACTCAGGGCTGGCCACCTATGGCACAGTTACTAAAGTACAGCAATACAAAACCAGGAAGATTTGGGAGGGAGAGAATCAGCACCAGTGTTGACCAGCCCAGATCTGAAATGGATTCCCAATATAAACAGACAGGGATGTTACCCAGATCAGTCTTTGTGCTGGACATCTCATGTCAGAGCACCCCTTTCAAATGTACAGGCTAGGGACTAATACTAGGGTTCAATAGGAACCATTCCAGTCAAATGTATATGTGAGCCCTGCAGCTGACCCAGGAAGAAATATAAGGAAAAGATATTCAACCTGCAAATTACTTTATTACCCTAACAAAGAAGAAATCCAGAGATTAAGGTCAGTTTATGGTTTACAAATTCCTTCTTTGCTGAAGAATAGATGTTTTTATGTTAATAGATTTATAACTTCACAGAAGTTATATCCATTACGCTACACTGATGTTCACAACATGTATCTTTCACCATATTATACTACTTTAAAGGTCTTACTTTTGAATGACAAGATGGAGCTTCCTACCACAGATTCTGTCTTCTCCTTATACATCTTAAGACCAATGGTTTGTAGCCCATGAAATGAATTCATAGGGACACAGCTCTTCCTCCCCCTCCCCTTCCCCCCACTAGCCCCTCACAAGAGCTCTTCATCACTGATTTTGGAGGCTGTAGGAACTAAATGGGCAAAACCCATGGACTGCATGGAGGAGGAAGAACCAGGCTAACCCCACTTCCGTACCAGAAACCAGAAGAGCAGGAAGAATGGTCCTGGCCCTCCCCCCGTCTGCTAGCTAGCTTTCTACTTGCAGGGTATTTGTTTTGTTTTTACATAAGGGAATTTTCAAAATTGGTTTTACCCACTTCCAAGCCCAAAAGTTTTGCCATTGCCTGCCCCTGTGTTGTGACCCTGGTATTGCTTGGTGGTCTCCCATCCAGATACTAACCCTGCTTAGCTTTTGAGATCTGATGAGATCAGGCTACCCTGGGCTATCTAGGTCAGGGAACCATCCATTTTCCTGTGTCAATATTCTGCTAGCTTGTTCCCCCTTCATTCTGCTGTATATATAGATCCAACCATATTTGTGTTTATCAGGGCTTTTTTATGGCAGCACATACTGAGAACTAGCACCTTATAGGAGGGTTCTCCCAAATCCTTGGGATGGGGTGGTGGAACTGGGGGAAATCAGTGCAACCTTATGTATGAGTATCAGCGCTTTTAAAAGAAAAAAAGCACAGGTTTTTATAATAAATGGTTAACAAAAGCGGATCTCCTAATGCATTTACCTTCATACCTCCTGATTTACAAACCTCCCTTTTAAATCTGAATGCTTTCATAAAATCCCAAGTCTTAACAATAAAAAGATTTAATTTAAAATAACTTTTAAGTTAAAAATATGGGGCTTTAAAATTAATTCAATCAAAATTGAACTGAGGAATTGGTTTTGTTTTGCTTTGGTTCAGAGTAAATATGGGGATTAATTGACACATTAGCTAAAAATCAGATTGCACACCTTCTCACTGTCTTTCGTAGTAACTTTTCTCCCTCTTTCTCCTGCAGCTGTGCTTGCTATCACACTTTGCTACATCATCTGTCATCCAGCTACTGAAGCCAACTCCCTCCAACAAAGAGAGATGCTTGTGAATTTATATTACTGCCATAAATTTTTGGACAATGAACTCCTTTGCAAATAACCCCATAACTCCTGGATACATTGCACAAACCAGTTCATGAAATAACCTCCATGCTGGGATTTCTGGAATGTTCCATCTTTAGTCAAAGCTGGGGAGGGGGGGAATTTATAAAATATACTGGACAGATCATGAATGTCACTGGGTGAACAGGGAAAACTCCACCTGCTTTTAAAAAAAGCATTTTTTTTTTCAAATTCCTCCAAGTTCATGAAGTACACAAGCCAAGGAAAATGTTAATTAGAGGCAATGAAGAAAACTGAGCATTTTCAAGTAGTCTTTGGGGGCTTGCAACACTTGAAGAAATCAAGTTTTGAAATAATAGCTTATTTGTGGGTTGAGGCATTTCAGCTGGGACTGCTTTGACCCTCAGCTCATACACTCCCTCAATCCTCTTCCTTTTAATGTCTTATTTAAATAATTCTGGTTGAGACTTGTGGTCTAACATGTTCGTGATTTTAAGAGGCCCAGCCATTTTTAAAAGGTTGCCTTATAGAGCAAGGTTTGAAATCAGAAAATGGTTCAAATATGATAAGTTAGTGGGGAAATCTCACACTTTACTTTCATCACTTCTACATAAGCAAAATGAAATGCAGTTCATGGATCTTGCCCAGTTCACATATTGTGTTGGATCCCACAGAAGTTTTTTGTGAATGGAAAGGAGGCAATTTTGTACCAAGCTGAGAGGGGGGGAAATGATCCCTGGGCCCTGCATTAGAAAAGACAAAGGTATGAATAATATGTCCAGTCCAAGATGTACCATGTGTTCTGAAATAAGTGCCCCAAAATCCACTGCAGCATCAGATACATTTCTGTAGATTATGCATGGTTGTATGTTTCAAGAGTAATGGGGAAAGGGGTGTCTTTTTTTAAGGCTGCACACTACAGGTAGCCCATTGATTCCAGTGAGAGCCAGTGTCATGTAGTGGTTAAGAGTAGTGGACTCTAATCTGGAGAATCATGTTTGATTCCCCACTCCTTCATATGAAGCCTGCTCGATGACCTTGGGCCAGTCACAATTCTCTCAGGACACTTTCAGCCTCACCTTCCTCAAAAGTTGCTTTTGGGGAGAAGAAGGGAAGGTAACTTTAAGCCACTTTGAGACTCCTTAAGGTAGAGAAAAGAGAGAGATAAAAAACCAACTCCTCTTCTTCTTCTTCTTCTTCTTCTTCTTGGTTGCAAATAGGGATGGGCACAAACTGCATTTTTCGAGTTCATTCATGGCTGAACCACGAACTGAACCACAAATGAATATATTCATTCATGAACCAAACTGGCTTGTGTAGGTTTGTGAGCCATTTAAAGTTTAAACCTCTGCTTTCTTCTCCCCATGGGTTTTTGCAGGGAGCAGAAAGCAGGAGGGCATTTAAACCAAACAGCTGAGTGGCAGGGAGCTCCCTGTAGCTCAGTTGTATGATTTAAATGGCTGGGAACTATTTAAACCACTGCTTTCTGCTCACCGCTGTTTTGGCAATGAGTGGAGAGCAGGGGTGAAATGGCTGGGGGCCATTTAAACCAAACAGCTGAGCTGTTTTTCATGAAGAGCAGAAAGCATAGGTTTAAACCACTGCTTTCTATTCTTCATGAACCGCCATGAACCACCACAAACTGCATCAGAATTCGTGAAAGTTAGTTTGTCAGTCAATTAGTGCCCATCCTTAGTTGCAAAATTTTCTAGGCTGATTCTGAGTTACCTGGGCCTTCCACACTTTGTTCCTCATCCCTGCACCAAGCATTTCTATCTTTCAAACACCCTGCCTATCCATCACCTTCCCAATAGGTTAACTTCTTAATCTGTTTACCTTCCCTTCTGCCTGTTTTGTGTTTTATTGATTAATCCAGCCCAACTCCAGAATGGACGGTGAGAAGTTTGAGAGTTACCCAGATTGAATCTCTTTCCAGGAAAGAGCATTAGAAACTTATCCTGTGTTTGTACTATTTGTTTTATTTACAAATGTACAAGCATGAGAACATGAGAAGAGCCCTGCTGGATCAGAACAAAGGTCCATCTAGTCCAGCATCCTGTCTCACAGAGGCCAACCAGAAATCCTGGATGGCCAACAACAGTGCATAGAGGCTGAGGCCTTCCCCTGATGTTGCCTCCTGGCACTGAGATTCAGAGGATTAGTGCCTCTGAATGTGGAGGCTCCCCTCAGTCACCATGGCTAGTAGCCATAGATAGACCTATCCTCCATGAATCTATCTAATCCCTTTTTAAAGCTGTTTATTCCTGTGGCCATCACTACATCCTCTGGCAGCAAATTCCACATTTTAATCACTCTCTGTGTAAAGTGGCATTTCCTTTTTTCCATCCTGAACCTACTTCTCATCAATTTCATTGGATGCCCTCAAGTTCTAGTATTTTGGGAGAGGGAGATAAAATTCTCTTTGTCAACTCTTTCCACCCCATGCATAATTTTATAAACCATCATGTCCCCCCCAAATCATCTCTTTTCTAAAGAGAAGTCCCAGACTCTTCAGGCTTTCTTTATAGGGAAGGTTCCAACCCCCTAATCATCTTGGTTGCCCTCCTCAGTACTTTTTCCAGCTCTGTGGTATCCTTTTGGAAATACAGTGACCAGAACTGTATACAGTATTCCAAATGAGGCTGCACTATAGATCTATACAGGGGCATTACAATATTGGTCATTTTATTCCCAATCCCTTTCCTAATAATCCCTAACATAGAGTTTGCCTTTTTCACCACTGCAGCACACTGAGTTGACACTTTCATTGAGCTATCCACTACGACCCCAAGATCTTTTCCATCCTCAATGTCAGCAAGTTCAGACTCCATTCACCTATACTTGAAGTTGGGAATTTTTGTCCCAATGAGCATCACCTTACACTTACTGACACTGAACTTCACTTGCCACATTGTCACCCACTCAACCAGTTTGTGGAGGTCATCTTGGAGCTCTTCACAGTCAGCCTTGGTTTTAATCATCCTGAATAATTTTGTGTCATCTGAAAACTTGGCCATGACCAGGGGTCTTTTGGGGCGGGGGCATGCCGGAGCACTGCTCTGGCAGCCCAGGCACTGGGACATGTGGCAGTGGCAGCAAGCCCTGCCCCCCAGCTCCCTGCACCGAAGTGCTGCGGCCGTGGGGTGGCCTGAAAAGGCCCATCACTGGCCTCCTGAGGCCTGTGCTCCAGCACTGTGGCCCGAAGAGGCCCGTGGCCCAGGGTGGCCCGAAGAGGCCCGTGGCCAACCTCCCAGGGCCCATGCTCCAGCGCTGTGGTCAAAGAGGCCCGTGCCCAGCCTCCCAGGGTCCGCGCTCCAGTGCTGCAGCCCGGGGCGGCCCAAAGAGGCCCATGGCTGGCCTCCCGGGGCCCGTGCTCCAGTGCTGCAGCCCTGGGGAGGCCTGAAGAAGCCCATCACTGGCCTCCCAGGGCCTGTGATCAAGCGCTGTGGCCTGGGGGAAGGCATTGATGGAGGTAAGTGAGGGATCTGGGTGGTGGGAGAGCCTTCCTCCCTCTTCCCACCTCTTTGCCCTCTTTCGGTCTCTCTTTTCCTTTCCTTTTCTTTCTTTCCCTTTTCCTCCTTCTTTCTTTCTCTCTCTTTCTTTTCCTCCTCTCTTTCTTTCCCTTCTTTCCTTCTCTCCTTTTTCTCTTTCCCTCCTTTCGTTCTCTCCTTTTCCCCTTTCCCTTCTTCTTTCCTTCTCTTTCTTTCCCTCTTTCCTTGTCTTTTTTATCCCCTCTATCCTTCTCTCTCTTTCCCTCTTTCCTTCCTTCTTTCCTTCTCTCTACTCTGTCTCTCTTTCCTTCCCTCTTTTCTCCTGTGGCCCAACACTTCACTGCCCCCCCAGCCTGGGGAAGGGAAGGGGAGGCTATTTAAGATGCCTTCCCCCTTTGCTTCCCCTTCTGACATCACTTCTGGTGATGTCAGGGGTGTGGCATATGCTAATGAGCTATTATGCTAATAGCCCAGTAGATCATTAGCATACCTTATGCTAATGAGCTCCTGCAGGTCTTTTTCTACGAAAAGACCCTTGGCCATGACACTGCTCTTCTCTAGTTCCAGATCACTAATGAACAAATTAAATAGTACTGGCCCCAATACTTATCCTTGGGGGACTCCACGACTTCCTTCCCTCCGTTGTGAGAACTGTCCACTGATTCCTGCTCTTTGCTTCCTGACATTTAACCAGTTTTTAATCCATTAAAAGAAGAAGATGATTTTGGAATTATGCCCGGCCCTTCAATTACCCGAAGGAGTCTCAGAGTGGTTTACAATCCCTTTCCCTTCCCCTCCCCACAACAGACACCCTGTGAGGTAGGTGCGGCTGAGAGAGCTCTTTCAAGGACTGCCCTTGAGAGAATAGCTGTAAAAGAACTTATGACTGACCCAAGGTCACACCAGCAGCTGCATGTGGAGGAGTGAAGAATCAAACCCTGCTCCCCCAGATTACAGTCCACACTCTTAACCACTTCACCCATCCTCATATTCCATGACTGCTAAGTTTACTCAGGAGTCTTTGGTAAGATACCTTGTCAAAAGACTTGAAAGTCCAGGCATATTATGTCCATAGGGTCACTGTTGTCTATATGCTTGTTCACTTTCTACAAAAGGTTGGTGAGGCAGGACTCTGCAGAAGCCATGCTGATTTTCCTTCAGCAGGCTTTGTCCCTCTTTATGCCTAACAATTCTATTTTTGATTACAGTTTTTACTAATTTCCCTGGGACAGATGTTAGGCTGGCCAGCCTGAATTTCTTGGTTCCCCTCTAGATCCCTTTTTTAAAATTAGTGTAACAGCAGCTGAATTTAGTGATAGGTTACAGATAGGGGTTAGTAGATCAACTAACTCACATGTGAGTTCCTCTCTGACATCTCCCCATCTTCCTTTAGCAATCACATTATTTCTTTGTCATCCAAAGGGCCCACTGCTTCTGGCTGGTTTCCTGCTCTGGATATGTTTTTAAAAATGTTTATTGTTTATCTTGATGCTTTTCGCAACCCACTCCTCAAATTCCTTTTTGCATGCCTAATTATTGACTTACATTCCTTTTACCAGAGCCCGTGGTCCCTCCTGTTCAATTCATTGAGGCAGAATTTCCACTTTTTAAAAGAAGCCTCTTTACTTTTCATAGCTTCCTTGGTTTGCATTGTTAACCACACAGGCCTTCTTTTAGACTTGGCAGTGCTTTTCCTAGCCTGTGGAATGCATTCTATTTGGGTTTCAATTAGTGTGATTTTAAATAGCTTCCAAGAGTCCTCTAGGAATTTGACTTTCTTGTGTTTCCCCTTCAAGCTTCCTTTTTACCTACCCCTCATTTTTGTAAGGTTCCCTCTTTTGAAATCAAATGTTACAGTTTTGCACCATAGGAGTAACTTTCCATTGATCTGAATGCTGAACTTAATATTATTGCGGTCACTGTTCCCAATTGGTGTAACAACCTCTACATCTCTCACTAGATCTTGAGACCCACTGAAAACCAAGCTTTTTAGAAAGCTGATGGTCTGGTTTGATACAAACATATTTGCTGGTCAGCATACACATTCTTTCTTGGGTTGCCAACTCCAGGTTGGGAAATTCCTGGAGATTTGGAGGCTGAGCCTGGGGAAGAGAGGGTTTGGAGAGGGAAGAGACTTCAGTGGAGTTTAATGTCTACAGTTTGCCCTCCAGAGCATCTATTTCCTCCAGAGAAACTGTTCTCTGTAGTCTGGGGATCCGTTGTAATTCCAGGATATCTCCAGACTCCACCTGGAGGTTAACAACCCTAATTCTTTCTGTCCTTCTACTATCTGCACTGATAGGTGAGGCAGAAAGGAAAAGGGTATCACCTTCTTCCTCCCCACTGTGGCCTCCTGATCCACATGGAATTTTTTCCACATGGTTCCCATGACCCTAGGAATCACCTTTCCTAGTAGGGTTGCCAGGTCCCTACCTTTTGCTGGGGTGCTGTCTCCAGCCTGCTCTCCTGGATATTTTTGCACATGTGCTGTAATGACATCACCCAGAAGTGACATCATCATGCTAGGCATGTCACAGGGGGATGTGCTAGCATTTGGCCAAAAACTCTATAGTCATCGCAGAGTTTTTAGCCAAATGCTAGAGCATCCCCACATGACATGCCCGGTGCAATGATGTCACCTCCAGGTGATGTCATTGTGCGAGGCACATCAGGCAAAGCAGGGCTCTTCAAAGGTGGGGCTCCTCCTGCTGGCCAATTGGCTGGTGGCGGAGTTGAGGGCCCAAAATCAGGGGAACCCACCCCCATCAGGGGGATGTCAACCCTATTTCCTAGGGTTGGAAATGGCTGCTGGGAGCAGGGGAAGTGGAAAGATGTATGACCATCTATGCCTTCCATTGACATTTTACCAGATCCAGTCCTTAGATTATTACCATCTTCTGGACGACAAACATGGTATACCACTAGAGGGAAAGTGGTATGTTCATCTCAAGACCATCATATGCTGGAATCAGAGAAGTGTTATGCCAGGCCTGCAGATAGATATGCTGGCACACATATTTAAAATGGACAGAAGGCAGATTTCCTCCCCCCCCCCGCCAAAAAACAGTAATTTAGGATCATGTACAGGTTTGGAAATCAAATAACCACCTACGAACTGACAGTTGAACTTTGACATTGAAATCTGACCTCGACATCTGTATTTCAAAGAACTAGCCTTGCAGTTACCTTACAGCCAGCTTGCTGCAGATCAGTCCAAAATTAATTTGTGAAAGGCAGAAGAAACAGTATAATTGGAGGGCCATGCCTATTTGATTCACAGAGGCCACCATAAGGCCTACAGAGGATAGATGTATCCTGAGGAAACAGAAAGCGGAACAGGAAGCTTTGTTTTGTCAGTTGTTATTGCCAATAAAAAATCATGAAGATGTACAATAACATTTAATTTAAAAAAAAAAAAGAGATAATTTCAAACTTTCAGTTTATGAAGTTGTATTTTGGTCACTGAGAGATAACATTCCCAAAGAATTCAAGCTGAGCTTCTTGGACAATTTCCCCCCAAATCCAAACTTGATTTCATTGGATGGAATCCAGCTCAGTTAAATTCAGCATGGCCTTTGCCACGGTTTTCAGTGGGATGTGGACTGCACCCTCTCCTATTTAACTCTAAAAGTTTCTGCTCCTGAAACCAGATAGAGTCCTGCAGAGTAAAAACCATGGAAAGTGGGAGACTCATTGGGGAGCTGCAGATCCACAGCAGAAACTTTATAACAGAAAGCCTTTATAAATATCTGCTATGAAATGCAAGGAAGTGTAGTTCAAAAAAGAAAGTGCTCTTTAAAAATATTTTTATGAGGCAGGGATTAAACTAATCAGTGCTGATGATAGTTCACAGAACCCAGGAAAGGAGGCGAAACTGAACAACAAAGGCTGGCTCCCTTTCCCCAAGTCAAATAATTTTTGTTTTGCTGGCACCCTTAACAAACTTGCATTGTGTCTTAAAAGGTCAGTGGATATCTCAAATGACCTCACCTTGTAAAGAAGCTGGTAGAATGAAGGGAAATTTAAGACATGATCCAACCACAGTTAAGCATTTTAAAGTCCTGCTGATTTCAGGGGGACAGGTTTAAGAATGAGCTTAACTTTCCACTCAAAACCAATGGGATCTGAAGTGCATAATTTTAGCATTGATTTTGGATCTACTCACATATTCAAAGGCCATCCTGCATTTGTACTTTGTAGACACTAATCTACAACTGTTGATTCGTGACTGTCCAGTGTTGGAAGGTTACTGTACATTCCAAAATACAGCATTTTTGTTTGTTTTATTACCTTGGGGAATTCAGCTGTGCTAGTAAATTATAGTTTAAGGATGCGTGCCATTTAATTTAAGAAGAAGTTAGTCATGCCATAGAAATCTTTGCTAAATGTAGCCTATTTGCTAAATAACATATTTTTCCTGCCTCAGTGACTGAAAATGGACCCTGAGCGTTTCCTGATTCATTTCTAACCCCTTTAAGTATTGAAATTTGTCTTTTTAAAGTAGTTTAGCTACATTCAAGATCTGTTCACACATATATCATCTGACATTCTCAGTGCTTAAATAACATTTGTTGTCCCATTCAATAACCTGCTTTTCTGTAAAACCAGTATTTTGAGCCAGATTTAAATTTCCTTAATTTCATGATTCAGCATGACTTAATAGCTGTTGCAGTTTAAAATAATATTATTAATTGGCTGTGGCAGGTAAAAGAAACACATGCACACGCACTTGTGAAGGGAGTGACTAACAGCATATAAAAATGAATACTCATAAAAATGTGGAGTTCGAAGCTAGTTAAAAAATAAATAGTTGTGAAATGGTTGCCTTCTATGTACTTGATCTTTCTGCATCCTGGCAAAATGGGTGCGTATTAATCAACAATTCCATACACAAATTCCTTGGCATGTTATTATCATTATGATATACATTTGCTGGCTATATCCTCAAGCCCATTTGAAAATGATGGTCTGGCCTAATTCAGACTGAGACCATGATGCATGCAGAGAGGGGGCTTAAGTCTCCCCTCCATTTCCTCAACCTGAAGTGACCCCACAGAGCTGCTATTGGCCTCACTGGGGAAACATTTGTGTATCCTTTGTGTATATCCAGCCCCCAGCTAGCAATGCTCAGGAGCCATGAGAGGGCAGAGACTGGTGTTGCATGATGCTGTTATATCACTTCCTGTTCCAGACCCAGAAGTGACATTACAGCTTTGGGGACACTTTAGGAATTTCACAAATCTCTGGTTTTTTACCAGCTTCAGGGTCAGTGGGTGACATAGCACAAACAACAACATTTTCACATCTGCTGCACTGATTTACACACAGGTTTAAGCCAGGAAATTCATTTCCCATCCACAGTTCTGGTTTTTACACACTATCACTTCCTACCCAATGGACTCTTCAATAGAAAATGAATCACTAAGAGAAAATCAAAATGTATCCCCTTGGATGAGCATTCGATGCCCTTGCTGAGATCACGTGAGCACTACAGACCACACTAAGGCATGGATTATGCCATCTGAACTGGATCTACAGGACTGTACAAGAGAAAATATTCCTGCTTTTACCTAGGATTCTGCCAGACCTCGCGTCTGCAAGACTGATTCACAGAACTAAGCCTGGAATCTTGTATAGAGATGACATTTTCCCTACCCACCATTTCTTTCAAGTGCTTAAAAGCAAAGGCAAGAGAGAGAGACTAAAATTTTCTTTGTAAAATTCAAAGGATTCCCCCTGCTCCATACACACACGAGCACGTGCACACACTGTGTTTTATGGGATGGAACGTGGCAGGGGTCAGGATTTTTATTTTATTTTATTTTATTTTTTGTAGTACAGTTGCAATGTAATACTGTGCAATTCAATTTTCAGCTGTAACTTTTAAAAAGGTGCATGACAGCAAAGCAAGCAAAGGAAAAACGAAGATGCCAGAAATGGGCTTTATGCTCTCAACAGGCATTTGGTATAAAAAAGTAGAATGAATTCTGTAGATCTGAATTCTGTCAGCATTTATCCATCATTCTAGCATGTCATTTGAGTCAGTGACTGAAATAGACTATATTTACAAGGGCTGACTCTGGGTTTTAAAATGCTGTGTGAATACCAGATTTTTTTTAAAAAAATACTTCTCCTGTCCATATAAATGCAGTTTTGGCACCATGCCTTTTTGGCACACATATTTCAGCAACCCTCCCATTAGCCTAAAACTACAGCAAAATCGCTCAAAAACTTAAAGAAATTAGGTTGATACTGTGTAAAGAGAAATCACTTTTTGGAAGGAGAATTAAATTACTGATTTCATGCAGTTATTGGGACAGAGCTCTGGCCATTGACAAAAGGACTGCTATTATGGCTGATTCCTGCGCTCAGAAAATCAGAAGCAGATTTCTTACAAGTATATAGAAAGCATATATATGTGCATAAAATGCAAATTTGGGGGGATGTGTTTTTCTATTAATGTTCAGAAAGAAAACCAAGATATCTGACAGATCTTGTCATTGTGCAAAATGAACTTGTGATCAAGAAACCATCTCAGTGCCACAAAATTAATTATTCCTTACTTCAAGTCCAGGCCTCTGGCTAACTTCAATCATCTTGTACTTTTGATCATGAGCTTAAAAAAAGAGACAGCAAAAAAAAGTCTTTTGTCATGTAAAAGAGGAGCCAAATGTAAGAAGGGTGACATAAACTAGAGCAACTTCCCTGGAAGATTTGCACGATGCATATCATACATATGACTGTGATGGTCCTGGCACTAAAAATGTACAAGCCTTTGCCCATTTCCTGGCCCCTTCCCAGCCTTAAAACATCATATTAAAAGAAGCCTTCTGCTATTTTCCTCTGAAAGATTTGTTACAGTAAAGAAGTAGTTCCATCAGGTATAAAAAGGAAACAGAGCACCCTCTAGCCACCATCATGAGAAAAGCCTTTATCCTGACATGGAGTGTTTCCCTCTTTATAGTGCTGGACTTGGTTTCATGCAGCAGTAAACTATAACCTTTTTTTTAAAAAAAAAAATCAGTGCTAAATTTGTTACACAGTTATTAAATATCTAATTATTCTGGGTTACTTGGAACAGAGGAAAAACAAATTGTCCAAAATGCACAACGCGTAACTGAACAAAACAACACCAACACTTAATGAAGGAGGCAACTTGTACTCCATTTACTGGTGTAATTAATTCATGGCATTTTAACCCCAAATTAAGATTTAATTTCATTTAATTATGGGGGCAACTTGAAGCAACAGCTCTGAGATGGGACTATTGAAAGTCATGTTACTCTGGCACATTCCTTTCTGCATCCCAAAACCACACCTTAAAAGATGGCTTTGTTTTGCAGTTTGTATCCAAAGTTAGTCTGTAGGAAGCAGAATCCAGTTAACAGAGCTTTGGTTTTCTAATGGAATGAGATTTGGTCAGTACTAAGGGCTAAATGGTAAATTGCTCTCCCCTCAAGGCATTCCACATGTGCACTGTCATATTTAAATGCATTTACTTATGTGTAGCAGACATTCACATGCCGTATTAGCATGTCAGTAAATGGTGGCCAGGTATTCTTCTTGCTTACTGACACTGCACATGAATGGGCCAGAATATGTGCTAAAAGCATGGATGGAATGCAACGAGCTACTTAAACACTTTGCCCTTGGCCCTTGCCACACCCATTTCTTCACCAAGCTCCTCCTGTCTATGGTCCCCTGCTCCACTCATCAAAGTTCCTCTGACCTGCCCATGGAAGCCCCTCCTGTTATCCATGATAATGAAGCATTCTGTGTTCAGAGGCACTATATCTCTCAGTGCAGATTTCTAGAGATAAACAACAGGAGAAAGTCCCTTTCTGCCCTGCTAGTGATCATCCAGAGGTGCTTTTTACAAATGGAATGCTGGATGAAATGCAACTTCGTCAACCAAGCCCAGTTACCAATCCTCTTCCCAACATATATTGAAAATAATTCCGCTCTTTATAGAACTAGTTCCTTCTCAGTTTCCGTACAGTGTCATTTACCCCCTCCAAATTAATTTTCCTCCCAAATCCCTAAAAAAAAAGGTTTCTTAAAAATTTCTCTCTCCCATTCTCCCCCAGATAATCTCCCCTTCCCAAAATTAATAGTTAACAAAAATGCCATTCACAAAGGTATTTCCCCATTAAATCTCCTTTGCTTCCTACCCCTCAACAAAGAAAGAAAAATCCATGTTATCTTTGTTCACACCAGCTCTGCCTCCATTTCTCACACCAGCCCAATCTCCATTTCTCTTGTTCAACTGAAAGGCTGATGCAGCAGCTCTACCACCAGTCTGAGTATCTCTAACTTTAAGAAGGTGGGAAAATAAAGATATTTAAAGTGGGCAGTCAGCAGTCTCCCACTCAGGGCTGGCCCCAGGTGTCTGGGCGCTCTAGGCAGGACAGCTTGGGGCGCCCACCCCACCGGGGATACCAACCTCCTGGTGGGGCCTGGAGACCAGGGTGGCGGCAGAGCACCGGCTTTCTTGGGTGCTCCGCAGCTGCGGGGCCCCTAGGAAAGCCAGGGAAGGGGTGGGGGCTAGAACCCCACAGGTGGTTGGCAGGTGGTTCCCAGTTAGCACTTGTGTATTAATAAGAAAAATGGGGGGGGGACATAAGGCGAAAGATGCCCTGATGGTTTCAGACCATTGAGGGGTTTATTTGTGCATCCAGTGCACTGATGGTCATATGACAGCGTGCCAAACACCTGCAACCAAGTCTATGCTGACAGCTTCTAGTTCACACAGACTTGCAGAATCAATGGGGGCGGAGGGGGGCAAGTACAGCATCCATCAGGCAAATCCAGATGTGTGAGCTCCATGCCTCAGCTGTAACAAAAACTTCTTTTCTGAGGTGCTTCCTATTTTGCCTCTGGCTTTGTGGCTGTTGTCACCAGGGAAGCTGCCATCTGGAAGTGACGTGATAGCACAGCCTGCTCTAATCTGAAACTGGAGTCAGTGACAGCTTCCAAGAGTGCTGGGAGGTTCTGCTTAGGAAAAGGCAGGTTTCAACCTCTACCCAAGGTCATGGTCACACCCTCTGATGAAGCTGACTTTTGGACTGCGTTTCCAATCCACCACTTTGTTGAGAGGACAGCCAGCTTTATTCCCTTGGCTTTTCTCAGCTGCGGCAGCCACACCAAGGCTAGAGGCCCCGACATATTTGAGTTTTGTGGGTTGCTTCATGTGGAAGAGTTTGCAGGTGCCTTGCTCTCTCCTGGCAGGAAAGCCAAAGGATCAGAACTTAAATAGCTCCCAAGGAAACCTTGGTTCAGGAAGGAACAACCACGCTGCTGAGCCATCACTTATGGTGACCTCAGCAGCATATTTAGCTTTAAACTCTGTGATGTAAACAAACAGCCTGAACTTCCACACGGCTACAAAAGTCCTGTGCTGTGTCTAAATCAGTAAGTATCAATGACTAGTTTTGAAATTACACCTTATTTTGTACAATTTTAACAAGGCATTCAAATTGTAGCCCTTTTCAGGTGTTCCAGATGGGAGGAAAATAATAAACATGGGTGGTGGGGAGTGGGTTTGCAGCAGCAATTTCAACTTTCAGCCTACGTATGGTCTTTGGAGTACATGTACAAAACCTATGCATTTTCAAGTGTGTACAATCTCATGGAGAGAGCTGTATGCATGTACATCTGTATACAAGTAGACTCTAAACAGGCATTCCAGTAAAGTATATTCATTACCCCTGCCCTACCCCAAGAGTTTGAAAAGGGTGTACTAAGCTAGCTGTAGTAATTCCACCACCCGCCATGCTCACAGGGCCGGCTCCAGGAATTTCTGCGCCATAGGCGGGCGCAGATCCCAACCTCCCGGTTGGGCCTGGAGATCCAGCCATCCCGCCCCCAGGAAGGAGGGGGAGGGCAGGCAAGCTGTGCCCCGGCTGGGCGCTCTGCAGTGGCGGCGGCAGCAGCGGGGAGTCCCCGCTGGCCGCTGCCGAATCCCCCCCCTCCAGGGAGGAGGGGGAGGGTGACTTGCGCCCTAGCCGGGCGCTTTTTGGCGGTGGCAGCAGCGGGGAGATCCCACTGGCCACCGCCAGCCGCCTCCTCTTCCTCCTCCTCCTTCCCAAGGGATGAGGGGGAGGGGGACTTGTACCCTAGCTGGGCGCTTGGCAGCAGTGGCGGCAGCAGCGAGATCCCGCTGGACACCGCTGGACGCCTCCTCCTCCTCCCCTCCAGAGGGAGGAGGGGGAGGGCAACTTGCACCCTAGCTGGGCGCTTGGCAGCGGCGGCATCCAGGAGATCCCGCTGGCCGCCGCCAGCCACCTCCTCCTCCTCCCCCCCCCGAGGGAGGAGGGGGAGGGCCACTTGTGCTCTAGCCGGGTGCTTTTCGGCAGCAGCGGCGGTGGGCGCCCGGTTAAGGCAGCGGGGGCGCTTTTGGGGGGGGAGCGGGGCTCCATTTGGTGCCCTTGAGGCCGGCGCGCCCTAGGCGAGCGCCTAGTTCACTCAATGGGCGATCCGGCCATGCATGCTCATTCATGGAGCACAAATATTTGAAAATGCACCAAACCTGAAAAGGGCTTGTGTCTCTGCTCTCAGCCCTATGTTGAGCCATATTGATTTTCAAGAAATCTTGCCTGTTTGAACGTAGTTGAAAGATGATGATCTTCACAGATCACAGTAAATCCATTCATTCAGTACATTCTATCAACCAGGCACATAAAAGAAACAATAATCTTTTGCTGTTCCTCACCAGCACTTCCACCTGGTCATTAAGTAGCCATTATTTAAGTTATCTAAGAGTTGGCACCCATACAATGGTAAGGATTTATTGTGTTAGCCATAGGCCATAACAAAACTGCAAAACATTCAAATAGAACAGTAAAATAGTATGATAAAATACATTAAGAAGTAAAACCTAAAATCACATACATAAAACGAGAATGGGTTAAAACAGCCTACGTGTCATAAGAGAGGCCCCTACGGTGCTGTCCTGGCTGTGATCTTTTTGGTTGCAAGGGTGAGTTGGTACCCAAGTTGGCTTGTTTTCTTTCCCCTTCTTAGCCCCCCTCCCCCATCTTGTGTATTCTACTGTAGGCGACTATCTGGAACTGTGGACCACTTTGAATGCAAAGGAGGCATCTAAATGGAATAAGTAAGTATAAGAATAAATACTAGATGTCCCTCCTTCTCAATCAACATCTTAAGTGGTAAATACACTCAAATGATTGTGACTTGTGCAGGCACAGGTGTTACAATTACTACACAAACTCAAGTTAATACAGGCTGATAATAAGCATCTTGGCTTAGATCCAAATCTTGTTTTCCCCCAATGAAAGTTCCCTTCTATCAGAAAGAGGCATCTTTTTTCTGATCCCCCATCTAGACCTTTATATGGCCCCAGTGCTGCTGCTGGGGGTCCCCTGACCCCTGGGGCATTTAGTGGGGTGTTCTGGGGTGTTCAGTGGACTGAAGCAGGAGAGGGAAGACAGGAATGTTCTGTTTCTGCAGTTGAGTTCACAGGGGCAACTGGAAGGGGCTGGAATCAACTAACATTGGAGGGAGGAGAAGGAGGGTTCGCCTCTTTTCTCTATAAAGGTTATATCTCCCATGCCTGGCAACACATTTTATGGTACACGTGGCCCGGCCCAACAAATGTCAGATCCGGCCCTTGTAACAAATGTGTTTGACACCTCTGATCTATGGCATCTCATACACACTGAGTTCACTCTTCTCTCTAAACCAGGGGTCCTCAAACTACGGCCCGCGGGCCACATGCGGCCCGCAGAGGACATTTATACGGCCCACCGGGTGTTTATGCCGCCGCTGCTTGTCTGTCATTTTTTTTTTTTTACATGAGAAGGAAGGTCATTGGTGGAAGAGGGAGAGGGGTTGGCGGCGGCTGCCGATTGGCTGGCCGGCTGAAGCGCTGGATCATGGGAATTGTTGTCTGGCCGCAATCTAGCTTCAGGCGGTGAGTGGAACTGAACAGCGCAGCCAGACTACAACTCCCATCTCCCAGGATTCAGAGGAAGCCAGGGCATTTGGGAGGGCCGCCTGCGCGGTGACTTGTGGGTAGTGAAGGTCGGAAGCGGGAGCGCGGAGAGTGGGAGAGACAGCGCAGGAGATGGAGGCATCACAGCGCAGAGGCAGCTTGGAGGAAGTTGGGTGCATTATTACCCCCTGAAGAGGTGAGTCCCATGGTCACTACTTGGGCTACGCTGGTGAGCACTAATTGGGCTGTGCTGGTAGGCACGAATTGGGCTGCGCTTGACTGGCTCTCCCTCCCTCAGCTCCCTCATTTGCCCCTCAGCTCCACTCCCAGTGATATAACAAAATAAGATATATGCAGTGTGCATAGGAATTTGTTCATAGTTTTTGTTTTTACTATAGTCCGGCCCTCCAACGGTCTGAGGGACAGTGAACTGGCCCCCTGTTTAAAAAGTTTGAGGACCCCTGCTCTAAACTCTATCTTCCCCTGGAACTTCCCAAGATGCGGTTAGCAACCTTAACTCTGGCCAAGGCTCTGATTCCCAACATCCTCTGTGATTGGAGTGTACTGTCATGGCTGTTATACAGCAATGCCGTAGAGGTTTACCCACAGTCAGAATACATACATTATTCATACGTTTATACATTTCTAAAATTACCCCTTCCATAGGGTTGCCATCTTTAAAACTGGTTCCTCTAGCTGTCCCCTTAATATCAGTTGATCTGCAAGCAATTTTGGGGTGGGTGGTATTGTTTGACTTCATGCCATGAAAAGCTTCAACTGCCCATGTCGACATCAGAGCTCCCTTAAAGGGACACGCCGCCCCGAGCCTCCGGGGAGGGTGGGATATAAATCTAAATAACAAATAAATAAATCCTTTTTTTCCTGTCTTATTTCAATATAGGAATGCATGATGAGAATGCTGAGACTGGGGACTATGTTTCCCAACAATCTTTGCATCTTGACTGTGACTTGAAAAATATAGATGCTGAGCAAAGGAGGGAGTCCAGACAGAGGATTGACAGAGAGTTGCAGCATAGCAGAGAGCCTATGAAAGCTGAAAAAGCCCTCGTGGGGATGAAAGTTGACCTGAAAGATTAGTCCTGCTGGGTGGAGCTTTTCTGCATGGAGGGCCAAACTAGATGTGACTAGGCATGGGCCCAAACCATCTCACAAATTAAAGTTCATCACAAACTTTGGCCGGTTTGTGGTTCATGAAATCAAATTTGTGGTGACTCTGCCGTCATGAACTTTCATGAACTTTTAGTGCTGTTCATGGCAGTTTGTGGCAGTTCGTGAGTGGAGACAGACTGGCACCAATCAATTAAACTGTTTACTAAACTCCAAGGCAATGTGGGGCAGAATTCTCCTTGGAAACACCAATAGGAGCCCTTCAAAGCTTAATGGCACTGCCAGCCATCAATCACAGAGTTCTAATTCTGCTCTATGGGCTCAGAATGTTATATTTTCAGTCAGCACCCCTCCCACCCTTTCCTCTGTTGGCTGGTGACAGAGTAGGGTTGCCAGGTCTGGTTTGGAAAATACCTGGAGACTTTGGGGGTGGATACAGGAGAGGACAAGGTTTGGGGAGGGGAAAGGCCTTAGCATGGTACAATGCCATAGAGGCCATCCTTCAAAGTAGCCATTTTCTCCAGGGGAGCTGATCTTTGTCAGCTGGAGATGAGTTCTAAAAGCAGGAGATCCCCAGGCCCCATCTGGAGGCTGGCAACCCTATGAGAGAGAGGCATGGAGTCTGTTAAAAGCAGAGCAGATTCATTGCTTTCTGCTTGTGATCTGCTCCCTGCTGCTGTGTAGCTGAACTCAAGGCTCTGATCCACCCAGTCTCCCTGCTCACACTGAGCACTGGGACTTATTTATTTATTTAATTTATAGCCCACCCTCCCCACCAAGGCAAGCTCAGAGCAGCTTAAATAGAGATATAAAACAATTAAAACAAGAATTAAATAAAATCAGAACAGTACAATTATAAATATAAAAAATATAAAGTGCTAGTTTGTATCTGATGGTGGACGTAGCAGAATCCTCAGGCAACAGCCGGCTGACATCATAGTCTGGATTGCATGGCTGCTAGCAATGATGTTAGTGTTGGGCCAGGGTTACGGTTGCTTGGTAGCAGGTCCTTAATCGAAGGCCTGTGGAAGAGCTCCATCTTGCAGGCCCTGCAGAACTGTAAAAGGCCCGTGATTTCCTCTGGGAGCTCATTCCACCAGTGCGGAGCTACTGGGTACCTTGGCAGTGGAGACCCAAATTTCATACCACCCACCCCTCCTGACTCTGATCCACTCTCTGCTGCTAGGGTTTCGGTAGGTGAACTCAGGGCTCTGAGCCACCCAGTCTCTCTGCTCACTCTAAGCACAGGGGCTTAGTTGGTAGGTACCTTGAATGAGTGCCTGTGCTGTCTTGGCTGGCTGCCACAGAGACCACACACTGGAAGCTTGTAAACACAGTCCGGAATCAAGGTCAGTCACAGAGCCAAAGTCAAAGAGCCAGGAAGTCAAGTCAAGGTTGCAGGTTGCAAGGACAAGGAGCAGCTGCTACACACACACAGAGAGAAGCAGGTCTGAGTGAGCAAAGTTGCTGCCACGTTGAGCCATGTGCACAGAATGGCTTTTGAACAGGTCCTTCCCTGGGGTTGAGTCTGCAAAGGCTTACAGGTCTTCCCTCTCCCTCTACAGGACCTGAAGTCTGGCACTCCTTCTTCGCTCCTGCATAGTCAGCCTCTGGCATGCCCTACATCTGGGGCACTCAGGAGAACTAGGCGGGAAGTCTGGCCTTGGGGTGTCTGCAACTGGGGGTGCTGGGCCAGGCTCAGGATTGGCCTCTCCTTCTGGCTGCACCTCCTGTGCAGCTGCTGGGGACTCTTCCTCCTCAGGTATTGAGTGTTCTTCTTTTGGGCTGACTCCAGAGGAGGTTGGGTTGCTCCCTGCCTCTTCCTCATCTGAGGAGTAAACAGCCTCAGCAGACCTAGTACTACCCATGACAGTGCCCACATTTATATACCCTTGCAAGGCTTGGGTGCCAGAGGTGGCCTCAGGGCCCTAAGCCACCAAGTCTCTCTGCTCCAGCCAACCAGAGGGGCTTAGCTGGTGGGTACCTTAGATGGAGGCACACATTTATACCCACCCCTCCTGACTGGGAAGACTACGAGGGTGAAAGTGGGTGGAAGGGGTGTTCATCGTGGGGGGAAGAAGCCCTCCCCCACCGCGTACCAGAGGCCCATGTCCCCAGGAACCAAACCCAGCCTGCCAACCTCCCCCCGCAGCCCTGCCCCAGCAGGGCATCACCAGAGGTCTTGGAGCCTCCTTCCCCTGCTCCATTCATGGGGCTCTCCCATTGAAGCCAAATGAGTTTTTAGCACTGCCCAGAGACTAGGAGTTACTAAGAGACTTTGCAGAGGATTCTCACAGCAGTGGTTCAGAGAGTGGGGGGAGTAGCTACAAAAAGCCCAGCAGGAACTCATTAGCATATTAGACCATACCCCCATGTTGCCAGAAGTGTGGTCATCCAGCTACACCCACCTTTTGCTTCTGTTTACCTTGTTTGTTGTCAAAACCCAGGGCTTTTTTGTAGCAGGAACTCCTCTGCATGTTAGGCCACACACCCCTAATGTAGCCAATCCTAATGCGTTTCTGCTGTTGGGTGTGGCCTGTTATGCTAATGAGTTCCTGCTGGCTGTGGCCAACTCAGGAGCCAGCCGGAACTCTGTTCCTGTGCGTTCCTGCCCAAAAATAGCCCTGATCCTTCCCTTTCACTTCCCAATTCTCTGCTGCTCCTGCTGCTGTAGGTATACCTCCCCCTCCCCCCACCGGCACCTTCCAGCCAGTGCCAGAAAGCACCTGTTTCTCTTCCCATCTGCTTCAAGCATCGGGCCCTGTTTCAAGGCCACCCTGTGGAAACATTTCCACACCCTCCTAGTGACCCCTGTGTGGTGGAGTGCCAGGTGTGCCATGCCCATGTTGGAGGCGGCACAAGCCCCCAACACTTGTCTTCCTGTTTTCCACAGGCACCTGCAAAGGGTATAGCTCACTTTATTGCTGCTGGAGGAAGGAGTGGCGAGCAGTGGGAGGCCCACTCCCTCTCAGCAGGGACAAGTGGAGAAGGAGCAGGAGGCCCCTCCAAGAAAGGCTCCCCGTGCTCTAAGTGCCATGGTGGGACCCCAAGGCAGGCCACCCTCCAAGAGGTCAAGCTCCCAGGGAAGCTGACAGTGCTACCCAAAAGGGTAAGAGGGAGGGCTCAGGAAGCATTCACTCTCCTAATCGGTGAGATGATTGTGGTGGATGGCCAACCCTTCTCACTCATGGAGGACATAACCTTTCACTTGCTGCTGCAGCACCTGGCTCCCTGGTACTCCATCCTCTAATAGAGGATCATGAGTCTGAGAGTCTTGCCCAGCATGCACCACTCCACAGTGGTGATGGTCAAGGGTGAGCTCTCCAGAGTGCAAAGCCAAACCATCCACTTCACTGTGGACCTCTGGAGCAGCCGTCAGCATGGCTACCTCTCCCTCACCACCCACTGGTGGCAACCAGAGGACCTCACTTTTCAGACTGAGGAGGGGATAGTCCTGTCATCTAGCTAAGTGGTTCTGCTCCATGCACAGAGGATGGGTGCAGACCACAAGGCAGCAAACATCACCACCACAAGACAGAGTATTGTGAGTGGGTGGGCAGCAGCAATATCGTCCATGGCTACATGGTCAAGGACACTGGCACCAACATGCTGGCAGCAGTGAAGGCTGCACACCTCAAAGGCATCATCTGCCTGGCACACATGCTTCACGTGGTGGTGAAGGATGCTCTGGTGCTTGGGAGCACTGTGAGGGCTGCCTGGGATGCTGCCATCCTTGAGCTGAGACCTGCTGGCACCTGGCTGCCTAATTCTCATGCAGCATCAGGTCTGCATGTCTGCTGTGATAGAGGGAGGGGAGGGGAATGAGCCACCAGCTCATTCGGAACCTCCCTCCTACTGGAACTCTGCATATGCCATTACAGCGCATTTGTGGAGCAGAAGAGTGCAGTGCAAGATGTCATCTCTTCCATGACCATCCTGTGGAGCTCAGTATCAGTTCAAATGACTGGCTGACCCTCTCCCAAATGGTTCATGTCCTGAAGCCCTTCCAGGACACCACCAATATGCTCGGTGCCCATATGGCCAGCCTCGGACAAGTCATCCCTCTGATTCAAGGGCTGGACCGGGTGCTTGCCTTTGCACTGCAGCTGGACCCCAAGGGGCAGCTGTACTCCCATGGGTCTGGGCCTTGGCAGAGAGATTGCAGGTGGGCATCGCCACCAGGTGACATCTTCTCTTCAAAGAATGGGAGTACAAGCTAACCTGTATCTGCAACCCATAGATTAAAGATAGCATTGCCCTCCGCAGCAGTTAGGAGCACAGACTCTAATCTGGGAAAACAGGGTTTGATTCCCCACTTCTCCTCATGCAGCTGCTGGTGTGACCTTGGGTCAGTCATAAGTTCTTTCAGAGCTGTTCTCTCAAGGGCAGTTCTGGAAAGAGCTCTCTCAGCCCCACCTATTTCACAGGGTGTCTGTTGTGGGGAGGGGAAGGGGAAGGAATTGTAAGCCACTCTGAGACTCCTTTGGGTAGTGAAGGGTGGGGTAGAAATCCAATCTCTTCTTCTATTATTCTTCTATAAAGCATGAGCTCTGCAAAGAAGTGTGGCAGCTTCAGGCCAGCAGATGTGGCCAGAGGGAACAGTGGGTGGAAAAAGCTGGGGAGGGAGGGAGGGAGGGAGGAACCGCTGACCAGCACCTCTGCCTTCAAGAGCTCAGCCAGGCTGAAGCCCCACTACTGGTTGTCAGTAGTGAAGTGGGAGGTCAGCGATGGTGGGGAGGCCAGGTGGGCCATGGCAGAGGATTCAGCAGAAGTGATAGTGCGAGAGTACCTCACTGAGTCTCCTGAGCCCACCAATGTGATCCTCTGGAATTGCATTGGTCATGCAAGGTCATCATATGGACCAATCTCTCTTGCGTGGCCATGAATCTCCTCTCTTGCCCTCCCACCAGTACCAAGTGAGCAGGTGTTCTCCCACCTGGGAGACATTCTCAGCCCCCATCACTCCTGCCTAGACCTGTCCAGGGTGGACAAGTTGGCCTTCCTGAAGGTCAACCTCCTCCTGCTGGGCCACCTCTCTCTGGACCCGGCAGAGTAAGATCTAGGCCTCCCAGTGTTGTCCCCCCATTCCTCCTCCTCTCTGGGTGATCTGGCCTGTGATCTGTGAGTTGCACCCCTGAAGCTTGGGTGGGAGGATGGCTGCCTCTGTCGGATGGGGGTGGGCTCAGAAAACATCTACCTCAACAAACATCTGCCTGTACAAGCAAACCCCAGTTTGACTACCCCTTTCCATTGCATTTGTACAATGCACAGTCACAACAGGTGATCTGTTCTGCTAATGGTGAAGAACCAGAAATTTCACCTAGGGGTGGGCTGTGACCAGAGAATCTATGTGTTTGGGCCTGAGGAGGCTTGGGAGCATTTTGGGCATGCTTCCTTGTGGTGTCTGGCTGGGGTGCCTGCCCAGCTGCCACAGGGTTATTTTGGGGAGCCCTGTTGAAACTCTGGGGATGTCTGTCTTTCTGTCTGTTCTCTGAGTATTGGCTGTGTATTTCAGCCCTGGAGGGGGGCTCTGAGAGTTATGGGCACACTTCTCTTCCTTGTGGTGTCTGGCTGGGGTATCTGCCAAACTGCCATGAGGTTATTTTGGGGAGCCCTCATTGAAACTCTGGGGATGCCTGGTCAGCCTTTCTGTCTGTCCTTCCTAACCTGTCTTTCTAGACTTGAGGGGTGGCTCTGCCAGCTTCACTGTTTCCATTATCCTCGGAGCAGAAGAATTCACCCTGATGGATGGGTGCACTTGGACCCAGCTGCAGAGTAGAATAATACACACATCCCTTGGTGGGTATGCTCTGCACCTGTGTGTTTAAGCCTTAGCTGCTGGGTGCCTTGGATAAGGACCCACATTTATTATACACTCCTAGCTGCCATGGAGGTACTGGGGGGGGGCTGTCTAAAGTGTGGGGATGTCTGCCTTTCCATCTGTCCTCCAAATACTGACTGTGTATTTCACCTGGGGGGGCTGTGAGCGTTGTGGGCACACTTGGGGTTCTGGTGGACTCAGGGCCCTCATTTCCAAGCCACCTCCAAGAGGTCATTTCCCAGGGACACATGACAATGCTATCCAAAAGGACTGGGGGAAGGCCCAGGAAGCAGTTAGTCACTTGCCTCATTGAGGAGATTATTGCTGTACATGGCTAACGCTTCTCAGGGCTTCGAGCCACCATGTCTACATGTGTCATTGCATGCTAGTTTGGGTCTCAGGTGGTCTCAGGGTTTCAAGCCACATCTACTTATAACATTATGCCCTTTTGGGTTTGAGTCTCAGATGGTCCCAGGGCTTCGAGCCACCATGCGTACTTACATGGTTACACAGTTTCAGGTTTGAGTCTCAGGTGGTCTCAGGGCTTCGAGCCACCACATCTACTTAAATTGTTATGCCCTTTTGGGTTTGGCTCTCAGGTGGTCCCAGAGCTTCAAGCTACCACGTCTACATATATTGTTGCACCCTTTTGGGTTTGAGTCTCAGGTGGTCTCAGGGCTTCAAGCCACCATGTATACTTACATGGTTACACAGTTTCAGGTTTGGGTCTCAGCTGGTCCCAGGGCTTCAAACCACCACATCTACTTAAATCGTTATGCCCTTTTGGGTTTGGCTCTCAGGTGGTCCCAGAGCTTCAAGCTACCACATCTACATATATTGTTGCACCCTTTTGGGTTTGAGTCTCAGGTGATCTCAGGGCTTCAAGCCACCATGTCTACATATGTTGTTGCACCCTTTCGGGTTTGGGTCTCAGGTAGTCCCAGGGCTTCAAGCCAACATGTCTACTTACATCATTGCACACTTTTGGGTTTGGGTCTCAGGTGGACTCAGGGCTGTGAAAGCAGTTGTGCCTCTCACCTGCTGCAACCATTGGGGCCCCACTTCCAGGCCACTGTTTGGAAACATTTCTGCACCTTGTCTGTCCTTCAGAAGCTGCCTTTGGAGACTTTGGGGGAGGAGCCCTGCCAGCTCAACATGTGTGTTTCCATTCCTTTACAGAGTAGAAAAATAAACCCAGGGTGAAGATGTGGTACACTCTGGACCTGTATGTTTCAGCCGGGGGGGCAGAACTGTGAGAGTTTTGGGCATGCTTCCCTTCCATGTGCTGTCAGGCTGGGATGTTTGCCAGGTTGCTGTGGGGTTATTTTGCGGAGCCTCTGTTGAAACTCTGGGGATGCCTGGTCTGCCTTTCTGTCCTTCAGAACCTGCCTTTGGAGACTTGGAGGGGGGAGGCTGCAAACCTTGGGAGGATGTCTGCCTTGTTTCCAGTGTCTTGTGGGGGGGGGTTCCCAGGTGAAGTTTCCCTGTGAGTTTGGTATCACTGGCTTGTTCCTCAGCCAGTCCATAGACTCTTGGCTGTAACTGCAGCTGTCTTTTCCAGAGAGAGGACTGGGGTGGGAGACCTTTTTTTGGGGGGGTCCATAACTGGGAGCCCAGAAATGTAATCTGCCCCCAGCTTGGAGAGATTGTAAAGGAGTGGGCAGCAGGGTGAGGTTTCCTGTGTGTTCAGTGTGTGTAGCTTTCAGTAGGTCCATACACTTCTGAACCTTTGCCTGACATTTCTCCCAAAAGCACTTTCCTGCCTTGACCTTAGTCCTGTTGGGTATGCAGAGACACAGTGACACTGATTCTGCTGGGCACATTGTACTGGTTCTGCCGGGCTTGCAAATATGCCCCTACCTTCAGTTTCTACTGCAGAAATTCTCGGGAACTTTGATTCTGTTCTGCTGCACTTCTACTGCCCTTGCTGGTTTTGAAGTTTTCCCCTTGCCATTGGAAACAATGGAGGCTGGGGGCACCTTCTTTGGGGGGCTGTAACTGAGACCCCGTAAATCCAATCTTCACACAACTTGGAGGGCATGTAGAGGAGAGGTCTGATTTGAGTTTAGTGTCTCTAATTTGCACAGGATCTGTTCTGTACACTCCTGAACCTGCTCCCGTCATTTCCCCAGAAAGCACTTCCCTGGGGACACCTTCTTTGGGGAGCCATAATTTAGACCCTGGAAATGCAGTCATCACCAGACTTTGAGAACAAGTAGAGGAGAATCAGCTGGAGATCTCCTGTGAGTTTAGTGTCTCTAGCATGCCAGGGGGTGGCCTACCACACCATGAACTTCACAAACTGGTTTGGTTCATTTGAAGTCTTTTTAGTTTGTGACCTTGCATGGTTTGGTTCGTGAGCCACCATGAACCGCATCACATTGTCCTGGTTCATGCCCATGCCTAGATCTGACATTTGTCATGAGTCTGGTCTGTGCCTCCTGCCATCCCAAATTATGGTGGTTTAGAGCAAAATATTAACAGTCTTGAAACAAAGTTTGCAAATGCAGAGGAGCCTGGTTTGGATTAGGACAGGGGAGCGGGGAGTCTGAAGCCCCCTCTCCCTTGGTGCTGAAATCCTGATCTGAATGGGCCCCTGGTGTGCCTGCACACTTTGTTTCAGGACAGTAACAGCTAGCTGTAAACCAATATGAGCTCAGTTAGGGGAGCTGACATGCAAAATGTCACTTCTAGTTTGCCCCTTCATTATTTTGGGTCTAGGCAATAAGTGTGTGCTTGTTCAAAGAAGGCTGTGAGAGCCCCCCTGTCTAAAAGGCTCTGAATTTATGCTCTTTTTTTTTAACCAGTGAGAAACAGTCCGAAATGTGATCTTCCACTTGCAGTCTGAAGTAGCATGGTCCATTCCACCACTTCAAGCTTTGTCCACTTCAGTCTCATGACTCTGTGAACCAGGTCTTATACTTGGAATCCACTTTCTTTCCACCCAGTGAAAGCTGGAGCTCTCCTGGCATCATGTCTCTCCAGGAATCATCAAAAACTCTATGATTTTACCATTGAGTTTCTGGTAATTCCTAGAGAAACATGACATCACTTCTGGGTTTTCTCTGAAAGTGGCATCACACCGGCATTGACAGCCACCACCCTCCGTGTTCTTGCTCCCTCTCTCGCTGGTTGTCAGACTGTGCCCTGGTTACATTTCAGTTAGATTACTGCAATGCACTGTATGTGGAGCTGCCCTAGAAAGGTGTTTGGAAACTTCAGTTGGTCCAGAATACTGCAGCCAGGATGTTGACTGGAGTAGGTCATAGGGTTCATATCACTCCAGACTTGGCCCAACTGTACTGGCTCCCAATCTGTTTCTGGGCACCAGGGCTCTTTTTGTAGCAGGAACTCCTTTGCATGTGAGGCGACACACCCCTAATGTAGCCAATCCTCCAAGAGTTTACAGCAGCCCCTGTAAGAACAGCTCTGTAAACTCTGTAAGCTCTTGGAGGATTGGCTACATTAGGGGTGTGTCACCTAATATGCAAAGGAGTTCCTGCTACAAAAAGAGCCCTGCTGGGCACAATTCAAGGTGCGGGTGTTGACTTTTAAAGCCTTATGTAGTTTGGAGCCAGCATATCTGAGGGACCACTTGCTCCCTAATGAAGCAACCCGACTATTATGGTCATCATCCAGGGCCCTGCTTCACGTGCCCCTGCTTTCAGAGATTAGGCAGTTGGCAACCTGAGAGAGGGCCTTCTTGGCCATGGCACTGAAACGCTGGAATTTTTTCTCCAGAGAGACTCACCTATCACCTTCTGTTTCCAGCTTCCACCAGCAAGTGAAGACTTCTGCATTTCATCTGGCATTCCTCAGTGATCCCTCCTTCCTGACCTGTTTTTAGTTATTGTTTTTATGTATGTGCCTATGTGTATTTTAACTAGGTTTTAATTGTCTGAATGATGTGATTTTGTTTGGTCTAATAGTTTTTAAGAAGTGCTTTTGTTATGTACATTTTTAATCTGTTAGCTGCCTTGGTGGCCCTTATCAGGGCAGAAAAACAGGTTATAAATTTTTGTAACTACCTAAATAAAATGTAATAGGACTAGGACTGGAGAAACCTGAAACAAATTTGAAACAAAGCATAAGTATTAAACATGACATATTGAATAATACAGAAAATGGTATTACATAAGTAGAAATAAGTACAAAAGTATGCTTCTAATTTTAATTCAGGAAAAAAATATATCACATGGCCCCCAATATTTCACAAAGGACAATAGGTGCATGCTTGTTAACACTGCAGGGTGTACAGTAGGGGTGTGCAAAAAACAAAAATTTGGCCCAATCCGGTTTGGCCAAATTGGGCTGAATCTGATTCGGACCCCCAAATGACCTTGAATGCTACTTTTGGCAATGAAAGCCAATTCGGGAGCCATTCGGACAGCCGAATCACTTTCGGTCCAGGGCACCCGGGCAAGGGAAGGGAGTTTAAACTGCCTTCCCTTCCTTCCAAGGGCCAGCTTGCCCGGGCTCCCCACAGCCATGGGAGACCCGGGCAAGCCAGGGGAAGGCAGTTTAAACTGCCTTCCATTCGCTCTAAGGGCAGGCTTGCCTGGGCTCCCTGCAGCCGTGGGGGACCTCGGCAAGCCAGAGGGAGGCAGTTTAAACTGCCTTCCCTTCGCTCTAAGGGCAGGCTTGCCTGGGCTCCCTGCAGCCGTGGGGGACCTGGGCAAGCCAGGGGAGGCAGTTTAAACTGCCTTCCCTTCGCTCTAAGGGCAGGCTTGCCTGGGCTCCCTGCAGCCGTGGGGGACCTGGGCAAGCCAGAGGGAGGCAGTTTAAACTGCCTTCCCTTCGCTCTAAGGGCAGGCTTGCCTGGGCTCCCTGCAGCCGTGGGGGACCTGGGCAAGCCAGGGGGAGGCAGTTTAAACTGCCTTCCCTTCGCTCTAAGGGCAGGCTTGCCCAGGTTCCCTGCAGCTGTGGGGCACCCAGGCAAGCCACAGGACAGACTTGCCCAGATTCCCCACAGTCAGGCAAGCCAGGGCCATTTTTTGGACGGCTGCCAAAATGCCACTGACTTTCAGTGGCAGGCTAAATCAGATTAGAGAATCTGATTCGGCCCGAGGCTGCCCAGAACAGGGCCAAATAGGCTATTTTCGGGGATGCATTTGATTCAGATGAACTGAATGCACATCCCTAGTGCACTGCCCAGGGTATTGTCCCCAACCTAGGCCTGCTAGCCTCTCGGTGGGGCCTGGAGTCTTCCCATAATTGTAACTGATCAGAAGGTAGACTCTGTGGGATGACATTTCCTCTAAGCTTCCTTCCCAAATTCCACCATCCTCTGGCACCACCTTCAAATCTCCTAAACTGGGCTTTGCAACCCTCCCCCACCCTATCACATCACCCCACTCACCCTTTGCCATATGCTGCATTCGTTTACACCCAGGGCTTTTTTGTGAAGGTACTCACCAGGACTAAGTGTTGGCATCTTTTTTCAAAGTCAGCAAATGAACAGCAGAAGAATTTAGTGTACATTTGTAAAGGCAAGGAGAAATAAGATCAGACTGCCCCCAGGTCCACTTTTATCATTGTTCTGAACTCACAGGTAGCCTTAGGTTAAGTGAGGCACAGATTCTCAGTCTCAGACTACTGTTCATACCCTGGAAATAATAATATTGATCTACTCTTCAGGGTTTCTGTGAGGATTTCCAGCTGATGATCTACACCCAGCCATGCTATTACGAACTCTTAAGAAGGGGTAGCAGCAATCCCCATCTTCTGCTGAAGCCAACTGAGCCCTCCCAAATGTTGTTCCTGTGGGTTAGTGGATTAACTAGGGGCATGCTAAACAAAACAATAAGGAGGCTAGCCACAACAGCTGAGAAGGTCCTTTCTCGGGTTATCATCTACCTAGCTTCAGATTGGCTGGGGCAGCCGAAGTAGGTCTCCAAACATGAGCAGAGTGGACTGGGAGAAGGCAGTCCTGCTGGCTCTGAGCCATATGAGTACTGGAGCCTTTTTTTAAAGGAAAAAAGAGGACTGTTTATAGTCATCTTTTCCTTTGTCCTTTCTCTTGTGTTGTTTATGTCAAATTCTAGATTGTAATCTGCTCCAGGCTGGGACCTGATTTCTTGTACTCTGGAAGGCTCCGTAGTTTTCATGAAGGCCCTCCCTGCCAAGATCAAATCCGCACCACTTCCAAGAGCTTACTTGTGAGCTGAGCCAGACATTGAGCCATGCACCAGACAAAAGGGACTCCTAAATAAGCAAGACATATGTGGCCATCCTGTGTGACATTTTTCTGAAAATGACCACTTCTATAAGGTTTTAACATTTCATTTAAACAAAAGACTTTGCAATGGAGCATGAGTGGTTGAAAAAGATGCAAGACTTTAAAACAAAAGAAAAAAAATATGTTTTTGATTCTAAGGACTTAAAAGGCTGCGAAGAAAGGAAACCACAAGCAAAAAAGGAAAAAAGGAGTGAGAACTTAAATTAAAAAGAACAAAACGAATAACCCAGTAACAAATCATTCTTTAAACGCATTGTTCCTATCACAATAAAGTGGCTGCGGCATCCTAAATTCTTAGTAAAATGGCAGCTTCGGGGACATGGAAATACTGTTAGAATTAGGCCTTGCTCCATGCTAGGTCTTTGATATTGTTATATCCCAGTGCCAAGACAGAAGCAAAGCTTTTGAAGGCAACCATAGCGTTAGTCTCACTGCTGGAATACTTAACTTTTATTACCTTTACCACTAAAATTAGACAAGACTGCCGGTCTCGTTCACAAAAGACAGCTCCAATGTTCATTATTTTATGAAGTGAAATACAAGCAATGCTTTCAGATGAGCAGCAACGCTTTGCCCACTGCAGATTCCAATAAATACCTCTTCCTTTCATGTTCAAGGTTCAAAGCGTTACAGGTCTGGATAGCTTGATGGAGGACCAAGGGTGAGCCAGATTCAATTAATTAGGACACATCTTAGCTCATGGCTTGTAAAATATGTGCTCATGCACCCTGCAGAAGATGATAACTTAACCATGCAAAGTCTGCAGACAAAGATTTTACTATGTGCTGGGACTGCAACGTGGCAGGAAAATAATACGGTATTGTCCTGTGCACAGAAAACTGGGGTGAGAAAGAAAGTGTAGGAAATTCATTCATAAATACTGGATTTTCTACCAAGGAGGATTTTAATTAATCACTGAGTTATGATAGGAAGAAAGAAAAACCCCAAAAGGATAGGGCAGGGAGAGAGTGTGTATGAGTGACTATTTTTCACTTTTGGCTTTGGAAAGATGTGGACTGACTCTGAGCTTCATCCAACAATTGCATTCATATTTAAGCTACTTAAATTTAATAAGAAATCTATATGGGCAGAGAGAAAAACTTAGAACCTGGTTTTTAATGAAGTTGTAATTTCAAAAACAGTCATTGACACAGACTGGTTTAAATGAAATTTTTAAAGGTACCCTTCTTCCCCCATTCTGTGAAGCTGTTGTTTATAAACACATTCATTCCTGTTACACATTTTAGAATTAGCATTTTGTGCAGTATTTTGTGACAGATACAAGGTGTACACAGTCTGCCATTTATCCCATAGCAGAAGTGGAAGATGGTCATCTGTCCAAGCGCCATCAGGGATAATGCTGCTGTGAACTTTGATTTCATACAACTTCACTTCTACTTTACATCAGATCCTGCAATCCCATTTTTAATTCAGAGTCTCCTTATTTGCTTACCATAACTAGGAACTGGATGCAGGGAAACAAGGTGAAAACAGAATTTACTAATTTATGAAAAGTCCAGAAAGCACTGGATCATTGGCTGGAAAACTTGTGATGTCCCATAAACTAGATGTTACATCTGACAAGTTGGGTAGGGGTTCCCCTGACCTAACTGTGTCCTTTTTACTGTCAGACATGATATCAGGGAACTGAGGCCAAATCTACATTTGCATTTTTAGATCAGTTTCGTGCTGCTGTGACACCATAAAGACAGTGTCACAGCAGCACAAAACTGATTTAAACATGCAAATGCAGCATGAAACTGATTTAAAAATGCAAATGTAGATTCGATCTAAGGTTCCCAAGCAGCACTGGTGCAGGGAGGTTAGCCTTCCCTCATATGTCATTTCCCCAAGCTGAAATGGATGCAAAGGGGATCCTATTTTCCCATGGAGGGGGGGATTTCCTGTAACTTGTATGTGAATTTAAGACAACCCCCTATTTCTCTTGAAGGTGCTCCTGGACAAAAAAAAAAAAAAAAGTGTCTTTCCTCTACAGTAAGACTTTTCCAATTTTGGCTAGCTTTCAATTCTGCAAAGATAGGCTGAGGTCAGACTGGCAATTTGCAGCAGGAGCCAGTCGTGGCAAAAAAGCCCCAGAACAAACTGTTCCAGGGTTTCCTGGTCACACAGCGCGGACTGATGTGGAAGCATACCAGGAGGAGGCGCGTGGAAGTGTTCAGACTGCTGGCCTGGAGGTGCACTGTAAACAGCTTTTTCCTGGTAAATCGGCTGGATGCCTATGTGTGTATGGGCACATAAGCGCCTATGTGCCCATGCGCCCATACACACATAGGCATCCAGCTGATTTGGGGAGGACCCCGCTGCGCATTGGGCGGCAGAGCGGAGCACAGCCAATCATATCGCTGCTCCCTTATGCACAACGTGGGTTGCTCCCGGCTTTTCCGCATAGCGTTCACACTGCCGGGAAGCGGACAAACGTGGCGTAAAAGCACTCTTCGGGGATTTGCTACCACTTTTATGAGGTATCGATTAAACGTGGGAGCAAAGCAGAATAGCACGGGTTGCCTACGGGTGGGGAACGCCAGGCAGATGTGCTTGGCTATAGTGGGGCAAATTGCCAGTCTGAACTCAGCCATAGAGAGGATTAGCTGTACTACTTCGTAAGTCATAAATAAACATTGTGTACATGCACATGTGCTTTTCTGCATGTGTACATGTGTGAGAAAGAGACTGATTGTATGCAGCCTTTGGGACAATCAGTAGTTATTCTACAACACAAAGTAGTAAAAATCAGAAAAATTAAAACATTTGGAGAACTAAGAATTTTTTGTAATAGTTTGCTAGTAGAAGAAATTTTTTACCCCAAAGTTATGAGTTCTGTTCTGTATAGCTGACTCTGAATGCCCATGTCAAAAATGCCTAAACTGTTTTGAGCAAAAAGAATATATGTAATTTTTATTCTACAAAATGTACTTAAATTTCACTCCAGAACATGTTTTGGTTGTTAAAGCAATTACCCATCTGTTTATACTTTTCATAAAAAATAGTGACTTTATATTTCTTCTTGTGTGAAACAGAATTGCCAGCTCAGAGTAGGAAAGAGCTCTGGTTTCTGTTCTCTCACAGCCTGGCATTTCAGTTCATTTGTTTGAGTTCCTCCGGTCCTTAATTGTGACTACCCTGTGAAACTCTTTTGTTTCAGGACTCCATTCAGAGAGGCTTCTTGGTGCACATATTCCAGTTTAGAAAGTATCTTTTCAGGTGTTACAGTTCTGTCACTCCTATCTCACATACTGGGGCAGTATGCTGCAAGGGTTCTTCTTGGAATGCAGAATCCCCATTTAATGTAGAAATGGGCAACATATATTTTGCACCATCACTACATAGGAAAGTGTACTCTCAAAAATCTGAGTTTCAGATAGCAAGCACTGTGGCTGGAAAATATGCACATTGCCCTCTTCACACAGAATGGCAACCATGCATACCAAGAGAATCATGCATAGTACACTCTCATGGTTCACAATGTACAAGGGCCAGAAACAAAACATAAAAGGGGTTCTCATTGCCTGCTGCTGTGCTTGCAGCCAGCAGGAGAAAGAATAATTAAAAATTGCCATTGGCATGAAGGTATTATATCACTTTGGGTGGAAACCCAGAAGTGACATCACTCCATTCTCAGAATCACTGTGAATCCTATGGTTTTACCATTGAGTTTCCAGCAATTCCTAGAGCAAAGTGATGTCAGTTTTTGGTTTTCTCTGCAAGTGATACATCACCAACAGCACCCCTATGACCCTGCCCCCAGGCTGTTGTCTGGTAAGTCTACTGGCCCAAGATCACCCAGGCAGCTACCATGGCAGAGTAGGGCTTCCAGCCTGGGTCTCCTAGATCCTAGTCTGACACTGTAACCTCTATGCACAGTCAAATAGCTTGTACTCCAAGGAAGATCAGTAGCTCTTACCTGAACTGGACCCAGAGAAGGGGAAATTAGCTTATTACAGGGTTCCAGAAAGGAATAATGCAAGATCATGTAGTCTGGGTATACCAGGATGGATCTTGGTAAGGATACCCCAAAATAAAATTGTCACGGTTCAGGTGGAGTGTCACCTGATGCTACCACCATTCTGGTTTTAGGATCCCTTGAGAAGGCCCAGAGCACCCTCCCAAGACCTTGACCTCTTTTGTTTGGTCAAATAATAGGCATGAGGACCAGGCAGAGTAAACAAGAAGAAAAAGGTTTATTTTTACAGGAGGTCAGCCCGATATGGGAAACAAACAAGGTGCAAGAACAATATCAGTAAGGGGTGAAAAGAAAAGAAACCAAATGCCCTAACACATCTAATCTTACTGTCCCAGCTCACTGTCTCAAGTGGGCCTCAGTCCGCTCACCCTTCCTCTCAGGATGAGGGTCTCTTCCCTGCAGCAGCCGTCCTTCTGGCTCTGCTCTCTTGGAAGAAAAGAACAGCTCTTCTTCTGTATCAGCTCTTTTGATATAAGTCCCCTTTCTCTGTGATTGGCTAAAATTGGTGCCAAAGCCTCTCAGGGGCTTCTGGGAGTTGTAGGCCTGGCCTCCTCCAGCTGCTACTCAGGCTCCCTGGGCCTGCTAGGCCCATATCATGACAAAAATTATGAGGAAACACAAGCAAATAACTTTATTGTATACAAAAGAAAATAAAACTACAGAGAACTTATACTGAGCACCTGAGAACTGCTTCCCCAAACACACATACACACCAACAAGAGGTTGCACCTTACTAGAGGGAAAAGGGAGCAAACTGGGAAGTTTATGGAAGGGGCATTCAACCTTAAATCTGGGGCTTGAGGTCTGAAGAGGTCTGGGGATTGACACAGCAGAGGTCCAAGGAGAAGAGTGATGAGCACGCAAAGCAGGGAGAAAAGCTACAGAGTGCATCAGGGGTTCTCAGAAGGAAACCAGGTCCCTCTATTTAGAGATGTTAACCATCCTGGAATTAAGATCAGCGTTTACAGCTTTAAGATTTCAATCCATACCCTCAATGATCAGGACTGGGTGGGTTTTTTGCATCCCTGCCCCCCCTTAGATTTTGTCTTTGTAACACGGGGGAAGTAGACGATATAGTACATTATATTTTGAGATGCCCATGGCATGAAGCTCCAAGGTTAAGCTACATCATACCTATTATTCCCCCAATTAATGGACTCTCTGATCGGAAGAAGAAGAAGAAGAAGAGACTGGATTTATACCCCACCCTTCACTATCCAAAGGTGTCTCAGAGCAGCTTACAAACTCCTTTCCCTTCCCCTCCCCACAACAGACACCCTATGAGGTAGGTGGGGCTGAGAGAGCTCTTGACAGAAACTGCTCTTTTTTCAAGGACAGCTGTGCCAGAGCTATGGCTTGCCCAAGGTCATCCAGCCAGGTGCAAGTGGAGGAATGGTTCTCCCAGATTAGAGTCCGTGCACTTAACCACTGCACCAAACTGGCTTTGATCAAATTTTTACTCTCGGACCTTGGCCACTATGTTTCTGGTAGAATGGCGCTATTTGCCTTAGCATCAAGGAAAATCAGAACGAGCCTAGTATTTAATGTAAGGTAGAAAGAGTATAGGATTTAATGCAGTTACTGATATTTTAGTGCCTACATTGTCATTTTATAGTCTGACTAGCCTCATACCCATGCTTTGCTACGGTATTTAAGTTCCGTAAATCCAGTTATAATACTGATGATGTGAAATTTGAAATGTGATATTTGTTGTAGGAATTCTAACAGAGAAGACTGTAGTGTAAGAAATGAAGTGAGACATACATCCTTTTTTTTCTGTACTGAAGGACCTCTCTCTAGACCACATTGGTGGTTCTGCCTTCAGGTGCTAGGATCACCAGGCTGCTTGATGAGCTCACTCTGGAGCAGGCCATATAGAACTGTCCATTTAAGAAGCAGTTGTCATTTAAGAAGCAGGGGCCATGTTTCTCAGAAATCTCTTCATAGTGTGGTTGATGTCATGGTAGGAATGCACTCCCCTTATTTTGGGTTTCTTAGTGCAGGGGTTTGGCCTGGGCATTGAATTTGGGGAGAAGGCATTCCCCCCCCTTTTTTTTTACAAAATCCTTCTCATTTATTTTACATTTTAGAACTGGGACATAACTACATATTCAAAACATCATCCAAGCAATCAGGTATTAAGCAAGTTCATATGAACCAGTTTTCTAGAACCCAGATTGTGAGAAGTTAAATAACTTAATAAAGGAAACCAGTTTTCTACAAATTTGGAGTATATTTCCATTGTGGGTATGAGTGTGGCTAAGCTGGGCTAGCAGCACCTCTAAGGTGATCCTGCTGGGGCGGCATCCCTGATGGATTAAAGTAGCCTGGGTCCTGCTCCTACACCTGACAGACACTGGCCTGTCTGGTGTTGGGGGGGGATTATGTTTAAAGGCATCGTGGAGGCTGGGCCAGCAGCAGGGCTAAGGAAATCCTGCTGAGGAAACCTCCCCGGCAGCTGTAAGCATCCCACCTCCACTCCTACACCTGACAGGCAGCTGCCTGTCCTGTGTAGAAGGGGGAGGGAAAGGAGTATTAGAAGCCACTGTGGAGGCAGGGCTGGAAGGAACACTAAGGTGTTACTGCAGGGCAAGCTCCCTTGTGGCTTTAAGCACCCTGCAACCATTGCTGCGCCTGACAGACAATCATCTGTTAGGTGTAGGAGTGGGAGGAGTGTGTTGGAAGCCATCAGAGAGGCTGGGCCAGCAACATTACTGCACCTCACAGGTGGTTGTTGGCCATTCCTGATTTCCTCAACTGTCATTAGCTCTGTGCAGTCTCCTGTAACTGCTGTTGTTGTTTTTTACCTCAAAACACTGAGCTCTGCAGTTGACCAATCAGAGAATGGGGGGTGCAAGGAGGTAGCAGCCTGGCAGCTGTATAGGAATCAATGTGGGAGCACATTTTACCTCTTTTGACCCCCTTAGGGGTTGATTTCTAAAAATCCCTTCTTAGTGAGCACCTACGTCATGGTAGCAGCACTCTCCCCGAATTTGGTGTTTCTAGGTCCAGTGGTTTGGCCTGGGTGTTGATTTTACAGTGAAGGGACTTTCTTTTATATATATAGATATATATTTTTATATATATAGGGTTTTTTTTACTCAACCATGGTGTGACTTGTTATGGCCTATGGCTAAAACAATAAAACTTATCTATCTACAGAGTGCATCAGGGATTCTCAGAAGGAAACAAGAGTTCTGACTAGCAGATATCTGGACTGGAGATATGAGGAAACGTATGCTGGGGCTTGAGGTCCTCCTTTTATAGACAGAAGGTCTCAATTCCCAGTGGGGGGTTCAGCCACCCTGACTTTGGATTGGGACCTGGAAGACCCAGCTACAAATCTCCACTTGGCCATGAAGCTCACAAGGTGACCTTGTCCCAGTCTCTCATTCTCAGCCTAACATGAAACCACAGATTAGTTATGAGGATAAACTGGAAGAGGCGAGAATGATGGATGTCACTTGGAGCTTCTTGGAGGAAAAGCAGAGTACAAAAAATAGATAACTAGCACTTGGGAAAGGGCAGGCTGTAGAATACCCTCTTGATTTCTTTAAGGAGAGCATTTGCCTAACAGAGCGGGTTCTTGCCCACAAGAGCTCATGCCACAATAAATGTGTCATGGTCTGATCCAGAGATGATCTGCAAACAGAAGCAGGGACTTTATGTGTAAAGCAGATGCCCATCAGAAGTCTGCCTGCAGTACGTTATTCTCAATGGCATACTCTTTCATCTAGGTACTGATAAGAAAGTTGCTCACTGTTTAATCACCCCACTGAAAGTAGTCCAGTACAGACAGATGATTTATACATTTGAATGTGTCTGTGATTTAAGCTGCTGGTTTCTGATGCATGCAAGGAAGCCCCTTCTCTGTGCCAACATGCTGGTCTGCCAACACATGGCTCTTTGATGTTTTCTGTGCAACAGACTAGTGTTGCCACTTTTCTTGACTTAAGGAAAGAGAGTTTTGAATTCCATGTTTGATTCTGGATTCCTTTCAACATTGTAAAGAAACTAGGGAACAAATACACAAGTGAGTTGCTTTTCCTCTTCTCACATTTCTGGTACAACATCTGACAGGGAACTTTCAAAAGTGAAATAAGCAAGCACCAGATACAGAAACCACTTGCTTATTTAAATCCTGCGAGGCCTTTTGCTTGATGCAATGATGAAAGGGTTAATAGCATCTGTAAGTTTAGAACTGTTGTTGTTAGGAACAGAGTGTAGAAAGACAATTCAGTCCGAAGCGATTATGTTTCAGTGAACACTGAAAGAGTCAAGAGGCACTTGACATTCTGCACGCTCCTTTTTTTATAATTGTGGCTCATCTGGCTGTCGCTCATTTCAAACGGAGAGTAGTTTGAGAACACAGTCCCCTTCTTCTACAGATGCCACTGAAATGAATTGCACAGGAGAACCGCCATTTGTGTCAGTCTCAGTCACTTTAGTGGCTCGTGGAAGGCAAATTATGAGTAGCTTTGCCATATAAATGATATAAAGAGGGAATCACAGGGGGGAAGTAAAAAATAATGCAAAAACACTGTGATTGAGTTTTATGAATATAGTTAAATGTAGCCCTTAAATGTATCTAAATGTTCCATTAAAAATGTACACTTCACAGATCACAGGCTCAATAGAAAATACAATGTAAAATATATAGCAAGAGTTTGAAACTTGTGTTATCAAACCTCAAACAAATGAGGATTTATGCATAAAATTTTAGGAAGCTCCAAATAGTCCACAGAGTGAATGCAATGTCCAATAAAGTGCTTCAGAAATGATAGCTGCCTTGTTCTTTGAGTAGATGTTGTTCTCAGAGTAAATATAACTACAAGCACCTCTTGAGGATTTTAAAGTGCATAGATATCTTCAAATGCTTCTTTAGAAAGTTGAAGTGCTATATGCTCCATGTATGATGTATCCAAAGACATTCAGAAAATAACAAAGAGATAATCCATCTAATGGAATTTGCCAGCAAATTTTCCATTTCACAAAGGCTTCCTCATAGATGAGGAATTAGATCTCATTCGTTTTCATAGTCATAGTCATAGTTTTCAAGAAGAAAAGCACACATATTATATCATACTGAAATCTAGATCTGGCCAGTGCTCTTTTGGGAGACTACATTGGACCCCCCAGAATTCCATAACAAGAGAGAGATATGAATATAATTTTCTGTTCCTAATGCATATTAGCTAGAAAGGTCACCCTCTGATATGAATATAAATAAAATAAAATTTTGAGTCACCTTGAATTTGTTACCATTTTGTTGACACCTTTTGCTCATTCACGTTTCTCTTTTATAAAAAATTTATGCCTTTCTTTTATATCATGTACACAACATTTTATGTCATTTATACTTTGGCTTGAATCCTTCAGTAAATCTCCATTAAGAAAAGGCATTCCTGTCAGCAGAATGGGAGTTCTTCCCTTCCCCTCTCCAGTGGTAGACCAAAATGCTCCTCCAAAATGGTGGTTCTGGTAGGGGATACACAGGAATAGCATGAGGGACAAATTGGGGGTCCACAGTGGGAGGGGATAATGGGGAAAATAACTTCTGTTAGAAGCAATTTACTGTGGAATTCAAGCAAAGATACGTCATTCTTTATTTCATTTATTCATGGTTGTCACAAGGCTGTTTCAAATTGTGGATCTCTGGACTTCATGACACTTAGCTAACAGCCACAATCCTTTGCTCATTTACTGGAGGTAAGGTAATATGCAGAATAAGCTCACTTATAATATACAATTGCTTCAAATACATTTATTTCCTTTTCCATTTTAAAAATGATTTAACCTCCCAGTCATACGCATGTTTACTCTGACGAAAGTTCCATAGAGTGCAGCAGGTGTGAGAGGTGTAGGTTATCCTTGCCTTCCTCTTTGCTACTGATTGACTGGTTACTGGGCAAAAGGTGGGAGCTAGTTTGGTGTAGCGGTTAAGTGCGCGGACTCTAATCTGGGAGAACCGGGTTTGATTCCCCACTTTTCAACTTGCAGCTGCTGGATGAGCTTGGGGAAGCCACAGTTCTGTCAGAGGTGTTCTTTCAAGGACAGTTCTGGAAAGAGCTCTCTCAGCCCCACCTACCTCCCAGGGTGTCCGTTGTGGGGAGGGGAAAGGAAAAGAGTTTGTAAGCTTTCACACATGCTAAATAATGCAGTTTCAATCCACTTCAGCGACTGTTTGCAAATGGATTTTGTCATTTCACACAGTAAAATCCAGTTGCAAAGTGCATTGAAAGTGGATTGAAAGCACATTGTTTAGTGTGTGTGTGACAGTGTCTGAGTGAAGGGCAGGGTATAAATCCAATTATCATCATCATCATCATCATCATCATCATCATCATCATCATCATCATTATTTCCACCAACAGTGAGTTTTGCTTATTTCCTTGTTGTTGTCATTTTTAAATGTAAAAATTACCTGTAACTATATGACCTGTAGATATATCCCACAAATATCTTTGCATCATAAGAAGTTTGGGATTTATCTCTTCCTATCCTATTCCTTCAGTTACAAGAATAAAAGCATGAGCATTTGCCAAGCAGAAAATTGCCCCTCAATGATCTTACATGTACAAACATCACCTAATATGTAATCATCAGGGATTTAGTGAAACATTGTGATAGCCTTAACTCTTTACAGTCTAAAAAGCATTATAAGCTGTCTTTTTAAGTAGAACAAAGTTTGTGTCCAGTGGCACCTTTAATATCAACAAAGTTTGATTCAAAGTGTAAGCTTTCATATTCAAAGCACATTTCTCCAGACACGTCTTCATTTGTCTGAAGAAGTGTGCTTTGCCCATGAAAGCATACACTTTGAATAAAACTTTGTTGGTCTTAAAAGGTGCCACTGGACTCAAACTGTTCTGCTGCTTGAGACCAACATGGCTACCCACCTGAATTTATCTTTTTAAGTGTTAAATCTGATTTTTGCATGTTTGGTCTTTATCAAAGACTCGATCTCAAGAGCCACCACACACACGAAGCAAACGTTTCATAACAAGGAGTGTCTTTCAGATCGTTGTTCTTAATTATAGAAACTGGGCTTGAATCTCCTGGATCTCTGTCAAGTCGCTCATGATGAGAAGGCTGGATTGGAGTCGTGCTGTGTGGGTAAACTGATGACTCACTTTTAATATCAGATTGAGCCAGGATCTCTAGGCCTGCCAAGTTAGCTCTACAGGGATCCCCGCTCCAACCCACTCACATTTCCTCAGAACAGCACTCTTTTTCAGCAAACCTTGCTTAAGTGAGGCCCTTTGCTTTGTAAACAGAAGAGCCCACTGAAATACAGTATCTCTCTGTGGATGGCAAGAGGAAATTCTGAGACAATGAGACCCAAAAGCACGGGGCTATCGAACATTAGGAAGATACTGCCCTAGTAGATTATCTAAATATTAAACCTTTTAGAATACTACCTTTGGCTCCAAAGTCCCAGGATGGCTTTTTCTGCATTTCCTCCTCCTTGGAGAAAGGAGGGGGGAAAATAGGCTTCAAGGGGGCTTTTTGTTAGAAAAAGCAATAGTTCTATTGAGATTTAATTTGCAGTTCACGAGCCAAAAATTCATGCAACACAATCTATGTGGTTCTGTGTTTTGACATTAGGACTTAAGTCATCATGCTTGCTGGAATTTTTTTATGGGTTTGTTAGACATATTTATTGGAAATCCCCCAGTCTCAGCTTGGCAACATTTAGGATGTGGAGAAGTCTTCCAGGGGCATAAGCTCACCTTTGGCAGATTTGTGTCTCATTCCATTCCCTGCACAAAATGACAACTCATATATTTGTTGTCATACAGATCAAAAGGTACATGTTTATTGTCCTGACAGCACAGTTGAAATTATAGTGCTGCTTAAGGACTGCTGTAGGTTTCCTGTTGGAGAAGACAAAACGTTTTCTGTTCAAGCCTATAAAAGCTCTATGAAGAGAGATAGCTCATTTTGTTATGAGAGTTCATTGCCAAACTGACTGCAAATTCAGTTGTGCATTTTGAAATGTTGAAGACATCTTTACCGACATTGCTTATCTTTATGTTTGGTAACAACCACAAGACTTTCTCTAGCAAAAAATCTTCTTCATTGCAACATCTTGAGGTACCTGAAGAGAAGCACACTGAGTAAAAAGGTGTGCTGCCATGTGGTACAGTCCGTGTTCCCCAGACTGCCACGCAAGGATACCTTGTGGAAGCACAAGAATTCCTCTTTTTTGGTGATTCATAGCCACAAGCTTAATCTGTGCTACATCTAACTGGTGGTATGCATCAATCTTCCTATGAATGGGGGGGGATTGTTTGATGGTTTACTGAGTCACTGAGAAGACACCCTTCTGAACTTGACTGTGGACTCATCCACAGATTCTCTTATGTTCACAGAGTCTTCTGTCCATGGAAGTGGATATGAGTGTAAGGTTGTGGTTACACGTGCGAGATAACGCGCAGGGTGGGGGGGAGTGAGGCTATTTGCTCCATAGGAATTTGACCTGCATTTATGTGATCACACAGGAGCAGCCTGCCACTGCGTGATCAGATACGACCATGGGTGAATCCGGGGGGGGGAGGGGGTTACTGTGTGTTTCCAGTGTGGTTCAACAGGGGATCAGTGATCCGCATCTCCACACTGAGTGCTCCCTATGCAGTGTGCAATGATGTGCATACCGAAACGGGGGGGAAACAACGGCATGGAGTTGGGAGCATGCTGGAGCAATCACACAGGGGAAAGTCCTGGCCCATAGCAACCCATTTGCTACCGGACTTTCCCTAGTGTCTTTTTACCCCACTTCTGTGGTGGAGCAAAACAGGTTGCCAACAGGTGCAGGACGCTTCCCAGATGTTTGAGTCTGACTGCGCCCTTAAAATCCACCTGGCATTCATGCCTATGGCACGACTAATTCTGTGTGTGATTGCAGCCCAAGATTCCTTCCATGCCATGAAGAGTATCCTTAGATTCTGCTTTATATTTATTTATTTTTATTTAAAACATTTCCCTGACCTAGGTGGCCCAGGGTAGCCCAGTCTCATCAGATCTCAGAAACTAAGCAGTGTCAGCCCTCGTTAGCAATTGGATGGGAGACCACCAAGGGTGTCAGAGCTGATATGCAGAGGCAGGCAATGGCAGACCACCTCAGAACATCTCTTGCCTTGAAAACCATATAGGGTCACCATAAGCTGGCTGTGATTTGATGGCAGTTTCCAAAATATTCCTATGCTGCCTTTCCACTCAAAAAGGGTCCCCACGGTGGACCATATGTTTTCTTTCTGATAGAAACTTATTGCTCCAAGTTGATAAGGAAAGCCAATATAGAAGCAAAGGTATATCTGCACCAGTGAAGATCTCTCAAAAGCTTGTGATCCTGCTGTTATGTCCCACACGAGCTCAACAGGAGCGATCTTCGTTTGTCGTGTAGGTCATTGAGTTCCATGTAGCTTATGAGCTGGTCTGCCCACGTGTCCCATGTTTCTGGCCAGGATGGATCAAACCGCTCCAGACTCCCGCGTTGCGGCCATGGCTGTACTGAAGGTGCGGGGTGGGTTGGAGGCTTCGGTTGCGGCGAGCGGTGCAGTGCTGCTCAAGGGGTCAGCAATGTGGTGCTTGGAAGTGGCCTCATTGTCGGCATCGCTCATGGAAGGCGTTTGGATCCCACCTTCATCGCCACTGTAAAGTACTGGGTTCCATGATTCATGACTCGGACGACGACATAAGAGAAGACGTGTTTATTCATACTTCACACAAACAGCAACGGCCGGAGGCCAACTATATACAGTAAGGGGGGGATGCCCCACATTCTTATTGGTGGGTTTGAATCTCCCGCAACTGCTCCCATAGGCTCCCTTTTGGCAAGCTCAGGAGGCTAGTCCCTATTGTTCTCCGGAACAGAGCTCGGCTACCTTTTGCCTGCTCTTGTTCCTGGTCTTAGGACATAACACCTGCTTCCACCCTCTGCAGGTCACCCATTTATTCACACGTTATCTTTACACCAAGACTCAGCTCTTAGTTTGCACAATGTAGCAGTTTGTAGGTCAAAAGGAAACATTCTCCTTTGCTTGTTGATTTCTAGGAAGGTTAAACACTGCCTGTGAAGTCAGTAAATTACAAATATCCACTCTGGAAATTTATATGTGAAGGTGCTATGAATGAAATATCTGCATCTTCAGTGTGATATATGAGTGGTTACCTTGCAGCAGCAACCTTGCTGATTAAATTTTGTTTATGTTAAGGAAAAGACCCTAAGAAAATAGGACAAAAATGTAGGGAACATTCCCACACACATGGCTTTTAATGCTCAAAAACAAAGGTTATTTTTAACCAAGGCAACTACTTCCTTGTTGATTTTCTCTCTTTCTCCCGAGAGTCACAAGTTTCATTTGGAAACCACACTGATGCAATTGATATACTGCATCTGTAATCATACTCGGTTTGTTGCATTTTTTTAAAAAAAGAAAAGTATTCTGTTAATAGGTCCTTTTCCCCCAGAAGCCGGCAAATTCTGTGAAATAGGAAATGTATTAGGTTTTTTTTCTAAACAAACGAAGCAAATGGTCATAATAGAGATGGCTTCACAATTACTTCAGACTATGGAAACCTATGAAATGCCATACAAGTAGTCAATAGCATTAAGGTCCACCAGCATGGCTATGGAAAGCAGAGGTCCAGTGGATGCTGCCTAGAGCTAATTACCTAAGACCTTTTCTTTCAGACTACAAGTGGGGTAAAATTAATTTGCATAGGGGAGGAGGGAAGCAGCAGCCCCCACTTGCCTGAGAATAGATTTCACAGCAAGGAACTCAGAAGTGAACATGTCATGTGGAGATGGGAGGAGTGGGAGAGAAATAAAATGTGTAGTTAGGTTCCTAGTCTTCTGTACAATATGGCAACCCATTCTATCCAAATAATAAGGCATTGACACTTTAACTTCTTCTCTTTTTTTCTTTAGCCCCCAGAGGCAATTTTTTATTGATTTTTCTATAAACTACTAACTACAATAAAAAAATAGGGAGGGGACATCTACATCTAGGGAGAAAGTAAAGACAACCACTAATAACTAAAACCCCCAAATAGGAGATCATTACATTAGCTTACATGCGTCTTAGTCTAAAAAGCTCATATTACATTGAACATAGTCGATAAGCTTAATTATTTACCTTTCAACCCATCTTTAACTGTTTAAAGACCATCCCAAGAGCATCACTTATAACAAATGCTTTATGGGACCCGTCAAACTTCTTCAGCCTTCACTTTACTTTATCTTTTCTCTTCCTCAGTTGGTAACCTCGTTTAGGGGTGGATGCCCCTTTTTCTGAAGCGAAGTCCTCGTCGGAAGACACAGAGTCCAATTCCCCGTTAGATTTGCTATCCTCTTCCCCTTTCGCATCCTCTTCTGGCTCTCCCAGTTGCAGTCTCAGGAACTCATGCACTTTGAAGACAGAGTCATTTTTTTCTCTCTTATCCTGCAGTTTAAAAATGACGTCTTCGGGAGTCAATCATCTGTAGGAAATGCTGTTTGTTTGTAAGAAAAGAATTAAGACTTTATACTTCTTCCTCTTCTTCCTTATTTCGAATGGAATGTCTTTTAAAATCCTAATAACATTGCCACTGATTTTCAGGAGTGTGCTTGCAGTCACTTTCAGGATTAAATCCCTTACATGCCTCTTCGATAATCTAACCACTATCTTCCCAGGCAGATTATTTTTCTTGATGTAAGCAGAATAGGCCCTATAGACCACATCCATTTCACTTACAAGATATTCCACTTTTAAATCTGCTACTGGAGCTAATGCATTGCTCAAAAGTTGCTTTAGATTCTCATTTTTTGCTTCAGCAACCCCTTGGAACTGGAGTACCAGGTTAGCTTTCTCCATTTGCAGTTGTAAAAGTTGAGTTTCTTCCGAAGCTTGCTTCCTTTCTAGCATTTGCATCTTTTTAAACTTTTTTAGAGTTGGCATCCATTTCCTCTACCTTCTCAGCTATTTGCTCCATCTTTTTTGAAGTTACCAGCTGCTGATTAATTCTGGTCATCTGTTCCAGTAGAGGGCGCAAAGAGTCTGTCAAAAGAACTCTGTGGTCTCTTCCGGTCATAGGCTCAAGCTCCCTGGTGGTTTCACTTTTGCTAGTCTATCTTTCTCAACTTTTTTCAACACCATTTTTATGGATTGTTTACTTTTACTGAAACTTCTAAAAGTCACCAAACACCTATCTGCACTCTGGTAAGGTTCTTCAAACAGATTTAAATGCTTCTATTTCCACTCCCCCCTTGCTGGGATACTTTAAAGTTTAAAGTTCATACGTATGGGAGGGGCCCCTCCCCCACTCGCTTTTCTCGCTATTCCTAGGGGGGGTGCTTTTTGTTTATGTTGCCAGTGCTCACTTTAACTCGACTCACTGTTCATTGTTGGTCATATGACCTCGCTTGAAACTGTTTCATTCACTCGATCTCCGGTGCTTGTCCCAGTCAGCAGCACTAGTTCCATATGGACTCATGGCAGCCGGACCGTCAGGGCAGAGGAGCACCTCAATTTCCTAGCATCACGCTGGTGAAGAGGTCGCCCCTCAAAAGCCCCATGGCTAGGAGCCTTTTGCAAAGGCTCCGGGGTGGTGGCAGACAATCGCCCCCCCTCCTAGCTGCCCGCACGTAGATCACACCCTGGGTGGTCCAGGATGTGCATCTGCCCATGTGTTGCCATAAACTGGAAGTCGACACTTTAATTTCTTGATACCTATCTTATCTCTTTACTTTGGGGATACATATAAACCCTATCAGCTAACCTGAAAGGCACATTGTTTTTAGCGCCATTGGCTGTAATATTTTTGGAAGCAGCTCTTTAGCAGTATAGGAGATTACCCATAGCTATCACATAATAGCTATCACATAGCAACACTCTTATTTAATTAATTTTATTTAATTTATAACCCCCCTATTTTCCCAATGGTGACCCAAAGTGGCTTACATCATTCTCTCCTCCATCATTTTATTCTTACAACAACTCTGTGAGGTAGGTGAGGCTAAGAGGATGACTAGCCCAAGGTCACCCAGTGAGTTTCAATGGCATGAGTGGGGATTTGAACTCAGCTCTCCCAGTTACTAGTCCAACACTCTTAACCAATACACCACACTGGCACTCTAGTTTACAAGGCATTACCAGTTGCCATGCTTATGTTCAAACTCTCCTTTAAGAGTTAATAACTAGTGCCATGAAAACCAATGACTTTGGTAGGATGCTTACCTCAAAGGAGAATTGATAAATTATACCGGTTTTCCAACACTGGGAGTCAGACCACGGTGATAGGTAAGGCAACACTCTCATGTTAGAAGGGCTAGTAAACTAAAAGATACCATTGGTCTGTGATGCTCCCTAATTCACTGAATCACCTTGAGTACTCCTCAGTTCAATAAGAAATAAATTATTTGAAGGGTTCAGTAGTAGACTTACATCATCATTACCCCACAAAGGAATAAGTACATACCATCTTATAAAATAAGTGAGTCATTTGTCTTCCTTCTCTCAGTTTTACTGGGTTTGTGTTTTTGCATAGTGCACTTCCAAAATCTTGCAGAGAAGGCCTACTGGAAGATTTCCATTTCCTAGCAATCTCTGTTTTACTCACTGTTAACAAATTACTAACCACTTCATGTCTAGCTACACAAATAGAACTATCTGTTCCAAACAGCTATTGTTCAGTTGACTGGAATACAAGCACACAGTTGTACCAACAATGCTTTATTTGCTCCCAGCATCCTCTAATTCTAAAATGTGTGTGTGTGTGTGTGTGTGTGTGTGTTTATAATGCTTTTCTTTCTAATTTGTAGACAAAGAATACTTGGGACCATTTGGAAAGACACTGATTGCCATACAATACTGGTTTTTTTTTTCCAACTTAATTCACATTTTTGCTTTCTAACCATCACTGGTTAGAAAATAGTATGTGTGCATTTTTCTTTTTAAATAAATTACCTTCTCTTAATTTTTACCAAAATGGTGAAAACAATGCAAGAATAGTAGAGGCATTTTATTTTTAAAGCAACATGTCTGGTGCTTTCTTGGCTCTTTCATAAATGTTATTTTTGTTGGATCTTGTACAATTCTGTGGAATCCAATGGAACCCTACAATTTCCCTGGGTGTAGGATTTCTCCTTTCCTGTGTTTCCATGCCACAAAAACTGAGTTTCAAAGAGCATTCTCACCCTTCTCTCCCTACAAGAACTGTAATAGCCTCAGCATATTCCTAATCTAATTAACATCCATAACACTTAGACAATAAATTGACTTCAACCGCTCTTGAAGCTCCATGCCACCTTGTTAAGTTACTTTCCAATACAGCTGTAAATCAAAAGGGAAAGACTAAGGTCACTCCACGTGTTTGCTTCAGCGTGAGAAGCTGATGGCTTTACCAACTGCTCACTTGTGTTGTTTTTGTAGACCTGGCAAAAGGAACATTCATTTCTTAGTCTCACATCTTTACTTACATCTTCAGTAATGCAGCAAATTCAAGAATAATGCCCAATTAAATAAAAACTAAATGAAATCACTGGCAACAGGAAAGATAATTCAAAAAAGAGATCTATGGCTCATTCATAAATATTTATTTATTTATTTATTTATTTATTTCTCAAATTTATACCCTGCCCTCCCAGCCAAGGCCAGCTCAGGAAATAAATTGGAAATAAATCTCTTGAATTCAATGGGGCAGATTTCCTAGTTAAGCTGCAATATAAAACACAGAAGTAAATTCCTTTAAAATCAATGTAAAGTATGGTTTGGTTGGTTTGAAGGGTAACATGTGCACAAAGCTACAGCCTTAAGGGACAATAACATTAAGCAAAGTGATATCTGATATATAGGGCACCACAATGCACCACTGAGATCCTCGCTGCAATGTTTTGCATCTCCTGCTAGCAGCAGCCAAAGATATAGACCAAGGAGAAAAGTATAATGTGATATTATGTGCAAAGCAAGTTCTGTTTGTTCAGTTTTGCAGAAACAAAAGAAGGATTTAAATATGCAGGCCCCTGAAATTATTTCCAACTCTAGTTTGGCCCTAAGGTTCTCATGAATATAGCTTCAAAGCATAGCACTGGGAGTCTGGTTCTATCATGATGATGAAAGCAGCAAACCAAGCTACTAGTATCTAAGTACACTAGTATACTATGTATGCTAGTGCATGCATATCCAAGCATGCAGGAAAATGTGACTTTGTAAATTAACCAGATAGGGGAGGGGAAAATAATGTCCAGGACTAAATGTGTTTCATGAGGCATGGAATGTTGAGAGCGATTAAAGAGAAGAAAAAGGAAGAGGCAAAATTAGCATGCTCAAAGCTCTGAGGATTTTATAGAATACCACATGAGAAAGATTGGGGTGGGATTTCAAAATGGTTCCCCTCCTTAGCAGGGCCAGCCCCAGCTTATTTTGCACCCTAGGCAAAGATCCCTTCTGGCGCCCCCCCCCCCCATGCACCCACCAATTTTCAAAAATAAAAGCAAAAATAGAAGCGGGGGAAACGCTGTCGGCCGTCTGGCCCCTGAGGAAGGAAGGCAGGCAGGCGGGCAAGGAGGCAGGCGGCACTGGCCCTCTCCATCTCCGAATGCCCCCCCCCGGGGAGAGGCTCTAAGAGGAGGTGGGGACTAAACCCAGCTGCCCACCACATGTGGGAGGAGGAGAGGCGGCCTGGCGGTCCCCCCGTGCAGTCCTAAGGACCTGTGGCTCTCGAGTGAGCAGGCGGGTGGTGGAGGAGCTCACAAGCTGCCGGGGGAGCCCAGCTCCAGCAGCGTAGCTTTGGGCTGGGCCAGCTGGTTCAGTCATGGGCGATTGGTGAGTCTGCCTCATCTCCAGCCCAGCCACCCCTTCCTCCCGCCAGTCTCTGAACCCGGCAAGGGGCATTTCTTCCCCGGCATCAGAGGGGAGGGGGAGTTACTTTCTCACATGGCAGCAGCACTGGTAGGTCCCTCTCTGGGGGGTTTCAGGTGGTCTCCATCGCAGGGTGGAGAGGGAGGTGGGCAAATGGATGACCCAGCTGGTTTGTTGTCTGGACGCCAAAGGTTCCTCCCCTCCCCAATTATTCTGGTGAATCTGGAGGACGCGTGGAGGTACCCTGCAAGAAACGCTAGGTGTGAGGCATTTGCAAGGCTCCCGCGCTCCCACCCAGCTGCAGGCGCCGCTGCCTGGCTTGGGAGTTGTTGTGTTCCCCGCCGAGCCTGTTGTTCTGAGGGAAAGGCACAGACTCCCACACGGGAAATGGGCACTTAGCAGCATTGTACTTGCTGGGAAGTCTGTTCTGGGGCAGGAACAGCATGAATTTGAGACAAAACCGTGGCAGGTTGCAAGCAGCAATTGCGGGGCTCTGTGTGCAAGACTTACAAATGTATTTGGGGCAAAGCTGAAACCATTCCTTCGCCCACTCACGGTGATAGGCCAGAGGATGGGCCCTGGTCTCGCCTGCCAGGCACAGCTGTCTCAGGGTGGGTGTCCCACCCATGCATGGGAGGCTCAGGGCCTGGCCAGGGCTTTGCCCCTGAGACTCACCTGACCCCAGCAGAGCAAGGGCGCCGGGGAGGAGGGGCAGGTCCTCCCATGGCCGTTCGGGCTGCCTGTCCCCAACTAGATCAGGGAGATGCAGGACTTTTGGTGGGGGCATGGGGTCTTTTGGCAGGGGGGTGAAGTTTGGTGCACTAAGGGCCGGACCACCCTAGGTGAATGCCTAGTTCGCCTAGTGAGTGAGCCGGCCCTGCTCCTTAGGGGTGCCAACTTTGGGTCAGGAAATTTATGGAGATCTGGGGGTGGAGCCTGGAGAAGGTGGAATTTGGAGAGGGAAGGGAGTTCAGTGGGGATATGAGTCTACCCTCCAAAGCTGCCATTTCTTCCAGGGGAACTGATCTCTGATGCTGGGAGATCAGCTGTAATTCTAGGAGATCTCCAGCCACAACCTGGAGGCTGACAATCCAACCCCCTCTGCAGTTCTTCAACAGAGCCTTCCCCCCACTTGTCTAATCCAAATTCTTCCTGTGGGATCCAGCTACTTATCAGCCATGCCCCACTCCACCTGCATTACATAGGTCACAATCTCTCACAAGAAGGAAAATGTTTCAGATGGCAAATGCTTCTAGGTAATTCTTGAAGACAAGCCAAGATACATTTTCTGGGTACTATGGGTTACCCATAATTTCCCAAATTACAAGGTTGGTTTCATTATCTACCTTCTCATTCCCATAGAAATGCTGATGTTGAGTGAGGCTGCATATCAAAGACAGGGTGTGCTGGCATTTTCTTCAGCCTGCAGCAGCTGCATTTTTCATTCGGCCCACAGTGACTTCGAGTCATGTCATCCCACAGCAAGGCATGTTGTTACCATGTGCCAAATGCAGCCCTGACTGATTTGTGGTGCACCACTGCAAATGTCTGAAAGCTGATCTGGGATGAGTGTGTGGTAATATGAGTAAGCAGTGCTTAGCAAGAGTCAATCTAATATGGTCCCAGTCAGAGATAACTGTGCTCAGGCACCATCTTCTCCTCCAGGAAAAGAGAGCATTGCAGAGCAGAGGCAAGGGAACATCCCCTCTCCAGACCAGCATTTCTCAACACCAGTGCCACCGTCTTTTGCTGTACCTCTCCAGTCCCAGGCAGACTCCCAGAATCTTTTGCCAAGACCTTTCTTGCTCATACAGTTGAAGTCCATTTCACTTTGCCGTTTGATTACCAGTCATCCCAATTACAAGCCACAGGGGAAGCATCACTTTATGCTTTATGCTTTGTTGCCTTCATTTATTTTGTCTTGTCCTATAGAGAACAAAAAAGGAGAGATGAATGGAGACAAGTAGCAGGGAAAGGTGTGCGCTAATGAAATTAAAGTAGGCCAAGGAGAGACACATCTTGGCAGGTAACTGAAGGGTAAAATAAAAGGAGGGGTAACTTGAGGGGAAGCTCGGCAGAGGAGTCATTTAAGGTTTTAATAGTGGTTGCAAAGTTTAAACTACAAAGAGGCAGTAGGTTGGATTCTGTGACTCCTGCTAAGTGAGGACTCTTGCTCTAGAGGAAGGAGTCTTATTGCACAGGAAGTCTTTCCTGAAGAGCAAAATCCTTAGTGGAAGAAAATTACAGGATACGATATATAATATATTTGAGAGACATTTATCAGTTCATTTTTTATGTCTCTCAATCAACAGAAAGATAGGCATTCCTGTGGAATCGTCATGTTTTGTCTAAAATAAGATGGAACTACCCAAAATGGCATCCTTGGGAATGGGAGGAATATTGGTAAAGGTGAGGAGAGATCTGGAAATGAGGCTGAAGGACAGAGTCATCTGAGCATATTAAAAAACAGATCATTGGTTCATCTAGTTTGGCTTTATCCACTCTGGCAGCAACTTTCTAGGATCTCAGATGAAGAAAGGCTTTCCCCAGCACCTGCTTCCTTGAGATATTGTGGAATGGACCTGGGGCCTTCTGCTTGAAGCATGGGCTCTAACCCGAGGGTTGCCGGCCTCCAGATGGGGCTTAGAGTTCTTCCAGAATTGTAACGGATCTCCGGATTACAGAGATCTGTTCCCCTGAAGGAAATGGCTGCTTTGGAGGGGGACTCTATGGCGTTACATCTCTGCTGAGCTTCTTCACCTTCCCAAACTCCACCCTCCCCAGGGACTATCTCCAAATCTCCAGGATTCTCCCCAAATTGGAGTTAGGAACTTTATCTTCCTATATGACCCATGGCCTGTCTCTGAGGCACACTGGGGGGGGGGGGATTCAGCAAATAAAAATAGAGATGCAGCCATTATTGATAAACACCTCTCTTCCAAGACAGTGAGAGCACACACAACACATTTTTTCATGTCCTATATGGAAGATTCTTCCACACTCACATTGAAATCACATGGCATGCACATATCAGCTGGATGCCATTACAGGCCTAAGCAGTACTTTCAGCTTCTATTAAATATATTTCTTCAGTGTGCTTCCCCCATCCCCCCACACTTTCCAAAGTACCAGTGAAGCTTCTGATGTCTAAGGAAAGGGCAAAGTCAGCAAAAGATATGTTACAGAGCACAGTGGAAGGGGGGGGAATCCTCTATCTGAATTCCAGAAAGCTGCTAACCCAATATTTACTGTCAGAGGGTGAGATCATAAGGCTGAGATGTTTGAAGTATGTCATATAAAAATGCTATGCCTTCTTTTGGCACTCTTTTTCAAATTTGGATGAAAAACTATTTTTGAAGATTAAAGACAGAAACACTGTGGTCTGGAGTGTTCTAGATTATCCATCTCCTTCAACAGCCTATATGTGATCTGTGATACTCTTCTATAAATATAAATTTGTTTTATTGGTTTATTGTTTTAAGCATGGCATTGGTACATGTATGGTGCAAAAAAATCCATTTCATTTGAAACGAAGGGATCATATTGTGTTCTACCACAAAATATTGTTATTGCTACTCCATTACAAATAAATATTTTAATAAGGAAAGGCCTGGAGGAGTCATGGGAAAATATATCTCATCATAGGCTCACACAAATTGGGTATCTGCACATATGGGCCTAATTTTTTAAAAAATGTGCGTGTGTGTGCATGTGTATATGCTCTTGTGTGTTCTGTGTGTGCCCACAGCTTTTGGCTGCAAGATAGCCCTGTAGATATGAGCCTATCCAGTTTGTGAATAACCTGGTGAATAATCCCTGTATCTCTAATGGAGCACAGAAAAGTTTAAATTATAACACATTGCAGATGTTCTCAGCACATACAATAAATATAACCTGGGAGGAAAAGTATCACAGCAGCAATCCCCGTTCCCAAATGGAATCCAAAACATGTGTTGAGAGTCCCTACAAGCGTATATGCAGAGGGTGGGGTTGCCAGCTCGAGTATAGGAAATGCTTGGAGATTTGCGTGATGTGCCAGGAAAGAGGGAGCTCAGTTGGGGATGTGATACCACATAGTCCAACCTCCAGTGCTGCCATTTCCTCCAGGGGGAACTGATCTCTGTAGCCTGAAGATCAGCTGTAATTCTGGGAGATTTGGTGTACTATGGGCAATCATTTGCGTCTAGATTACGTGTGCAGACAGGGCACTCTATTGGCATATGATTGCTATGGCACAACAACAGTGCAATACCTGATATCTAACTCTGGGAAAGCTTCAGGGACATGTGAGAAATTAGAGTTGCCAGCCTCCAGCTGATGGGTGACTTCACCTTGAGAAAATGGCTGCTTTGGAAGGTGGACTTTATGGCATTATACCCCACTGAAGTTCCTCCACTCCCCAAACCCTGCCCTCCTCAGGGGCCACCCCCAAAAGCCCCAGGCTTTTCCCAACCCAGAGCTGCCAACCCAATGAAGTGATCCTCTTCCAGATGTATTCTTCAGTGTATGGAAAGGGCATTTTGGCTCAAGTGGCAGGCTCCTTAATATTCCCCACAAAGAACGGTTGTTTAAAATTACAACATTAAGTCATCCAACATAGTGTAAAACTGGCTACAGTCAACATGGTAAAGTAAAACAGAGGTCAAAAAGTCACCTAAACAATCATGGATAAACACAGCAGCCTCCCATTTTAAATTTTAGCTTATGAATAATAGTCTGAAATACAAACTTCAGAATTCATTTCTGGAAGTGATGGTTATTTCAGACTAACCATCCATAAAAGTCAGTGAATATAAAATATGGGATAAATCAAATGAAAGTATTTTTGTATTAAAAGCTATTAATTTTCTGCAACATAAGTTTGAATTACAATATTATTAAATTTTGTTAAGCTAAAATGATATATTTAGCTCAGACCACAGTGTGCTAATTTCGCAGTGCTCTCCAATCTGCTCCTGCAGAGGTGTTAGGGATAATTAACTGCCATTTATTTTCAGTAATTCGGAATCTGCAATTAATCAAAGTGCAAGGCCTGGATGATTGTAGAAAACAGTCACACTGAGTTTATTATGTATCACATTCTCATTCTTCTTGGTTTATGGTGGGATCAGCTAAAATTTTGCCTTAACAATTTATTAAGCATACCCTTCAGCCAATTAGATTTTCTCACTTTAGCATAACTTAAAACATGACGACTTTGTTATATGTGTATGCATAAGCCTGTTTGTCAGTTACATTGGTCAGAAACCCCCAAAACGACATGTGTTTTATCCATCAGACTTGAGAAAATCTGTATTGTCTAGAAAAACGCTGTGTATCATTTTCAAAACAATGGACTCCCCCCCACCACACGCAGAAAATTATTGTAACAATACTGAAAAAGTCAAAAATAGAACCAGAGTTCTTAGGTAATGGCTATTTCTGTCTAAGAGACATAAACTGTATGGTTGCAGCTCAGCTATAAACTTACATACTGCTTATAAGGCAGGGAAGCCTCAGTGTGCAAGTACAGCCCCATGGAAGAAGGAGCTGCAATGTTTGTTTATTTATTTAGACCCTAATCCAGTCACAGTTAAGTCCTTTTGAATCCCAAGGACTGAATGTTAGAAGAGAAAAACTGTGCACTGTTCCTTGTATAGACTACATACAGTCACTTTAAGAGGCAGTAGACCTAATAAGGCTAAGTTCCCGTATCCTTCCTTTTACCTGCTCTCCTGTTGTCTCCTTGTTTACCCAGAATGCTATACTTAGAGGTGTGCCCCCCAATCACTGTGAGAACAAGATGCGTACTTACCAATGTCTCGCTATCCTGGCTAGAATCCTTTGTCTGCCTTTTCTATCTCAATATGGAGTTCTCCTACAATAAAGAACTTTCATTTCTTTTCTAAAGCAACAAGCCTCTTGGGAACTTTGTTCCTAACTTAGCATCCCCCTTCCACAAAGCTAACCAGCTCTGCCAGCACTGAAATGGAAGAGTAAAGCATTCCTTAATTGTCTTCCATTGCTATCATTAGATGGTGCCAAAAATGGAGGAGAAAGAACAATGTAAGCTGCTTTGGGTCTCCTAGTGGGATTTAGCGTTACCAGTATCCCACCGGGGGCAGGGATTAAACTGCTTCTGGATAGCACAGGAACTGATGTCTTCATGCAAGAGATGCTGATTATCCTCTCCCTCACCCCCACCCCGGAACTGGAAGTTCCCACCATCCCCTCATCTGTCAGTTTGCTCCACTGGGAACCAGCATATTCACTGCTCACCTGTGCTGGATCCTCAGAGAAGAAATAATGCTCCCACCCTCAATCTCTGGGCTGTTTCAGCCACTGAAAACAACATGAGAGAAGGCAGGAATTCCTCCTCCCATCATGCATAGGTCCTGATCCAAATTGGGCCCTGCTGCATGTTTAGTGGCAAGTTGTTTCCTGGAACCAGCAGCTGCAGTACATCGGCACTTCCCCATAGAGAACTCGTGCAGTTTGTAACACCTAGTTAGGTTCTCTGCCATTGTGGGTTCCAGCTGCTCTGGATGATCTCAGAGGATGGGAGAGCACATACAACAAACATCAAATGTAGATTTTTTAAAAAATGTGTTACCTTGTCAAACACCTGTCTTCCATATCAGATTTAGTGTCTTCCCTGTAGTTTTAGTGTACATTTATTATACAAGGCGAAAGTTGTTTGCCAGTTCCAACTTGCTTATTCAAACTTCCTAGTTCCCTATTTAGATACCGAAGGTACTTTAAGAGCTCTGCATTCCAAAATAGGCCATGGGCCACCACAAATCACCAGACTTGAGCAACTCTGCCCTGGAAGGGGGCCTATGCTGTTCCCTGTGCAAAGCAGGGTTTTAGAGTTAACTAAAGTGAGGTGCCCCCAGGAGAATGGGAGCAGCTGAACCCCTACACTGCTGCCTTTTGTGTATGTTGATTTTATAGCCAGGCATCTGTAAATTAAAACCTGTCAAATGAGTATTTGGCCACATAACTTCTATCCAGATAACAGCAACAGGGTCCTGGAAGAAGTAATGAAACTGACAATTCACTTTTTTGGTGGTTTTAAAAAATGCAACTGAAAATAACCCTCTCTAATTTTTGAAGCACATATTGTGCTGGAAAGAATGAATCTATATTGGGGTAAATGTCGAAAACTCAATAAATGTTGATATTTATTACTGGTCATTCTTAAGATTTTTGGAGGCCAGCAGGAAATGTCAGATAATTATGTCATTTATTGGTTTTTATCGTAAGGCTGATAAAGTGTACTGGATAAATCACCAAATATAAATCTAACATTTATTATTTAAATGACTACACTTACCATGACATGGGTTTAAACAACAAAAACAAGCCTTATGACCTGATCTAGTAAATCCCCCAAAAACCAAGTGAGCCAATTTCACTCAAATTTCTATCATTTGCTAATAAATGCCAACAGTAAAGAGTACAGAGTGGAAAATGTCCAGAATTGTAAATAAGTTGATTGTTTTCCAGACATTTTAATGTTTCTACCACAGTCAAAATGTTTTTCTTTTGTTGCCTAGAAGGATATTATACTCAAAAATGAGATGAATTGGATGATAGTTTTTTTCTGTTAATTTGACCTCTTCTTTCCTCATATTTGATCTGAAGAGCTGAATTCTTCCTGCATTTAATGGCTGCAGTTTTCTCACAGAGTACAGAATGGCAGAAGAAGGGAGAGTGATAAGAAAGTGTGGAGAACAGTAGAGTGAGGACCATCACTAAGGCTGGTGGGGAAAGAATCTTGGAAGGGTGAGGTGGTTGTCCGAAAACAATGCTTACTAAATTCTATGAACTGGATGTGAAAGACTGGAAGCTGAAGGTAGGGCTTGGGGAGGTGCTGTGGCTTGGTGGCAGAACATCTGCTTTGCAAGCTGAAGGCCCTGGGTTCAATCCTCAGCATCTCCATTTAAAAAGGATTGGGTAGTAGGTGATGCGAAACATCTCTCCCTGAGATGCTGGAGAGCTGCTGCTAGTCAAGGTGGACACTATTGACCTTGATAGACTAAGGATCTTGCTCAGTAGAAGCCAGCTTCATGTCCATGTGTAGGGTTGCCAGATTTCAATCTCATACATCTGCCCTAAGAACTCTGCAGGCATCACAAATGAAAACATGTACATCTCTTCATGGCAGAGAGTTGTGAAGAGAGGGGGAAAGTCCCAAAGAGCATGTGTGGAGCTGCCTGGGTTGAAACTGGATGCCCTGGAATAATTTGAAAATGTGTGGTAGGTCTCCTTGGAAGGCATAGACTAGGAGACCCAAGCTTCTCCTTGTGGCAGTTTGTTGGGTACCTTGACAGGGGAGACAGTGCTATTGTATTGCTCCAAGTACTGCTTCTTCCCGCAGTGGACAGGAGATTCTGAATGCCAGTAACACTCATCTGACCTAGCAGTGGGACAAACAGAAGATTTGCTCCCACTGCCTCACACAGATAAATGATTGCCTCTCCTCCTCCTATGCAACGACTGCACAATGGAAGAACACCAATCTGAGAGAAGTCACATTTTCCCATAAAAAGACCTCTTCAGGAGAAAGAAGAGGACAATCGACCTTTTTAATGAGTGCCTCACATTTTCCCCACGGTGGCACAGGTCAGGGAGGCAGCAAAAGTCGTGGGCTGTCCCTTTCTTCTCCTCTTGTGCCACTGGTATCAAAGAACAAGCAGAGTCCCAGAAGCACATCAGTGCCTTCCTCCTTGGGCTGCCCCAAACAGCTACTTAAGTGTTTTGGGTGGAGAAAGGTGAGGTGTAAATGAAATAAGTAAATAAATAAACAAATAAATAAGAACGTGCTTTCTTTAAATGAGCCAATAAACAAAATCCTAGGACATTTAAAGGCATATTAATGAATATACTTAAGTCACATTGCAAATAAGAACCATTCCAAGATCCCAGATTCTCAAACTGAAAAATACAGAGCCAGCCTGGCTCCTATGAGTCCAATGGATTACACTTCCTCTTCTACAAATCATGTTCTAGATGTGTAACTCTTGAAATAACTCTATGAAATGACCTCTTGATTGCTGGAATATACAAGGTCTATAGTGCAGCCCTATCAAGAAGATATGATGATCACCCTAAAGGGGGACAGCTGAAGGACTTGTAGTTAGCACAGCAAGATTAGGGACTGACCATAATTTCAAATTGTGTCCTTGCTATCTCCTGATTGGCTCTTCTGGAGCCTTTCTGCTCCTGCAGAGCTTCCTTCTTGTTGTTCCTCTCACAGCAGTTAGGTTAGACAGTTAAGGTTCTCTCTCTTCTATGTACTATAGCAGTTTGTTCCTTAATAAATCTGCTTATTTTTTTCTCTAGACAGTCAGTGCTCTGCTTCCTTCATATATTAGACTCTGCCAACATTGATAACTGGCACTATACCCATAAATTCATCCTTCTTCTTCTTCTTCTTCTTCTTCTTCTTCTTCTTCTTCTTCTTCTTCTTCTTCTTCTTCTTCTTCTTCTTCTTCTTCTTCTTCTTCTTCTTCTTCTTCTTCTTCTTCTTCTTCTTCTTCTTCTTCTTCTTCTTCTTCTTCTTCTTCTTCTTCTTCTTCTTCTTCTTCTTCTTCCTTTCTTTTTGGCAAAGACACCATGTATCTGTTGATGGTTTATAGCTGGTGACTGAAGCATGCCAGCCAGCCAGCATCTAGGATGAAAAGTCTGCCCAGGACTCTTGAGAAAGGCCCCTGTTTGGAGCCACAATCATTCTCCCAGAGCCATACAAATGAGCCTCTTCTGCAATTTAATGAACTGCAATGCACTTCCCTTTGCCATCAGGATTCAAATCAGAAATCTAGTAACAGATAGAATTAAAAGCAACATTGGCAAAAAAGAGAGCTGAAATCTTGCTGAAACACATGATGCAAAGTGAATTCTCTCAGCAAAGGTGCTAAGCATGCAAAAAAAGAAGAAAAGAACCCCCTCTCTAACATCTGGCTATTGTCTTGGCTGCAGATGGTAATGCTACTAAAATGTTTTGAGAGAATGCAATTCTTAGAGTGTGAGCTGAAACACACACCTAAAATATGCTCTGAAATATGAAGTATTTTCAAGGATTCTCATTGGTGGTTGGATTTAATGGAGTGTAAATTAGCTGACTCTGGCATAAATGCTGCAGGTTTAAACAGAATGCTCAGGTGCAGAGGAAGTCTGAATGCAGAGGTGACACAGGGGCCACCATGGGCCACTGGGCAAAAGAAGCTGGGTCTAGGAAGCCTGAGTTTCTTAGATGGCTTTGGGCAAGTCATTATCCCCAGACCTCGTTCTCCCACTTGTAAAATAGGAACTGCAGTGACCTTCTCACACTGGCGTGTTGCTGGGATGAAGATAAGGCATTTTGTACATTCAAGTGCTTCAGTATGCATGGATACATAATACCTATGTTACCAGCCATGTTGAAATGAAGTGATTTTGTGTAAAGGCAAACAGATATAGGCCCTTTCTGCACCCATATTTTGCCTTGGTTTCTGAATGCATCCTAGTCTTCCATTCTGCGTTTCCTCCCACTTTCCCTTCCACTTGGTGCTGGAGCTTTCTCTTGTTTCTGCATTCGTTTTACAGGAATCTGCGTTCAGACCACTTCCAGCACACTGTTACCCCACAGCGTCTGAAACTCCTTTTGCTGTGATTCTTTGTTCTCATCCGCTTTTGAATTGCTAATCCTTTCTAAAGTAGAATTGTTTCTGTGAGTATTTAAATGCTGCCCGCTGCTGTCCCCTGTTTCCGCATCTCTCTCTCTTTAGGTGGATGCTCCCTCCCTGTTCTGTTTTCTTTCCCTCCTTCTCCAAAAACAAAAGAGGATATGTCCTCCTACTCAGGCAAACTTTTAAAAAGCCAGTGAGAGCATAAAAAGGAATCAGTAAATATAAAGGACTAGGGGGTTCGCTGCTCCCAAAAGTGTCAATCTTGCATGTGTGGGACTGGATTTTCCCCTCCCTTCCCTTTCTTTTTGCAGAACCATGGAGGGAGGGAGGGAGGGAGGGAGGAGGGAGGGAGGGAGGGAGGGGTTGGCAGCCAGTTAGCTCAAAAAATGTGGGTTTTGCTTGTAGATGCAGAATGCAAACAAAATGAGCAAACAAACTGGGGGGGGCATGCAGAGGGAATGTTTGTGATTGCAAAGTCATTCCTTAAGGCTTAACTTGTAAACATTGAATGCTTCTGGGGGTAACCAGTGAGCAATAGGATGCTAACTAGAGAGACCTTCAGTCTAATCCAGCCAGATCTTCTTATGATAGGTGATAAGGGACTACTCTGAATGTCATTCACATAACTGTCAAGGCTCAGAAACTGAGGTTAACAGGTATATGGCAGTAGCACAGCTAAATGTATGCTATCATATCACAATGCATCTGAAGCAGCAGGTTTCATGTTGATGTGTGCTGGAAGAATCAGTTTACAGGACACAGTGGTCATGTCACTTAATTTCATTGACAGGAGCCCAGTTTACAAGTTATAGTGAATACACACAAAACCTGTGTATGGTATAAAGCTGATTTTTTTTTAAAAAAAAATTGTGTTGAGTAATTCTTGTGTAATTTTCATGTTACATTAGACACATGTGCAGTTGAACGTGAGATACAAACTGCATATTCATCCAGGTGCTGATTCCTGGTTTCATTTGCAAAGTGAACACACAATGGCTTTTGCGTATGTGCAGGATGGATGGATGTTCACAGCAACATGTGAACATGGCTGTAATGTCTCTGAGGGACTTTGTCATCACTGTATTATGACAAGTTCACAACAAGGCTGTGGATAGGATTAGATCTGTCCTATTGAATTGTGGTGTGTTCAGTAAACATTTCAGTCAGACTTAGCATCTATTCACACAACCAATAGGGCATGTTTGGAATGCAGTTTGACTAAATTGTGAAGTATTTGTGGGGAAAGGGGTTACTTCACCATGCGCTTAGCAAGCAAGGAGACCCATATTAAGTTCAAGCTCAGTAGGGTTTATCCATTCATATGAATGCAAGTTTACATCCCAGTCCTATCAATGTTGTAAATTCAATGGGACTAACCTCCTACAAAGTCAATCCCACTGACTTCAGTAAGCCTTACTTTTGAATAAATGTGCTTAGACTGACATGGTCTAAGACTAGAATAACTACAAGATTTCACTGTACTCTGTTTCTATAAAATCACACTATATTGGTTCTATTGTTTAGATCATTACACCAAAATACCAAGCAACTTTAGGTATACTTTAGAAGAATCTGAAGAATTCTAATTTTTTGATTCATTCTGTAATAAGCCTTGTTTGCAACTACTGGAGTGTTTTTTAGTTACGAGGCAATAAACTGTGTTCATATCCTCTGCCTGAAGAGAGGTCCTTTTAAGACTTGGTGTGTGTGTGTGTATGTTTTTATTATTTGCTACAGTCTGTTCAGTGTCATTGTGTTAGAACAGCAACATGGCTCCAGCGTCCAAGCCTGGGAAGCTGTACATCAGGCACACTTTAGCAGATTTATGTCATCAACCCCCACACAGTATCAATCATTCTTCAAGGTCATTCTTAGCTACCAAAGCAAGTGCTGCAGTGAAACAGCCAAGACAGACTGCAAACCAAGCCAGTCACAGGCTTTCAGGTGCTCTGGAGGGGGGGCAGGTTAAAGAATTCTTGGCAACATGTCCCAAAGGGTTTGTGATTTGGGGGAAGGGAGAAGAGGAAGCTGCCATCTACATACTTGCAAAATGTCTGTGTTAAAGAAACCAGGGCACATTGGGAGACAAATAAACAGATTTATCAGTCTGGCTGCAGTTTTACGAAGTGCAATATTGAAAGGCTTTGTCTGTCTCTTCCAAACTCTGAGCCAACAAACGAGACATTCTGGACTCAATGTGTTACTTCTGTCAGGGTGTAGGATCAGTAGAAAGGGTCCATTTATTTTTGTGTTAGAAATGCGAGGAAAAATCACACAGAATTCTTTTCAGTTATTTCTTTTTCAGAAGCCCCCACTGACAGTGAATTCTTGCATTTTTGGTACTGCAAAACCTTTTACGGTTTTATAAATGGGGGGCATCGGATTATTCAAGTTTTAAAAAATATTCCATTACATAACTGTCTCAAACATCAAATGGTGGGAGGTTTATTTCCCTACTAAATAGATCTTTTGATCTGAAAGCATCATGGCAGAGTAGCCCCCAGATGGACACAAAAGTGAGAGGGAAAGCTGCCTACAGCCCCACATGCTTCAAAATTTTGGATCCCCACTTCAGATCTGGAGTGGTGCACATGTACTGGGCCCCAGTTGTCCCCTAGGGCATGCACAACATGAAAACAGGAGCTTGATCACTGAATCTCAGCCTACTAAGCCTATCTTCCAAAATGGGTTCAGAAGTGACAGGTGTCAGTGTACGTGGTGTGAGAATCTCTACCATTCCCTCCCAAACCAATTCTGTGCCTTCTGAAATATTTGTAGACAAGGCAACAAAGCAAGATGGTCTGTATATCTCAGTTGTACCTCTTGCATGTGACACCTCCACCTGATCACAGCCATTTGTGGATAAGGACGTGGCTAAACAGGCAAATCTCCAGTGATCCTGCTAGTGTACTCCTGCAGCTCCACTGGAAGTTTATTGTGCCTATTTAAAATAAATAACATCATTTGGGGGATCTACTTGTAATTTTGGAAGCCAGATTCCTTTTTCCTGTTACCCACTTGCCAAACAGTGCGAAGATTCAGGATCCACACTTAGATAGGCTGGCTTCTTTTGGAGGCAAGAGAAAGAGAGAGCGCGTGGTTGACAGGCATTTTTGTAGGCATTTCTTTATTTACAGAAGCACAAGCAGAGTACAGGTGAAGGGGGGGAAGGCAGGTCTGCAACCCAATGTCTGATTCTGAAAGAGAGATTGTGTTCTTCAAGGTGCTATAGAATTTTATCTTCTTTTTCCTAAAACGAAATGAGAAGATGGGGGTGACAGCACACTATTGTCAGAGAACTTAGTTTCTCCTCAGAACCTTGGTAATACCTTCGTACTAGTCTTGCCAACTGAATAAGATAATCTTTAAAACAAAATTGACCCTTGAGAAACACAGGTAGAGGAGGATACTGAAACATGGAGTGTAGAAGATTTGTGAGTCACATATTGGGTTCACATCTCAGCAGTAAACCACAAGGTACAGTTCTTTCTCCAGCCCCCATGCCTAGCCTTAGTTCTGCTAAGCTATTTCACCATTGCCCCAAATGGTGTGGAACCTCATTCCTTTGAAAAGCATCAGCCACGTGGTTTAAACTTCATCTGCGTAGGACTTGCAAATTAGTGGGGATTTAACTACACAGCAGAACCACATGCAATTTTTGAATTTTGGAAAAAAATATATCAGCTGCAAGAAATGCTTTCTTTAAGACAGTTTACAGCATAATACTCCAAATATATTTTCCCCTTCTTTTTGCTCAATGCATAATCCCCCTTAAAGTCACACACACACACCCAGGGCAGGGTAAGATCCAGCCCTGCCACTTCTTATTTAACTCAGGAAAGTTTAGTCACTGGGAATAATTAATTAGTGAGAGTTCTGCAATTCAATAGTGACCTTCAGGATCAGGCTCCACATTACTGCAATATTTCTCTGCCCTGCTTGGTTAGATGGCATACTTAGAAAAACAAAACAAAAAAAACCCCTGGGTTAATTATAGCATGGCCAGAGGAATGGCTGTGAATGATTTTTTTTTTTTAACTTCTTAATGTTTGCTTAAATGTTTGGGGAAGTCATTAATCAAGACTAGCTGCCATCAATCTGAAAACTTGTAAAAGTCAACTGAAGGAGGCAGGAATACTTTAAAAAATGTGTTAAGCTAAGGGAATCATATGGAACTTTTTAAAGGAACGTATCAGGGGAATTTGCAAACTGTAACCCCATGCAACTGCAGGAAAGGCTACTGAAAGTGTGAATTAATTTAACACAGAATTTGTCCTCAGTCGTTCCTAAGGAATAGCAGACGCTGGGGAAGTGCCGAGAATGGAGTGGCATGCAAAATTATAAATCTGAGCCAAAGAGACTGAAGGCACACTTGAAAAGCAAGGCCTTGTTTGAAAATATGTTCGACACGATGATTGATTTTCCATAGGGGATTCTGAAAGATGTGCAAGGAAAAAGAAAAGGGAGGAGAGGAAGAGCCTATCATTTTCAGAAGGTCATGAGAAGAACCAGAGCAGAAAAAAAGCAGCTGATCAAAGCAAAGCTGTCAGATCCGTGTGCTGAGATATAGGCAGCTAAGTACAAGATGCTGAAGATGTTGAGCACCCCCAGCTCCATTGCCAAGAAGGCTGGTGGTGTTAAAGATAGTTAGGAAAACTGGGAGCTTCGATATAGGTGGAGTGCAGGTTCATCTTTGGGGCTGCTCCTCTTGGGCCATATGCTGTGTCTACATCACATCCTGTCTTTCTTGTCCTTTCCTTCTTCCAAACTCATGAAAAGGCTGAGAATAGTTTATGTATGTACTTCATTGTTAAACCGCTTTTGTCACTGAGACTCAAAGGCAGATCGTTTACCAATAATAGGTATGTTTTTTAAACTCTCCAAATCCCCCCAGCCCCAGATTTTGGAATTATAATTTACCTGGTCTCGTTTCTGTAGTGGAAGTGATGTATTAGAATCAGTGTATCCACTGCAGTGAAACGGATGTATTTTTTTCTTCTCACCTTGACACAGAGAATACTCCGTCTTTCTGTGTTATACCTCAGAGGATGCCAGTCACAGCTACTGGTGAAACGTCAGGTCCTACAATGCCAAGACCACAGTCACACAACCCAGAAAATCTACAGCAACTAATGAACTCCAGCTGTGAAAGCCTTCAACAACATATTGTCGAAGCTACCATTTCATTTTCTTTTGTACCTACATTTTGTATAGAGCACTGAATGTCACAGAGACCCACCAGTCTGGCAACTCTGACTTTTGACTCTGTCTTTTATTGTGATAGTCTCTTTAGCCTTGTGAAGACATGGAAAACCTCTGGTGTCTGAGTTGCAGAGCACTGAGTTTGGTGGTGTCTAAGTTGCTGGCATTCTTTATTTGTGGCTGTACACAGTCCAAGTTTCCTGTCATGTCTGGCATCAGGCCTCCCCTGCCCCCCAAGAATAAATGCTGAATTTGGCACCATGGAACTGGAAGAGTGTTTATTAAGAGGGAGAGAAGGGCTTATGGATGTGTTATTCTCTGAGAGGTGGCGGATCTTATCTTACTTATAAGGTCACCCTCAGTTCTGCCTAACAGTCAGCAACACACAGAAAATTCTGGTAGCTTCAATAACAGGTTTCTTTATTGCTTCCAACTGGGAGAGAACACTTACAGATGGTGACGACCAATGTTCCCTCTAAGCTGTGGAGTCTTGTGAGCAAAAATTCTGCTTTGTGAGCTGCTGGCATTAAAGTTGTGAGCGAGCGATTTGGCTACTGCATTAATTAGTTTGCTCTGGAGCCATCCTTCCTGAGTTAAGACAAAAATGTGTGAGCCGGTGGCTAAAAAACTGTGAGCTAACTCACACTCACTCAGCTTAGAGGGAACACTGGTGACGACCACAACACACACAGAGAACAAGAGCTAAGTGGAGGTCCCTCCAATACAGGCCTCGGGGGGAGAAATTAGTTTTTGGGGGTTCACTTAAAGGTATATATGCATATGTACATCACAATGGACAGAGAAAAGTCATGGACTAGGAGAAGAGAAAACTTTGGAAAGGCTCTGCCACTATCTCTTTTGTAGATATACTGACAATTCAATCTATAAGAATTTTTTTAAAGGGGCTTTTCCACACAGGGGCACTTATTCTGTCTTTTTAGCTGGCGATCTGATAACAGCAGACTCCCTTCAAGCACTGAGCTTCTGCACATCTTCCTACCTTCACAATTTTCCAGCTGCCATGTTGGTTTATTTTTTTACAGATGTGCCTAAATTCAATTGCATCCTGTGAGCAAGGCTGCTCTCATTAGCGGTGGTGGCAGAGCACCACCCTTTTTCCTTTTTTTTAATGCATATCCACTATATCAATATAGCGACCTACCACTAGAAGAGGGGCTAGGCCCTGCCCTCCTTCCCCTGTGCCTGCATGAGAATCATCATATTGTCCCTGTGGAGAAATGCTCTCCGTTCTATGGTTCATACTGCAGCTCAGTATGAGGAACAATAGGAGCAGAAATGTTTGGGACAAACTGGCTGTATTTAAGGATCTGGCATCTGTGAAGAAGGTGAGATGGCTTCTATCTAGAGTTATGTGGTGAGATCAAGTCCTTAAATAATATAAGGGTGGGAACTATGCCTCCCATAATCCTGTGTGAAAATGCACATGTGTGAAATAACATTAATAACACATTTATATGAATACCAAAAAAAAGTTTACTTGTAATCACTGGCTGGTTTATTGATTCTCACTGTTTATATGACTGGTGACTGAAAGGCATACAGTGGCAACAGGTCTGTGGAGGAGGGAGAAATATAGCACTGGCATTGGGCTCCGTGAGAGTGCTCAAGTGTGAAGCATTCTCTCTCTCTCTCTGTACTGTACTTCTGAGTGCTTAAAAAGTAACAAACAGGCTGAAACTGCTTGGAAACAGCGAACTGATCAATGAACATTTAGCTCCCTGTGTATGACCAGAGAACAGGTATTCATGCATCCCAAACTGTGACCAATGTTTCCAAAGAGTATTCAATCATTTCAAGAAGCTGGAGCATAAGTGGTTGCCATATTGTGGAGAGGTTTTTTTTTTAAAGGAATGGAGACTTGTGTGATCACAATTACAGTTTTGTCAGTCAAGATAGGGGATTATGAAGCCACCATGGTAAGGGAAGTTGCTTCATTTTAGGAATGACAAAAGGAATGGCCATAGAAATAAGAACATAAGAGAAGCCAATGTTGGATCAGGCCAATAGCCCATCCAGTCCAACACTCTGTCACACAGCGGCCAAAAATACCAGGTGCCATCAGGGGATCCACCAGTGGGGCCAGGACACTAGAAGCCCTCCCGCTGTTGACACCCCCCAAGTACCAAGAATACAGAGAATCACTTGCCCCTGAGTCCCTATCTATATCTTGTGGCTAATAGCCACTGATGGACCTCTGCTCCATATATTTATCTAATTCCCTCTTGATGCTGTCCATGCTTGTAGCCACCACCACCTCCTGTGGCAGTGAATTCTAAGTGTTAATCACTCTTTGGGTGAAGTAGTACTTCCTTTTATCCTTTCTAACCCGACTGTTCAGCAATTTCATTGAGTGCCCATGAGTTCTTGTATTGTGAGAAAGGGAGAAAAGTACCTTTCTCTACCTGCTCTATCCCATGCATTATCTTATAAACCTCAATCATGTCACCCCTCAGCCATCATTTCTCCAAGCTAAAAAGCCCCAAGCATTTTAATCTTTCTTCACAGGGAAAGTGTTCCAACCCTTTTATCATTCTAGTTGCCCTTTTCTGCACTTTTTCCAAAGCTATAATATCCTTTTTAAGGTGTGGTGACCAGAACTGTACACAGTATTCCAAATGAGGTTGCACCATTTATTTATACAGGGGCATTATGATACTGGCTGATCTGTTTTCAATACCCTTCCTAATAATCCCCAGCATAGCATTGGCCTTTTTTATTGCAGTCGCACACTGTCTGGACATTTTCAGGGAGTTATCTACTACGACTCCCAGATCTCTCTTTTGTTCAGTCTCTGCCAGTTCGGACCCCATCAATGTGTATTTATAGTTAGGATTTTTGGTTCCAATGTGCATCACTTTGCACTTGGCCAAATTGAACCCCATTTGCCATGTTGATCCCCTCTCATCCATCCTCAACAGATCCCTTTGGAGTGCCTCATAATCCTCCCTGGTTTTCACTATCCTGAACAACTTCGTATCATCCACAAATTTAGCCTCTTCACTGCTTACTCCCAACTCCAAATCATTAATGAACTAGTTAAAAAGCATTAGACCAAGTACTGATCCCTGTGGTACCCCACTGCTTACCACCCTCCACTGAGAAAATTGCCCATTTATACTCACTCTCTGTTTCCTACTAGTTAGCCAGTTTTTGATCCACAAAAGGATGTGTCCTTTTATCCCATGATTTTTGAGCTTGCTTAGGAGTCTTTGATGAGGAACTTTATCAAAAGCTTTCTGGAAGTCAAGGTAAACAATATCTATTTGGCCCCCCTTGTCCACATGTTTGTTCACCCCCTCAAAGAACACTAATAGGTTAGTGAGACAAGATCTTCCCTTACAGAACCAATGCTGAGTCTGCCTCAATAGTTTTTATTCATCAATGTGCCTACTAATTCTTTCCTTAATAACAGTTTCCACCAACTTACCCAGTATCGACATCAGACTGACAGGCCTGTAATTTCCCAGATCTCCTCTGAAACCCTTTTTAAAGATGGGAGTGACATTAGCTATCTTCCAGTCCTCAGGAATGGAGGCAGATTTTAATGAAAGATTACATATTTTTGTCAGGAGATCCACAAGTTCACATCTGAGTTCTTTCAGAACTCTCGGATTTATGCCATCCGGGCCTGGTGATTTATCAGTTTTTAAGTTGTCTATCAGTTGTAGGACCAGTTTGGTGTAGTGGTTAAGTGGGTGGACTCTAATCTGGGAGAACTGGGTTTGATTCCCCTCTCCTCCACTTGCACTTGGCTGGATGACCTTGGGCAAGTCGTAGTTCTGATAAGAGCTGTCCTTGAAAAAAGAGCAGTTTCTGTCAAGAGCTCTCTCAGCCCCACCTACCTCATAGGGTGTCTGTTGTGGGGAGGGGAAGGGAAAGGAGTTTGTAAGCTGCTCTGAGACACCTTTGGGTAGTGAAGGGCGGGGTATAAATCCAATCTCCTCCTCTTCTTCTTCTTCTCTCTCGTCACCTCACTCTAACTCAGGTCTTTCAACACCCCTCTGGAAATCAGCAGTTCTGGAGTAGGCAAGCACTTCTAATCCTCCACAGTGAAGACAGAGGGAAAAAAAATGCATTCAGCTTCTCAGCCATTTCCCTATCATCCTTCACTACTCCATTTATCCCTTGGTCATCCAAGGACCCCACTGCCTCCCTGGCTGGTTTCCTGCTTCTAATGTATTTGAAGAAAGTTTTATTGTTGGTCTTTATGTTTTTTGCAATATGCTCCTCATATTCCCTTTTTGCCTGCCTGCATTTTATTTGCCCCATTGGTGGAGACAACACATAGACAATGCATTTTACCTCTCTACCTTCCAAAAAGACTGTATAACACATATAAGCATCACAAGAAAGGTATCTGGATCAAGGCCATTGCCCCACTGGAAAAACACTATTTTTTACAGATAAAGGGTAGATTTCAAGAAGCAGATTTCAAATAACTGTAACTTTTAAACAGGATGATAATTCATGTAGGTGCAGAATATTAACTTGATTAAAGAAACATTGACACACACTTTTCAGATTGCTGGCATTTTAAACCAAAGGGAAAAGCTCCACATGATTCCACTTTTGTCCAAAACCAGCATCCTCAGCTGCTTGCAAAGAAATCAGTAACAGTTTCACAAAAGCCTACAGCATACGCTTTTCCAACTCTTTTTTTTTTTTAAAGGTCACAAAACCTCTCGGAATTTCTGTTTCCTGCCTGTTCGAGATCCTATTCGCTTCAAAGGAGAAATTCCCAGTGGATTGTTCTCCAAATCTCTGAAAGCCTTAGTACAGAACGGATGATCTATAGATAAAGCAATACTCCACCATGTGGCATTAAGTGAAAATAAAACTTCCCACAACAGCAGAAGGTATCAATTTTAAGTTCTTTAGAAATGCTAGATTATAAAGTTAACATTCACTCTTCTTGCAGCAAAGAATCTTGGATAGGCTCACTGGTTTTCAGAAGAAAATTAATCCAAAAAAAGATAAATTTAAATCAAAGCCATAAAAAAGCAATCAGAGACCACACATAATTTTCTTTTTGAGGGGTGGGAGAAAGGGAAGAGAAGTGGGAGAACTGTCACATTAAATTTATACTTCTCGTTCGTAAAAAGAGAAATTAACAGTGCAATCCTAAACAGAGTTGTACCCTTCTACTCCCATTGGGTTCAGTGGATTTAGATCAGTGTAATTCTGTTTAGGATGGCACTGTCAATGAACCTATTTTAAAAAATAAGAAATGGATTTCTCCTCTTTGCTATCCATAACTAAAGTACCAATATTCATTCATAGCATCAATAGTCATACATACAGTATCAGTATTCATACATAGTTCCTGTTGTCAGTAGGAGAATGACAATTCAACCAAGTAGCAAAAGGTTAGGTAGTTAGATGCAATTTTTCAGATCTGTTATTAACAATGGGAATGCTGCCATTGCCCTTAGTCTGTGGGTTTGCACCTTTAACAGCTTTTTTGAATAGCAGCCTAAATGGTTTAAGGAATGGAACAGACACCAGTTCCATTTGGAACACTATCATTCCCATAGATCTCAGATATCCATCTACTCCCTTTCGTCATTTTTTGGACATGCATTTAACTACCTTGCTTTTTAAAAAGTCTTTAATCATGTTTGATTCATTTCCTGCAATACACTAACATCACTTGGCTATATCCTCTGCTAAGAACTAGTTTCGTCCTGCAAGAGCAAACGGCTTGAATCCGTAAGTGCGACAGTGCTTTGTAAATCTCCCTGTTCTCCTGGTAAACTGAAAGGACTTTTAGGCTGCTGTCCAGAAAGCTTCTCTAAGCATGCTCACATTGCTGTTCCATTTTGTCCTTTGAACAGCTTGGGTCACACTGCAAGCTGCTTTGGAGAGCAAATATTGTTAGTACATTGGGCTGGGTTTAGGGAGACCTGAGTTTGAAATCATTACGCTTATTTACCTTGCACTATCTACTCCCTGTCTCACCTAACTTATCTCACATGATTATTGTGAGGATAAAAGGGAAAAACCATGTATACCACCCTAAACTCTTTGAAAGAAAGATGAAACACTAAGGTAACAGGTAACAGAAGTTTCCCATGAAGTTTGTTGTGTATTTGGTGCCTCCTCTGATCCTGACAATTTATTATTCCTGAACGGAAACTCATCACTGGATTACAGTAGCTAGAAATCAAGGCCACAACATAAGTTACAAGATTGTTGTCACATATCCAACAATAGTTATGATCTGAGAAATCATCCCCCTCCCAAATAAACTGTTTATGCCCCATGTAACATAATTACATTATCATTAATATAATTGTGTGATGAGGTCAGCAATAAAAAGTAGCCACCTACGTGGCTAATTTCAACAGATAAATTATGTGTGTTCACAGAAGGGGCAACAGGGCTGAATTCAAACAGGTGAGTGGACTTAAGGGACTGGGCAGGCCCAGAGATTTTTGAGGTGAGTTTTTGCCTTGAACAGTAAAATATTTGATCATATTGCAATCTGATTTTGAAACACCCTTCTATTTCAAGATGAGGCATGGTAGACTGATGAGGAGAAATCCAATTCTGAAACTTCCTTGTGTGCATGGAACTTCAGCTCTGCTCTTGCATCTATAATTAGCAAGTAGCCATTCACTTGGCTTATAGAGTGTGTTGCCTATCTGAAGACATCGCTGGCAGGAGCCTGTATTTTGTGATTCAACACTGTCGAACATAGTCGGCTAAAGGTACAAGAACTGATGCCTCCATATCCTTTTAGCTATTTAATATCTTGATCTCCCACACAGGTTAAATTAACTGACAAGTGTGGGATCGAAGGAAAGATCTCCCCAGAACTTTACTTACTAGACAATAAAACACCTGTAAAGCTTTGCATGACTGAAGTCACAGCATAAGAGGAAGACTGAGAAAGGCTGTGTGTGTGTCTTTTGCTATCCAAATGAAGCCCTGACCTGGATAGCCCAGATTAGTCTGATCTTGTCAGATCTCGGATGCTAAGCAGGGTCAGCCCTGGACAGTATTTGGATGGGAGACCATCAAGGAATACCAGGGTTGTGACATGGGGGCAGGCACTTCTGAATATCCCTTGCCACAACCCCATGACTTAACAGCAACCCCCCCAAAAAAACAAACAAACAGAAGGAAGCCCTTGAGAAATGGCTAGGTCTCTTTAAGGTACTTTAAGGAACTCTGCTTGGGACTGCAACATTAATTTGTTCTACTATACGGGATCAGATTTGCAGTGAATGTGCTGAATCCAAGATTTGTTTTCCACTGCCATTAAGTCACTTCCACCCACGAAAGAGGACGGCAATTTTCACTGATCCTTCCCCTTCTGCTGCAGCCCATTGAATTCCCCGAAATGCTGCTTCGGGGGGAGCACAGAGGAACCGCAGGATAGTGTGACAGGCATGGGAGGACTGCAGTAGGATGGGAATCAGTAAAAGTGCTCCCCTTCCACTGGAAGAGTGAACTTTGGATCTAATCCAGTATGTGGAAACTTGTAACTGACCTTAACCATTATGATTATTTCCATGTGAAAATATCTCATCATAAATGATCTTTCACCTAAAGAGACCAGCTGGTACAGGGCGGAAATGAATCAAGGTTTCTTGCTTCATTGCTGTAATTCCTTAAAAGTTCCAGGAGAATAACATTTCTAAAAGTTGCTAATATGTATATACACTAATGTAGGATAAGGGTTTATAAACAAAACAAACAAGAAAATAAATTTACTAGTAATGATGCATTCTGCAAGTTTTCAGAGCTTAGCAGTCATGAAGAAGGAACTGGTATCTGAATAAAGAAAATAAGATATCACAAAGGAAGACTGGTAGGGCACCAAGAAGATGTACTGGCATCAGGAATTAATGATCTGAAACACAGAAAGATGAGCTACTTATGTAAGCTATTGTTCATGGCTGTTGATCCATAGAGGATGTTAGACGTTTCATTATGGCAGCTTTCAGTTGTAAAGGAGAGCTAACATTATATAACCTGGTTTTTGCTAGTTTTCTAGTAGACAGTACCATATATGCTTAAATTTAAATATTAAAGCCATTTTAAAACAAAGCATGTAAAGTGTTCTGCCACACAATGGAAAAGCAATAATGCAGACTCCTGAACATTTGTGATCTACAGCAATGTGATGACCAGGTACAATTGACTCATTCCTAAGAATGGAAAATCTCATATGGAGCAGACCAATGGCTTCTGTAGTTCAAATACCAATCAGCATCTCCAGAAGGGCCAAGCCTCCCTCTGTTACTGCACCCTGCAAGTGGCAGTAAGAAGTATCACTTCTGAACCTTACACTCTTTTTGGCAATCTCTTTGATGTACTTACGAGGAATAAGGCCCGTTGTGGAAATAAATACCACAAGCTCTAGAAAGAGGCTCTGGGTAGGTGCCCTGGCCTTGGGCACTAAGCATCAATTTGCTGTGGTGACCACAGCAGGATATCATGACACAGCTTACTGTTTTCTCCACGGGAACTGCTCTCTGCCATCTGGAGAGCAGCTGTAATTCTGAGTGATCTCCAGCCCTCACCTAGAGATTGGCAGCAGTGGTTCCCCAGGAGGAAATGGCTGGTTTGGAGGGTGGAGCCTATGGCATTGCACCTGTTTGAGGTCCCACCCCCCTCAAACCCCACCCTCTCCAGGTTCTACCCCTCAAATCTCCAGGAATTTCCCAACATAGAGTTGGCAACCCTATCTCCTTCCCAGCCAACCATTAACCTATTGTTATCTGCCCCTCTGTCTTCAGTTTTCCATCTCCTCTCCCTTCCCTCCTGGAGAGCAGTTGTAATTGAGTGATCTCCAGCCCTCACCTAGAGATTGGCAACAGTTTTTTCCCAGGAGAAAATGGCTGGTCTGGAGGGTGGAGTCTATAGCATTGTACCTGTCTGAGGTCCCACTCCTCCTCAAACCTCACCCTTTCCAAGCTCCACCCCTCAAATCTCCATGAATTTCCCAGCCTGGAGTTGGCAACCCTTTCCCCTTCACAGCCAACCATCAACCTACCTTTATTTGCCCCTCTGACTTCTGCTTTCCATCTTCTCACCACACCTGCAGCCTCTTACACTACTCTGAAGCCCTGACTGCTATGTGACACTGGCTGTCACAGGGAGGCCACCTCAGCAGGATATAAGGACAGATCTGATCTCTGCCATCTGGAGAGCAGTTGTAATTCTGAGTAATCTCCAGCCCTCACCTGGAGATTGGCAAAAATGGCTCCCCAGGAGGAAGAGCAGTCTGCAGTGGGGACCAGAGCAGTATATATATCATTCTCCTCTCCCCCTTTTGATCTGCACAACAACCGTGAGGTAGGTTAGGCTGAAAGCCTGTGACTGGTCCAAAGTCACCCATTCAGCTTCCACAGCAAGAACCTGGGTCTGGCAGACCCTGCTCTGAAGTGTTAACTGCTATGCCAAACTGGCTGTGGTATCACCTGGTATCACAACTGAACTCCAGGCAACAGATCTCTCTCCCCCTGGAGAAAATAACTGCTTTGGAGGGTGGACTCTATGGCATTCTACTCAGCTGAGGCCTCTCTCCTCCCCAAACCCTGGCTTTCATAGACTCCACCACATAATCTCCAGGAATTTCCCAACCTAGAGCTGGCAACCTGTCAGGACTGGCCCCAATGAGTTCCCCACAAATGCCTGGAAAGGGCTTAATTCCTTTGCCTTTTTACTGACAGAACCAAGCGTGATTGCCTAACAACAGCCACTGAGAGAAAACTTAGTCCCACAGGAGCCAAGCAGAAGTATCTTTGTCAGGAGAGACAGCTGTTTTGGCAGTTATTCTGATAGGGAAGTGGCTGATGCAGCAGTGGCCGGGGAAGAGGAGTGGATCCAGCACCGAGCCAATGACATGCGATTCCACCTCTACAATATCCATTTTTTAGGCTGGATGACCTGAGCTGTATACACCATTCAACAGCTTGAATCTTTTGGTCCTGTTCCCAGATGCTGATTACTACACCACGTGTCTAGTATAAATCAGAAAGGTGGCTTAGTTGGGAGTGGAGAATCCCATAAAAAGCAAATTCCATGGAGAAAGTGAAATGATATGAAGATACTGCTAATGAAGAATAAATGCATGTAAAAACCTGATCCTAGAAGGCTAAAGAAACTTTGTTTTCAACAACAAAATTAATGAATTGGAAAACAAAGCATGTAATCCAAGAATTTTGAAAAAAGTTCTTAAGAGACTTTTTGCAGAGGACATTTTGACTCAGCATCATATACTTATACCATTCTTAAGGGAGACTTATATCAGTATATGTGTTTTAAAAATTTAGATAAACTAGTAATTGAACTTAAGACATTAGGACAGAACCACAATATTGGCGACAAATACTTTTATCAACAGCCTGGGGAAAAAATGGATCTTGGGAACCCATACAAGAAGAAATATTCCTGCCAGGCCTTAAGCAAAACAGAACCATGTAAAGCAAGTTACTAATTCATTTTTTTAAAGAGAACAATGATTTCTCCAGTAATAAAAGTTACTACAGAGCTTGTTAAATCTAATATGGAAATAATATGCTCTGAATTTTTAAGCTGTCTACCACTCTGCAATTCAGAAATTCCATCTCTAATAGATCATTTTAGACACCTTTTCAATAATCTAAACATCTCTCATTTTAGAGATTGGCACAAGAACAGAAAATAGTAAGAATATAAGAGCTTTGCAGCAGTGGTCCATCTAGTCCAGCATCTTGTCTCAGACAGTGGCCAACCATTTCCTCTGGACGCCCAACAGTGCATAGAGGCCGAGGCCTTCCCCTGATGTTGCCTCCTGGCACCGGGATTCAGAGGCTTAGTACCTCTGAATGTGGGAGTTCCCCTCGGTCACCACGACTACTAGCCGTTGATAGACTTATCCTCCATGAATCTATTTAATCCCCTTTTAAAGTTGTTTATTCCTGTGGCTGTTGCTACATCCTCTGGCAGCAAATTTCACATTTTTAATCACTCTCTGTATAAAGTAGCATTTCCTTTTGTCCATCCTGACCCCACTGCCCATCAGCTTCACTGAATGCCCTTGAGTTCTAGTATTTGGGGAGAGGAAGACAAATTTTGCTTTGTCAGCTGTCTCCACCCCATGCATAATTCTATAAACCTCTACCATGTCCTTAGTCATCTTTTTTCTAAACTGAAAAGTCCCAGTCTTCAGCCTTTCCTCCTAGGGAAGGTACTCCAGTCATCTTGATTGCCCTCCTCTTTACTTTTTCCAGCTCTGCAATGTCCTTTTGGAGATCTGGTGACCAGAACTGTACACAGTATTCCAAAAGAGGCTGCACCATAGATCTATACAGAAGTATTACAGTATCAGCCATTTTATTCTCAATCCCTTTCTTAATAATCCCTAACATAGAGTTTGCCTTTTTCATCGCTGTAGGACACTGAGTCGACACTTTCGTTGAGCTGTCCGTTACGACATCAAAATCTTTTCCCCTCTCAGTCTCAGATCCTATTAAGCCTATACTTGAAGTTAAGATTTTTTGTCCCAGTGTGCATCACCTTACACTTACCAACACTTAACTTCACTTGCCACATTGTCACCCATTCACTCAGTTTGTGGAGGTCCTCTTGAAGCTCTTCTCAGTCAGCCTTAGTTTTCACCATCCTGAATAATTTAGTGTCATCTGTAAACTTGGCCATTGCACTACTCACCCCAGGTTCCAGATCACTGATGAATAAATTAAATCATACTGGCCCCAATACTGATCCTCGTGGGACCCCACAGCTTACTTCCATTGTGAGAACTGCCCATTGATTCCTACTCTTTGCTTCCTGTCATTTAACCAGTTTTTAATTCATAAGAAAACCCATCCTCTTATCCCATGACTGCTACGTTTACTCAGGAGTCTTTAGTGAGGTACCTTATCAAAAGCTTTTTAAAAGTCCAAGTATATAATGTCTACGTGCTTGTTCATTTCCTCAAAGAACTCCAAAAGGTTGGTGAGGCAGGACTTCTCTTTGCAGAAGCCATGCTGATCTTCACCCAGCAAGCTTTGTCCCCCTATGCACCTAACAATTCTATCTCTGATTACAGTTTCTACTAATTTGCCTGGGGCAGACATTAGGCTGACTGGCCTCTAATTTCCTAGCTCCCCTCTGCATCCCTTTTTAAAAACTGGTGTCACATTAGCTACTCTCCAGTCTTCTGGTACAGTGGCTGAAAGCACTGCACATTGTTTTCATGTATTTAATCATTCTTTGGATTACAGACTCCTGCAGTCATCTAAAAATTGGAATCCTCTTGACAGAGGATAAGAAAGTTCATACTTATAAACTAATACAACCTATATAAATTATAAAACAATGACTGAAATTATGGCACAGATACATAGTGCAATCCTATGCCAAATTATTCCAAACTAAAACAACCCAGATTCTTTTATAAAGAGAATTCTGTACGGGAGGACTGGATGGCTGACGGTTCTGAAACATGTAACCTTTAAGCCGGGATCTGCAGGGAAATAGAAGAATTTCTCAGCTGCCTTCATGAAGGGCTCACTTACAGACCACTTCTGAAAGACAATTTTTTTTAATTAGCTCATCATGGATCGTAATTATGATGATGACTACAAATTTGTAGTGTTTCAATGACCAGCACCAAAAGGCCCGTTATGAGATGGGATTTTATTTTGTACACTGGAATATTTTACTTCTCCCTACTCTTTCCTTCAGTTTGCCTTAAATGTATTTGTTGAAATTTTCTTTTTATAGAGCTGTGTCCTAACTTGATTAGGGAACCAAAAAAAAAAAGAAAAAAAAGACAGATGCAAATCCTGCAATCTCATTCACCAGACCCAGTTTAGAGCCACCAAGTCAAGTCGGAGCCAATATTAGTTTGTCATAACTCCTTTTGAGATGTGAGAATCACAGAACCTTTATTGACCTGGTAATGAAGGAGAATTACAGATACATAATCATAGTTCAAAAATATTAACATTTTAAAAAACACAACTATGGAAAAGGAGGTTTGCTTTGTGGACAGGAAATTTTTTTAGAACAGATTTCCTAAAACTGAAGAGGTGTTTGATGGCTTGGCTTCTCACCTGTAGGACAACAGGATGAAATTATTTTGTTTCACATCATTTATTATGTTTTAATACACAATTTCCATGTGCTTTATTTGAAGTATCCACAATGGGACCCTTCCAATAAAACTCATGATACTCCTGTCTTACCAACTGATCAAATCTATCCAGCTGAAGAGTTCAGTCAAGGCACTTTTGGACATCCTTTGGATTAGTTCATTCCTTTCTTTTCTTTTTAGCTTTGGGCTGTGACGATCCAGGGAGTCCACTGTCTTCATCATAAAGTTTTCTCTTTTTTTTCTTAGATTGGCCACGATCACTATGGTAGCCACTAGAGTCACTAGCATGCATTCCCAGGTCTGCTCTGTCTTGTTCACACACATTCTCAGGGTTTTTATCACCAATTTCAGCCTTAGCGTCCTTGTTCTGCAGCTCTCCAGTTCCAGTCCCAGCAGTCTCAATGGCTGTTTCCATCTCTTGTGTATCATCCTGTTCGTCACAGTGGTTTTCACGTTTTTCCTTTGGTATATTTGTTCCAGTGCTACATTGCAAAAACACAAAGCAAGAAAGAACACAGAGAATGAGCTTCCAAAATGTTGTGTAGGTGATATATTGCAGTCCATTACTTCAATAGGAAATGTTAACTCTATTCATCAGCTTTGCTTTTTCTTTGATCAAACAATTTTTGCAACTTTGTTGTGAAGCTAGCCATACTTAACAACACAGATGGTATGGGTAATCAGGCTTTGCTATTCATTGAAAGCTAAATACTGTAAAAGTGATCAATGAACCTACGTACAGCTTTCATTTTATGCACTCCTGCATTAGCCATACTATCACTGAAGTATCCTTCAGATCTGAAGACAAACATGCAAACTCCTTGGGATGCAGCCAATTTATTCCAATATTATATGACTGGTCAGGCTACACTTTCCCCAAGTTCAGAAGTGGGCAAAAGACAAAAGGTGAAATGCAGTTCTCCACCTGGCCAATATCAGAAGCAAAGCTCCTGCTACAGTCTACGCAATTAAACCCATTTTGTTCTCCTTGTGAATGAAATATGCTGATTCTCTGGAACTGCTTTGTAGGATACATGCTACTACTGTACCTGTTTTTGCACAATCGTCCTCGGATGCAGAACACTCCAGCAGCATCTGAATCAAAATACAACACTTTAAAAACAAGCCTATCACCTATTTGGAAGCAAAGGTTTCTCCATTCATCGACTGATACGTGATCAGGCCTTGGGATGGATGCATTGAAACACCCATGCACTAGACAGCCCACATGACTTGATGCCACTTTATTAATTATACCCTAGAGAGAAAGAAAGAGAAAGTGAGTGAGAGAGAGAACATGAAGATTATGCCACAGAATCTATGTTCTGTAAACTTATTATGCTGTCTTAGAATATAATTACAGTTCAAGTTTGTTTTCTTCCATTAGTTTTGCATATTCCCATATGGAATATAAAAAGACAAACAAATTAGCAAAGTGCAGCCTTGCAGATACTAACTAAAATTTCAGTCTGTCCCATTAGCATTAAAGACTAAAAAGTAATCTTCTACACATTCAAGTTCACCATCAAGTCTGGACCTACCATTAGCCCTTTTCTCCTTTGCACAACCATACAGAACATAAAACTGTAAGGTATAATTAAAAGCTTGGCAAATATACACCAGCTTATCAGAAATCAGGTCTTCCATCTGACCCAGGATCCTTTACTATTTGGCATTCTTAGAATCTCTGTTGTACATGTTCTTACTGATATTATGGATATGATTACAATCCTATGCAGACACACCATTGTAGTAAACTTCCTCAGGCATAGCTAACTTAGCACTGGGTTATATATTTTTATATATAATGACAAATGACCAAAGCAAAACCTTAGAATGCTACACTCCAATGTTATACCACATGTCAATTTGAGCATGTTATCATACCGCAGGTACCACTTCCCAGAATGACTGGACACCAGACATTACAAGCATTAGTGAAAGCAGAAGTATATTTTACATACCACAAGTTTTTTTCCTGGTTTAGGTGTAAAGACAATAAAATTCGCTTCAATATCAAGATGGATAGCTCCCAGGTCATCAATTATATCACCCAATTCGTTTGTTATTCTAATGTCATCATAAGCCACAGGAACTCCTTGAAAACTGCAAGATAAGAGAAAACAGTTGCTGATGATCAACATGGAGAACAAGACCACATGTGCTTAAAGATTTTAAGGGTAATAAAATTTGATCTTATTTATTTAGAGGAATTACTGCACAGGGGAAAAGTGTGGAGAAAAGATTCATCACTAAGTAGAGCAAGAACTTCATAGATATGTCATTCTGGCCCTTCTGTGACCATGGAAAACTAAGAGAAGGATACCTCACATCTGCTACACATTAACCTTTTTTTTTTTTTTTTACTTTTATGGAATCCTGAGAATCATACTGTGACAGGAGGCTGTCTTGCTCCTGAAGTGAAAACAGCCACTCAGCTGAGCCTATGGGAGTTCTGCTCCAACATCCAATCACCTTTAAGAGGGGGGGTGGAATTTAGGGAGGGAAGCACAGCAGGAGTTCAGATCTGCCTCTTGTGCAGTGATTGTTTGGGGTCTGTCTCAGCAAAAGCGTAGTTAGAAGGATAGCCCTGCTTGGCAGAGTAGCAGAGTGGTTTAACTCTACCTCTGGGAGAGCAGAGTTATCAGAGACAGCTGATTTTTAGGCCTGTCTCTGGTAATGAGCAGACATATCCTATTTAGTCTGACTCTTGGGAAAGGGCAGGCTGGTGTGGCTGGAATCCTGCATGGGGTGAAACAGTCCAACCTATTGGCTAGGTCAGTGAAAGCCTGTTTGGAGCTGAAAGCACTGAAGAAAATTCAAGTCAGACTCTGAATCCATAACTGGCTTAAATTTATGTCCCTCAGCCAGGTTTCTCTTCTGATTACCTGGAGACCTGTGCTGCTGACCTGTTCTCTGAAACCAATATGTAAGCAAATTCATCTTATTTGTTATTTATATAACTCCTGCCTCAATGAACTCTGTGTTCTACTTACTCATCACAAAACTTACCCCACAGCAGCAAAACCAAAGTCTAGACACTTGTTGTCTTAAGAACACCTAGTAACTTTACAGTTTAAAACAAACCTGGTTCCCCAAAATCATAGGAAGCTGTGTGGGTCCCCCCAGTTGATAGAAAAGGCCTGTCACACATACCACAGCCATAAGATAAACAGAAGATAAGCTACAATTTAAGTTCTCTCAGTGCTTAAATAACTATTGCTTCACTAACCAAAATCCATGAGGAAAAGCAAAAAAAACCCCATGCATTTGAAGTAATATGGAAAGTGAAAGTGCAACAATTTGGTGCATCAATAATGCTATCCTAATCAGTTACACCCTTCTTTGATCTTAGAAGGGTGAAACAATGCTCATGATAGCACCGTGAATGGGATGTGGGGAAAGACAGAACATAACCAACCCTTTTAATGATATGGTTCAGCATGTAGACCATAGGCTCATCAACCTTTTGCAGTAGAAGGTGCACAAGGAACACGATTCAAATTATTTCCAATAATACAGAAATAAACACAGCCTATTAAGAAATGACAACTTCTGGAATAATGTGTTTATATGTAATATCACTGCACCTTCTGCTAAACTGGCTAAGCTCAGGGCAGATACAAGAGGTACAATGGAGCCAGTCATGAAGGATAAGAGATTTCTATGTACATTACTACACCCCTTAATCACAACTATGATGTGGCAGAGAGATTTTTTAAAAAGGATTTGAGTCCACTAGCACCTTAAAGACCACCAAGAATAGTCAACACACCCTTTGACAGGAAACTGTACCTTGACTAACGATTCTCAAAAACTTATATCCAGAAATCCTGCTAGTTTTTAAGGTGCTAATGGACGCAAATACTGCTCTTCTACAGCAGACCAGAATATCCACCCACCTGAAACTATCTTCTTAAACAGACAAAGAGCCATGAACAAATGCAGAGCAATAACGCGGGAAATCAGGCAGCATGAAAGCAAAACTAGCTCATGGGAAGGCATGGCAGATAATGCAGGAGAAGCTTAAAACAAGTGCACATAGCGATAGGGTGCTGCCTGATCCAAGATGCAGAAAATAATCCACCACCACCCAACTTATGTTAATGTCTATCCAAGGCAATGATGTAATGCATTAAACTATTAACAATAAAGATTTGTTTACTATTGATGGAAGTATTTAAATGTTGCCTAGAAAACCAGCAAGGGGTTACCTACACATGGTCCTACTGTTAATAATCTGTGCACAAAACTTGACACTACTGCATAGTCATGTTACTTTTTCTTAACAAAAAACAGCAGCAGAGCTGATAATATATAACAATATGTATGCAAGCTAGATACAGTGTGGCCTTGTTTTGGTGTTTAAACACTAGGACATTTTCACAGTTTAAACAGCTGCTTTATTTGCACCCTTTACCCTAAGATCCTGAACAGAGGATTCAGAAGATCTGCCATTTCCTGGCTTGTCTGGTCAAGGAGAGACAGAACTCAGACAGATTCAAGTGTACCCATCACCACCCTGCCTGCGACGCTTATCTCTCCTTATATATAATTGAATAGTGGAGTGACACTTTCCAGCTCTCCCAATGGCTGTGCAATGCGCTCCATCAGCTATAGCTCGTCAGCTGCCACTCAAGAGTACTTCTATGCCATTGTCTGGGTGCTGGGTCTGCTCCTCTTCCCTGCCGACTCCCACCTCAGCCACTGTTCCCTATCAGAATTATTGGCAAATGGCTGTCTCTCCCAATGAAGACACTTCTCCTGCTTGGCTCCTCTGTGGGACTAACTTTTCCCTCAGTGGCTGCTGGGAGAAGGAAACCTTTTCCAGGCCTTTGTGAGGAACTGACTAGGGTTGCCAGCTCCAGGTTGGGAAATTCCTGGAGAGTCTGTGTCTAAGGAAGCCAGAGTTTGTGGAGGGGAGAGGCCTCACATGAACAGAATGCCATAGAGCCCACCGTCCAAAGCAGTTATTTTCTTGGGGGGGGGGAGAGAGATCTGATGTCTGGAGTTCAGTTGTGATACCCGGTGAACTTCAGGCTCCACCTGGAGGTTGACTACCCTAGGCGTAGTAGTTAGCGCTTCAGAGCAGGGTCTGCCAGGCAGAGATCAGTTCCCCTATGGCATTATACTCTGCTGAGTCCTTTCCCTTCCCAAACACTGCCCTCCACAGGATCCATCCCCCAACTCTGATTTCCCTACTTAAAGCTGGCAACCCTTCTTTCCCCTAAGTGGCTACCCTAGGGCGTAGCAGTCAGTGCTTCAGAGCACTGCCTGCTAGACCCAGGTTCTTGCTGTGGAAGCTGAATGGGTGATTTTGGACCAGCCACAGGCTTTCAGCCTAACCTATCTCACAGGGCTGTTGTGCAAGTCAAAAGGGGGAGAAAAGAATGATGTTAAGTTGCTTTGGTCCCCATTGCAGAGAAATACTGTACTTTTCCTCCTGAGGAACCATTGTTGCCAATCTCCAGGTGAGGGCTGGAGATCACTTAGAATTACAACTGTTCTCCGGATAGCAGAGATCAGTTCCCCTGGAGAAAATGGTGGACTCTGTGTCCTTATACCTTGCTGAGATGGCCTTCCTATGACAGCCAATGTGATGTAGCAATCAGGGCTTCAGAGCATGGTAGAGGCTGCAGATGTGTGTGTGGGGGGAGATGGAAAGCTGAAGAGTGAGAGACAGATAAGGGCAGGTTGATGCTTGGCTGGGAAGGAGATGGAGTTGTCAACTCCAGGTTGGGAAACTGCTGGAGACTTGAGAGGTGAAGCCTGGAGAGGGTGGGGTTTGAGGAGGGGTGGGACCTCAGACAGGTACAATTCCATAGACTTGACCCTTTAAACCAGCCATTTCATCCTGGAGAACCACTGTTGCCAATCTTCAGGTCAGGGGTGGAGATCACTCAAAATTACAACTCATCTTCAGGTAGCACAGATCAGTTCCTCTGGAGAAAATGGTGGACTCTGTGTCATTATACCCTGCTGAGGTCGCCACAGCAAATTGACGCTGAGTGCCCAAGGCTGGGGCACTCTCCCAGAGCCTCTTTCTAGAGCCCATTGTATTTATTTCCACAACAGACTTTATTCCTGGTACCATGATAATAATAACTAATTATTGTATGGCATTGTGTGTAGAATAGCCAGGAGCTCCTGGGATTGTCTGGCAGCCAGGAGTTCTAGCTCTTCTAGTGTTATGCACCCCAGGTGGTGAGCTAGACTTAAGGCAAGGGAGGTTTCAGAGGTGGTGTGCCACTGACTGCCTCTGCATCACAATCCTGGAATTCCTTGGAGGCCATCCTTCCAAATACTAGCCAAAGTTGACCTTGCTTAGCTTCTGAGATCTGACAAGAATCCATATGCCCTCCTTTACTCCACCTGGGCTTCAGCTCCACCAGCTGGGACAAGAAGATCTCTGCAACTCCTGGCAAAAGCCCAAAGAAATTAAAATAAAACTGTGGCCCATGCAGGTTGATCCTATAACTGCCTATTAAGAAGATAGGCTCGCTCCATTCAATGGAGCTTAAGTAAGCACGCACTGGACCACGGCATACATGGGGCTGCTGAAGAGAAAGAAGACCAAGCAATTCAAATAGATCTTGCTTCTCTTCAGGCGAATAGCAAGGGGGACCTGGAGGAGAGAGGGCAGAATTTTCCTCCGCCTTATGGCAGACATCCACTTGTATAATAAACATATCGTGTTTGTATACAAATAGACACACGCAGTCAGCTTTTAAAGGTGCATATATACACGCAGGGCGCTCGGGTACCTCTCCGAGTAGCGCCGCAGTTCAGCGTCCAGTTGCGTGCAGATTCCCGTCCGCTTCCGATGCAGGAAACGCGGCGCCAGCGCGATGTGCCTCCGGTGCGGCGTGATCACCAAGCAGGAGTAGCGGTTCTGCGCCAGTGTTCGCGCAACCTCGAAGGATGGCAGCTCCAGACAAGGAAGAAGAGGAGGAGGAAGCGGAGGCAAAGAGGCTGTCGTCACTGTTGCCTCCGCCGCCTGGGCCGGACCGTTTCCCCCCTCAGCCATGGCGCAGCAAGACCCGATTTCTCGGAAACTTTACACGGCATACACGAGGTCTTCTGTCGCTCAAAAATGACGTTATCGAAAGGAAGCGCTCTTTAGTGACAGACTAGGGTGAAGACCTAATGATAGGAGGCTGCTTGGCAGCCATCTTGTGTGTGGCTTGTGAGGGGAAGACAAAGTGAGATTTAGCGTTTGGAAGCTCAGCTCCTAATAAACGTGATAGTTTTACAGCCTCGTTGTGTATATCTTTTAAATCATCAAATACAGCAAGTTCTCTAGAACATGTTGAAAAATACGCTTTAGAAGTCCCGCCTGGTGAGGAAATTAGAACTTCCTCATCCGGGCCCTTGCCTCAAACGATTTCCCCCCCAATAATACGGGGGGGAGGGTTGTCAGCCACGCACGCGTCCTTGAAGTTTGACGTCATGGCTAGCCGAGAATAGAAACTCCTCCCAACGGTGAGTGATCAGCCAATCTTTCTCTTTCTTGTGTTTGTTTAATCGCGTCTCATTCATCTGCTCATTGCGAAGATTTCTAGTGTTGAGGAACTGGGTGTCCCCACTCTCTTTTATTATGTGTCGCGTACGATCAGTTCTTCGCTCAATTTTAATTCGTAGTAGGTGTGTTGAGAGTTAGGCTTCATTGTTGCTGCTCGGCAAGTAGGAAAAAAAGTATACTTTTCTCGTTCTTGAGCTATAGTTGCAGTACTCAGGAGAGAAAAGGCGATAAACACAGAATTTAAAGGACGCTTTTTTCTTTCTCTTTTTTAACCAAGTTTATGTTAAAGCAGAATAGCACCTTAAGTAAAACTATCTGAGAAATTTGGCCGGCAGGAGGGATAAACGATTGTTCACACCCCCATCGCTTCAATACACTTTTAGTAGTTTCTAATCGTTTTTGTCTTCCATTGCTCAGTATGCAGCTGCAGCATCAAATGTCCATAAAACAACAATTAGAAAAACAATAACTCAACAGGGTATACAAACCAGGCCGGGCAACTTTAATTTATGCAGATATATTTGAGGTATATCTATGCAACACAGAGATTTCAGTCTTGTGAGCTACCTAACAATAAGCTTTATTTTTGTATTCTGTGTGCCAGATTTTGAAGAGCTTGGAGAGCATTGTAGGCTCTTGGGCAGAGCAGGGTGAACCTTCAGAACCGGGTGAACATTCTAGAACTAGAACATTCTGACGACTAGTGGTGCTAGAGGCAACAGTGAAGGCAAAGCTTTGGTCTCTGCCCTGTCTGTTGGATCTTCAGTGCAATTGGTTGGCTACCAAGCAATACAAAAGCCTGGACTAGGTTGGGTCATTGGTGTAATCCAGCAGGGCTTTCATGTTTACTGGCTATATCAGAAGACACTGCAAGTGATTAGGTATAATCCTGAATGCCACTGTTTGCTTCCAAAACTTCTGAATGCCCCTCCATTTGTCAGTTGCCCCCTGAACAGCTTGTGGTACTACCATTAAAAGCAGCTATCTTAGAGGTGGCTGGAAGAAAAATCCAAAAACAAAAGCCATGAAGTACTTCATATTAAGACCAACCAAAATGACACAAAACAGTGTAGAAATTTAGGGACTTGGGCAATGCTCAGTTGCCATATTATGTGAGGAGGGGGGAATCTTCCTGTCCTCCAATTTACACAGCAATGTTTTTCTTCATATCTGGGAAGTCTTTCAAGTACAGATTCCTCCTGCCTTGTTTGTGAACAACTCTGGCTGTGTTTTTTTTAATTGAGCAAAGTTTATACATTTTAATCTTTAAAAAAGAATGATAAACTTTTCAAAGACTTTAGAATTGTGCAAGTATAAATTTAAATGTGTAGATAAATATCTATATCAGGAGTGTCAAACCTGTGGGCCAGAACTGGCCCACCCAGGGCTTTAATCTGGCAGCCGCTCTCTTCTCCGCCCTCTCTCCTGCCTGTCCTCACCCTTCTGAGGGAGATTGGGGCTACCAGACTTCCCAGCTGGCTGGGCCTTAAGCTTTGCCTATTTCCCCTCTGGCAGGAAGCTCTTCTGGGCTAAAGCACAAAAAAAGTTGCAAAGAAGATGTGGAATGGATTTTCCTTTAAGGTCTCTGGGCCCAGATAGACTACTCTGGGACTGGAATGACAGCCCCCAGAGTGGAATGACAGTCCCGGGGGTAGCAGCTGCATTCTGGGAATGGAATTTCGCTCTGAGGGCTTTCATTCCAGTCCCAGAGTAGTCTATCTGGGCCCAGAAGCCTTAATAGAAAATCCATTCCTCATTTTCCTTGCAACTTTTTTTGACCTGCAATGTATTTCAATGGAGTGGAGCTCAAGTAGTTTCAATTTCTAGTGTTTGTATGCCAGCTGAAGTTGTCTCCTTGCAAATAAAGGGCTGATATTTTGGGCAAGTTTGTCTCTGCTGAATGGATCTGAGAACGGATGCCTGAGTGAGTACTCTAAGCTGGGAACCCACCAGCAAAGGGGGACATTACAGTGGAGAGCCACTGCCACTCTAAGTAGACTGGGGGTGGGGGGAAGCTTGTAATGCCCAGTCATTTCATATTTTCCTCAGCTCAGAGCATTTTATATTTTTAGTTTTTATTTTTAGTTTCTGCTGTGATCCTTGTGCTTTTTCTTGATGTTTTATTTAAACGCATTGCCAAATCCCACTATGCCCCCCAGCCCCCACCTTTCCATTTTAGGTAGGCATCTTTTACGAGTGGAGGGAAGGTTTGGGAGGTGTCAGTTATCAGACTGTTAAATAAACAAAATATGGCAAGTGTTTTTTAGGCATGTTTGTGTTTTAACTTTTAAGAAAACTTTAATTGTGTTTGTCAGTGTCCTTTATAAAGTTAATATCTTCACTACCAGGCATTATATTTTATGACACACTTGGCATGGCCCGACAAAGTCTCATTTATGTCTGATCCAGCCCTCATAACAAATGAGTTTGACACCCCAGAGCTACATGGATGCATAAATGCAGTTTAGGGAAGAATCACCAGATGGCATAATCGAGCCTTGAAAATATACCTAAGCATCTTTGTTTTTAATGAAAATAAAGTCCTAGTTTCACTAAAATTAATAGGAGCATTTCCTGCTGTGGCTTACTTCAAATTTTTCATGCTCAGTTTTCCTCAAACTGTCTGCTGAGCTGCACCTGAATATAAATTTCTCAGTCATTGCAAGGAGAGAATGACTGTTGTATGAAATAGAGAAATTAGGATGACTGCAGTTCTTTCCATGTAAATGTGCTGATGCTACAAAAAATAATAGAAAATCTCCTGGCATCCTTAAGGATGAGTTTATTGTGGCATAAGTCTAAGGAGTCCTCTTCCTGAGATACATATTATATTCAGCAATTATGTGTCCCCTAATTTCCATTCTTGCTTTGTAGGAATATTTAGGATATCAGGATTGGTGCATTTCTGGGAGAGTCTTTACCTTCAACCTTCTTTTTTATTTTTTGTCTACCTGGTGGAAATCTCTGTCTGGACAGCATGTACCAGGGCAGAAACTCATTCTTTCACCCTGCACCATAAGGCACAGTGCCAGACAATGTTCCCTCTAAGCTGTGCAGTCTTGTGAGCAAAAATTCTACTTTGTAAGCTCCTGGCATTAAAGCTATGAGTGAGCGATTTAGCTACTGCATAAATTAGTTTGCTCTGGAGTCATCCTTCCTGAGCGAAGACAAAAATATGTGAGCCGGAGACTAAAAAACTGTGAGCTAGCTCACACTAACTCAGCTTAGAGGGAACACTGGCGCCAGAAGATGGCACAGCTGCTCCTGGCAGTGGCAACGGCAACGCCTGCATGCTCTACCACCAACCTGTACAGCAGAGCCTTCTCAGCCTCGGCCTTGGAGGGGGCATTGTGGAGGGTCTGCGGTCCAGGGTAGGGGACCCTGAGCTGTCACCAGAGGTATCCAGATGCCCATGCCAGCAGTTGGGGGGCTCACCTCCCATTAGGCCAGGTGAGTGGTGGAGACTTAGCTCTGCATATGTACCAATGACATTTATCACCATGGTAGCCAAACGGCAGGAGGGCTGTTAGAAGGGCCAATGCACATATCAACCAGGGCACCCTTCATTTTTGCATTTGTGGGCCAACATTGCCCAGTAGCTGCTGCTGCTTGTAGTGCAAGCTCCTTATTTGCAAACCCAGATATCCCTGGGGTAGGTGGGATCCAGATGGCCCTAGCGGGCCTGCATAGGAAAATGCCCTCTGAAATTGACCATCTCCACTAAGTAGCACAACTTGCTACTGACTAAGCAATTAGGCCAACAGCTTCGTTTGCACAACAGTTTCTTCACAACCATACTGGTCTCCTGGGGCTTGGAACTGCACTTAGTGCTATTCTGTGAGAGACCCACCATGGCATTCTCATGTGGATCCCTGCCATGCCAGGACATCTCTCTCGGCCTCTCTGCCCTGTTTCCACAAGGTGTGTGGGGCGACCCTGCAATTGCTGCCTGTTGGGGGTCTCTGCCTTTGGTTGGGGGAACAGCAGCCTGACCCGTAGCCTTTCCCTCCAACCCATCTGAGTCCACTGCTGTGGCAACATTATTGTCAGGATGGACCACCTGCCTCTGTTGTGTCTTCAAGGATCATGTGGCTTGCGTGGCACCCTTCACGCATTCCCTCCTCCCGGAGTCTGCAGCAAATACCAGCACCTGAGATGCACACACTGGTTGAGTTTCATTGAAGGATCCAAGGACCAAAGAGTGGTTAGGATGGGATTGTGGCACTTCCTAGTGCTAGCCCACTTGGGTGCCTTCCTGATGGGTATGGGGAAGAAGAGAAGAGATTGGATTTATACCCCGCCCTTCACTACCCAAGGGAGTCTCAGAGTGGCTTACAAACTCCTTTCCCTTCCCCTCCCCACAACAGACACCCTGTGAGGTAGGTGGGGCTGAGAGAGCTCTGACAGAAACTGCTCTTTTTTCAACAACAGCTGTGCCAGATCTTATGACTGACCCGAGGTCACACCAGCAGTTGCATGTGGAGGAATGGGGAATCAAACCCGGCTCTCCCAGGTTAGTGTCTGTGCACTTAACTACTACACCAAACTGGCCCTCTCACCAAACTGGCCTGGGAAGGAAAGGCCAGGAGGTGGGATGTGTCCGTGCTTTACTGAGGGCCAGTTGCTGCTGTGGAGAGGGCACATGGTGGAATTTTGGCTCCGTGTTTGGGGTGAGGGCTCTCCCTGTTGGATTGGCACCTGTGTATGGAGGGAAACACATGGTGGAGCAGCCACCAATGTTCTTTGTTGGCAGCTTGAAGAGCATTCAACAGTCCCACAGGCCATCATGTGATGATTCGGGTGCCCTGTCTCGTGCTCCAGTTCCACAAGGCAGCCCCCCGCCCCCCGTCTCAGTATCTAGAACTTCCTTTCCTGAGTCCGCATCATGTCAGAACCTCTGTGTATCAGGAGAAGCACTTTGTCAGCAACATCAGGGCATTCTGCTCCTGCAAGGGAAAGGGTCTGGCCATCATATGGGATCACTCAGCACTCAGGTTGGTGGCACTCAACACCTGCTGCTGTGTTTTGTGCAAGAGGGGTGTTGCCAACTGGTGAGGCAAGCAGGCTACTGCACAGGCATTATCATCACCCCCTCCCCTGACAGCTGCCTCAGGCAGGCCCCAACACACCTACCATGTGGTATGCGGGATCCATGTGCTACCGCTCACCACCCCCAGCTGCTGGGTCCAGGAGCAGGAGATGTTGTATCCAGTGTGGATCGTTGCCACTGTTGTTGGCCGGAGGGGGGAAGAGGGTTGGGGAAAGGATGTCTTGCTTACCTATTCATGTGCCCCTTGGGATCCCAGCAGAGGAGCTGGTGTACCTGTTAGGGCTGAAAGCTGGGAGAGGTCAGCCACAAAGTGTGGACTTTGCTCTCCCTGTGGTTTGTTCCTGCCAAGTGCTCACCCAGTGGTTCTAAATGTTTTGGCTGCCACCAAGGGGTGTGTGTGCTCTAAGTCTATACAGCAGGGAGCTGTCAGGCAGCACTCTGTGCCACGTGCACTACCTCTTGGCTTGTGGGGTGATCCCCGAGAACCATTTGTAGAGTGGGGGTGTGATTGGGTGCTGAGGAGAGGCACGGCCGGCATGGGGGAGGGTGCTGATTGGGTGCACACTTAGTTGGTATCCTGAGCTGCTGGGGTTCCCATGGGCATGGCAGCAGCTATGTGGGGAGAGTCAGTTTGGATTTACCATGACTGCCAGTGGGCTACGCCAGCATTTTTACTGATGCAACTTTATGCCTGTTCTGGGGGGTGTTCCTATGCTGGAAATGCTTAGGGAGCCACCTAACTGATACCACACTCCCTGGAACTCCCACATTTAAACCTGTGCAGGGGGTTGTGCTGCCGCTCCACTGGCACTTGTGCCCTGCACCAGTATAAATGGCTCTTATGGCAGCATAACTCCAAATTACACCGCCATAAGGGTCATTTGGCTTCCTGTGCCAACCTCCCCCCCCCTTTAGGATTGTGTTGTTAGTTTGGTAGCTGGGATACTGTTTATACTGCAGTCCTAAAGACATTTTCCTGGAAGTAAATCTCATTGAATACTGCTGAGTAGGATTCTGAATAGATCTGCTTAATTTCAATTCAAGATTTATAAAATAGTCACAATTGTAACCCAAAATCCTTAAACTAGCAAACCAAAAGTTGAATTACAATAATGAATGGGACAGTATCATAAAAAGAGATTATTCAAGAATGATGGAAGTGGTTGAAGTGCGTAGGACATAATGCTAAGGATACAATTTGTCAAGTTCACCAACGGATGATGATCCAAAGTATAGCACAGATACACTCATGTCTTACTTTCACAAAAATTTTATTGCTATTTATCGGATAGGATTCAGGTAGTAGTAATGAGAGTCTAGACAGCATGAGGCTGCCAAAAGGCTATTACCAGTGTGTGATTTCTACCATGATTGCTTCCAGTGTGTTGCAAAAGAAACCATTCCGCAAAGGCTTAATAATTGCTTTGCTTGAACACCTAAGATGCATAACAAAAAATGAAGAAGAGAGCATTCTTTGTTTAGTGGTTGTCTGCACAATGACTGTACACAGGTCAGTACTGAAATGAAACTGATTTTTTTAGCCACCTGCTGGCCTGCAACATCTATCATGAATACTTCTGAGACTGTGTTTAGGATCCATTCACAACTGAATGCACAATCCAAGTCACACTGCCCTGAAAAGAAGTGAATATAAGGTAATTCCATAATATATAGTAATTCCATACTTAGAGAAAGAGCCCAAGATGGTCACAGATTTGGATGCCCAGCTCCAAGGACTCAGATGAACCTAAGGATATCTAGATGACTCGTGGACCTCTCTTTCTGATGTTAGAATGTTTCAGTTGGCTCTTTATTTCTTTTGGCTGTGACAACTATTCATGGCTTTCCTTTGAGCCAAAAACAAAGTTACTGGGATACACTGAGCAAAATTATTCCATTGCATGTATGACACGAAGCAGGAAGTTTTAAAAGTCTCATGTGATTTCTATCGCATTTATGAAGCAAAGAAGTTTGGATAAACTTTCAAGGAGACATTTGTTCCAAATCAAACTTTGATTTTTTCTCTCTCTCCATCTTCTCCCCCTCACCCCCCGGGGTGAAGAAAGAGACTATATGCACCGCCATAGGTTCTTCAAACAGAGGAGAAGGGGAGAAGTAGAAGACTGGAACAGATTTATTATAACAGATTTTGCAGGTGAAACCTGCTGCTTAATGATGTGCTTCTTAAGTTAGTTGAGTTCCCTTTGCACAAATGAAGTCAAATCAGCATAAATGAAAGTGTGCTGTCTTCCACACCTTGATGGTCACCATGTCTAGCTTTTACAGTTTAACCCAGATATCTCTTTCAATTTTTGATTGTAAAAACAGCTAATTTGTAAATCCTGTGAAAATGGCCAAGAAAGATTAATTTCCTCTATTTTTTTCCTGAACCAATAAAGAGCTACTTGGTATCAACTAGTAGGTTTGGATCTTAAATAGCGTTCGTGAGACACAGTGGTTTCTGGGTTGTTCTGAGTAAAGCACTTGCAGTGCCAGAGCCAATATTTTGTGAACTCAGCCAGACTCCATTTCTTTTTTTACTTGGAAGGAACTTGAAGCCTCCTTACTCCTGAGGGTACGAAAGGTCCTGCTGAGAATTCACTTGTGAGTGCTTCAGTGTTGCGTTAACCTCAGTGTTGTTTTGAGATCTTCTGCTCTTCCTCTTCTTCCCACTCAGCTCAAGATTTAACTTGGCAGCCCTCGAGGTTCTCAGAGTAGCTGGTTCAACTGTTTACCATCCCATTCATCCACCCACATGCAAAAAAGTGAAATCCCAAGATGCTGAAAGTCAACATTGTATTTTTTAGAAAAACAAATCATGAGAATCATGGAATATCTGAGAACTGTAGCAGAAACGTGGCCTCTGTGCGCCCACAGATTTGTAAGAATTCGAAGGAACTGGCCTGCAGGCGAGGGCTTTTTTTGCCAGGTTATTTCTCAGTGATTTGGGAGGAAATTTGCTCCACTGTTGTGACTACCATCTGTTTTAAATGTGGGATTAATCATATGTATTTTTCATATACTTCCAAATTACAAATGTATTGTATCAATGAATAAAGGCCAAATAAGGGCAAGTCCAAGTTAAGCCATAAGTGTCATTGATTTCCATTAGGGAATTGAGCACAAGCTTACAGCTTCCCAGAGAAACCAGTGGGATGCAAACTTTCACTGGAACATTTGGCTGGATTATTAGATTGCATTATTTTCCCACCCCTTTTCTATGGGTCTCGAAGTGGAATTTATGGCATTAGCCCATGCAGGCACTGACCAGGACCAGACCTACTTAGCATCTGTAACACGCACCCCTCTCCTCTGGAGTTCCGGGGCCTAGCACTTAGCTAGGTTGGTTTCCTTTGGATAAGGGAATACTGGAGGTCTATGGTGTCTGTAGTATTTGCTTTCTTTACAAACATAGAAGAGTCACAGAAGCATCCCATAGGGCAGCAACCCACTAGACCACATCTGATCCCCAGAGACAGATACCCTGAACCCTCAGGGGGGTTTCAGCCAAATAACAACAGTCTGCCTGTTTAGCTTACTCTTTCCAAACCTATATTGTGGTTTGTTTTCACAGAGACCCATATGCACATTACGTTCAGGTGAGAGAGTTCATCTCTGAGTCATCTCCTGACGTTTAAGGCCCATCCAGAAGATACCTGCAGCTGTTAAGACACATTGGGTTGTATCTTGCCAATTTCAAGTAAGGGAAAGAACCAGTATGGTGTAGCGGGAGCTTTTAGTGACTCCCATGGAGCTCTGTGGATCAGAGTAAATGGTGCAATCTGCAACATGGCTAAGAGGAGATAACCCTGCAGGTGATAAGTTCAGCAGGAATCCCTGGATTTAAAATATATATATATATATATATATATGCACCAGCCCTATTTTCACCCCATACTCCACCAGTAATATTGACATTTTGCTAATTTTAAAACAATGAAGAAGAAGAAGAGATTGGATTTTTACCCTGCCCTTCATTACCCAAAGGATTCTCTGAGTGGCTTACAAACTCCTTTCCCTTCCCCTTCCCATAGCAGACACCCTGTGAGGTAGGTGGGGCTGAGAGAGCTCTGACAGAAACTGGTCTTTTTCAAGAACAGCTGTGCCAGAACTATGGCTTGCCCAAGGTCATCCAGCAGGTGTGAGTGGAGGAGTGGGGAATCAAACCTGGTTCTCCCAGATTAGAGTCTGTGCACTTAACCACTACACCACACTGGATCCATGAACACTATACCATAAAAGGCTTAAAATGTCGTAATTTTTGTTATATACCAATCTTTTTTTTTCTTCATTTGAATTATGTTCTGTATATGTGTGTGTGACTGGGTAGGTGGGTGAAAAAATAATATCCTGTTTCTTGGAATATGCCACCAAAATATGCAGCTAAGCTGCTTTAATGTTCTGCATGTGAAACAAAAATAGATTTCCCTGAGGGCTACAATTACCACAAGTACGCTGAGATTAATAATGGAATAATGGTGTGGGGGTGTCTGAGGTCATTATTAGCCAATAAATAGAAGATTAAGAATTGGTTAGAAACAAACTGAACTAAAGTCTTACTAAGGTCCCCCCTACCCCAGTTTTCTTTCATCCATGCAAGTACTTAGTCATATAATATAATTTATTTTTAGAAAATAAATTCAGGCATAATAACAGAGAGAGTACATTTTTTTCTCAATTTGTTTTGCCAGTATAGCCATGAGTTCCTATCAGAGTCTTTCTTTCTTTGTCTCGTATTCATATATGAACACAATCCAGCCAAGCTTAATTCATTTAAACGTCAGTGGTTTCAATGAAAGAATTAAGCAAGTGCTGAAATCTCTTCCTCTTAAATCAATAGTAATTTGAAGTACTTAACTTTGGCTCGATGTGCCCTGCATTATTAAGATAGGCGTACATATTTGTGTAGGCCTCTCTGAAGTACAGGACATAAGTATTTCTGGGGAAATGTGCCGAATTGTAATCTCAATTGCTTTACTTTAATCATGCATTTATAATTATTTTCCCTTTCCCTACATTAATGAGAAGATCTTACAGCACTGATGTATTGATTTAGAATGACAGATTTTTGGCTATCATATGGCTTTGGTAAGAAATGGAAGATATGTTTCCATGGTAAAGGAGCAAAGAGTTCATAGATTTATAAAATGAGCATGCAGCTGCCAAGTTACAAAATAGTATGTAGAAGTAAAGTTTGTTTTAATTTCTGCAGTGCTATTATAAACACGAGAAGTATAATGTCAAAACCTGGTGCCTTTGAAGAGGGAGTTTAGAGCATTAGACTCTTGATTTTAAATAAATGTACTATTTTGACAGTCATACTAATATTTGATAGGAAACTAGAGAGGACCCTCAAAAAGGTCAAATATTAACTAAAACATCACTTCAGATAATGTAAGAGAACACCAGCATGCCCCCTATAAAACACACACTGGCTTTAGTTGAAAGCTCTGTGAAATAAAACTTAATTTGCCTTATCAAAACCAGGAAGGTAAATCTGTGAAAACTGGCATAACTGAGAAGACTCTAAATGTTGTTGTGACTACTTCGGGTGGTGAGGGACACTCACCACAGAAACTCTTCAGCTGATGGTCAGTGTATGGGCAGGACAGTAATCACAGAAAGTGTGTCTTCTGGTAAGCAGGCTCAGGCCAGGGTTCTGGATGCAGTTTAAGACTGAGTATATCTCAATGAAATATCTGTACCATTTTTGACAAAGCTCATTTCTCCAGATAAAGCAACACAGTGGAGGATGAGATGGCCACATAAAGTGGAGGTCAGAGCTCCCATATTTGCAATACTTGCATACAAGAAGGAGGTATCATATGCAGGATGGAAGGATAAGAAAAGCTATATTCGCTATACTTCCAGTTCTTCTACAGAACTCTGTCACTTTACAGACTTAGAAGTTACCTGGCGCGGTGGTACTGCTGAACGCATCTCTAATTGCACTTTACTGTTTTGTATTGCCATCGATATTAATGCTTTTAAATGATGTATTTGTAATTTTATAAGATGTATATTGTTTTATTAATTTTATGGGAGCCGCCCTGAGCCCACCTTGGCAGAGAGGGCGGGGTAAAAGTCAAATAAATAAATAAATAAATAAATAAATAAAACATCTGGTCACTCTAGTAATATAAGAAAACAAGAGACAAGATAGGCACTCACACTTATGGCTCAGATCAAGATTTGGCACTGCAACAGTGAGTCCAGAAGGAGCTTTGGACTTGCCTGTGTTACTCTCCCCTTCCTGATTTCTGTAATGGATCATGATCTAAATAATGGCTTTCTGGATTGCGGCAGACAGTGCTCTGCCACTGTATCCAGAGCCAGCATAAGAATGATTACAGGGTGTAAGGAGCACAAAGTAACAACAAAGATAAAGACATCTTATTACATTGTTTTTGTTGTTATTACATTCAGAGCAGCAAACCCTTCCCTTGGCCCATGCTAGTCCAGTCTCATCAGATCTCAGGAGCTAAACAGGGTTGGCCCTGGCTAGTACTTGGATGGGAGACCTCCAAGGAAGTCCAAGGCTACAGGGAATGGCGAACTGACCTGGAATGGGCAACTCCAGGCCCAGCCAGTTCACGGAAGGCAAAACAATGGGTTTTTCTTGAAGTCATGGACCTTATCATCTTTATTTTAATGTTCTGTATCGCAGTTGTATCATGCTCATCATGGAGTTCAGGGCAGTGAATGTGGGGCATTCTTGTCTGCACACTAACCAGAGCCGACCTTGTTGAGCTTCAGTGAGGTGCTGCATCATGTTTCTTTTAACCACACCCTGTGACCCTCAGCTTTAGTTGACAGGGGATGATGAGGCATTTGTGTGTGTGTGATATTTCTTATTTACTGGTTCTATAGTCCCATATATTATATGAGTATTGGTACATTTTCTTGTGATGCATGTGTAGTGTCAATGTTGCCTGTTGTCATACGGTGATGTGGCAGCTTGGGGCACTGATACAACCCTATCTCATCCTCTAAAAATGGAAAACTTCAGGACTAGGCAGGATTTATTTTAAGAAAGAAATGTTACCAAGCTATATTACTCAGACTCCAATCATATCACAACTCTTTATTACAGTCTGACATTTGAGAGATAGCGTGGCAAGGAAAAATTGTGGCCTCAAGGAAGACTCTTGATCTGCCTGTGGGCCTGCGAGTCTGATTCCAAATAGCCTCTTGCTGCCCAAGCAGTTGCTAATTCACCTAAACACAATTCATCTGTACTGAAGACAGAACACTGCAAAGCTGCTAGCCGTATATCATATGCCCCAATTTGTTCCTCATAATCTGTGCTGGGGGGGTTTCTCCTAATTGTCCAAATTCAAACCATCTTTGCTCATGAAACATATAATCATGTTGCATAAATCAGTAGGCATTAAGTGTTCTACAGTCTGTCAAAATGTTAATATGCACCATAAGGGAAATTTTCACATCATTCGAGTACACACAGCTTAACCTTTGGGGAGTCACTTGAGACTATCTTGATTCTGCATTGGAAGTTACAACTAAGGACTGATTCATGCAGTACTTGAAACATAAAATCAGAGAGGCCCTGATGTATATCTTTCTACTTTCCGATGGACAGTTAGCAGAGATAAGACATTCTCATTTGTGGCACCCTGATTTATGGAATAGGAATAGTAACATCATGCAAGGAAGATCTTTGTAAGTGAGATGCTGTAGTCATCCCCACATAGAGGCCTACTTGTAAACAAAATCTTAATTTTGGGCATGAATGATACACATGAATACCAGCAACATGATTCAGTGGTACTTTCAAACTGGTGAAGGATGTGCTCAGAACTTTTATTTAATTTAGTTTTATTTATTTATTTACAGAATTTATACCCTGCCTTTCTGCCTTCATAAGGGTCACATGTGTGGCTAAAATAGTAAAAACATATATAGGCTGCGGTCACACACACTAAATAATCCACTTTCAATCCGCTTTCAGTGCGGTTTCCAACTGGATTTTACTTTGTGAACTGGCAAAATCCAGTTGGAAAGTGCATTGAAAGTGGATTGAACGTGGATTATTTATCGTGTGTGACCACAGCCATATTAAAAACTTCATCTTAAAAACCACTAAACCAAGCTAACACCCATTTTAGTTGTGTTGTGGGTATGTTTTAGTTCTTTTAAAAACTATTTTTATTATACTAACTAAATGTTTCTTCTATTGTTGTTTTGGCTTTTGGTTCCACTAGGAATGCTTCAGTTTCCACAAATTGCAGAAAAAACAGATTTACCTTGCTTACAATGGCCATAATTACTTGAGTACTCCATGCATTTCACATTGGTGATTAGTGCCAAATTCCAAACAGTTTGAGTAGTTCTGGAACTGAGTGGTTCTGCACACTTGGGACAGTATTCAGCATGGCAAGTAGCTGGGCAGCCACTATTGGCAAATACTCAAAATGAACTGAAGTTTGACAAGCAGGAAAATTCCTTGGGTTATAGACAGATTGATGATGTCAAAGACAGCTTGTGCATCTTTTGAAACCAGCTGCATTTCAAGCATCTGTGCTGATTTTGTTACTAAATGATCAGCACCATTCATCATGTTGCCACATGTTTGGAAGTTAGTGATGGAACTGCACTTCCCTGGCACAAAGTGTCTGTGGTCCAAGGTAGAACACACAGTGAACATAGTCAGCTTTGGGAGTCAGGGAGGCACAGTTAAGAAAATCCCTTCTTCGGGAGCTAGTTTTTTCCTGCCAAGTGGAGAGTGGAGAGCAGCTGTAGGAAAGCGTCATGAGAACATGTGTGTCCAGAGCATCTGAAATACCATTTTAACACTGATCATATTTTTCAGTTGTTTGAGGGTGCTGCTTTTCAGTTTGACAGTGGCTATCCAGCAGTTGTTTCCGCTGGTTTCAATGAGAAACCCAGTTTAAGCTGTAATTCCCCCTATCCCCACAGGGGTTGGACCCAAGGAATTTTCCTGCCTGCCAAGCTTCAGATTGATAGGAGAAAGTCTTGCTGTTTAAGAGACAATTAAAATTTTTGCTTGCAGAGCAAAGTGTGACAGCATTGGCATGTCACTGAGTTTTTCCAGAATCCTCAACCAGTCAGTGGGCAAGGGCCTATTTTTTATTTTTATTATTTTTTTAAAAGACCGCATGTGCAGGCAAGGATGCTACATCATTCTCCACTTTACCATGCTGCAGGAGATTAGTTCCAGCATTTTCCTAAGGCAATAAAGAATCAACAGTTATTTCCCGAGACTACTATCATTATCCTAGAAAACTGGATTTGAAAGAGGCAATTTGATTTCTGCTCTGATTAGTTAATCCAAATGTACATGCCTTGAACTAGTCCATATGATTAGCGTTACAAGGCTCTTAGGGTTTCTTAATTTAAAATATTTTTCTCCCACTCTTGCAATAAAATGTTCTTGAGGTGGGCTGATTCTATTGTAATAATACAAATTATTGGAGGAAAAAAGCTGGTCCCCTTCAAGAGTATTTCAAATAGGAAGGGGAAGGCTGTTTATATAATATTTTATACATCTAGAAATATATATGCTATTCTATTTGAATAGTCTTCACACATATTTGATATTCTAGCTGAATATGTTTAATATATAGTGTGCTTCAATTTTTTTAATGGGATCTTTGGAATATTATTCTTGGCAGCTAGCTTTGCATGTGTCAGAGGTTGCATCCTGCGCATAAATGTATTACAGAGTCTTTTGCCTACCTGTCTGTATTCCATAAACTTGGCAGCAATGTCTGAGAAGGCAATTTAATTATTTTTTAGGTTTATTGTCCTTGGACCAAATCCTACATTTTCAAATATACACGTCAAGATTCATGCGTCCTGAAAAGTTGCAGAAATTGTGCTATCACAGTCCATGACCTGGATATCATCCAGATCATCCTTCTCTGTCAGCAAAAGCTTCAGCATGATTCCTATAGTTTATTGTGCAGAGAACTACCCCTTGCCCTGCAGTGGCCTTGTTGTCCCAGAAACACCTCAGCAACAACAGTACGGTATGGGCGAATCACTGTATACAAACAGATGAATCCTGACCAAAGACAGTGACCAGAAATTTTAGAAATAGTGAAGCCTAGTGGATTATGGGTGACCAACATGTGGTATATTAGTAGCGCTGGTAGTGGGAGTTTATGTTGTGCCTGGGCAGGAAATGTTCCAAACATTTACCATGCAAGGAAAAAAGATACCACCACTACCCAAAATCAAAAGGTAGGCTTTCTAGACAACTGAATGGTGATTCATGCATTCCAGATGGTTAGTCACACTAGTCCCCTTCAGGAATGTGAAGTGTGGGGGTACATTTTTTTCTGTACATGGCTAGAATTTCACATAGCACAGAGAATTATGCTTCATGCTCTGGATGAGGTGAAGGTGCAGAGAGTCATTTGTTGCTTTTGTGTGATAACTCAGAAAGTGTGGAGCAGCCATCAAACAAGAGGACTTACCTCAGTAAGTCAAATGGAAAACCTGCCCTGAGGACAAGACTACACATTGTTTTTCCACAAAGATGATGCTCTCATCAAGATGAAAAGATATCAGCTGCTGTGAACATCTTGGGGTAATATTACCATCTGAGACTGGGGATCAGATAGGAAGATACACAAGGTACCTTTACCTTGTGTATAGCACTTAGGCTCTCTTTGGGTTAAGGACTTCCTATGATCTGAGACACAGGATTTATGGACATCTTTGAATTGTTTCCTCCAGGAACAATGGTACGTACTACTGCATTTTATATTTCAGCCTAAGAAGAGTAAAACCAATCTGAATATTAAATATCTGCCTTTGGGACCCAGTTTACATGTTGTGAAGAGCACAGTTGTTACCTCCTCTGTGATTGCTCCCCACATCACTCATGACGTCTTCTGGATATATGAACAGGGTAGATTATAAGGTGATATATCAATGTCCATGCTATTATGGCATGCTTTAGCAGACTAATATGATTATATCAGTCTGCCTTATACAATAGCCCTATTCAGTCATGATTTTAGTGCACCAGTATTACATAAAGGGCAGTATGCTACCTGCTATCCTCCTGCTATGTCTTTTTGCCATTTTTGTGAATAGGAAAACATACATCATTTTGAGCTTGGGTACAGGCAAACAGATGTCCTTAAAAATCTGATCTTCTGATTGCATGTATCAAAACTGGAAAATACATGGATTGCCATATTCACACGAAATGGCAGCCACACATCACCAAAGTCATAATGATGGAACAGGGCTTAAGTCAGGCCAGGGGTCCATCTTAACTGAATAATGTAATTTTGACAGCTTTTCTGCAAGGTATTTCCTAGCTCTGCTGCCTGATATCCTTTTAACCAGAAAACATCTGAAGTTTCTTCATAAAAAGCATGTGTTCTATCTTTAGTCTGTGGCCCATATCCCTTATGTAACTATGTACCCTCTCTAATAATATGGTCAAAAGCTGAACACAATGGCTTGGATCCATCACCAGAATTCCACTAATGGAACAGGGATTTTTGCCAGTTACCTTGCCCTGCTTCAAACCTCTGATTCCCTCCTCATTTCTGTTTCTGGAAGCCCCCTGTCATTCAGGAGTAGTATTTTTGGGACATTTCAGACTGTAGCAGAATAAGGGCAGCAAGAAAGGCCTGTTCCACCCACTGTTTAGGTCCATGTGAGGAAAAACCACAATGACAGTAGTCTGCCACTCCAGGCAGAGAATTCCTTGTTATTTCTGATTTATTGACAGCTATGATGGCAAAATAATTTACCACTATCATTCTGGCCATATAACAGCCTTCCATGAACCTTGACATGAGTTGCCTGCCACTCCCAGATCTAGCACCTTGTCTTCATCTTCAGCTCCATGGTCTTCCCCTTCTTATCTCTGTGATCTCATCATACCCTAATATATTTCTACCCAAGACTTTTGGTTCTCTAGCTCCAGCATCTGCTCAGCCATCTGGTCTCCTCAAGCAATTCTTCTTTCCCACTTCCTTTTTCTAGAAGTGTCTCCCAGAAAATCTGCATGATGCCACTTCTCTTACATCTTCCAAATCCTTTCTCGGAAGCCATTGCTCAACTCCTTCATTCTCTTTCTCTACTGAAAATCTGCCTAGTTTTATGCAGTTGAGATTAATAAGAACAACATAAGAACATAAGATGAGCCCTGCTGGATCAGACCAATAGTCCACCTATTCCAGCATCCTGTCTCAAATAGTGGCCAACCAGTTCCTCTGGACAGCCAACAGCAGGTCATAGAAGCTGAGGCTTTCCCTTGATGTTGCCTCCTGGCTCTGGGATTCAGAGGCTTAGTCCTTAGTGCCTCTGAATGTGGAAGTTCCCCTCAGTCACCAGGGCTACTAGCCACTGATAGATTCATGGAGATAAGTCTATCTAATCCCCTTTTGAAGCTGTTTGTTCCTGTGGCCATCACTACATCCTCTGCCAGTGAATTCAACATTTTAAACATTCTCTGTGTAAAGTAGTATTTCCTTTTGTCTGTCAATAACCTACTACCCATCAGCTTAATTGGATGCCCTCGAGTTCTAGTATTTTGGGAGAGGAACAAAATTTATCTTTGTCAGGTCTCTCCACCCCATCCATAATTTGATAAACCTCTATCATGTCCCTCCCATGTCATCTCTTTTCGAAACTGAAAAGTCCCTGACTCTTCAGCCTTTCCTCCTAGGGAAGGTGCTACAACCCCCTAATCATCTTGGTTGCCCTCCTCTGTACTTTTTCCAACTCTGCAGTGTCATTTTGGAGTACGCTGACCAGAACTGTACACAGTATTCCAAATGAGGCTGCACCATAGATCTATACAGGGGCATTGCGATGTCGGCCATTTTATTCTCAATCCCTTTGCTAATCCCTAACAGAGAGTTTACTTTTTTCACCGCTGCAGCACATTGGGTTAACACTTTCATTGAGCGATCCACTAGAATCTAGAGCAGGGGTGGCCAAACTGCAGCTCGGGAGCCATATGTAGTTCTTTCACACATATTCTGTGGCTCAGTCTCATTTAATGTTAATAAAAAACAAATTTACGTATTTTTCAGTAAAACCCTGTGTAATATTTGTTCGTGTCTTGTGGCTCTTAAACATCTGATGTTTATTCTATGTGGCTCTTATGTTAAGTGAGTTTGGCCACCCCTGACCTAGAGATCTTTTTCCCTCTCAGTCTCAGACCCCATTAAGCCTAAAGCTGGGATTTTTGTCCCAATATGCATCACCTTACACTTACCAACACTGAATTTCATTCGCCACATTGTCACCCACTCACCCAGTTTGTAGAGGTCCTCTGGAGCTCTTCACAGTCAGCCTCGGTTTTCACTGTCCTCAATAGTGCTATCTACAAACTTGGCTGCTACACTACTCACCTCTAGTTCCAGATCATTGATGAATAAATTAAATTGTACTGGCCCCAATACTGATCCTTGTAGGACCCCACTGCTTACTTCCCTCTATTGTCAAAACTGTCCATTGATTCCTACTCTTTGCTTCCTGCCATTTAACCAGCTTTCAATCCATAAGAGAACCCATCCTCTTATGCCATGACTGCTAACTTTACTCAGGAGTCCTGATGAGGTACTTTGTCAAAAAGCCTTTTGAAAAACCAGGTATATAATGCCTAGCAGGTCACCATTGTCTACATGCCTATTCACTTTCTCAGGGAACGCCAAAAAGTTGGTGAGGCAGGACTTCCCTTTGCAGAAGCCATGCTGATTTTCCCTCAGCAGGCTTTGTCCCTCTATGTACCCAACAATTCTATCTAAATTTCAAATCCCCCCCATCTCTACCACTGTGATATTCAGCCCATAATCTGCTTTTTGCTTTCCTTTTTTCCCTGGATCGTGTGTTCTTGAGGGAAGATTTAAGTAGTGGAATTGTGAACACTGTTCTGAAATGATAGTGGAATTTGCCATAGAGTTTTGCCCCCAAGGTACCTATGTCACTTCTGGGTGACATAGGCATGGCACATGACATCACTTCTGGTGACATCAGCATGTCAGGAGCAACACTTCCAGTTCCTGGAGCATTCCCCCATCTCCCATCGGCATCTCAAAGGGACCTTGCAACCCTAGGCTACAAGCACCCACTCACCCTCAAACTCTGTCCTCTCACAAAGCAACTCAGTTAATGCTCTGCAATAGTTTAGCAGTTTAGGAAAAGCAAAGAAAAAATCCCCACTCATCTTCCCAGCAGCTCTCTCATGGGTTCCCCCAGCCCAGCTATATGTTCTCACCCTGTTTATCCCTATCGCCACCTCCTTCTTCTCTCTTTGGTGTATCTCTTGTTTCAAATTTAGATTGAAAGTCCTCTTGTACGCTATAAAATGCCATGCACATTAATAGTGCTACATAATTTTAATTGATTAATTTTAAAATTAATTTTAATAAATGCCAAACCAACATTCAGAGCCAGTGTGGTGTAGTGGTTAGGAGCAGTGGGCTCTAATCTGGAGAACCAGGTTTGATTCCTCACTTCTCCACCTAAAGCCTGTTGGGTGACCTTGGGCCAGTCACAGCTCTCTCAGAACTCTTTCAGTCCCACCTCACAAGGTGACTGCTGTGTGGAGAAGAAGGCAGTTGTAAGCCACTCTGAGACTCCTTTAGGTAGAGAAAAGAAGGGTATTAAAACCTTCTCTGTCTTTCTTAATCACAACAGCATAACAATAATAGTAATGATGATAATGATGTCAAACTACAATGTAAGATTATTGTCAAGACTGAACCTCCTTACTTTAGAGTAAGGGGTCACATTTGCGGAATCAGTAACCCTTGACCTCACTTCAAGGTGTAATTTGTTTCATGTTCAGGTTTCTGGGTTGAATCCCCCAGATCCAGACTGTTAATATGTGCCCCAAAGAGCCTTGTGCTCTGCTCAGCAAGATATGCTGGTAGTCCCTGGCCTAAGGGACATCCGTTTAACCGCAATCAGGACCAGGGCCTTTTCTGCCCTGGCCCCAGCCTGATGGAACATGCTCCCGTGTGAGATCAGGGCCCAGCGGGACCTTTTATCATTCTTCGGGGCCTGTAAAACAGAGCTGTTCCACCAGGCCTTTGGTTGAGGTGGCGGGTGTCCAGAAAAAGGGGGGGGAGTGCCCCCCTGCGGAAGACACCATCTGTGTGCAACCCAGATTAAAATGAATTCTAGAGTCCAGTGGCACCAGTATTGATGCAGTTTGTTTTTAAAAGCTTTTTTAAATGTTTTAACTGATTATTTATTATTGTGTTGTGTGGCCAAATGGCCCAACTGTTGTTTGTGATCCGCCCGGAGCCCATTCGTGGGTACCAGTGTTAGCAGAGTGAAGTCATGGAATCCAACCCACTGAGCAGAGCTTACAGTACCACAGAGATGTATGAATGACCCAAGACAATTAGCAGGAGTGGCAGAATGGCAGTGCAGTCCTAAGAAGAAGTATACCTAAGCCTGTGGACTTTAATGGAGTTAAAAGTATGGTAACTCTGCTCAGGATTGCACTGTCAAGCACTTTGGAATTCCTTCTTTGTGTAGACAGAGGTAAGCAGCTCAGGAGAGCAATAGGTGGTTATTATATAATTATAATATGTTTTTTGTTTGATTAATCATATTATATTGTGCAGTATTTTTTGCATTTTGTTTACTTCTATATGTTGGGATTATGGTGTCTGGAAGGAAGAACCATGCCTTCTGAGACCCCACAGAGAGGCCTGCAAGAATTGAGGTATTTATTCTTGTGTGTTTATTGATCTAAAATGATACCAATAGAAGCCATTGCCTTTTTGAAGGTTTCATTTTATTTGACATCTTTTATGAACAAGTTATGAAATATACTTCACAAATTGGAAATATTTACAGTTTCTTTTTAAATATTTACAGTTTCTTTACAGCAAGGCATTGTTCAAGTTTTGACTTATGGCATCCTTAAAGCATTCTGTCTTTCAAAACAAAGACATCAGCGTGGCCGCAGCATGCTCATAATTCATTCGTTTGTCTTTGTATCTGAAAGGCAAGGCTTTCACTTCTACCATTGTGCAATCCAGTATTTGAACCCTCTCCATTGTCATGTCTAGGCCGAGGGTTTCTAAAAATCATCAAGAGAGGAATAGTCCAAAAAGTCAGTTTCAAGTAGTTCCAAAGAACTATGAAAAATTATTCGGACAAAAAAAAATTAGGGAAGTGATAATTTCTGCTTATCTTCCAAATATGCAGTAAAATACATCTCCAGAATATGGAAAAGGAAATGCAAAGAACCAACTGAAAGGGGATGCCACTGTGCCATTTTTAAAACTGTGAAATCGTTGCAGATCAAAGCAAAGATTCATTTCCATGCCTTCTTTCAAAGTTGTTGGCATCTACTTGTTTTCTCTGTAAAGAGTATTCTAAAAATAGTTGTCCCATGAGCATAGTGAATCTTTCAGTATGCTCTTCCATTATAAATTAAATGTGGTCCTCCATTGCTCGTGTTGTCTGTCATTTCCTGTAAGAATTGAAATCACTGATTAAAATTAAATGGGATTTTGTGTCACTTTGATACATAGCTAATTACAAGTTTTAAGCAATGTAAGGTCTGCAGCCTGGATTCAGCTCATTTTTGCTTTCCTTTTGGGAAATATCCCCCACACACAAAATAACCACCCTGTGGGGTTTAGTCATCTGCAGGGGAAAGCTTTGCCAAGCTGAATGGAGAACTGCAAGCCTTAGTCTTTACATTGCCCAGCATTAGGGGAAGGGTCTATATGTTTAGATACCTACACTATGATGCGATTTCAGTTATCATGAACGAACGGTGATTGCATGAAAGCTCTAGAGGCAAACATCCTCCAGGCACAAAATGAAAGTGTGTTACAGGAGCAGCAGAAGCTTCTGTACCAGTGCCAACCTTAGCTATTTCCAGCATGCAGGCAGAATGTTAAACTAGACCATCCCCTACAGCCCTGCACCTGTATAATTTATAATGGATCTGAAGGTTGGGTGGCCTGGTAGGTGCCCTCGATGGCTTGTCAAGACTTATTGAGTCTCTCTTTGCATTCCAGTGTTCCTCACTGGAGCTTTTACTTGACTTTCTCCCTTCATGGTGGTTCTTGTGCTGCAGATTCTCTCCAGGTTATGACAGGTTGCTGCTGCCTCACCTACACGGATCTCACCTCAAAGCTGGGCTCTCATTCCCACTTCTGCTGGGATCCCGTCCCCGGTTGCTTCATGTCTCTACACAGCATCTGGCCCTCTGTGGTTCTTTCACCCACTGATGTTCCTCAACACCAGACAACAGTTGAACACAGGCAGTACAGCAAATGAAAAGTCCTCACCTACCACAAGCCATTCTAGAAATGGTTTCCCTAAGCAACTCTTCCTTGAAAGGCTAGCCCTAGCCCTGCCATTTGAAATGTCTTGCGGAAGATATTGTGCGTATGTTCTAATCATGAAAGAGATGGCAGTTTCAACAAACACTTATACCTTGGTCTCTGCTAGGATTTCCAGAAAAGGTGCCAGATAATGTCGATTGAAGGGGGGGTTTGGTGAAGAAGATACCTGTCTGCTGGGAAACAGAGTAAGATGTTGCTTATGAAAGCCAGTATTGTGCAGTCAAACAAACATTGGAGGAGGACTAAGGAATTCTTTGGCCTCCCAAATCACTATCTCAGCTTACATTTTCCCATTTGTAAAATTGTAAACATAGAGTTTGTTTACATAATCAAAAAGACAGAAAGAGAGAGATAACAGAGGGTGTAGCCAGAGCTGGAAATTCAAGACTGTTACAGAAAAATAGATATTTCCCCCCACCATTTCTATTTCTAAGAATTCTACTGGAGTATTTTAGCCTTGGGTCAACTTCAGGTCACAATGATTTTGCTCTGCTCATGGGTACCACCATCTTCAAGTACCAACTATGTTATAGTTCATCACCATACTAAGCCACAGAAAGGAAAATAGCTCTTGATAATCCAAATATTCATTTTCTTTCTTGCTTCAGCTTCAGGTATGCCTTCTCATTATTTAAACAAATCCAGGTTTGACGTGTGATTAAAATTTGTTGTTTCATGTTCAGATTATGTAAACAAACTCCTAATAGCCTACCTCACATGAATACTATGAAGATGGACAAATTAAGGATGGTAAGAAAAGTTCAATCTAATGTTTAACCATAGTTTTACTGCCTTTGTCAGCTAGTGAGCAAAAATTTAAATTCTCAGATTGTTCTTATTAATCACTGGCATAAATGTAATTATTTGAATTGTACTCCCCATTCAGTTATTAATGTTTGTGGTCATTTCTTGAATTTTAATTGTTATTCATGACACTACAGCTATAATTTAGTTTATGCACCGAGATCGGAGAATTCCTTTCCACTATGTTTTCCTCCAGTGCAGCAAGGCATGAAAGAGCTAATAAAGAAGGTGTAACTTTAGATCATGGGCACATCCAACAGAGACCATCTGGATGCTTACAACCTGGAGCAATATTTTAACTGAAGAACAAATTTCCAAACGTTAGCACCTCATTGTATAGAGTTTTAAATGCTATTCACAAATGAAGGTTTCTGGAAAGATTTCTGCTCAAATCATCGACCAAGATCTGATTATGTATTTGTCTGAAAAGCAGAACTATTTAGGGGGACAACATAAGAACATCGTCACTCCCTAGCATTCAGCCTACCTGGGAGGCAACTCTGGTGTCGGGGGAACCACCGGACAGCTGGGCAGGTCGGTTATTTCAATCCCCCTCAATCTCTAATATAAATATAACAGTTATAAATAACCAGAAACAAAGAACCAGAAACATATGTATATGCATGATGCCACATTAGTATCAAAACATATAAAGGGGACTTTGTTGTAAGCTAAAAATGTAGCAGTAGGTCTGTCCTGGACTGAGCTTTGTCAGACTGTGAAAAGACTTGGATCAGATGTTTCAGACATCCTGCATTCAAATCTGCCATGTCAGGGAAGAAATGTCGCTAGAATTGTCTCCCTGAAAAGCTAATATATTTAGGGGATGCAGGGAAGGCATTCAACCATTTTGAATCCCCACTAGCTCTGTGCATTTTTAAAAATTGTCTAATGAACCCCCCTCACAAAAAGAATGTCCGATGAGTTACTGTCATTAATGCAAACAGGAAAACGAACCCCAGATATGTCTTAATACATATTACCCTGCTCTGGCTTCTGTGCATGCGGTGTACCTCTGCTTACCCTTTTATGGATGCAAAAATGCAAGCCTCAGTAGATATTCCACTGTGCTGCCTGCCTTTCTTAGGGTGACAAATGAAAGCCACTATCTGGTTGTCTGTTCTCGTGACTGCCTTCTTGGAGTTCCAGATGTATCCCTCTGTTCACAGTGTAACTGTGCCTGCTTTCCTAGAGAGAGCTAGACATTTGTTTGCTAAAAAATTATATACCACAACCTTTCTAAAAGCCAAGAAAGGCAGAGACTGATGCACAACCTCTAGGAGGCCATTCCAGAAATAGGGAGCAGCAGCAGGAAGACCTGATTTCTTCCAAAAAGAGATCCAACTAGCCTTGAGAAATGGGCACTTATCAGGGTATGTTGTGCAGACTGAAAGAGATACATGGGCTCATACCAGGTGAGCCAACCCTTCAGATATGAAGGTCCTAAATTATGAAGAGTTTCAAGGTGAGCGTCTTGGACTGAACCTAGAAACAAATCAGTAGGCAATGCAATTGCTTTAACACAAGGCCTCATGTTCCTATTGGCTGAACCGACCCAGTAAGTTAGTGAAATATAGAGCAGGATGTCATCAGCATATTGATGACTCCTGATTATCTCACTGAGCTGCCCATAATAGATGTTAAACAACATGGATACACAGCCTTGCAGATCACTACATTTAATAGGCTATGCAACTGATTCTGTGTCTCTGATGGAAGCATTCTTTGTTTAAAAGACCAAAACTATTGGAATCCTGTATCTACACTCCCACTTTCCAATCAATGTAATAGAATGGAATGAGCCTTCACATCAGAAGCAGCCAGTAGATCTAATTGGGTCTAATAGGATCAGTAGAGAAAATATGCTGACCCATGCAGAAATATTCAGGCAAATTTGACACAGTCCTATAACTGACTGATTTATCCTTTGCCAGACATGGCTTTTTCAATAAAGGCCTCACTACTATCTCTTTAATGGGGTTTGAGAACATTTCCTTCCAGCAGAGATGTATTAATGATCCTAAACATGGTAAAGTGGATATTTTCCTGGCAAGGTTGAATGAGCCAGAAAGGGTAAGGATTTGTTTGACAGGTGATGGTCTTACTCCCGCTAGTGAGAAGCTGCAATTGCCTATCAAACAGGGACACTTTCACCAACTTAGTTCCTGAGAGCTTCAACCCAATTTTGTCAAGAAAAGGCAATCACTGTGTTAAAAAAATAGGACCTTTCTTCTATAGCTGTGATTTGGCAGTGAAAGATTAATTTGATGAGAGGTCCGATCCCTGAGCATTTCACCCAATATGGATGGCAAGCATGAAGTTACAGGTTTCGTATGTGTTTCCTTTTAAAATCTGTCTCCCATTAAAACCAGTGGGGGAAAATGAATGAATGTAATGGTTAGATAATTTTTTAAAAAAACAAAATGAAATGAGGCAAAAATGGAAAACAACAGATATTGCCTACCCCTTATTCCTCTGCTTGCAGTATGAAGCTGTACAATCCAACAATAGATAACACTGCTGATTGTGTCACTTGACTTTCTGTATAATTTGAATCTGTGAATAAGTCCCTGATTTGCAAACAGTTTAGCAGAGGACAGAAAGGAATTTAATATCTTCATGCAATGAGGCATATTGAGAAAGGCCCATTAATTAAACGGCCTTTCCTTCTTTATGAACTTCTATATTTAGTGGCAAAGCGCTTAGAGACGTTATACAATGGAACAATGCAGACAATGGATGTATTTTGTTGAAATGGGTGTACTGCAAAAAGATACAGTTCCTAAAAATAGCTTTCTATAACAGAATGAAACATATACAGCAGAGCAGTATTTCCTTTCCCTGTTATATCTGAAAATTGAATTCCCCAACTACCACTGGAATATATTAGAACACTTGAGTTGTTTGGGGAGAAAGACAACAAATCAGGAAATATTCCCAACTTACCTTGTCAGCCATTTCATGGGAGTGATGCAGTGAATGCTCTCTTTCTGAAAACATTCGCCTTTGCTCATAGCTGGCAAGCCGACAAGTGAGCCATGAAGAAAGGGTGCAGCCCCCAATCCCGATACATGCCAGGGACATGGACGTAAGATGCAATGAATAGAGAGCCGAGGATTTCTTGGTCAGTGCACGAAGGAACTGAAAGTTTAATATTCCTCCAATGAGTCCACAGATACAGCAGGCTGAGAAAAGGATCATCTGGGAGGAGACAAGAAAGATTACATTTGCACAAGGTTATCATCTGGAGGAGAAACGACAGAGATGTTGAACATGTATGAACAATGTTTTTAAGAAGGTGATACTAAGCATTATATTGAACTATCAGCTACTTTGTTAGCCTGACCACCATAGCAGGCCACCACAGAAGGATCACTGTAGCTTGGTCATTTGGGCAGATACTTGTAGTGACTAGCTCAAGACCACAAAATAACAGCTGATTTATACATGAAGATCTAAATATGGTATAGTCCTCTCCACATAATTGTATCACCCAAGATTCCAAATAGGTGTTTGGTTTGAACTGGGAAGACTAGTATGATTACAGACTGACCAAGTTTCCTAAAATATATTGAATGGGATTGTTTCAATGGTGGAAGTAATTAAGGACAGATCCTTTGTTTGTTAAAAACTATGTGACGATTGGTGGAAGGTGAAGGCAAAGAGGTGTGTCCAAGTTGCCTTCATTAGAATTAGGCTATTTGGGGAGAGGATGTGTCATTTGTGTGGTTTTCATACTTTTGGTCCCACAAGGATGGGAAGAGTTCAGTCTACACTCACAACCACTCCACATGGCCTAACCGGATTATGACAGGACCAGTGTAGACTGCTCTATCCATTTCCTGAACTCACTGTGGGGTATGCTAGGGCGAAAGGTATGCCCTACCCCACTGTGAAGATAAATAATGATGATCTAGCACTAAAGAATTTAAAATGCTCAACAGTTTTCATTTCACTCAGTGATACATATTGCAAGTCCTATGAAAACTTACGACAAGTCCTGATTTTTTCTTGGCACACAGTATTCCACATGCTCCACAAAGCAGAAACTGTAAAGAGAAGAGTAATTATTTTATAGCTGAAGGTCTGAATCAATAGGTAAAGCCCTGCTATATATTAAAGCAATGCAAGCAATAACAGAATTGTTTCAAATATGTCTGTATCTGGATTATAAAGTTACTCTTTCAAGGGGAAGTAATTTATTCTATACTGTGTAATTAAGGGAACACAAAGAGGGCGTTTCAGTAACCTTGTTACTAGCTGTTACCTCATTTTAGAAGTATATTCCTTTGGTAGTCCATTCCTGAGTACGCATGAAATTAGAAATATTAACCATTCTAGAGCATTTGTTCTAATTTGCAGTCAAATAATCTTTGTCTGTCTATCCTGGGCTTCTTCCAGACAGCTCACGATACCATACATAGTTCTCCTCTCCCTCATAATAAGGCATTTGAAACTCAGTGACTTGGTTCAGGCTTGGGAAAGGCACCAATGACAATTATTGTCATGGAGTAGTAGTAGTAATATGAATAATACTAGTAATATGAAAAAGTCAACTGAATGCTACATTTCGGAATCCAAAACATTCAATGAAAAAATAGAAAATTAAAATTCCAAAACTGAGCATTCAAATCTCAATAGGAAGTCTCTCTTCCTTCGCATATTTTGCATGTTTTGAACAATTGAACCACATCAAATCCACATATCACATTCATGTAAAGCTCCCCCCCCCAAGTGCTTACACTTAAAGATTGGATTTTATCAAATGCCACCATTTAAAACAGGAGATTCAATATAGCTCATTCTTTTCTAAAATGTTTGGTTCTATTTCAAGTATAACCAATCCCAAACATGGAAAATTTAGATAACTTCAAAGTGGTTGATCTTATCTATCAACTCAAATTCCAGGACAATATCAAAGCTGACAGTTTACCCAGGTCAGTTTTGTGTACTTCAATCACATCCATGGACACTAGTCCTTACATCTGAGCATTTCCCAAACTATACCTGAAAGGAAGAGTAGTTTATTTTTTCCCAGGGGTGCCATCTTCCTTTCTGATAAATATAGTAACTGTGCAGGTGCCAGGTTTTTTTGCACAGTAGGCGAGGCTACCTTCTGGCGCCCCCCCCCCAATGTGCCCACCAATTTTCAAATATAAATGCATTTTAGGAAGAATGAAAAACACAAAATTTAAAATTGTCAATTTTGAGAACAAGTAATACAATCTGATTTTCTCTCTCAAACAGAAAAACACAAATCACAAAGCATTTTGAAAAATCCTGTTAATTGTGATTTTGAAATTTAAGTCTCTTTAATGTTTCTATTTCAGGGACATCAGAATCTCATTTTGCGTGCCTGTTCTTTAGCAAATTTTGTCACCACTTGCCACTGACACTGGAAGTGTGAGAAGGATCCTTAGAGCAATAGAAACATTAGGCACACTATCCTGAAGTTTTTGTAGAAGTATGAAGAGAAATACTCTTTGTGGTGGCATAGAGTTTGAGAGAGCTATGACTAACTCAAGGTCATCCAGCTGGTTGCATGTGGAAGAGTGGGGAATCAAACCTGGTTCTTCAGATTAGAGTCTGCTGCTCTTAACCACTACATATGACCAGACTGGCTTCCATGGCACACTGATCCTAGTTTGACATTCTAACCACTTCACTACGCTGGTTCAACTGCTCATTCAGCCACTGAACTCTTTGGGTGATCTCTATCTAATCACTACCTCAAAGCAAGGGTTGGAGCTTTGCTGCAAGGACAAAATACAGCTGAAGGAACCAAGTACGCCACACATCTAATCTCCTTGGAGAAAGAGGTATGGTTAACACACCCTCCAATAAAATACAAGGTAATAATTGGTGTTCCCAGAAGCAAGGGAGACTGAATAGGTTGCAGGCAAGAAAAGAAATCCATATGCCTACCTATGCCAATGCAATGGCCTGTCACTAGAAAGCTCACTGAGACCACTTATCGAAGCCCCCAAAGGATGGGGCTCATGGCTCCAGCGGTAGAGCATCTACTTAACATGCCAAAGGTCCCAGGTCCAATCCCTGGCATCTCCAGCTCAAAAGTACCAGATAGGAGGTAAAGTTAAATATTTTGACACTAGACCCTGGAGAGCCACTGCCAGTCACAGCAGACAAGACTGATCTGAATGGACCAGTGACTCAGTAACCATGTTCACATGTTACAGTACATTTGTTTGTAAGAAATAGCCAACACACATCCACTTAGCTATTGAAGCTAAGTGTTCAGTTGTACATGGCACTGAATGTCACATGAGAATTACTCAACACACATATAAAGAAAGATAAAATACATACACACAGATTGTATGTGTGCTCATGGTAGCTTATGAACACGGCTAGTCTACAGCAGCTGTACCAAACTTTGGGAGGCAGAAGTCCAAGTTCACAGGCAGATCAAGCACTGGGGTCAATGACTCTAAATGCAGTAAAGACCACAGGACACTCTGCATTCTACTTTAAGCACTTCCACCTGCACCAAGAGCCATGCCAAGAGTGGCAGACTCTGATCTGAAGAACTGGATTTGATTCCCCACTCCCCCACATGAAGCCTGCTGGGTGACCTTGAGCCAGTCACAGTTCTCTCAACTCCACCTGCCTCACAAGATGCCTGTTGTGGGGAGTGGGGTATAAAAATCAACTCTTCATCTACACCAGCCAAATTAAAGAAAGCTGAACCCAAAAGGTGTCTTGAGGCACTTGAAAGGCCAGCAGAAGAATTAAAATAGTGCATACACACAAACTCAAAAAGGTGAAAAAACAGTAGCACATCCTCACAACAACCACCCTAGGATCTGGCCTTCAGCAGTATACACCTAAATCAATCAGCTTGCCTTTAAGATGCCACAAGATCCATGTTTGGCTCAGGTTTAGATGTTAAAACTGCTTTTAAAATAAGTATTCCATTTTAAAAGGAAAAGCATTCCCCATCTCTCCAACTGCTTTTAAGCCCTTAAAGTGCACTGCAGAGATACGAAAACAATCCTTAAAAGGTCTACTTTGAAGTAAGTCCCATTTTACTGAATAGGGCTTACTGTCAGGAAAGATTTTTAAGGATTGCAACTTGAGTTTCCCAAAGCAGCCAGAAAGAGCATGCGCCCTCGTCAGCCCCACCTGAGCGTCGACCTACTCTCATGGTCCTTCCTGGCTGGCACATTTGGTGCAGGAAGCATGCCTGCCCTCGTGCAGCTAATTTTTGCAGCCCAGCCCCATCAAGGTCCAAACCTGGCATGGAAAAGAGAACTCGCGGGGGCGCAATGAAGTGCAGGCCAACCTTACAGAAATCAATGGGGGTTCACCTACTTTCTCCACCTCCCTCGGCTCCCGCTGCCTTTGCAGACCCCAGGCCAAACCATCCCCCTGAGAAGGGAGGGGCACCAGAGACATGTTTACAGGGTGGGGGGAAAGTTTCCAGAACCATTGCTGTCCTGCTGCCTGCCTCCCACTCCCCCCATCCCATCCCCAGCTCGCAAGCCCCACTCGCTCTAGAGGGGATTAGCCTGGATTGGGGTTTAAGCGCTCCAGGTGGCCATGGGTCTCTGAGGGGAGGCACACGTGCTGCCGTTCGCTGCATGTGATGTGGGGGTTGCTGTGTGTCTCAGGGAGGGAGGGAGGTAGGTAAAGCAGACAGTTCTGTGCCCCTGTGAGGTCTCCACCCATAGGCAGGTGCCTAACTTCGCCTAGTGATAGCGCCAGCTCCGTGTGCAGCATTGATTCATGCAGTGAGGTGAAATCATGTGCAGTGAGGTGCAGTTTGGAAACTGAAATTTCGTACAGTCACCCATAAATTCATGCAATCACCTCATCCTCATAATAATTTCTCAGCTGCCTCCCAAACCATGCAACATTTATAAATTAACCCAAAAATAGACCCCAAGGAAGTCAGGCTTGGGCAGAAATAATGCAATTATGATAATCCTTTGCAAATATCCCAAACACAGAATGTTGAATAGGATGTAGTCTGCGTAAGCACTAAAAGTCCTGATGAGATTGGCACTGAGGGTCTTCAGAGCAAGTATGTTTTATGTATTTTCTGCTGATCTTCTGTTATGGTGATTGTTCACACAAAAACTGAAGCAGTTCCTTGTTGAAGATATATACCTCCCTAGCAATTCATGCAATCTTGGTAAAACAGGCTAAATAATTTAGTTTTATCCTCTGATGGAAACAAACATGCTATTATAGAACATATTATTAAGTATATATCCAGGAGTCTCAGGTAGTACTTACAGCAAAAGGTGTGGGGGGGTTTCCCTGATTAATGTAAGGCAGGAAAATGGGGGCTCCAATGAACCCAAAGTGCTCCTCTTCCTCTTTGCAGAACTACCAGAGGGGTTGGTGGAACAAAGCCACAGCAGCTGCTATTTCTTCAGGGGCTGTTGCAAGCCCAGTAGATAGAGATCCCATACCAGATGTAGTTGCCAGAAAAGCTCAGCAACAGACATTAACAATCACTGGGAGGGGGCATCTCTTGTCCCACAGCCAGCTTCTCCCCAGCCATTTATCTTCTGGCGGAGGTAATTTCTGATTCATGAGCTCATCCATGAGAAAAATAGCTGGGGGGGGGAGCCATTTCAGAGGAGTGGAGGTGGGCCAAGTACTTTCCCCTCACACCCAAGCTGCCTTTTGAATCTGTACACATGCTTCATAGGGCATTGGTGATAAACCAATTCTGACACACTGGGTCTGTTTGTTAATTTATTTATTTATTTATTTATTTATTTATTTATACTCAGCTTTTCTCTCCAATGGGATCTCGAGACAGCATACACTTTACACTTCCCTCTTCCATTTTATCCTCACAACAGCAACTCTGTGAGGTAGACCAGGCCAAGAGAAAGTGCCTGGTCCACGGTCACCCAGCAAGCTTTCATGGCATAGTGGTGTTTTGAACCTGGGTTTCCCAGATCCTTGTCTGACCACTAGCTGGTACACTTCCCTCCCACCCTGTCTGTGCCAATGTCACCTCTAGTTTGGTGAAGTGAGAGCCACTGAGAGCCAGTTTGGTGTAGTGGTTAGGAGCAAGGACTCTAATCTGGGAGAACCGGGTTTGATTGCCCACTCCTTCACATGCAGCTGCTGGTGTGACCTTAGGTCAGTCATAAGTTCTCTTAGATCTGTTCTTTCAAAGGCAGTTCTCGAAAGAGCTCTCTCTCTCTGCCTCACAGGGTGACTGTTGTGGGGAGGGGGAGGGAAAGGGATTGCAAGCTGCTCTGAGACTCCTTCGGGTAGTGAAGGGCATTGTATAAATCCAATCTCCTCTCTCTAATTTGGTCCTAAGACACATTTTTCTCAGATGGATATGTTCCCCTTCAATTTCCTTTCCAAATCTAGCTCATTTATTATTTGAATTAGGGCAAGGTGCCACCCCCCACCCCCATTTCATCACTCAGTTTGCAATCTGGGAATGTTGTGGCCTTGTGATTTTCTGATCAGTGGGGGGGAGGGTTGAACAGGGAAGAATCTTGGTCCATATATCATTTTGAAATAGACACTGTCAGTCATGGTACTGGAAGCATTGCCCATTTGCTATTTTAGCTTCATGTTGATGCCCTGTAGCCAACATTTGGCTCCATGATATCAAAACAGGGTAAGGCAATGCCTGGCACTCTTACTGTGGCATCCTTTGGTTAAGAAACAGAGGGGGGAAATGATGTAGGATAGCAGAAGAAATCACAGACTTTGCCTCCAGGAGAGTAAGAAGAGTGAAGAAATATACCAAAAAATGGGTTTTCATGAAAGGACTTCCTAAAAGCCCCTATTTCAGGCCAAATAAATTTACCTGCAAAGTATGTATTATCCCTTCCTTTTCTGTACAACTTTATAAAAAGCTGGTTAGCCAGACAGAATTCACACTGCACAAAAATCATTTCCCAGCACTCCATTACATGGAACCAATGACAAATAGTAATTGTAAAGTGGAGTATTTGACATGCCCTGACCTGGATAGCCCAAGGTAAGAACACAAGAGAAGCCATGTTGGATCAGGCCATCCAGTCCAACACTGTGTCACACAGTGACCAAAACCCAAGTGCCACTATGAGGTAGCTGGATCTTCTCATATCACAGAAGCTAAGCGGGGTCAGCCCTGGCCAGCATTTGGATGGGTGACCTCCAAGGAATACCAGGGTCGTGATGCAGAGGCAGGCAATGGCAAACCACCTCTGGATATCTCTTGCCTTGAAAACCCTACATGGTCACCATAAATCAGATGTGACTTGATGGCACTTTCCACCACCACTTGACATGCTTTGGAAAGGGATTTCCTTTATCCAGGGGTGGAGAGCACTTGTTACAAAAACTCAGGAGCTAAGCAGGTCTTGGTCTTGTGAGTTAAAAAAAAAAAAAAACCTTAAACATGGCACTGCAAATGTCAACCCTGATAAATGTTTAGAGTCAGATTCCAGTTACTTACATGGGACTAAGAACCAAACTACTTGTGATGTTTAGGATCCATGATTGGGGATCCATGATTTAACCACAAAAAGTAGCAGTTGTCGGGGGGGGGGATGGTGATATGGATTGGACAGCAGGCCTAGTAAAGGGATGGTTAATTCTTCCCCTATTTTCCTGAATAAAAATGCCCCCTCCATACACATATTCAGGTAGCCATATTGTGCCTATCTTTTCCCCACCTGGGGCTTAAAGTTGCCTGGCTCTGTGGGCATGATCAGAGAGTCTTATTGCACAACTGGAGCTCTGTAGACACATCTTATATGCGTCAAATTTCTTTTGCAAAAACCTTGAATGTATCCCTAGGGGATAGGGAAGGGAACGGTGGGTACAGTTCCACTGTACATCCGTGCAACTGATAATGTATACAGGATTCCCCCCCGCCCCTTTATCAGACACAATGAGAGCTAATTGGGGACTGAGTGTGAATGATGCAAGCATAGCAGGTCAGTCACCTGGGACTACGCCAAGGGAAAGTGGTCACCATGCATCTGCATCCAGATTTTGACAAGATCAGCTTTGTCTGAACCTCATTCTACAGAGATGAGAGGCAAATTCAGAGAATGAAAAGTGGCTGCTTCTCTTTTGACAGTTACCATAAATGAAAATAGCACTCTCCTTCTCCTCTCTCTCTCTCTTTAAACTAATTTCAGAAATGAGTCATCAGAAATTTCTGTAGAAGTGACAGAAATGCCAATCTGCCAAGTTAACAGTTCTGTTGGTGCCCTTGGCTTTATTCACCATTTTATTCTTTGTTACTCAGTTTTGCATTGTGCGCCATACACCTACACACATGCAGCTACCTTATACTGAGTCAGGCCATCAAGGTCAAGGTCATCTTTTCTGACAGGCAGCAGACCTCAGGCAGAAGTCTTTCTCATCACCTTCCTCCTGCTCCTTTTAATTAGAGGTGCCAGGAACTGAACCTGGAGCATTCTGCAAGCCAAGCAGATGCTCTACCATTGAGCCATCCTTCCACTCCTAAACTGGTTTTCTATTTGTTTTTGGTAAATGGCTTACGTAAGGACTCCACTATAGGCCCAGATTGTAGTAGGAGCAGTATAGTAATGAATTGGGTAGTCATAGAATCATAGAATCATAGAATGTTAGAGTTGGAAGGGACCTTGCAGGTCATCTAGTCCAACCCCCTGCACTCTGCAGGAGCGTAGCCGAAAGATAGCCCTACGATATACCGGAAAGATAGTCATCCAGCCTCCACTTAAAAACATCCAGTGAAGGAGCATCCGCCACCTCCCGAGACAGTCTGTTCCACTGCTCAACCACTCTTACAGTTAGGAAGTTTCTCCTGATAGTCAAAGATTTACCAATCAGGATCCAACCAAATAGCACCCATTCATAAATATGGGGGATGCTCCATTTCTGGACATATCCTTTCAGGCATTTTAGAAAGGGTGGGAGCATGCCTTGCTGACAAATATTCTAAAACCTTGATCTCTGGTTTGATTTCTCGGGCTGTGGGAGCAGCAGTTAGGGGAACGGGACTCAGCAGGTGGCAGGGATATTCTCTGTCCACCAAGACTGATCATTCTGATTGCATTACTGTGTACACGGTTAGTATTTCCCACCAATCATTGCACCATCTTGGGAAACAGTGTGTGTGGGGGGGTATTCTGATTTTATATTGGCACAGATTCTCTTCCTAATGTCTGCTCATAGGTAGGCAGTTCAGAATGTGTTGGGGAGTGGGATGGACAGAAGCAACTGTTTGCTCCTCCCTTCATGATAACTAAGTGGTGCCAGCCAGCCATACTGTCCTGCAGTGGCCAGAGTTGAATGTTTCTCCAGCTTCTGCAGTAATGAAATTCCCCGCATTGAAATTTTTAAAACTGTGTGTTATGTGAAATTTTCTGCAGTAGATATTTCCTCACCAGGTGCAAACCCGAAGTTTTCTCCTTCTTAATCAGCATTTTCAGAACTCACTAAAACTGGGGATTCTGGAAATGTGGGGTAAGAAAGAAAACTTTGGGTTTGCGCCTGGTGAGGAAAAATCTACTGCAAAAAATTTCACAAAACATACAGTTTTTAAAATGTCAATACTGTAGAAATGGTCTTGTATTGTATTCAATTGGAGCGAGTAGGAAAAGCTGCCAAAACGGGGGAGCAGAGTATTTGTGTACTCTGAAATTACTGCAACAGCATATCTTCTCAGCAGACAGACTGCAAAGGGGATTTAATTGTTTTAAAAATATATACCTCCACACTTATATACCACACTAATCGAATAAGACATCATATCCCCCCAAAAGGGGGGGGAACAGACATGAGATGTGTCAGTGATGAGAAATGATCAGATCATTTCATTATGTGAGAGAACACAATGGATTCAAAGATTCAAGACTGGAAGCCTTTCAATCCATAAATGAACTAAGGGACTCCACCTTTTCTCAAATACAAATCACATATTTACCATTATTCTCAGAAGGAGGGAGGACAGGCAGCCCTTTCTGTTCATATGTTAAAGGTAGGAGGGAAGGAGTATACGTTTACACTAGTCTCCATCTTACACTAGTCTCCCCACCCTACATCTTGTTCCAGGCTTTGAAGCGCCCCCCTCCCCAACTTGCTCCTACATGGAAAATCAGCCAGGTTAAGAGAAAAGTATTGAATGAAACATAGTGCAGCTTGGTACAGTGGAGAGGGGGAATTAATCAATGTCCACCCACATGCTCCTCCTACTCTGCCTCTAGAACCTAGTCTGTCTCATGATAATCTCAGAAAAGCCTGTTCTCACATTAATTCACTTCTATGTGTACCTGCTCTGTAAATAAGAACTTTTACTAGTCAATAAAATGGGAACAGTGAGGGAAACAGTCTCAGGAACCACATTCCTGCTTGTCTGGGAGCTTGGGAAAGTCCTGCAGCCATCCCAGTCTCCACTTGGCAAGGCAACCCCTTTCCTTACTCCTAGGGATATCAACTTCTCTCTGCATAGTAACCACAGACACCAACAAATCAGAAAGAGTATCTCCAACTGCAAGGATGTGTATTTCCAGCTGTGTTGCTGTTTAAAGGCTCTGCCTAGTTGCCACATTGCCCTCTTTGTTCATACTAGCTCACGTGGGGGGCAATCTATTGCACTTTTGTGCTTGTGTGCCTTAGGGATGGTGAGCTGAACTGCTGCCCATCCCCTTGACCACTGCTTGAAAAGCAGTACCAAATAGGAATGGTGTGGATACAGAAGTCAGGCATTAGACATTCAAAATATAAGCAGAAGAATGAATAAGAAGAGTACATATGGTCTTTACAAGTATCAGGTTGAGCAAGAATTTTTTAAAAATGGTGTAAACACAGAGTCCTCTAAACCATAACCCTATGCTAAATTAGGATAGGCTAGTACCTCCTGAAGTTGCAGCATTTAAAATCCTGTTACTTCAGTTGTCAGAGTCCAGGACTTCTCTGCTTAACATCTGGTCAAAATGGAGTCCATTAGCCCTTCATGGCTAGAGCTGAGAGTCAGTGTAAGAGAAAGAACAAGGGAACTTCTTCCTTCTGTCCTGAGAATTTCCCCTCTGGGGTCAGTCCTGATACTCCTGACTCACAAAGAAGAGATGTACTCCAGCATCATGGCTTTCTCAGTCTCTGTCTGTTAGGTATGACAACCTAGCAGAGGTGTTAGATGATAAACCTTTTGTCTCACTCCAGCCGGAGCCATTTGCATTTACACTGGAGTACTTGATGCTTGGAGGATTGATGACTCATCCCCCTTACCTTTCCTCTTTGCCAACTATGAACTTGCAAGCTGGGTCGCAGTACAGAGACAGAGTACAGACCCAATTCTTGGAATATAAATGTGATCTCTAGAGTGCAGGGCAGTTCTCCATGGGGACCTCTGTGCCTGAAATGGTGGGGGGCTTCTTTGGGCAAGGAGTGCAGTCCTGAGGAATTCATCCCATTGCAGGGGAAGAGGGTGCAGTTGTACCTGGAAATGTATGTCACTGAAACTAAAGGAAAATACCACTGGATTGATTTCCTAATATTCTTATTTCTATTGCTGCTATTAAAGAATTCAGTATAAACTAAAACAAAACAAAACAAAACAACAACTTAAAAGCCAACTCCAACTGTAGCCATGTGTAATAAATCAGGGGGGGAAGCCTAGGCTTAACTGAAACCAGAGTTCACTGGGACTCAACCCCAGAATTTATTTCCAGAGCCAAGGCTTAGACTGAAACATGCAAAATGAAGACAGGATTTTATAGTGTAGCTTTCCAATAGCAGTTAGTTCATTACAGCCTTCCTTCCACACATGTTCAGTTAAAGAGCTCCTGGATCCAAGAGGATAGCTTGGAGGCAGTCTCCAGCTCAAACACAGCTCATCTGAGAAATTAAACACTGAAGAAAGAGAGAATCTGTTAGACAGCAAGATTATACGTGATGCCCATGATTCAGTTTGGTGGTGGTGGTTTTTAAATAGCATCAGGCCTTTATTCTTATGCTTTCCGTATGGTTTTGTATTCCTCTGTATGTGTGTGTCTGTGGGTAACAGCTATTTGTATGCATGTTGTCATCCTGTTAACACTGTGTGTTCCACACACTCCAATGATTGGCTGTGCTGTTTCTATGGAGAACTAGCTCATTCCATTTGAGTAGTGGATTAAAAAACAAACAAACCTTTCAATGTTTCTATTTACCTCAAGAAAGTAATTGCAGTTCACAGTGTATGACTATGATGAGCCATACAAGCAGAAAACACTCAGAATGGAATGGCTGTATTCATGGGCATCAGAGTTTGCTTTGTTTTAAAACCTTAGCTTCTTCCATAGCTGAGACAGCAGGCACATTCACAAACAACTGGAAAAAAGAGGCAAGACCTATCAGATTAAATGAGTGATTGATCTTCAGTTGTAGCCATATTGTTAGACTTGCCTTTCGAAAAAACACATTGCCTTCACAGAGGCTGTTCGCTAATATACTGAGAACCATCCAGAATTTTGACCTCAGAAGAGTAGTATCAGAAGGCCAGAGCATGACTCCTCTTATTCTTTCTTGTCAAAGATGACGTGTATTCTAACTTTAACCCTGGAAAGATCACAGTGGCCCATTTGTCATTAGTACAACTATCCCATTCCAAGGACCTTTGCTGGGCCCAAGAAGAGTCCACGACATCTTGTTGGATTTGGACTCTGTATTAATGCCTTGCCCTGTCCTGGATGGTCCAGGCTAGCCTGATCTTGTCAGAACTCAGAAGCGATGCAGGGTCGGCCCTGGTTAGTATTTGGATGAGAGACCAGCGAGGAAGTCCAGGGTTGATACACAGAGGCAGGAAATGGCAAACACCTCTGATTTTCTCTTGCTTGAAATTCCTGCCAGCTCACCATAAGTCAGCCATGATTTGACAGCACTTTCCACTACAATTAATATGTTACGTATAGCAGATCAAAGTTGACACTAAACAGTTATTCTCTGTGGTTTCACAGCCCAAAGGAGCATAGTTCTGTGGAATGACATGTGGTTTGCAAAGAGAAAGCTCCCAGCTCAGTCCTTGGCATCTCCAGTTAAAAGATCTCAAGTAGTAGGTACTTGGGAAAATACCTGTCTTCAACATTGGTATTGAACCAGTATTGTACTATAGATTTAACTGATGTTTCTAAGTGCTGCCTACCCTTGTCAAAGCATAAAAAGCTGCTGGAGTCATGTTATTCTTGACCTAGAAAGTCAGCATGGTATTGTGGCTGGAGTGTTGGACTGGGATCTGGGTGACCCAGGTTCATATAGTTTGCTCTGCCATGGAAACTCACTGGATGACTTGGGCCAGTTACCATCTCTTGACCTAACCTCTGCCTCATGGCTGTTATTTTGGGGATAAAAAAGAGGAGGGGAAACACTGTTGTAAGTCTCTTTGACTCCACACTGAGCAGAAAAGTAGAATATAAATCTCTAAACAAGTACTAAAGTTCCTAAAGGATATGGAGCAACTGAAGTGATTTGTATACTATAGGTTCCTATTAGATATCTATTTTTTAAAACCAAACAATTGCAAACAAGTTGCCCACCATGCACAAAACCCAAAATCATCCTCTTTGAGTAGATTTAATGTTGCTTAGATGGCAGTTCCATTGATGCTAGTATTGAACTGAAAGCTCATGGTGAACTACCTTTTCAGAACTACGGTGAAAGGTGAGACAACAAAGCCAATTCAAACCTGAAAGATGAACTTGCACATGCTAAAATAAAATGAGGACTGGGTTTCTTGTGTGCTAACTCTGAATGCATTATATTGGCTGTTGTGAATATTAATAATCTCACAGTAATAAAAATATTTAACATGGTTACCTAATAAGGTATCTGTGGATAGTGAGGCAATATGTAAAGTGTGTGTGTGATTTAAATCATCCTAGAATAAGATATTCAGAGTTAAGGTTTCCATAGTAACCTTCCCTTTAGCCCCTTATGTGTGAAACTGGCCTTCTATCTAGTTGCAGCTATTTAAAGACAAAAATGGGTCAAAGGCCTTTAATTACATTTCTGTGCTATGTTATTTTAGGAAGTGTGCATATTAATAGTGCTTTCCTGTAATGGGTATGTTCTTCGGAAGTTTGGTAATTCATTTTGTCCCATTCTCTCTCATCTCTTTCTTTCAGTGTTTTTCAAACTACAAAAGTTAAGACAAAGTGTTTGCTGCCATCTCAAGCATTCCTATTTGGAATAAAACCTAATTAAACTCCATGGGGCAATTTTCAGAGTAGACATGCTTAAAATTGACTTGTTATTTTGATTATAGTTAAGGAGACAGACATATACATAGTACAAACTTAGATTGCTTTAAAGCCATTGATAGGGCAGGTTCATAAAACAACTGCACCCCCACCAGTAGTTTTTGAAAACATGTTGGGCCATTGATGAGGTTACATCCTGGCCAGAATCACGTATTAACCAGCAATTGCAAAGGTCATTGAGAAGGAGACTTCCGACTGTAGAACACGTTGGAAGGATTCACAAAATGTTAGGAGGTTCCAAGTAAGCATTCCCCTTTGATAGAGGAAGTGGAAGGTACTCCTCTAGACAGGGATGCCTCCTGATCGCTTCTGAGCTTCTTCTTCCACGAGTGAAGTGGAGGAATGCCAGAAGTGGCTGTTTGCTTTGGAAAAGAAGCAAGTGGGTGCCAGGAAACAGGTGGCTTGGCACACATGGGCACTATGCTGAGGATAACTGTTCTAGGCTTTTTTCCAGGTGACAAATACAGATATAAATCCATGTGGATGCACACATAGACAACTGGCATGGATGCTCAGAAAAATAGATCAATGCAAGATATTCACAGAATTTTGTTCTCCGCTATAACACCAATGCAACTGCTAAGTGCAACTCCTATAGCAGAGCATTTGTTTGCATCCATAAGAACATAAGAAGAGCCCTGCTGGATCAGACTAGTGGTCCGTCTAGTCTAGCATCTGGTCTTACACAGTGGCCAACAAGTTCCTCTGAAGGGCCAACAACAGGGCATAGAGGACGAGGCCTTCCCCTGATGTTGCCTCCTACCACTAGAATTCTGAGGTCGACTGCCTCTGAACATGGAGGTTCCCTTTAGTCACCAAGACTAGTAGCCACTGGTAGAACTATCTTCCATTAATCTATCTAATCCCCCTTTAAAGCTGTCTATGCCCGTGGCCATCTCTACATCCTGTGGCAGCAAATTCCACATTTTAATCATTTGCTGTGTAATGAAGTATTTCCTTTTTATGTGCTGAATTTACTGCCCATCAGTTTCATTGGATGCTCTCAAGTTCCAGTATTTTGGGAGAGGGGAAAAGCTATCAACTGCATGTAGCTAGCAGCCAGTTATCCTCAGCTTTCTCTGTTCTGTACTGCAACTCAAAGGTTTAACAATCATCTCCTAGTCCCTTTGATAAACTTATATTCTTCTGAAAGCTAGACCTCTTCACACACATACACACAAACACTTGAGCTATCTTAGAGGGTGAAGAAGAGGTTCCCTGCTATCAAAATCACCTGTAAGTATTTTAGCTACTGCTAAAAGAAAAGATTTTGCTGTTTTTTCAGATTTCATGAACAAGTCAAAATACATACAAATGTACAAACCAGAAATTTAAAACAAAAGACTATGCAGTTATTGAATCTAAAATAAAAGGAATTAGGCATATATAAATATTTTCAGTATTATATTTTCAATTACTGATTTAAAAGGGAGGCGAAGAAGATTATAAGACCTGATACATGCCCTTTCTTTCTGATGAGATTAGAATTGGTGCTGAGCAAATGTAAAGACAAAGTACCTTACGTTTCATGATTTAATGCATATACATGCTCAAACTGAAATCCTCAATCTACTTGTCCCATTCTATTCAACTGAAGGTACAGTTGCTGCTCCAGAGTACCTGGACTGACAATTACTGTTCATCACAGCCTCAGCCACATGGGCAAAATCCAAAAAGTTATATATAAATAAGCAGACACAACTGAAAGATCTCATCCATTTCAGTGGGAATTAAACAAGCTTAACTTCCTCAGGGCTGTACTATATAAGCGTCAAGAAAATCTGCTGAAATAAATAGGACTGAGTTCTGAAGAAGGTATTTAGGTCTAGAGTGCCTTGCTGTGATTATAAGCACACTGCAAGATTCAAGAATCCCAATAGCAATTTGTATGGTGTGAATTGAACAAACCATTCATTAAAGGGAATGTGAAAATGCTGTCCTCTGTGTCAAGATATTTGATTTGCAGTTATGAAAGATGTCAATCAAATGATGCAAGAGGATGTCAGAATTAAAAGTGAACATGCTTGGATGTCAACAGAGTCTGTCCGCATTTTTAATCTTATCCTGTCTAGAAGATACAGTCGCTCCTGATGACAAGAAAATGATGTCATGCTTGGAGAACTCCCATTTCAGTTTCTCTCTCTTTAAAAAACGAAATCACCCTGTGAAGACATGCCCTTGACATTATCTGAAACCAACCTTTCTATCTTTAGACCACCATCTGTTGTAGTGTGTGTGGAGTGGGGTGTGGGGAAGAATTCTCATGACCCACCTGATAGACTTCATGCTTGCAAAGCACATATAACCCTCAGCCTCCTGCAGTTTGGAGTCAGAGAAGGTGGGGGGGGGTGAAATGAGATGGACAGGGGTTCGAGTAAAGTTCAGGATTTTGCCGGCAAAGAAATGGGGGGGAGACAGATTACATCCTAGATCATGCACCTGAGTAATGCACAAAAGCATGCACACTAGAGGAGAAAGCATGGGAGGGGGTAAGGGGCTTGCATGAAAGAACTGGAATTAGCACAGGCTGAGCATCATCACCATCAAGAGTTAAAGAGAGAGTGAAATGGCTAACGTACACACACCCCGCTCCATACCGGAGAAGAGTCTCCCAGCTGAGGCGGATGCTCCCCAAGGACCAGGCTGAAACTGACCGCCCCCACGGCCACGCTGGAGACCCCCAGCCCTATCTCCAGCACGGAGAGCACCAGGAGGCTCCCGATGATGTGGCTGCTGGTGCACATCCTGGCTCGGTCATCGTTCCTACCCGATCAGCTCCGAAAGCAAAGCATTCGCCGCCGCCGCCGCCGCCGCAAACTTTTGTCTCTTCTTCAGCAGCCACGGGAGGGAGGCAGGCGGCTCAGGGCAGAGAGTGCCGTCTCACTCCAGTGCGGGCAGAAGACCATACAACGAGTCGCCTCCCGGGCTTAGGATCCCCAGTGCGAGTCCAGCCAATGCATCCGACAGTGGATTTTTCTCCCAACCTGTACTGGACGCCTGGGGCGGTAGCGGGAGACCGGCAGGCAGCTCAGCGCGTTGCCGCCACGCAGGTTCGGGCTAATGAAGGCTCCGCGGAGAGCTGTCCGAGGTCCTGACTGCCTCCTCCGAGCCTCCCCGGCGCGCTCTCCCAGCGTCTCCAGACACTTGCTGATCACACGACACTCCTAAGCGGCGGCATCGATCCAATTCTCCTGAGGGCCCCGGTCAAGCATTTGCTGTGGGAGCGAACGTATCTCTATTTCTGCCCATGCCGTCTCTCTGTCCTCCCTGGCAAAAACAGATTAAATTCAGCACCACCCTCCTTTCCTACAGAGCTAGTGCCTTCTGCGAGAAGAGAGAGCGAGCGAGCGAGCGAGCGAGAGAGAGTCTCGACCTTGTCTGATCGCTTCCCTCGCTCTCATTGGAATGACCTCGCCGGGAGTCGGCTGGAGGGAGGGGACACAAAAAGGGGAAAGCCCAGCCCCAAAAAGAGTTGTGTATGAATCTGGACTCAGCAGTAAGGCAAGAGAGTTCATACCAGCTGAGCCACAGAGACGCAGGCTTAAACCAACCTCAGCCCCAGAGCGCATGCATATTAATTTCTGTCTCCAGCATGCAAACAGTGAGTTACCCTGATGCATTCTTTAGGAAAAGGTGCCACACAGCAAGTGTGAGAATGCCTTTCTTAGTCCCAAGTAGTGCCTGACAAAGTACAGGAAGTGAGCTTTGGGGTTACATAAATCTTCTTTGGCGGCATCCTGATTCACAGCAAAAGAAAACAGTCAACCCCGACACCACATTGGTATATTGATAAAACAGAATATGCTCTCCTCCTGATACTAACTAATCTAATTTTAGAGCTCTTTAAAGGAAAAGAGCAGAAGGTTTTGGGCAGGGACATTATTTAAAAGAGTGGGGGGGGAGTCTGCCTTTTCTTGGGACACTTCCAGATGGAGTGAATTACAAGTGTCCAGTGCACTGAATCACTGTAACCAGTATTTGCAAGCTGCATGGGGACAGTGCCAAACCCTGCATCTATCATTGCTCCTTTGACATAGAAACTATTTCTGAAGTAGTTTCTATAGTGGGGAGCTCACTCCTTCACCTGTTACAAATGTCATGGGTTTTATGATAATTTCTGTGTGTGACCTTTTGTCCCAGTGGTAGTGGTCTAAGATCAACAATGATATTATTTTAACAATGTGATTTCTTTTCAAGTTGTTTATAAAGTTGAGTACATTTTACTCAGGCCACATAAGCATATGCATTATTGAATGTTTCCCTTGCCTGGGATGTAACGAGTCCTGGGTCCCTTGGTTGCCTGTGGACGTTCCAGTATAACAGCATGCCAATTTGCATTGCCCTCAAAATTGCCCTCAAAGAATTCCAGAGAAGGTTCATTGGTCCGTGTCCAGCTATACTTTCCTGAAAATACAAGGGCACAATTTTTTTGGAGGAGACAGTGGTGCCTTCCACCTGTACCTCCCCACTGCACCCCTTTGCTTTGCACACCAGCAAGTAGTTTGAGGCACCTTCTGCAAATAAAACTACCCACCTTCCAGCTTCCTGAAGCATCCTTTATTGTTCCTCTGCTGCTCTATGTATATGGGCAGCACAAATACATAAAAAGCAGAGTACAAATGAATTAGGGATATGCAAGAGCTGACAGGAGACAAAGCAAAGCAAAACAAAACAAATAGCAATGTCTTCAGGAGCAAACACGCAAGGGAGAGGTGTTCTAGGAGCCTACTTTCTCTGCGGCATGCCAGTTTTCTGTATGTATGGCATTTCAAAGGCTTTTCTTTTAATGGAGGGGCAACTCAATCAGATTTCCCTCCACAGTAAGAATTAGGCCTCCGTACTAAACATGAGCAATCTGTAGGTTCCAGAAGGGAGGTCAAGTGAACAATCACAACAAAGAGTTCCTGGCTGAGGCTTCTGGAATAATCCCAGTCCCAACACAAATGCAACAGAGGCATTCTTATATTTATTATGTAAGATACTGCTGTCCTGCCCTCTCAGTTTAGAAGAGTCACAAAGTGGTTTGCCGCAATAATGGAATGGAATGCCTACAATCTAACCAGAAAGCAACCGCAATAGATGCCTGTTGTTCTGGCTGCTGCTCAGTCAAAGGGGCCTTGTTCTTTTTCCTTCCCCTTCTGCAGGATGACTGGCTCCTGGTGAAGTCCAAGAGAGGAAGGATCAGGAGACATTTGGGCCTTGGGCCTTGTTCTCACTTCCTCACTTTATGCAGAATGGCTGGCCATCAGTGGAGCCTCCAAGAGAAAGAACCTCCATGGCAGCTGGAGGGAGAGGAGGAGGGGTAGGTGGGGCTGAGAGAGCTCTCTCCAGAACTGCCCTTGAGAGAACAACTCTGAAAGAACTTATGACTGACCCAATGTCACTCCAGCAGCTGCATGTGGAGGCATGGGGAATCAAACCTGGTTCTCCCGGATTAGAGTCCGTGCTTCTAACCACTACACCAAACTGGCAATAGGCTGATGGGTGGAAGGAATCTGGTTCTTTCCCCTTCTCCTTCCACAAAATTTCCCTTTTACTCTAGTGTAATAGCATCACTTCTTCAGGATCTCTTTTATCAACCTGCAGTAACTTTTCCATATCTGTGCCAATCCGTTCATTTGACTTCCATAATCTCCTGCTGTGTGGAAGGGACTGCAAAGAAAAATAAATGTGGTAATGATATAATTCAGAAGTATGTGTTAGGAGCCCCAGAATCACTGAAACTATTTCCTAAAGGAGGAATCTGAATACTCAAAAGCTCCGATCATGTCCATCAGATTGAAATGAGTGCTGATTCATGAAGGTTTATGCTGGAATAACTCTGGTTAGTCTCTGATGCCACCGGACTTCTGTTTTATTTCACATCACAAATGTTTCTCTGTACCTCTCCAGTGGCAGTATTAGTGAATTGCTAGCAAACCCAGATTGCTACCTTGATCCTACATCTATTTGCTTAGAAATGAATATCATGAATTTCAAATTGGCAAGTAGGTATGCTTTTGTTCACAACCTTAAGAGTGACTTTATTTTTAGATTGGATAGGTCTTTCATTTTGACAGCTGGATTTGATTTCCCAGGAAGGGAGATCAGAAAGCCCCCCTAAGGAATCTGCTTTTAACTAGACTTCAAACTGGCAAGAAAGGCACAGTTCAACTTTGGAGGATCGAGCCTCCAGAGAGGGATGGGTAGTTCCCCCAACCTTCCTTCTTTTGTACTTTTAGCATGTGTACATGGACACACACACTCACAACTTTAAAGCCTGATTCCACTCTGATGAACCAGAGCAGAGTTAAGTGCAGATCTACATAAAAAACCTAAGCCACTACCTCTGGCTATGGCTTTTTCATTCTTTCAGTTTTACTACAAATTTCCATTAAATTCACCTTCAAGGCCATTTCCTAAAGTAATCAAAACTTTGGCTTCAGTATTGCAAGACTGCACAGTTTCCATCCACATCAGTCACATTTAAATCAATGGGCTTAACAGTCTTTACTCTTCACTCATGAAAGATTTGCTTTCGGATCATGTGCATAAGTGCAAGCACAATCTGGTCATAGTTAAGCACTTTGAAATCCCATTTGTTTTGAGAGGAGAATTGAGCACATGCATAATTCACTTCAATGGAAATTGATTATACAAAAATGCTTAGTCTGACAGGATCATGCCCTACATTTGTGTCATAAACTAAACAATTGCCTGGCATGAAAAAATCATTTCGAAGTTTATATGAGTGACTGAACAAAGGGCATGTTTTAGACTGGTGGGATTGGTCAGGACCTCGATCATACTTTCCAGCAATTTGATTCATATAACTACCACCACAATACCGTGAAATATCAGGGCACTATCCTGTCAAAGCTAAATCACTTCGAAGTTATACTGATCACAGTGGGAGAGTTAAACATTGTGCTGTTATATTTCTTCTGGTAAACTCAGCGGATTTAAAATGCCCATTGTTGGCTGGATCATGCCAGTTCCACTACTGATTATGAACTGAGACCAGTTTGACTCACTCAGGAGAAAAAGTGCAGTTTGGACTGAAGTCCCTGCCCTCAATGGAAACTGTATTGCAGACAAAAAGAATTGGCCCTCTTGCCATTTTTCCCCTTCATCCTGCTGACTTCATCAGCTGGTAGCTGACATCTAAAAAATAAAATTCCAAGCTCAGCATAAAAACCCATAAGGAACAATATTTATGTGGAAACAGAGAATTTCAAAGCAGCCATATGGTATGGGGGGGATGGTAGTGCTGATGGTGCCTTTTCCCCTTACAATCTGTGTAAAAACTATCAAGCCTTGGTACAAGAAATGAGGATTTCCCCCCCACACACACACAAAGCAGTAATACCATGTGATGAAAATTAGGGTATAGTGCATGTAAGGAATATGGGTAGAAGATGCAGCCAGGTACATCTGGGGAACTTGGCACTCCTGGGGTTGGAATGATTTTACATTTTATCTTCATTACAGATCTGTAAGGTCGGTTACAAAGTTGCCCAATTTATTTTAAAAAGGCTAACAATGAGACTGAATTCGTTGCCCACTTATGTTAGACCTGCATCTTCTTAAAAGCTGGAGTGGTAAACTGGGAACCAATATAGTTAGAGTGAAAACTCAGTCAAACCCATACTCAGCTCAGAAGCTTCCTGGAAGGCCGTGTGCCAGACATTCTCTTTCAGCCTAACCTACTTCTCAGGGATATTGTGAAGATATCTATTATCTCTTTCTGCATATTTTATCCTGTTGTGTGGCTCTGTTTGCTACTTCTGTAATTCTGTTTTCTGCAACACTTGACATCTCATATCTGGTGCTTTTTTGTACTGTCTCTAATTTTTGTAATCCTAATCCTATCACATTGCTTATTAAATCTGTGATGCTATTTGATTGCAGTGTTTAAAACCATGTAATCATCCTTGAGGCTCAGTGAGAAAGGAGACTATGAATAAAGGAAGGAAGGAAGAAGAGACAAATCATGACTTACAATCTGGTTGTACCAGTCCATTTCAAATAAAGTGAGATCTCCATGTGGTTCTCATATCTCCAGCCAACCTAGGACATTTCCATGGGACTATGCCAGGAAAAAATAATTTAGTAGTGGCACAGGTATTGCAGCCTTACACAGACTTTAGATTTCATATCTCATGCCTTCAATGTCCTGGGAGGAGAACGATGGAATCTGCTCACTTACTTAGAAAAACAGGCAATATAATATTCTGCCACTGGGGCAGTTGCTCCTGTGGCCTCTCCAGTCTCTCACTGAGGCCAAGTACCTGCCATTTGCCCTGATTGAATTCCCACAGGGCCTGCATATCTCAAATTACAGAATAGCTGCAGAGTACAAGATTGATTTTAGATGAGCAGCCAGGAAACCCGTTACATTAATCACTATACTTGTTCCTTCAATCATTTCTTTTACTTTCAGGATTCCTTCCACCTATAATTTATTGGGGCTTTTGCACCTGGCTTTTGATAATTAAAAATAGAAACACTGTAACATGCGGAGGCCAATAGAATACTGATGAGATAATCGGTGGCAGTCAAATGTCGCTGAAGGTTTCCAAGCAGAGGCTGGATAACCATCTGCTGGGGATGATCTAGCTTTGGGTTTCCTGCACTGTGCAGGTTGCACTGGATGGCCTATAAGCCCCCTTCTAACGCTGTGGTTCTGTGATTCCTTTGGTATTCCTCAGTTTCCCTTTGTGAAATACTTGAAGTCAGTTTCATTTAGCTCCATGGCTGTGCTTCAGGGACTGAAGAGATGGAATCCCCTCTAATGTACAGGCCACTACACAAACACACAGACTAAATCCAAAGGTTTTGTTTCACTAATGGTGGAGACTTCCTCTAGCGTAGGAGTCTTTGTGTAATGAGAGTCTGTTCTATCAGCAGAAATCTCTTGGTACAGGAGAAAATCTGTTTGCTCTAGAAGTAGGATCTGTAAGGTAGGTTACAGATCTGTAAAGTACAGAAACAGAATCTTTGGACCCAGCACATCAAAGACAAGGCTATTAATAGCACAGGCAAATAAACAGAACCTCTGTATTCAGAGGTAGTACACATTTGGTTATTAGCTGTTCAGAGCAAAACAACAGAGGAAGAGCTTTTGTGGGCTACCTGATTATGGCTACTGCATTTGTATTTTGCCCTGCATTCAGAGCGCATCGAGGAATTGCGTTCTACATCCCATCCCATCCCATCCCATCCCACCGTCAATCTGTGTTTGCCCCACATTGAAATTTATTCCCTGCAATATGTCCTCTGTGGGAGTGTCTTTGCTTTAAAAATTATACTCATTGAAGAAGGCCTGGACAATGTGCATCCTGAAAAAAAAATCTAGTATCCCACTCATGAATCTTACCAGAAAACAGTATTACCTAGGTGGATGGGTAGTTCTGAACTGTTCTTCTGCCTGCTTGCTACTGGTGGGAGAAAGGATTGATCCAGGAAAGAAGGTGCTTCCTGTTTGGGGTGAGGTCATACTTCCCCTAGAGGAGCAGATTCATACCTTGGGAGTGCTGCTAGACCCAGGACTCCTGTTGGAAAAGTAGGTGGCTGCTGTGGCCAGGAGCACCTTTTACCAACTTTGGCTGATAAACCAACTGCAGCCTTTATTGAGCAACTGTGGTGCATGCCCTGGTATTGTCTTGATCGGACTACTGTGGTGTGGTCTGTATGGTGTTGCCCCTGAAGACTATCTGGAAGCTATAATTGGTATAGAATGCTGCAGCCAGAATATTGACTGGCATGTCATAGGGACCATATCATTCCAGTCTTGTTCCACATGCAGTGTTCTTGATCAATTCAAGGCATTGGTATTGACCTTTAAAACTCTATAAAACCCTATATCTTAAGGACCATCTACTCTTATTTGAATCCACCCTACCACTATGGTTATCTTCAGATGCTCTGCTTTGGGGGCCTCTGCCACCTAAGGCTAGATGGGTGGCAACTCAGGAAAAGGCCTTCTCAGTCACGGCACCAAAACTGTGCAATTCCCTCCCCAGGGAGATTCATCTGTCCCTGCCCATCATTGTCTTCTGCCAGTGGATGAAGATTTTTCTGTTTTGTTTGATGTTCCCTCACTGACTCCTTACTTCCAGTTCCTATATTTATGTAGACTATTTATTTATTTATTATTGATTAATTCAATCTATTCCCTGCCCTCCCTGCAAAGGCAGGCTCAGGGCAGCTTACACAACATTTCATAAAAATACAATTAAAACCTATATAAACATATAATATAAATAATAGTCAATTAAAACACAGTAAAAATGCTGGAACATTCAGATAAAACAAGAGCAAACATTAGTTCTAATATGGCTTAGGTGACCGTATGATTCCTATAACTTTCATACCAGCTCAGTTCACTCACTTATTATGTGACAGGCTCAGGCTAGAGACAATGATGGCAGGGCACAGGCTGGAGGTGAAAGTAAAGATGGTAAAGCTAGGGAACAGGGACAGTCCTCGGTGTAAAATACAGCTCCTTAATCAAATGCTTGGTGGAAGAGCTCTGTTTTGCAGGCCCTGTGGAATTGTAAAAGGTCCCACAGGGTCTTGATCTCGTTCAGGAGCTCATTCCACCAGGATGTAGCCACCACTGAGAAGGCCCTGACCCTGGTTGTCGCCAGCCTGATGTCCTTTGGGCCTGGAAAGGCCAACCGATTTTGTGTCCCTGAATGCAGTGTTCTCCAGGGAACATGTGGGGAAAGGCAGTCCCTCAGGTATGCTGGACCCTGACCATATAGGGCTTTAAAGGTTAAAGCCAGCACCTTGAAACAAATCTGGTATACTATTGGCAGCCAGTGCAGTGTCTTCAGTACAGGCTGGATGTGCTCCTACCTAGGGATACCCATCAACAGCCTGGCTGCCACATTCTTCACTAGCTGTAGCTTTCAGATTTGGAACAAGGGCAGCCCCATGTAGAGAGCATTACAGTAGTCCAGTCGTGAGGTGACCATCACATGGATCACTGTTGCCAAGTCATTGTGTTCAAGGAAGGTAACCAACTGCCTAATCAGACAAAGATGATAGAAGGCTGACTTGGCAGCAGCTGCTACTTGGGCCTCCATAGTTAAGGAAGCATCCAAGAGCACTCCCAAACTCATAACATCTGGCACTGGCACCAACTGCCTATCCCTATCCCCGGACCACCCTGACTCAGGCACAGGACCTCCGTCTTTGTCGGATTCAATTTCAATCGACTCAGTCTAAGCCAACCAGCCACAGCTTGCAACATCCAGTCTAAATCTTCCAGTGTAAAGTCAGACTGGCTGCCCAACTACAGATAGAGCTGGGTGTCATCCACATACTCATGACACACAAGCCCATGCCTTCAGGCAATCTGGGCAAGGGGGTGCATGCAGATAATAAATAACATTGGAGAAAGTACTGCCCCCTGGGGCACTCCACAAATCAGTGGATGCCTTTGGGACAGCTGTTCCCCTAGTGCCACCCTTTGTCCCTGACTCTGAAGAAAGGATGCAAGCCATTGTAAGCCAAGCCCCTGAACTCCAGTGTTGGTGAGCCAGTGAATCAGTAGCTGATGGTCAACCATGTCAAATGCTACCGACAAGTCCAACAGCAACAGCACCACCAATCCGCCTTGATCCAGATGCCTCCGAAGGTCATCCGTGAGGACGACCAGTGCTGTCTGTGTCCCATATCCCAGACAGAGGCCCAGGACAGACTGGCAATTTGCCCCAGTATCGAGTCGCGGCAAAAAAACCCGGAGTAAACGATACCGGGTTTTCCCGTCCACACAGCGGGGGCCTCTGCCGGAAGATACTGGACGGAGGCGCGCGGGAGCGTTCAGACTGCCGCGCCGGAGGCGCGCTATATTCGCTGTTTCCCCATTATTTCGGCTGTGGGCGTATGTGCGCATGAGTGCTTGAGCGCTCATGCGCATACGCGCATTTTGGTGATTTTTTTATTTTGCCCTGCAACGCCGGCACTGCATTGGGCAGTGGAGCGGAGCGCAGCCAATCACACCGCTGCTGCCTCATGCCCAACGCGGGTTGCTCCCGGCTTTTCGGCTGCGCGTTCAGACTCCCCGGAAGCGAAGAAACGCGCGACAAACGCAGGCTTTCAAGATTTGCGTCGGCTTTTATCAGGTGTTTTTTTAATCCGGCAGTGAAGTGCGAGAGCACCGGTAGGCTACGGGTGGGGACGCCAGGCAGATGTGACTGTGTGAACATTCCATTTAATCCGATATTGAGTCGTTGTCAGCCCGGGTCCCATCCCGCGGCAAATTGCCAGTCTGTCCTCGGCCAGAAGCTGGACTGGAAGGGGTCTAGGATAGAAGCGTCATCCAAAAAGCTCTGTAACTGGACTGTCACAGCCCTCTTGATTAACTTGCCCAAATAGGGCAAATTGGAATCTGGCTGATAGTTAGCCAATTTGGCTAGGTCCAATTATGGTTTTTTCAAGAGGAGATGGAAGCTTGTGGAAAGGAAGCTTTAAAATATATTTTTTTAAAAAATTACTTTCATGAGAATGATTCCAAAACTACTTCCACAAAAGATGCTGTTAGGTCTGGAAAGCCTACAGCTACTTTCTCAAGGACATCCAGATTCATAGCTAAGCTGGCATATGAATCGAGTTCTCCTAGGGCAAAGTCCAGTCCTCTATTTAAAGAAACAAATGGTTCTTGTTTGACATGATTTTATCCTTGAGCAGATTTTGACCAATTAAGGTGGCCCATTTCAGTTGTTTCTTTTTATCCCCGAATTATGTGATCTGTTACACAGTTTTCAGCATTTGTTGGCTTGAGGTGGCTGATTAACTGGGATTTCAGTCCTGAGCCTATTCAACAGGGTTTAAACCTTTTCTTCAGGTTTTATTTTAAGCCTCCTAAAAACTGTGGAATAGATAAGGGCATGGATGTCCATGTGTGCATTTGTGTTTATGTGTGTTTAAGTTTAAGGTCTCAATCCAGCTAAAGCTAATCCTGAAATCAAGTCTACAAGTTAATGTCGACCAAGTCAAGTCCTCTTGTTTTCACTGGAATTTTCATAATGAGCAACACTATTAGATGTGGGGTCTTCAGAGCCTAAAAACCTATTTTTTAAAAAAAAATGGAATTTAAATTTAGCATTTATGTAACTCTTCCAGTGCTCAAAGCACTTCACATGCACTAGCTCATTGTAACCCCTGATAACATCCCTAAAAGGGAGGCCAGTATTATTATACACTTGTAAAAGACAGTGACTTCCCCAAAGCCATTTGTTCAATTTCTTTCAGAGACAAGGAGACTTCCTGGATCCCAGCATGTTCTATATCTACTATATTATACCAGCTCCTACTATGTGAGCATTATTCTTTGACCACAGTCAATCACCAAAGTGGCTACACATTGGACCATCCAAATCAATGTATTATTTTACTTCCTTTTACTTTTGGTGACATCCTCATCCTCATCAATTCAATTTGTTAATCGCCCTTTCCCAGCTTATGCCGGGCAATGAATGATGTACAAGGGGATTTAATGCCATAAAAATATACAAAATATTAGGATTCAGTATACAATTTCATAAAAACTAAGACATTGTAGTCCTTCCTAAGGGGAAGTTGATGCTCTGTCAGGTGGACAGCTAAGAGGACATCATAGCTAAAGCCACTGTGAGGGGCATATATTTTCAGGCTTTTAGTCTACAGCATGAAAGGTAGAAACTTGTACATTTCAAAAAAAAGATATGTAGGAGCCAAACTACACATTAGGTAGGAGGTGATGGACTTATTTTAAATGCTAAATAGCTGTGGGGCATTTGCATGGAGGCTGCAGTGGGAATTAGGGTTGAATGCTTTCCCCCTGCATATTCTGATAGAAATAACCTATCCTGGAGCTGCTATTTGTAGGTGCAAATAAACAGGCAACTGTTTCCCTTGGCATTCAGTGATCCTTAGTTGGCTTCCTTCCTTCTTGGAAGTAAAGGCAAGCCATCTTTTAACAGATGCATACCATCTGATTAACTACCTAATTGGGTTGGTTTTGAAAGATATCGTGTCAATTACGTGTACAAAACCCAACCATCATAAACATTCCCCTGTGGCATATTTAGCTGGGCTGCTGTATGAAAAATCTACTTTACAACTGCACATTGGGCATATATCTACTGCCAAAAGTCTATGGTCCAATTGTTGTGTTATAGGAGCACAGTAATTGCTGCTCCCTCAGTCTCACATAGTTCCAGTAAAATGTGTAATCCACATGAATCAAGGGCAGATAATGTGGGAAGAACCATGCTAGTGCCAGAGATCTGACTGGAGAGATGGCATTTGCATGGTTCTTCCCATGTGGTCCCACCCTTCATATTTGTACTTTACTCGTGTAGGAACCAGGCCACTCTTGGCTCAAGTGTCTTTTGTGTAAATTTCACCTTCTTGCATATTGCATATGCCATTGCATATGGGACTTCCTTCAAAAAGTCTCAAGACAGTTCAATTAGTCCAAAATATATTGTTTAACTGAAACTCATCAGAGGTCATATCAGTTCAGTATTGGAAAATCTTCACTAGCTAACAGTCAAATTTTAGATGGCGATTTTGACTTTTAAAAACCATAACAGTGTATCAGTATTTATTTATTACAGATCGAGCCACTATAACCATAACTCGTTAGGATACAGTGTGTTAAAAATCTGGGTAAAATTCAGGGTTTGTATATATATGTGTGTGTGTCTCTGTGTGTGACCATAATATATTTGACAAATCCAGTAAGAAATATAAAAGGCAAATACAATTTTATAAATTTAGCCGCACCTTTATAATACAATAGCATGCCACCCAAAATTTAGCCACAGATTCAGTAATAGTCCGATTTTCATTGGATAGCAATCAGTTACAACACTCCCAGTCTGTCTGGCCAGATGTTTCTTTTACAAAAGTTGTGATATATTTGTTTTGGATCTTATTGTACCAGCTGCATTTAAACATCATATGTTCAATGGTTTCTACTTCCCCTGAATCACACTGGCAGAGCCTCTGGTCAAATGAGACCCTTCTATATCTACCCTCAAGCACCGCAGAGGGGAGAGACTCACATCTAGCTAACATAAAGGCTTTCCTAAACTTATAGGTATCTAAATGCGATAAGTACTCCATAGGGACTGGGGGATATCTAATTTGTTCAGGCACTCTAAAGTTGGGATATTTACCAAGATCTGCCTGCCTCTTCACATCCATTATTCTATGTTTAAGAGCTAACTTTGCCTGATCCCAGCACATGGCCAGAATTTCTTGGAGGGAGAGACCAAGAACCTGTAGTTTGTTGTGAACTGATTTTAACCATTTTGAGTGAAAATTATCCAATAAGAGCAAATGAGTTAGCCCCATTGGCTGGAAATTTATTTTGAGCCAATACTGAAGTGAGCTCAGAGTAATTTTAGCTTCCATTTTCAGAGTGCCCATTTCTAATCATAGTTCAGCACACATCTTGGGACCTGTAGAACCGCTCTGAGAAATTTGGTCTGGACCCTCTTGAAGGAAGCGAAGCTAGAGGCTGAAGGACCAATAAAGGTGCCATAAAGGATTTGTGCAACTACCTTTGCCTGAAAGGGTTTTTGGGCTGCTGGAACATAACATGCCCCCTTTGTGTGATAAAATTTAAGAATGGCATTCACAGTTTTTTCACCTTGAGTTGCTACATGTTGTAAATGAGCTTTTTTGGCCCCTGTACATTGGAGTTTGTTGTTGTTGTTCAGTCGCACAGTCGAGTCCGACTCTTCGCGACCCCATGGACCAGATTATGCCAGGCCCTCCTGTCTTCCGCTGTCCGCTGAAGTTTGCTCAATTTCATGTTCGTTGCATCGATGACACTGTCTAACCATCTCATTCTTTGCCGTCCCCTTCTTCTTTGACCTTCAATCTTTCCCAGCATCAGGGTCTTCTCCAGTGAATGCTCCCTTCTCATTTGGTGGCCAAAGTATTTGAGCTTCAGCTTCAGGATCTGGCCTTCCAGGGAACAGTCAGGGTTGATTTCTTTTAGGATTGACTGATTTGATCTCCTTGCAGTCCAAGGGACTCTCAAGAGTCTTCTCCAGCACCATAGTTCAAAAGAATCTATTCTTCGGTGCTCGGCCTTCCTTATAGTCCAACTCTCACAGCCATACATTACTACGGGGAATACCATTGCTTTGACCATGCGGACTTTTGTTGGCAAGGTGATGTCTCTGCTTTTTATCATGCTGTTTAGGTTTGCCATCGCTTTCCTCCCAAGGAGCAGGCGTCTTTTAATTTCATGGCTGCAGTCACCATCTGCAGTGATCTGGGATCCTAGGAATGTGAAGTCTGTCACTACTTCTACGACTTCCCCTTCTATTTGCCAAGGAGTGAGGGGGCCAGATGCCATGATCTTAGTTTTTTTGATGTTGAGCTTCAAGCCCACTTTTGCACTCTCCTCTTTCACCCTGAGCAAGAGGATCTTTAGGTCCTCTTCACTTTCTGCCATCAGAGTGGTATCGTCTGCATATCTGAGGTTATTGATCTTTTCCCCAGCAATCTTAACTCCAGCTTGTGATTCATCCAGGCCAGCATTTCGCATGATGTACTCTGCATATAAATTAAATAAGCAAGGTGACAATATACATCCTTGTCGTACTCCTTTTCCTATGCTAAACCAATCAGTTGTTCCATATCCGGTTCTAACTGTTGCTTCTTGACCCTTATATAGGTTTCTCAGGAGACATATGAGGTGGTCTGGTACTCCCATCTCTTTAAGAACCTGCCATAATTTATTGTGATCCACACAATCAAAGGCTTTAGCATAGTCAATGAAGCAGAAGTAGATGTTTTTCTGGTATTCTCTTGCTTTCTCCATAATCCAGCGAATGTTGGCAATTTGATCTCTAGTTCCTCTACCTCTTCGAAACCCAGCTTGTACTTCTGGCAGTTCTCTATCCACGTACTGTTGGAGCCTAGCTTGTAGGATTTTGAGCATGACCTTGCTAGCGTGTGAAATGAGTGCAATTGTGCGATAGTTTGAACATTCCTTGACGTTGCCCTTCTTTGGGATTGGAATGTAAACTGACCTTTTCCAATCCTGTGGCCACTGTTGTGTTTTCCAAATTTGTTGGCAAATTGAGTGCAGCACTTTAACAGCATCTTCTTTTAAGACTTTGAATAACTCAGCTGGGATACCATCACCTCCACTAGCTTTGTTGTTAGTAATGCTTTCTAAGGCCCATTTAACTTCGCTTTCCAGGATGTCTGGCTCAAGGTCGGTGATTATACCATCGTGGTTGTCAAGGACCTCGAGGTCCTTCTTGTATAGTTCTTCTGTGTATTCTTGCCATCTTTTCCTAATCTCTTCTGCTTCTGTTAAGTCCCTACCATTTTTGTCCTTTATCATGGCCAGCTTTGCATGGAACGTTCCCTTGATTTCTCCAATTTTCTTGAAGAGATCTCTAGTCCTTCCCAATCTATTGTTTTCCTCTATTACTTTGCATTGTTCATTCAGGAAAGCCTCCTTATCTCTCCTTGCTGTTCTCTGGAAATCTGCATTCAGTTGGGCAAATCTTTCCTTTTCCCCATTGCCTTTAGCTTTCCTTCTTTCCTCTGCTATGTGTAAAGCCTCATCAGACAGCCACTTTGCTTTTTTGCATTTCTTTTTCTTTGGGATGGCAGTGAGTGCTGCCTCCTTTACAATGTCACGGACCTCTGTCCATAGTTCTTCAGGCACTCTGTCTATCAAATCTAGTCCCTTAAACCTATTCTTCACCTCTACTGTATATTCATCGGGGATGCGATCTAGGTCAAATCTGAATGGCCTTGTGGTTTTCCCAACTTTCTTCAATTTAAGTCTGAATTTTGCAATGAGTAGCTCATGATCTGAGCCACAGTCAGCTCCAGGTCTTGTTTTTACTGACTGGATAGAGCTTCTCCATCTTTGACTGCAAATTATATAGTCAATCTGATTTCGGTGTTGCCCATCTGGTGATGTCCATGTGTAGAGACGCCTCTTAGGTTGTTGGAAAAGGGTGTTTGCTATGACCAGCGTGTTCTCTTGACAAAACTCTGTTAGCCTTTGCCCTGCTTCATTTTGTTCTCCAAGGCCAAACTTGTCTGTTATTTCGGTTACCTTTTGATTTCCTACTTTAGCATTCCAGTCCCCTATGATGATGAGGACATCATTTTTTGGTGTTAGTTCTATGAGCTGTTGTAGGTCTTCGTAGAACTGGTCCACTTCAGCCTCTTCTGCAGCAGTGGTTGGGGCATAGACTTGGATTACTGTGATGTTGAATGGTTTGCCTTGGATTCGGACCGAGATCATTCTGTCATTTTTGAGATTGTATCCCAATACTGCCTTTCTCACTCTCTTGTTGACTATAAAGGCCACACCATTTTTTTTACGGGATTCCTGGCCACAGTAGTAGATATAATGGTCTTCTGAGTTAAATTCGCCCATTCCTGTCCACTTTAGTTCACTGATTCCCAAGATGTCGATGTTCATTCTTGCCATCTCATTTTTGACCACGTCAAGCTTACCTTGATTCATAGATCTTACATTCCAGGTTCCTATGCAGTATTGTTCTTTGCAGCATCGAACTTTCCTTTCACCGTCAGACACATCCACAACTGAGCGTCCTTTCGGCTTTGGCCCAGCCGCTTCACTCTTTCTGGGGTTACTCGTACTTGCCCTCTGCTCTTCCTCAGTAGCATATTGGACACCTTCCGACCTGAGGGGCTCATCTTCCGGCGTCATATCTTTTAGCCTTTTGTTACTGTCCATGGGGTTTTCTTGGCAAAGATACTGGAGTGGGTTGCCATTTCCTTCTCCAGGGGATCACGCTTGGTCTGAGTTCTCTGCTGTGGCCTGTCCGTCCTGGGTGGCCCTCCACGGCATAGCCCACAGCCTCATCGAACCACGCAAGCCCCCTCGCCACGACAAGGCAGTGATCCATGAGGGAGGTACATTGGAGGACCATACCTAAATACTTAAAGCAGGAAACCTGCTCAAGGGAATGTCCATTGACAGTCCAAATCCTTTTGTTTTGTCTTGGTCCAAAGGCCATGACTTTGGTCTTTTGATAATTTATTTCCAGTTCCTTCTTTATGCAGAAATCTGCAGATCTCTTAAGAGCTCTTCTAAGGCCAACAGGTGTTCTAGCTAAAAAGACAGCAGTGTCTGCATACAGCAGGATAGAAACATGGCATTGATGTCATTTTGGGGGTGTAAGCTAGGTGAATCCTGGTAGCTTACAATATCATTTATGTAAAAATTAAGCAAAAAATTAAGCAAAAAAAAAAACCTAACTCCCCTATAGGTATTAATAGTGTCTGATAGATTACCCTTCCTATTTAGCCTAACCCTCAAGTGAGTGTTGTCATGCAGGGGCCATAACAGTGTAATTCTAACAAAGATGCACCCTTCTAAACCCACTAAATGTAGAAGTGTGTAAATCCATTTAAGATTGTACCACAAATGATCTAGGCCCTTTCTACATGCAGATTTACCCCACTGTTTCTCTGTACCCTATTCTGTTCGCCTTTACTCTGGATCAAGTGCTTGAAATTCTATACCCCCTCCCCCCAAATCACAAAGCATGTGAATCATGCATACAACCAAACCCCACAGTTTTTGATTAATTCTGGTTAATGTCACCCATGTGTGTGTGTGCATCCAATTGCCAATGACTTGGTTAAATGTGTATGCAAAGGATGGGGCACGCTGCACCCTCTCCTCTCTGTCCTCTTCTTCCTGCTCTCCCAACCCCATTTGGCTTGCCATCAGTGGGCTACTCTTTCTGTCCCCTTCCCCCATGCCTCATTCAGGAAAAAATCTACAGGGAGCAGTTTGTAGTGGTGGGGAACCCTCCCCTGCTGCTCTGGCCACAGTGTGTCTCCCTGGCTGTGGTGGGCTCCAGATATCAGCCAAGGAGCCCTGTGAGCAGGAAGGGTTTGACACCCTCCCCCTATTCTCCCTCCCCTCCATGCACAGAGTTCCAGCTTTGCTGACTGCACTCTGCACAGAGCATGGTGATTCCCATGTTTTTGCTTTAAATTTGTTATTTTAGGAGAAGCCTTCTCATGAGCTATTTTTGTCCACTGAAGCATTACATGGAGAAACCTTTCCCATCCTGGTGTCAATTTTATTCTGTGCTGATGCTCTCTCCCCTTTTTATTGTTTGTTTGTCTATCCCAGTTCCACCCTCACTCCTCACGCCTTCCATTTAAATCCTCCTTGTTCAGTTCCATGAATGAAATTGCTTTCCCCAAAAATACAGAAAAAGAAAGAAAGACAGAAAGACAGGCAGAAAGGGAGGGAGGGAGATAGCTTTAAGCCCAACCACACTGTTGATAGCCCTGCATTGGTTCCAATGTCAGAGACGAGCTCAGAGCCTTGGCCATTTTACAGATGGCAGAGAACCTTTTGACTTTTGGCCATGGTTCTTGCAAATGTGAAAGTCTTCAGGGAATCGCTTGAGAAAAAAGCCCAGCTCAAGGCATACACCAGGCCCATGCAATTCTCTCCCTTCGGTTTCAAGCATAACAAAGAACTCCTGTCACCTCCCCTGGGAGGTGGGTGGAGGAGTGGCCTCCAAGGAGAATGGGAAAGGGGCAGGGGAGAAGTGGCCTCTGAGGGGGCCAGAAAAGGGGCAGGGATGAATACTCCAAAGAACTGATTCTATATTGCATTACTCCAGAAAGGAACCGAGTGTGTGGGGGGTTAAAGTTTGCCAAAAAACAGCATTCAGATACCCTGTGGAAACAGTGGGGGGAAGCCAAACAATGTCGAATGGAAAAATAACCCAGTGATAATGGAGAACAAACACTGGAGGCGATGCAGAAATTAAAATATAGGGCGACCTGAAAGAGGGAGGCAATGTAGAATGCAAAAAATGCCGCAACACATGACAGTTGTGAGTGCAGGGTAAAACCCAGTGCAGAAACAACCCTAGAAACTGCTGATCACTTTCCTTGAGTGCCTCCCATTTTCTGAAGTTAGAAGGGCCTCTTCTGAAGATAGTCTTCTGTCATGGTGACATAAAACTCCCTCCCTAAGAAGGTTTGCCTAATACCACAGCCTTTTAAGAACCAGATAAAGCCAGCCCCTTTTACATGAGCTTTTGATGGTGATCAATGCTTATGGCTCAGTTACTTGTGTTTTTTTGTTATACTGCCAAATTGCCAGTGTTCCATACTGCTGCCTTACAGTATTGTTTTGATGATCATGTGGTGCCTTCTTTATGTTGTCGTTATGTTATTGATTTTCTAATAGTCTGTATCAACAGTAGCATTTAATATTCCAAGTTGCCTTGAGAGTTTATTGAAGTGGAAAGACTGAAGATATAAAGCCACCTAAAATATATAAAGCTAGGTGAAAGACAGAGCAAACATGTCAGAAGTCATGTATTCGGCAGCAGCCATTCTAGCCTTAAAAAGCCATATATGTAATATGGGCCTAAAGTTCTTGGTGGAAGCAGACTTCATTGAAAGAGCATGGAATTAATGGAAACTGGCCATGTAAAATATTTGGAGTGCTGGTTATTAATCTTGCTCTTGTTCAGAAGAAATCACATCAACCTCTAAGAACATAATTTTTTCATGGGAAAAGATATATTATGTTGACAGTGCTAGAGATCATGTGTATCCAATTTTTAAGAAGCTGCTTAATGCAAAGTTCTTGGAGAATTGGCTTCCCTCTTGATTATGTTAAATGCTGTCCATTGACAAATCTGAAGGTCCCACACATGTCCACATTGTAGGGCATTTTCAAGGTCAAGTCACAATGTCTTGTTAAGAACCTTTCATCCCCAACAACTGTGTGCCAAATGCAAGGAAGAAAAGAGAGCCCACACCACAGCCTGCTGGGCTCCTGCATGTTATGGGGGATGCATGGGTATCTGCCAGGTAACACTGAGTAAAAGAAACAGATTACCATGTGGTGCATTGTTTCTTGGTGTTCCTCCTCATTGGTTGTTGCTTGTAGGAGGGCAGAGGCATGCTGGATGTGATGATATCCACATCATAACAATTACTAGGGAGATTATTGAGGTGGGATTCAGCTCAGCAGCAGCCAGAAGCCCCGCCCCCAGGTTAAAATATGCCCTTATTTTTTTTTCTTCTGCCCTGTTTTGATTATGCTGTTGCTGATGCTGATGCTGAGGAATTTGAACAGCAATCTTTGTGTGTTTCCCCCTGAAATCTGGCGTAGAAAGGAAAAGGAGAAAGTCTCTACTAACCAGCCAAAGGTAAAATACAGACCAAAATTAAAAGGAACCAAGATTTCTTTCCCTTCTCTCATGTTTCGTCTCTGATGAGAAATAACTGGCCAGGGAAGGATCGTTTTTCAGTAGAACATGCCTGTGTCGGCCTATTATTCTGCCCACCTGAGGCCCCAAAACGCACAAATGGGCAATCAAAAATGGACAAGAGGCTACAAGGAAGCTTCTGATCACTACTTGCCCTGCAGGCGGGCTGTGGAAGTGTTGCCATCTATGTTCCCCTGTCTCGTTGATCTTCATGGCTTCTGCAACCATTCTGCATGTTTCGGTAGGCTCAGCAGTGCAATCGTGTCCATTGCTGATGGCCCTGAGTGATTGTCTCACATCCCAAAATTGAAAAGATTATTAATGGAGTGGCAGTGTAATGCAATTCATTGTTGACTGTGCTTCCCCCTCTTTAAAGGATATTCAAGAAAAAAGTATCACTCAGCGAAATTATTTGTTGAACAAGCATTTTAACTACAGTGATTTGAAGACTCATGTACTGAAGGCACATAAAGGTTAACAAATGATGGACTCTGAACTGGCCCCATCTGGCAGCAGTTATCCTTGACCAGAAATGTGAAAAATCACCATCTCCTTTTCTAGCTAATAAAACAGTAGGCACTAATTAGCTGGCTCTAATTGATTCTAGAACTCTGTGATCAAAAAACCTCTTGTGGTTTATGAGAAGAGTTAAGGCTCGTACAAATTCACCCATTCACCCAAAAGAGTGGTATGCATAAGTTAAGACTCCTACCATAACTGTATAGGAGCAGCCGCTGGATAATTAAGGCATGAGCACTTTTTAGCCTTTACTGCTATAAAACAGTAACAAATCTATTCTTTATTTTATTTAAAAAGTTAATAAAATTTGCCCTGTTGGCATAAAATCTAGTATATAGAATTTCCCTGCTGAGATGTATAAAACTGACCACATTTCAGAAAAATCATATGAGAAACGGCTGTACTGCAGCAGTTTAAACTTTTTAAAAACTGCTAGAATGATTTTCACTGTTCTATTGGCAAATACCACATCTTAGTATCTTGTGGGGGTTTTTTAAAGAAAAGAAAAGAAAAAAACAGTATTCCAGTGACCAAGACAGTTTCTGTCCCAAACGCAGGCCTGAATCCACATTTAAGTATGTCTTATAGTTCATCTTCTTCAAGACCACCTAAAGCTATGAAGCCACCATCCACCTGAGCTGCTTGTTTCAAAGTGGTTGGAAGTCCACTGTTCTACAGAAAGGTTTTATTACCACTCAGAGTCACGTGACCAGCCTAACTCAGCTAGACGCTGTGTATTGTGGCAGGAATGGCAATATTCAGTTGGTAAACATTTTCTATTAATTTTGTAGTTATCTCAATAAAAACTTGAGTGTAGATACAAAATTAAATAGGACCTCAGGATCTGGATGAATCCCCCTCCCCAGCTATCACACTTGACTATATCAGTTTCATAACTGAAATTTCCTTCTCCCAAGTTGAATAGTAGAAATGTTGGAAAGTTTAGATTGAAAGTTTAAATTGGAAAGTTTAAATTGAAATAAAAATTACAGGTCCAGCCCTGACCTGGATAGCCCAGGCAAGCCCGATCTCGTTAGACCTCGGAAGCTAAGCATGGTTGACTCTGGCAAGTACTTGGAATACTAGAGGCGGGAGGCAGGGGCAGGCTTTATTCAGCCACCTCTCTGAATATCCTCCAGGCCTCCAGTAGGGGTCAGTCACCAGAGGTCACTATGACTTCCAAGTGCACAAACATTCATGCACGTGTGCACACACACACACACATGAAAAATACAAAAAAATTACAAACAAACATTACAGATCCACTCACACTTAATAATATACCAATAACACGCTATAGGTTCAATACATTTAAAATCTAAAAAATAAATAAAATATGTCCATATCGTTAGGCTCTTTACTCATTCAGAGAACTTACATGCTCAGGAGACTTTTGAGGAGGAAAGAAACTGAGGCTTTTGAGAGGCCCAGTAAAGTTAGCTTTATATCCAAACAGTTTACAAAAGAAATTGGTCAACGCTCATCAAGGAGGGATCCAGGAGCACTCCCAGGCTCCTAACCCCCAATGCAGGCACCAATGGTGCCCCATCGAAGGCCAGGAGTGGGAGCCCCAAACCCGAACTACCCCGACTCAGGCACAGGACCTCCGTCTTCGCCGGATTTAGCTTCAGCCAACTCAGCCTGAGCCAACCAGCCACGGCGTGCAATGCCCAGTCCAGGTCTTCCGGTCTGGAGCCTGACTGGCCACCCAACATCAGATAGAGCTGAGTGTCATCAGTGTACTGATGACACCCCAGCCCATATCTCTGGGCTATCTGGGCAAAGGGGCGCATATAGATGTTAAAGAGCATCAGGGACAGCACTGCCCCCTGAGGCACTCTGCACTAAGTGGTTGCCTCCGGGATTGCTGTTCCCCTAGCACCACCCTTTGTCCCTGACCTCAGAGAAAGGAAGTGAGCCATTGCAGGGCAAGCCCCTGTATCCCCACATCAGTATGAATGAACAGCATGACTGTACCACTGTCTTCTGAAAGTCCTCTCAGTATCTTCCCTTCATTTGTTTTATGGTCCTTCTGGTCATGTCAGATGTTTCCATGCAAGCCTTGTTGTCCATTGGTGACACTCAGGGCTGTCTCTTTGCACAAGTGAGACAAGTAGTCTCTTGGGGTGCCATGACAATACCAACAACATTGGAACAACCTCAACTGTGATTCCCGTTGTCCTTGTTTTCTCCCCCCACCCATGAGAGCTGGCTCCCTGGCCAGCTGCAGGAGTCCTTTGTATCTGTTCTTTGACCTCCCTCCCTCCTGATCTCCTTCCCCTGTTCATTCAAGCTGAAGCCAATAACATCACAAACAGCTAGTGGTGTATTGGAGCTCCCGGCCTCCCGGCAATTCCACTGGATGCTGGGGGCTGTTTTGCCACCCCGGAGGAGACCAGGGCAGCAACGGTCACCATGACACGATGTGCTGTGATGTGGGCAGGGGGTGGAGCCAGCCCTGTCAAACGGCCGGGCTCTGCTCCCACCCAAACAGTTGGAACTCCTGCTCACCCACCCTCCTCCCCTGTTCTTAGTGTAGGCTGCTGCTGGCCACCTACTGGGCCCAGGTAGGAATTTTTCACCTCTACTCAGGATTGGCTGAAAGGGTGGAGGTGTTTTTGCCTATCTTGCACTGAGAGCAGCAGATTGAATAGCTAGTTGTGGTGGTTGACATCTAAATAGGTTGGTCACTTGGCAGGTTTGTGCGGGCAAGAAACTGGAACTGGTGAGCACCTTATGGCAATTTCCCATTAGAGAACAGGGGGTCATCAGGAACTGCCTTCGAATTTTAAGGTCCAGGGTGGGGAATGGTGATCACCTCTGGGAACCTCTTGGGGTAAGGCTCCTCTCTGCAAGTTGTAAGGCTTCAGGGGTAGGTGCTCCCAGTTTTGCTGGGCTGCTGGTCACGAATCAGACCACTGGCTCAAGACCGAAGCTGGGTGACCTGCCCATGAAAAGGGCAAGGAGCTTGGTTGGGGAGTGACGCCTGCCTTGCCTGTTCTGTGCTCACTTAGATGGTCCCTTGCCACAATGTTATGTTAAATAGTTAATAAAGTGGCCCTTATTTACTTCCAAACTGTTGTCTGTCTCATTATTCTGACTGGGGGGTGGCAGATATTCCCTAGTGGTGTATATATCCCTCTAAACTGAAGCCTTTTAGGTTATCATTCCATAACCACCACTCCCCCCCTTTGTTTATGAGTGTTGATTATTATGTAGTTACTGAAGCATGCAAAGAAATGGGCAAACACAAAAATTCAAGTGACTTTACTGATTTCCCCCTCCCCACTGAATTTTCCTCCAAAAAGCTTACTCATTAAATCATGTCAAGCACTTGCTCATGACTGGGCAGGCACAGTACGACAAGTACAGATCCATCACACCTTTTTGGTCCAGTTCACAAGATGCATTCCTGAATGTTCTGCCATCAAGAAGCTGGCAAGAACATTTCTGCTTTTTGCTCTTTCCAATAATGGTTGTCATTGTTAATGACCTTTTCATTCTTGCAGGGCAACCCCACCTGCTCTGTGCTTTCTAGGCTGTTGTACACTGTGTTCATGTGCAGAGCCCCAGCCTGGATTCTGTTTCTTGAAGGTTTGTGCAGGAACATATGCATGAAAAGATCTGGATTAAGTTTTTTGAGCTGAAGGACAGGATCTATGGAATCTAAAAAGCCATGAATCATAAATATCTAGCAGCGGGGGAGACAGAGGCACCCTGTGGTAGCTATCCATCAAAGGCACATCATGACAACATGCTTCAGCACAAATGACAAACATGTATTCACAACAAATCCCTCTGCTAACATCCACACAGTCATGATGATACTCTCTAGGGGGCAGAAGTCTGCAGCATCTCTTGCTGCAGAGATGGGATTGCTATTTGATGCTTCCTTCCTTTAAAGAGTGCACAAGGAAATTTTCAAAAATATCTATTTACTAGGCCAGCTCATCTCTACCTATTTGGTCATGCCTTTCCAGAAAGCCCAAATGGCAAAACTCCCATCTCACGACAAACAGTGATCACTTTTCCTTCTCTGTTGGTCACTAACTTCACACTAATCATACAGAGCATGACAGCGAACACTTTATCCTGTAGTCTTCAAACTCTATCATGGAGTTCCATAGAAATCCCACAGAAAGGAAATTGCTTCCAGGCTGAAACACAATGGACTAAGCACACCTAACTGTATCTGAACTGAAGCCAGTACCGAGAGGAATACCTTGTGGAATTCAGTGAAATGTACCTGCCATGCAAACTCTTAGGAGATGTACTTTGAAAATGCTTTTATTTGTTATTTTCTGACCTGCACACACACCAGAATGGTGCTTGCATGTGTCTTTGGTTTGGGAGAACTGTGTGCTTATATTTGATTTTACTAAAGAAACTTTGTCCAGTGTTCTCTTTTGGGAAACTGGGTTTCTGGGCGAAGCTACTTTCTCTGTATACATAGACCAGAACTAATATAAGTTTAGTCCGATAAATGCATAAATAAGCATTTTGGCTAACAAAACGAAGTGATGGACTGACATAGATCCTTTGTTCAACAGCCTGGGTTCAAGTCAGGCCTCTAATATTTATATGTTAGCTCTTCTTCCACAGCCCATTTTAGTTCTGTTGTATCATAATTAAAATTATATGGTGATGACATATATGTTCTATATTTGGTGTGCTGGCCATCCAGAACTGTCCTGTGGTACTTGTCATAAATCTCCTATCACCATTCCGTTTACCACCTAGTTTCATAAATCTTCCATCTCTTATCTTATCCAAACACAATTTGGGGCCAGGCTATATATCTCTTTGCCTTGTAAGCTTCATTTTTTTCCCCCTCTGTTCTCCTGCCTGCCACTTTGTTCTTAAATTATGCAGCTGTAGGATCGTGCACACATTCTTTTAATTAATGTTATTGAACAAACAAGAAAATGTGCTTTATCATGAAAATTGAAAGGAGATCATTATGGTAAAATGGAGAGGATTTGTAAATAGTAGCATACTTTACAATTCAATATCTAGGGTCTACAGAAAATCCATAAAAGGAAAATGAGAAATCTATACAATATGTTTTAACTGTAAACTGCATTATCTGTTGGATAAGGAAATATCAGCACCCTTTATTTCAGTTTCTCAGTTGTATATTATATACTGAGCCAAGCTCAGAAGATGCCAATCTTTGTGGCATGAGCACAGAAATTCAACCAAATGTGGTCATTTTTAAGCTCCATGACAAACTCTAATTTAGGGCGCAATCCTAAAAGTACTTTCCTGGGAGTGAGCCCCATTGAATAAAATGGCTCTTACATATAAGTAGACCTGCTTTGGATTGCTTAAGGGAGCAATCTTAAGGATCCTTAGGTCTGCCTAGAAGCTTAAGGGAGCAAACTTAAACTCCCATTTTATTCCATATTTTTTACTCCCAGACAAGGGCTTTTATGATTACACTGTAAGTGTCTGCTTAGGGCTGCATTCAGATTTCATTAAAAATTCATGTGACTGGCACAAACTTGATTGTCAGTCTTGTACACTCCCTCATTCCCTCTTCCTTCTTTCACATAGTGTGATGATGATGATGGTTTGGAAGTCTTCAGCTAACTCCCATTTGTCATAATATCCAAAGGCAGCTGCTTTACCAAACTGAGGTTTAAGAACATAAGAACATAAGAGAAGTCAATGTTGGATCAGGCCAATGGTCTATCCAGCCAACACTCTGTCACACAGTGGCCTAAAATTCTAGGTTTTTCTTTCCCAGTAACTGGGATTCTTAACCAGGATTAACCCGTGTTCTCACTCTCTCTTTCATCCAATGGAAATAGAACCCAGCCTTGGGACTTGTCAGTATTCAGAGAAGAAGCAAGTATTACTAGCTGCAAAACTGGACTGGGTCCTTTGGAACAAAAAAAAAATGTTTAAAACGAAGTAAGTCCTCATCTAATCATGGAAGAAAGCAATATGGTTCTGTTGACTGTAACCCACATCATTTTAAGAAGGTTGTTGTCCAGGTTCAGTGACTTTTGTAAAGAAGAACAAAAAATAAATTACTCAAAGACCAAGGTAATGGTTTTTTGATGACGGCAATGTATCTCCCACTGGTCAATAGATGGGTCCCCAGTTGAGCAACGACAAACCTTTAAATATCTGGGTATCACCTTTAGTGATACTCTCCCTTGGAAGGCACACCTAGAAATTGTAAAATCAACAGTCCTCCAGTCAATGGGGGCAATCCTTAAATTTTACTGTTCCAAAGGGGGCTTTCAGGTAGACCTATCCTTAAAGGTCTTCCTAAGTAAGGTAATAGACCAACTCCTCTATGGTGTGGAGGTGCAGGGATGGAATGATGCCTTGTCAATCTGGAAAGAATCCAAAATTCTTTCATGAAAAGGATTTTCGTACTACCTCCTAACACTCCAGCTGCTTTGCTGAGAGCTGAATCAGGCCTCCCTTCTTTTTGGGCATCTGCACATAAAGCCTTATTGAATTACTGGCATAAATTGAAGAACGCTCCAGCAGGTCATCTCTCAAGCATCTGTTTTTCCATTAGCCTAAAAGATCCAAAATGGTAATCCAATTATAACAAAATTCTTCAAATATATAATCTGCCAGATGTTGTTCAAGGAGCTTCTCGGGCTGATTTTAATGGCAGGGCTCAAATATACTCACACGATGCTGCTTTAGACAGGCAAGTTATATTCAGAACCAAATTTTCACCTTGGTATAAATTTATTAAGCTAGATCATTTCAGGGCATAATGTCTGTCCAAGATCTCTTTTTAAAAAATTATGTTCAGCTTTCACATTTGTTCATTTCCAAATGATGCAAACAGCCACGCTTGAAGGTAACTATACTCAAATGCCAGTTGCCCAGTGCCTCTGTATATGCGGAGGTCCAGATCCCCAAGACCTGTGTCATTATCTGCTGGCCTGTCCACTTTATTCAGTTCCAAGGAGGAAATTTTTAGGTACTATCTTGGCCAATTTAGGCCTTAGCACAGTGATGGAGCAAGTCATATTTTTACTTGCAGATGTGGAATCAGGGGTCTTAGATAAAGTTGCCCTTTTTGCCTTAGCGGCAAAGAAAATTCAGGCCAAGCTAGCGTCAGCATAGGTCAGTTGCTTGTGGGAGTTGTTTCCTTCTCTTATAAAACAAGTTTTAAAATGTAATTTTATAGCATTTTAACTCAGTCTCACTGTACTGTATTTTATTGTATACACTTTTTTAGTGTTAACCTTTTGTAATGGCCACTGGCCCTATGCAATGAAATTGAACTGAACTGAACAAAGGAGAATACCCCTAGAAGATATTCATGTGGGAAATATGTCTAAAAATAACATGTGCCCAAATGATTAGACCTGATTTGGGCATTTATCTCACATGGAATAAACCACATGGAGTATCAGTGACATAAAACACCATGAAGTTCATACATCAGGTTAATAGTTACTGCCCTCTCCTCCAGGGATCATGAAGCTACTTGAATCATGAGAATCTTATCAGTGCAACTTTTTATCATGTGAATTCTCTCTCTCTGTGTATAAGAAAGTAAGAAGAACCCTACCAAGTATATCAGGCCAAAAGGCCATCTAAGCCGACAGCCTGTTTCCCACAGTGGTCAACAAGGTGCCTTCACAGGAAGAACAGAAGCAGCCAGTGGCCTCCCTCTGCCTCCCCCGTCCTGTCAGCTAGTCTCTAGAGATGCATTGCCTTCAGCCATGGAGGTACTTTTGCCATATGCTTCTGTTGGCTACCTTGTACATGTTACCACTGAATGAAAACCGCCAAGAAATGTCTTCATTCGTCTGAACAAAATGTTTGTCTAAATATTGTCTTCTGTTTATACTGGTGCAACCTGCCCTCCACATATGCACACATGAATGCAACTGTTCCCCCTCCCCCACAACCCACACAAAGATTGCTAGGCAGCATAGCAGACAGATGGCTTGCTTACAGCCTAGTGACTGTATCTTGCACTCGTTACAGTTAGCACACAACGTGAAGCGTAACAGAATCCTCCTGCTCTTCCAGCTCAAAAGATAATGAACAACAGATATCAAAGATGTGACGATTTAGCACGGAGATACATTTTGTTGATAATACAAGCTGTTAAAGGGTTACAGCAGTGGGATTTTTTTTAACACCCATCTATCATTGTTTTTTTATTTACTCTTTACTTCATTTATATCCTGCCTTTCTCCCCAATATGAACCCACATCTGCTCACATGGTTTCTCCGTTCCTGCCCTTTAGATACGGAAGGTCTCTTTGTTGTTTTGCATTTTACCATGGCTTGAGAAAACAATACTAAACCCAAGCTGTTGTTTCATTTGTGCAAGAGGTGGTGCAAACTTTTGCAGAAGCATATATCTGAGGCCTACTGTAGAAGCTGTCCATCACAGCGCTAAATGAACTCTTGCTCAAGGTCTTGCACAACTCCTTGAAGAAGGATGATCACTGCTGTATTTCTGCTCATATATATGAATTCCGCTAGGAGAAACACCATCAGAAATTTCCAAAATAAACTGTATTTAACAAATATAAAGTTGATGATGTCACAACCACAAAATTTAGTACATACTATAACTCTAATAAGACATAAGATCTCCTTAGAAGATAAGACGTAAAGTCCATGTAATCAGTGGAACTTGACAGGAGAGTCCACATAGTCATAACATTTTCTAAACAGCCTTTGCAAAGATGCCCATTCTAGATACTTAGAAGATGCATTTCCTTCAACTTCTTCAGTTTGCTGGCAGTGTAGGTGGAACCTGATTTCAACAATTTAGAAAATGTTATGACTATGTGGACTCCTCCTATCAAGTTCCACTGATTACATGGGCTTTACATTTTCTCTTCTAAGGAGGAAACATTGCATCTTACACCTTATTAGAGTTCTAGTATGCACTAAATTTTGTGGTTGTGACATCACCAACTTTGTATTTGTTAAATACAGTTTATATTTTGGAAATTTCTGATGGTGTTTCTCCTTGCAGAATTTATATATCTGGGACCTCTATGATACTAGTTTCCCCCCTGTTTTTTGGTATTTCTGCTCATGGCTCCCAGTTTACAATTGAGTGTACTGACAAATAATTATATTTCACTGAATAGTCTTATACTCTCTCTGCTTGTTTACCTGGATTTCAGTAAAGCTTTTGACAGGGTTCCCCAAGATGTCCTGATGGGTAAACTAGAGAACTGTGGAATGGACTCTGTATAGAAAAAATATTTCTCTGATTCATTGATTAAACTCAAATGGTTGAGCTGGGAACAGATCCCTATGACTTTCACACCTGACCAGATGGCAAGCACAAATGGCAAGCCTGGTTCTACATTTCAAAGGACACTCTGACACCTTACAGAGACAGCGTAGACATTCAGTCTCTGTCCCACACTTCAAAGCCTAGCCTACGTGACCCATCGCATGTAAGCTAGGGTGGGCAGTTGCAAAGTAGACACGCCTTTCTGCTTTGGCATAATTGGGTACTGGCCATGCTTAATTATGACAAAGGAGAAGGAGAGTTGTCTTTTGGCCTATCGAAAGGCACCCAGAACTCTCTTGGAAAGAGGGCCCCTTTCTAGGAGTTAGTCTCTGTTTGGATTACAATCTGGCAAGACTGAATTTTGCAAGGGGGGCGACACACTGACTGTGAGTGCCCATTGCAAGCATGGATTTCATCTTTAAAATCCCTTGGAGAAGGGACTTTGCTTGAACTGTTATCTGCACCAAGGATTGGTAACTATGATGCTTCTTGTATGTTTTAGTTAGAGCACTATAAAGCTCTAGGTCTGTTTATTATTTTTACCCAGAGTAAGTCTCATGTCTTATAGTGTTGTATTGAATAAAGATCTTATATAGAGTAATCTGATCTGGTTTGGATCACTATTGTACCTGAACTCTAAGGCTAAATTCCAGAGCCTTACCTGCTCGTCTGAAAGCTACTGGTGTGTGTTAACTCATTTGCTGCTCTACCTCAGTCGTTAAGTTCCAAGAACCAGGAAGGAGGGGGGGACCTATCCTCCTGGCTGGTTGGGAACGTTCTTAAAAATAGGTCCTGGTGGCAGAACACTGGTTTTTCAGTGCTCTTACAAAGCATGAGGGGTTGGCTCGTTCTCTCACTCCTGGAGGGGGGTGCAAGAAACAGGGACCCAGTGCTTGTTGGCAGCGTCTGGACCCTCTGGACCTGTGGGCAGAGAGTCTAGATCCTGTACATGGTGGCAGCGTCTGGACTCTCTGGACCTGTTGGTGGAGAGTCTAGATCCTGTACAGACTCTAGGATAGTTAGGTGGATAGGGAATTGGTTGGAGAACTGCACTCAGAGAGTAGTTGTCAATGGCATTTCATCTGAATGGAGGGAAGTATCCAGTGGGGTGCCACAGGGCTTGGTTCTGGGCCTGGTGCTTCTCAATATTTTTATAAATGATCGGGATGAGGGTGTGGAGGAGCTACTCATTAAATCTGCAGATGACACCTAATTGGTAGGAGCAGCAAACACTCCAGAAGATAGAGACAGAATTACATGAGATCTGAACACACTGGAAAAGTGGGCAGATGTGAACAAGATGCAATTTAACAAGCATAAGTGCTGAGTTCTACACTTGCACCTGGCTGGATGACCTTGAGCAAGCCGTAGTTTTGATAAGAACTGTTCTTGAAAAAGAGCAGTTTCTGTCAAGAGCTCTCTCAACCCCACCTACCTCACAGGGTATCTGTTGTGGGGAGGGGAAGGGAAGGGAGTTTGTAAGCTGCTCTGAGACACCTTTGGGTAGTGAAGTTCCTTGGGTATAAATCCAATTTCTTCTTCTCTTCGTCTTCTTACATCTGGGTAAAAAAAAGAAACATGCATACTGGATGGGGGATATACTTCTGGGTGGCAGTGTATGTGACTGTAAGTTAAATATGAGCAGCCAGTATGATGCAGCGACAAAAAAGGCTAATGCAATCCAGGGGTATATCAACAGAGGCATAACATCCAAATCACAAGCTGTCATAGTCCCACTGTACACTGCATTAGTCAGGTTGCACCTGAAGTATTGTGTGCAGTTCTGGAGGCCTCAGTTCAAAAAGGATGTGAACAGAATGAAGCAGGTGCAGAGGAGAGCAACAAGGGTGATCAGGGGCCTGGAGACCAAGCCCTGTGAAGAAAGCCTGAGGGACTTGGGAATGTTCAGTCTGGAGAAGAGGAGGTTGAGGGGGACATGATTGCTCTCTTGAAGTATTTGAAGGGCTGTCACTTAGAGGAGGGCAGGGAGCTGTTCCTGTTGGCAGCAGAGGATAGGACTCACAATAACGGGTTTAAATTAAGGGTGGGAAGGTACTGGCTGGATATGAGGAAACACTTTTTTACAGTAAGAGTTGTGCAACAGTGGAATCAGCTGCCGAGGGAGGTGGTGAGCTCCCCCTCACTGGCAGTCTTTAAGCAGCAGCTGGACAAACGCTTGTCAGGGATGCTCAAAGCTGATCCTGCATTGAGCAGGGGGGTGGACCAGATGGCCTGTATGGCCCCTTCCAACTCTGTGATTCTGTGATTCTATGATTCTAGGGTTCAGATACCCTCTTAGTCAAGCTTGCCATGTGGTTATGCTGGGGAAGGGGTCAGCTTTAATTAAGTAATGGTGAGGATCCTACTTCCTTTACCAATCCAACAGAATGGTAGAGCTATGGTAGCCTCATCAGACAGGCCATTCAACCAGATGGAAGCCACAACAAAGAATGCTTGGACACAGACTGCTTTTGACAGTATCCATTTACAGGGTGGCACCTTCAGAAGGCTTTGTTCACATGAGCCAATCTGTCACAGTGGAGTCTATCAGGAGAGGTGATTCTTCGGGTATGTGGATTCTAGGCCATGACGGGCTTTTTAGGTTTCATCAGCAAGCCAGCAACTAAACCAGACTGGCTGTTTGTGCACTTTGGTCTATTTAATAACAATCTCCAGTTCAGTTTTCCCTGACCTCCTGTCCTGCCTCTCCTCATTTTAACATTGGGGGACTCTGGATGGGAGTGACAATCTGAAATGGTTACAAAATGGTGTTATCATCAAAAGAGCTGCTCCTTTCCATGTGACCCTGCCAGCAACTGTCTTGACCCCAATGTCCAATCGGGGCCAGCTCCAGGATTGGAGGCTTGCATGGCAAGATGGGCCAATGCAGTGATCCCAAGCCTCTACCCTCCCAATCTAAAAGCAGCTAACATTAACTTACTTTCCTCCTCCCCCTCTGGACAGTACTTGCTATTTCTGGTTGTTACCGCTCTTTGCCCAGGATGCCACAAGCATAAAGGACCCTGGTTGCTCACTTCCCCTCTGCAAGCCAGCTAGGAGAAGGTGTAGGGGCCGCTGCTTGCTGCAATGTGCATGCATGCTTGCCTGGCCAGCTGCCCACCCTGGGCATTCCAAGAAAAAAGAAGGAACTGCATGTTGGTGATGAATGTGATTCAGGAGGGGTCTGTGGTGGCCCTCCCAGGTCCTCAGGGCCTTAGTTATGCTGATCTGACACCAACACTGTGTCCAGTATTAATGACCAACACTGATATCATTTGGAAGAGGGACCATTACTTACAAGTCCCTAAGGCAGTGGGTTAGGGACATTGAGCTGTGACAGCAGACCGGAGGCAGAGAAGAGAGGATGATCAGACTTTCTAGAGCAGGAGAGGTGAGCATGCAATAAAAATTCATGGGGGGAGAGCATTTAAAAACAAGGGGGGAACTGTTTTTATTGTAACCAAACATAACATTGTATTTAGTTATCTGAGTTACCTGGCAACATGAAAGGCAGCAAAGCTTGAGGGGCTGAAGTCAGCATGATGGAGAACCAAAGCTTAAATGCTTCTAATGCCAAAGGCATAAAAATGTTGGCCCGCTCAACTGTGAGTTTTCCATTCCAAAATTAAATGCACTGACAGTTCCACAGGTTTGAGTGAAGAGCATAGCACTGAATAAACTACCATAAAATGAGATAATATCAGAGGTCTTTATCCCTGAAAGGCAAAACAAATGCACTTCACACAAGAGTACAGCTGCTCTTAGTTCATCTGTCTGCAGAACCAGCTCCTAACCCCACCATGAAACCGTCCTCCTGAGAATATTCAGGTCATTTTGTACACTTGACAGTCTCTGCTGAGAGTCATCTCAAATCCATATTGGTTCTATGCACTATGTATTGTGAGGATGCTGCTTTCAACATAACAGTCAGCATTATCTATTTTCAAAGTCAAAACAAGTTTTGGATAATTTATCTGGACGCTTAAAACAAATGAAGCATCTCCCAACCTGAAAGTCTTGCAGGAAAAAATGGATTAAATCCAGCCAGTTTTTCTGTCAGTGAAAAGGGGAGGAGGGGTCCCCTTTCATCACCCAAAATGGCTATGCCAGGAATCATGGGAACTGCATGTGCAAAAGTGATGTGGGATGGGGTGTGCAGGAGGGAGAAAAACTGGGAGAGATTGAGCAGAAAAACTGGCTGGATCCAACCCAGTGGTTTTGCAAGTTTATCTCATAAAGTAAATAAACTAGACAATAGAGCAGGAAGAACTGAGGTAAACAACCTGCAGTTTTAAAAAGTCGGTAGTTGTAAGAACCTTATGCAGTTCTTCAGAGCCTGCAAAATGGAGCTCTTCCGCCAGGCTTTTGAGTAGGGGTTGCCACCACTATGATACCATCATCGTATAGCCACTCGAGGCACTTTGGCCCTGGCATGGGGTTCTTAGCTTTATATGGGCACCATTGGAGTAACGCCAACTGTGTGTACTAGTGTGTTGTGTGGTGTGGACCCTATAGTGATTTTTTGCTGTTACCGCTGTTTTATTCTTAGTCGAAATGGAGTTTTATGGTTTGTATTTATTCTTGGCTTGGCCTTTATGTTTTAATCTGGCTGTATGGCATTCTGCCCTTATTCGCCGCCCTGAGCCCATGTGGAAGGGTGGGATATAAATCCAATAAATAAATAAATAAATAAATAAGAGCTTCAGCTTCAGTTTATTGAAATGAACCTTATTGAGCCATTGGCTCAACTGCCGAGATGTTAGGCAAAGTAAGGGAAATAATTACGTTTTTTAATTCATATAGCCCAATAGCAGGAATTATATAGCTTAATTCACACTAACAGTCCCAAGTTGAGGGTCGGGGGCCTGCCTACCTGAGGGACCTCCTTTCCCCATATGTCCCCCACTGAGGTCAGGGTTGCAAAATTGCCTGACTCTCCCTGGTCCAAAAGATGCCAGATTGGCTGTCACCAGAGCTAGGGCCTTCTCAGTGGTGGCTCCACACTGGTGGCATGAGCTCCCGGAAGACATCAGGGCCCTGCTGGACCTTTTACAGTTCCACAGGGCCTGTAAAATGGAGCTCTTCCACCAGGCCTTCGATTAGGAGCTGCCACTGATGACTGAGCTATTAAAAACTGTACTGTTATAGCCCTCACGTTAATGGCATTAAGAACAACTTGGATACTGGCTTAGCTACATTGGATCATCTTACAGCAATAGCCATCTGCACTTAACTGCACTTTATATATATTGTTGTTGTGAAATTTTATAGTAATTTTTAGTATTGTGCTTTGCATCTGTGCTTTATTACATTTTAAGTGTTGTACACCACCTTGAGCCTGCCTGTGTAGGCAAGGCAGGATATAAATCGAAATTAATAATAAATAAATAAATAAGTCATTTAAAGTTTTCAGCAGTCACTCCAGTTACTTGTCTTTCCAGTTCAAATTCATCCTTCTTAAATGTAGATGATCCCAACTGGTCATAGTATTTTAAAATAAATGACATCAACATGACCAATTTGTTATTCCATGCCTTGTATAGTCATGCTCAAGATCCTACAAGCTAGGCTTCAGTAGTATGTGGATAGAGAACTGCCAGAAGTACAAGCTGGGTTTCGAAGAGGTAGAGGAACTAGAGATCAAATTGCCAACATTCGCTGGATTATGGAGAAAGCAAGAGAGTACCAGAAAAACATCTACTTCTGCTTCATTGACTGCACTAAAGCCTTTGATTGTGTAGATCACAATAAACTGTGGCAAGTCCTTAAAGAGATGGGAGTACCAGACCGCCTCACATGTCTCTTGAGAAACCTGTATAAGGATCAAGAATTGACAGAACTGGATATGGAACGACTGATTGGTTTAGCATAGGAAAAGGAGTACGACAAGGATGTATATTGTCATCTTGCTTATTTAATTTATATGCAGAGTATGTAATGCAAAATGCTGGCCTGGATGAATTACAAACTGGAATTAAGATAGCTGGGAAAAACATCAATAGCCTCAGATATGCAGATGATACCACTCTAATGGCAGAAAGTGAAGAGGACCTAAAGAGCTTCTTGGTGATACTGAAAGAGGAGACTGCAAAAGTGGGCTTGAAACTCAACATCAAAAAAACTTAAGATCATGGCATCCAGCCCCATCACTCCTTGGCAAATAGAAGGGAAAGTCGTGGAAGCAGTGACAGACTTCAGATTCCTGGGATCCAAGATCACTGCAGACAGTGACTGCAACCATGAAATTAAAAGCCACCTACTCCTTGGGAGGAAAGCGATGGCAAACCTAGACAGAATAATAAAAAGTAGAGACATCACCCTGCCAACAAAAGTCTGTATGGTCAAAGCAATGGTATTCCCAGTAGTAATGTATGGCTGCAAGAGTTGGACTATAAGGAAGGCTGAGGGCTGAAGAATAAATGCTTTTGAATTATGGTGCTAGGGAAGACTCTTGAGAGTCCCTTGGACTTTAAGGAGATCAAATCAGTCAATCCTATCAACCCTGACTGTTCCCTGGAAGGCCAGATACTGAAGCTGAAGCTCAAATACTTTGACCACCAAATGAGAAGGGAGCACTCACTGGAGAAGATCCTGATTCTGGGAAAGACTGAAGGAAAAAGAAGGGGACAGGAAAGGATAAGATGGTTAGACAGTGTTATTGATGCAATGAACATGAAATTAAGCAAACTCTGGAGCATGATGGAAGACAGGAGGGCCTGGTGTGATGTGGTCTATGGGGTCGTGAAGAGTTGGATCTGACTGTGCGACTGAACAACAGCAACCTTATATAGTATCTCAAAGAACTGCACATCCATTTTTTTTCTCTATGTTTCCACTGGCAAGAGGCAGATTGGCCATTAAGGCCATCAGCGAAAGTCCTGGTGGGCCATTGGTCTGTGGGGCTGCCTTCCTACTGGGGCCATCTCACATGAAGTTGGCAGGAGCCATTGTGGCTGTGTGGTGGTGGCCCCTGCAAGGGAGGTGGGAGCTGCCCCAGTCATGAGCTGGCAGCCCTCCCCTCTCCCGGCACAATGCAAGTTGATGTGAGCTGGGCAGAAGCTGCAACAAGCTTGCTCCTTCTCTCCCTGAGGGCAGAGTGTGCTGGCTCCATTCCCTCCTTCCATTCCTCCCTCCATCCAGGTTATGAGGGCAGGGGCATGCTGAAAGGGTGAGACCATTTCCAGGGCCATTTTTGCCTCTCAGTCTGCTCCTGCCACTGGCTCTTCATATGGATGATGATCTCTAAGTGCTGAGCTCCTAGCTGTTAACAAAACTGTTCTGATTCCCCAAAAATAAGACTGTAAAAGGACTATTGGATTTTATGCAGTTTCTATCTTGCCTCAATTTATCTTGAGTGTCTAAAGTCTTGCAAAAATCTTCCTGTCAATACCTTTTTTCATTCTAATTAGGGTGGTACTTTTAAAGACCTGAGGAATATGGACTTACATAATTGGGCAATGACTGTTTCCAGTTAACATCTACAAGCAGGTGCCAGGGGGAAATAGAAGCATTTCTCATGTACAAAGGGCATCATGTAAGTACAGTCTGAGGACTCTGAAGCAGTGCTCTGCAGAATTTCACTGGTATTAGAGGACGAAGCCATTGCATGAATATTTCACTTCCAAGGCTACATTCATAAAAGATTTATGTATCATTTATGTGGTCTACATTCATGAGGCTTTAGTTAGCTCAAACAAAACAAAAAATGCAGAATGCATTCTTGTCCAAGATTGTGCACAGCTGCAAACAGCTGTGTGGCTTCCAACTCTTTTGTCTCTTTACCAGTAGCCTGTTCTCCATTACACTGAAGTCACAAGAGACACACAAGCTGAAAAGGCAGGAAGCACCAAAACAGATGTTCCCCCTTTAAAAACAGAATGCCAAAGAAGGCCTTGCAACTGATCCCTGTAAGTGTTGCCTCAGTTAACATGCCACGCAATTATTAAATTAAGCTTAAGTTATACACAGCTTGGGAATGTGGTGGCGTGGTTGGGAGAAGGAATTCCAAGTTTTAATCTTGGCTCTTATGCTTAGCTGTAGGATAGCCTTTGGCAACCCACCATGCATGCTTTCTCGTGTTTCCAGAACTGAAAAGGGAAAGACGCAGGGAGGATCCCTTCCCTTCCTCCCAGGAAGAACACTGTCTCCAGGGGAAGACCCATCTGGCTCTTGCCCTCAGTCAGAGCAACTATAAGGAGCTGACATCCTCTCCTTGGCGGGAAGAACACTCCATGCTTCTTTCACCTGCACAAGGAGAGCAGGTGTGAAGAGAAAGATGTTCTGGCTTCTGCTGGCAGCCAAGGGCTGCGGAGTAGTTTTTAATAAATTATTATTGCATTTGTAAGCTGCCTTGAAGATCATTTGATCAAAAGGAGAGGGTATATAAATCTTGAACACAAATTAATAATAATAATAATAATAATAATAATAATAATAATAATAATAATAATAATAATAATAATAATAATAATACTTTCGATTTATTGATCGCTTTTCCCCGCACACCTGTGGGCTCAGAGCGATGTACAGTTACTCATATAACAATTGGACTAACAATATTCATGGGGGATAGGGGAGACAACATACAGTATTTAATTGCACACTTTGTAGCTAGTCGGAGGATTCCACTGTGGGCTGAATCAGTCGTGCCCCGATGGCATATATATTCTTTTGTTGGCTGGCTAATGACATCCGGGCTTCTTGATGTCGCACTGCCACACTGCCACCGCCTGGCTGACTTGCTTCACTGCAGGAATGCCGAAACAGGTCTTTCCATCTTTTGATCTGCGCTGCAGAAATCACACTTGGCAGCTAGCACCTCCCAGAGGGAGTAGTGTGCCCCACCCCCTTACGGGTGGATCCCAATTTATATATTTGCCGAAGCTTTCGAATCGCTGGGTAGACAACGAACTAGGGACAAGGCTAGGTTGCTCACACCAGTGTAAAAAGTTCAGTAAAAAGGTATGCTTAGGAGCTGAAGGTGAAAGGTAATTTGTTTTTCACAGGCTGTTAGGATTCCAGAAGAACACAAAACATAAGAACATAAGAACAGCCTTGCTGTACCAATCCAGTGATCCATCTAGTTCACCATCCTGTCTCACACAATAGCCAGCCAGATCCTCTGAAGATTCAACAATAGGAAACAGAGGCTGAGGCCTTCACCTAATGTTGCCTCCTAGTGCTTGTATTCAGAGGTTTATTGTTTCTGAATGTGGAGGTTCCCTTCAATCATCATGGCTAGTAGCCACTGATAAACCAGTCCTCCAAGAATCTCCCTAGTCCCCTTTTAAAGGTGTCTGTGCACATGACATGCATCACTACAGCCTCTGGTAGCAAGCTACTCATAGATTCTCTACATGCTAGTTAGGGGAAAATGTGTGGCTGTTGTTCGAAAATCTCAAGACAGTTTCTTGCTGGAACATGTTAGTAACATATAGACCCTTTTCACATTACTGGATGTTATTTGTTGTTGGCCTGTCATCGAGTAAAGTGATGCAGGGACAGAGGCTTCACACAGTGGTCTTCTTTCCATTAATGAGCAGTCTAAGAAGCACTATGTCATTTCAAACCGAGCCACTTTCCCCCCACCCTGCCCCCTTTTCACCACGCTTTCCTCTGAGGGTGTTTTTTTTTTTTTTAACCATTCTTATGTGAGCACTAAACTGCTAAACCAAATTAGCACTGCAGTGTCATAGCAGCACCATAGCAGCGCCTGGACTCACTCTCAGCTTTGTTTGCTTTGAATACATGGGGAAACTGTAAGCATCATTACATGCAGATTTACAGGAGAGTAGCCCCATAGGCTTCCATACATTTACTCTTGTGTCAGTCATGGGGTGCTCTCACACAACCTGGGGAGGATAGGGACCTCAGTGGGCTACAATGCCATACAGTCCACCTTCCAAAGCATTCATTTTCTCCAGGGAAACTGATCTCTGTAGTCTGGTTAACCTCTACCCCTCCCCCTGCACTTTAGCCAAGGTCCATGCCCAGGAAGCCCTGCACACACTTTTAGGGCAGATATTCAGTCCAAGTGTACTCAGAAGCAAGGTTGCCTGGATTTTTAAATTTTTCCAGTTTTACCCAAGTCTCCCTGAATCAGAGATGCCAGCCTCCAGGTGGGACAGCATGGTTCCATACTATAGAGATCGATTCACCTGGATGAATGAATGCTTAGGAAGGTGGGCTGTATGGCATTGTACCCCACTGAGATCCCTGTCCTCCCCAGGCTTCATCCCCAAATCTCCAGGAGTTTCCCTACTCCCACTCAGCCACCCCACGTTAGCCAAGAAGGACTTGGCAACCCTTCCAAGCACACAGGGAATGCCCCATTGGGGAGACCTGTGCCTTGGGATAAAGTGGATTTTCTCCTCTTCTTTGAGAGGTGGAGAGTCTAGGCATTGCTACAGTGTCGCTATTACACTGACCTGCTATATTTGTTGAGCATTTTAGTGCTCACATTAGAACCTTTAAAAAACAGCTGAGGAAGATTATGTGGATGGGGTGAAAACAGAAGGGGAAAGAAAGTGGCATTTCAGGAAGTGCTATGGGGCATTTCACACAGCACACCACAACGATTCACAAGCAGAAGGAAGGGTCTGAAAATGGAAGAAAGCAATTTTCATCAACAGCAGTTCAGGCATGCTTCCCCAATGGGACACAAGCAGGATTGACTGAATTCCATTAGCAACCAGTTACTAAAACAGAATAGAGAGGCTGTCTGAAAAGGGCCATATAATCATTAGCTAGTTCCACTAATCCTACTGGACTCCCTCAATTCACTTGTTTTAAAAATGCCATTCAAAATCCAGGATAAATGTATCAGTGCTATGATGTGATTTAATATTAGCCCTGAATGCATGTTACAATGAATGTGCACAGGACAACTGGCATTCAAGCTACCTCCTCCTTTCAACATCTTTCCTTTTGTAAAGTCCTATGGAAATCAACGCTAAATATTAAATTTCCCAGACAGTGTACTATTGGCTCCCAGGGCCATTTCAGACTAGGAAACTGGGAGGGGAGAAGGATTAAGCCCCCCTTTCTGCACACCATGGTCCTTATCCAAATCAGACCCAAGTACATTGAGCTTGTTAACTTCTGAGCATGAAATTCCCAGGGAATATCTGGTCAAAAGGCCCAGGCAGGACGTAGGGTTGCAAGGCCCCCCTTGGCCACCAGTGAGCCAGCCATGGCTGGGAGGGCGGGGTATAAATGTAAAAAAATAAATAAATAAATATGAAGGGTGGGTTTGACAGCTCCAGGTTAGGAAACTCCTGGAGATTTGGGGATGGAGCCTGGGGAGGACAGGGACCTCAGTGGGGTACAATGCCATAGTGGCCACCCTCCAAAGCATCCATTTTCTACAGGAGAACTGATCTCTGTAGTCTGGAGATGAGCTGTAATTCCCGGGGGATGCCTGGAGGCTGGCATCCCTAACAGGACAGGACAGGTCCCTAGCAGGACAGGTAATGTATAGTTGGACACTTAGCTGGCCTTGCGAGATACTGATCACTTTAGCTTTACAGAAGGTATATGAATCCAGTTTTCCATTGGAACCTTCAAAGCTGTACTTAGATGCTGCATCCTTGTGGAGTTGAGATCTGTCTGCTTCATAGAGTCATCTGATATTTCAGCTTGTCTCCCTTTCACAAACTGAACATGTCTCTTTAATGCCCAGAAGATACATTTATCCTGGATTTTGAATGGAATTTTTAAAACAAATGAATTGAGGGAGTCCAGTAGGATTAGCAGAACTAACTACAGAGAGTAATGGCTTTATAGCATTTGGAAGCAACTCTTTGATACCCTACTGCTTGTTGTGAATGTCTTAGGCTGCGTTCAGACGGCCAGTCAATCCCGCCATGAGCCCTCCTAAAATTTTATCCTGATTTTTTTAATCCAGCCTAGCATGACCAGACGCCCCCCCCCCCCGTGAAATAGCCTCACCGCGCGTTGTTCCCGCCATGATTTGTCTACACGGCATCCACCGATCATCAGCTGGTGTGCTGGAATATGAGCCTGGGTTTCTTTAGGAGGGGTGTGTGAAAGATTTCCCCCCTCTTTCCATACTCCAACAGGACATTCCATGCAGGAGATTCTGCATACTTCAGTTTCTGTTTTGACCCGCGCTTGCAGGGATGGAAAAAATAAGTCCCGGTCCTCCCCTTGCCATTGCCATCATGATCAATGGAGGGACTATTTTGCAAGTTAGAACAGTCCTTCCCCCCTCCATCTCCCATCGCGGTAACATCTTGTCCCTAAAATAAATAAGCATGAATATTACATTCCTCGTAGCGCTTATTGCTGAATGCGTTTCCTCGTTAAAGCGCACATAGGGTTTCAATTTTTAAAAAATCGCACCCCTGTCGGCTCGGTCTGACATCAGATCGAGCCGACGGGAGCATCGCGCGCTAATGGAGTGACCAGACGGAAGAAAGTCTGCAGTTGTCGCGCGGGTAAGCGAAAACCCTACATTGAAACTGCTACTTTTAAAATCAGGATTGGAGGCGCAGCAGAACGGGATGCCTACGGGACCAGAATATTTCCCAGATGTTTCTGTCTGGTCGTGCATTTTTGATCCGCAAGGGAGTCGTTCCTATGGCGGATCAAAAGATCCATCTGAACGCACCCTTATACTATCTAAGTTAATTTTCTATTTGTTTATTTATGTAGTATTTATGTCCTACCTTTCCTGGTGGCTCAAGGTGGCTTACAAATAACTATGCTCTGCAATGATGGAAACCCACTGGAATGATTCTCAGCAAAGAGCATGACCAGAGATTAATATGATGTCAGAAAATAGCCGAAACAGCAGAATAAGCAAGAGGATAATTTTTTAAGTTAAAGTGGTGAAAATTTAACAAAATAAGGGCTACTAGAGATACCACCTAAGAACAAAAACTCTTGAGTATACTTAATTTCATAGTGAAGTTTATACCCAATTACCATTAAAACAGTTCTGCAACAAGATGCCCAGTGACATTGTATATTTACCCAGCCTTTTGGCTTTTAACAGTGACTTCTGGATGACTTCTGTGGGACTGGGGCTGGGGCTGAACTAGGCAGCTGTGTAGGGATTCCTGCGCAAGCCATGGAGTGTGAATAATCTATTCATGCTCAATGTACATTCCATTTACTCAGGTGCTTGTTTTGTAGAGTCTGATCCAAAAATGAAGCTGGCAGGGCAAAGAGTTTCCATGTACAACTTGCACAGGCTCAGAGTCTCGTTTCAACTGTGCAGTAATCCACATAAAACAACTGCCTGTGCTTTGGTAGGACATCAACACAAGCCTCACTGATGTGGCAGAATGAGGTAGGGAAAGGTGGCAGAATGGTGAGATGGTAGACCAGGTCAGACCAATTTAGACAGCAGGTGGGCAATCCTGTTTTGAAGCGTCCCCCTCCATAAGGACCCCCTGCAAGTACAAAACTAGCACAGTAGAGAACAAGCTGGATCTCCCAGGTATGCTTTTTAAAATTTACTTGCAGGGACATGGGGAAGCATTCCACAAGACATCCCCTATTTGTAGCCTTGTTTCACTGTGTTTCACTTTGTGCTGGAAACGTCTTTGTTAATGCACCATTCTAATTCTTGTGCAATGTTTTATCAGCCACGGTTTAGCCACATAGAATGTGCTTTTGTCATTTTCTGTATTTGCTTGGGAGCATGCCTGTTCCTCCTCTGGCTGTTTCCCATTCTATTCCAGCCAACAACATCTGAGAAGAAGCAGCTGGTAAAAATCACAAGCAGTCATCCAGTGTTACAAGGCTTGATCTCCAATATACTGCTTTACGCAGCAGCATTTGGGGGTCTGTTAAGGGCAAGCACTGGATCTAGGTCTGAAACCTGTAGAACTCTGTGGAGAATTGAGCTGGGACTCTTAAGTACACATCTTTGTCTAGGATAGACATTCTTGGGTGGCACGTCCAAACATCCATAGCCAGAAGAGGTGATCAGACCTGCAAGTAGTTCAGTGCTGGCAGAACATTCTTGATGGGGTTCATCAAAGTAACTTTGTGCCCACTCAGATTGGTACTCTTGCCCAACAAATGCTCAGTTATGGAGAGGTAAAAAGAATATAGTAGGACTTCAGATATCTAAACATGAAATCTGCCCAAGATAAATGGAAGGAAGAAGAAGAAGAAGAAGAAGAAGAAGAAGAAGAAGAAGAAGAAGAAGAAGAAGAAGAAGAAGAAGAAGAAGAAGAAGAAGAAGAAGAAGAAGAAGAAGAAGAGGAGGAGGAGGAGGAGGAGGAGGAGGAGGAGGAGGAGGAGGAGGAGGAGGAGGAGGAGGAGGAGTTTGGATTTATACCCCGCCCTTCACTGCTCAAAGGCGTCTCAGAGCGGCTTACAAATTCCTTTCCCTTCCCCTCCCCACAACACACACCCTGCGAGGTAGGTGGGGCTGAGAGAACTTCTGACAGAAACTGTCCTTGAGAGAACAGCTGTGCCAGAGCTTGTGACTGACCCAAGGTCACATCAGCAGGTGCAAGTGGAGGAGTGGGGAATCAAACCCGGTTCTCCCAGATAAGAGTCCGCACACTTAACCACTACACCAAACTGGCTCTGCACTGAGTTAAATTTCCTGGTACATAATTGTGGGATTCTTGACATCAACTAAGGAAGCCTTCATATGATGAGGGGTTTATTATTCCAAACACCTTTTTTCTGGTATTTTTGGTGTGTGTGTGTGGGGGGGTTGCCTTAATGCCTTTCATTGTAAAGCACATCCTAATTTTAAGGAACAATTGGCTAATTCAAAACACAGTAGTTGTTACAGTATGATAAACCATGCCTCAGATGTTAAGCTGTAATCTGCATACTACCTTGATTTTTAAACCATCTTGATAATTATAATAATAATAATTGTAATAATTGTTTTATACTCTCTATAATTAGTAACATTTATGCTTGATTCCTGCCATGACATTTCTGTAATTTTGTAATCCACATTTGCTGTTTAGTATGGAATTGCCATGATTAGTTCATTGAAGTTTTATGGGTATTCCAGATGATGCTGGAGTCAATCCATTATTTCCTGTTCTTTTTGACAGCTGGCTATTCTCTGGGGTTTCTGTTATTCAATGCTTCCTTGGGCTGCAGCAGGGTAGTGCTAAGTAGTATTTTTCACTTTCTCAGCCAAAACCACCAATCCATTTTCATTATTTTTAGTTTGCACTCACATTTGTTATGATCATAAGCCTAAAAATATGAGCAGTGACTTTGGTTTGCTACAAAGTAAAAAACAGTAGGAGCAAAGCATTTGGACTGTAATTCTGGACAGGAGGTATAAGCCTTTCCCTCTGTGCCGAATGCCACAGAGATCACCCCTGCAGCAAGACAAAAGGAAGGTTGCCTGGATTGTCTTGCTTAGTTGTGGCCTTTTTTGCATGTGTGGACTGCTTCCCAAAATAAGTAATTGCTTCTAACATCTCAATCAGGTCCAGAATCCAGGAGGAAAAGCTCTGTTTCTTTCTGATCCAGAATGGCTTTGGGGATTTCAAGGAGGCTTAAATTATGCCATTACCATAGAAGGTTTGCTTTCTTTGTAAAACTGCCTGCTAGAATTCTGATCTCTGCAACATCACAGAAACAGTCCCTGAATTAAGAGGATGTTATTCTGCATTTGTCAGTGTAAAAGAGAGAGAGAGAGCAGACTTCAGTCTCTTGCGGTCAGAAGGGGTCTGAGGATTGAACTTCGCCAATAAGTTGATTAAGAGACATTCTTAATATCCTCTTGTTTATTGTGCTTTTGAGTCAGGCTTATGTTTTGGCAAGATAATCGCCAATGACAGCTGGTTAACAATGTCCTGTTAAGACTTGCACATTTTCCTTCTGTTCAGCAAATACCTTGTACCTATATTTATCTGCTCCTTTCAGCTTTGTTGAAGCAAATGTAGGGGCTCCCTCGATATGGGTTGTGAAGAAGTGAGCGGCTTTTTGGAGGGAGTCAGTGCACTGCCTGCAGCTAACAGATACAGACCTCAAGAGAGGAGTCTTTGGGGGCTTGGTGCAAGGAAGGCGATGAGCAGTCAAGTGTCTTCAGTGCAGGAAAACTAAAGAAGTTTAGCCCCATTACTTTCGGTGATGGTTTGAAATCTTGGAACAGTAAGCATCTTTCTGATTTGGGGAGGGAGTGCTGTTGGCTGCTTTGTTTTTGACATGGAAGCAGATTAGCCTTCATTGTGTTCATATTTGAAGCAAAAGGCTTGGATCCGAAAGTGTTTTTCTGTTACTGCAGCAGCAGCAAATCTGATGAAACAGCTTTTCCATCTGCAGAGGAGGGAGTGGATTTTTTTGTTGGTTCTCCACTCCCACTACAGACTTTCAATTTACTCACTACCCTTTTCCTTCAGGTCCCCTGACCAGCAAGGACAACATTTCAGGGGGCACAGAGGCTGCAGTGAGAAAGGTGAGGCAAAGAAGGTGTCTCCCTCTAGTACCACTCCACTCACACTGCTTAGAGTCTAAGCCATTCTAGTGAGCACACATACAACCTTCAAGTGCTTGTGTACACCATTTTTGTAACAGGGCCAGTGCTTGTTCAGTTTACAAATGAAACCAGGTCCAGTTGCCACTGCCAGATGAATGTGGAGTTGAAGAAGAGTTGGTTTTTATACCCCGCTTTTTACTACCCAAAGGAGTCTCAGAGCAGCTTACAATTGCCTTCCCTTCCTCTCCCCACAACAGACATCCTGTGAGGTAGGAGGGGCTGAGAGAGCTCTGAGAGAGCTGTGGCTGACCCAAGGTCACTCAGCAGGCTTCAAGTGGAGGAGTGGGGAATCAAACTCGGTTCTCCAGATTAGAGTCCACCACTCTTAGCCACTACCAAACTGGCTTTCATATGTTTAGCTGTACATACATTTAATGTAACATGAGAATTCCTCAATTCATGTATAAAAAAAATGAGTGTATTCTCTACATGGATTGTACATGTGTTCACTGTAACTTGTGAACAGGGCTTTGGTTTTTCTTTAGACATGTGTTGAGTAATTCTCAGGCTACATTCAACGCATGTACAGCTGAATGTATGATTTGAATCACACTTTTATGCAGGTACTGGTTCCTGGCTTCATTTGCAAAGTGAACATGCATCAGCTCCTTCTACATATGGACAAGAAAAATATGTGTGTATTCACTGTAACATGTAAACAGGGCTAGTTTTGACTTTGGATAAAGGAGATCTGGGTATGGGTCCCTACATCGTGACTTTTGGCCAGTCACTCTCTTAGCCTTCTCTACATTCCAGGAGTTCTATGGGGGAATGGCATATTCCTACCAACATCAACCAATCTGAGCTCCTTGGAGGAAGGGGGGATAGAAATGTAAGGAATTTATGGATGACTGTAGCAATGTTCCTTATGGAACGTGATCTGGGTGTGGCAAACTCAGTTTATAAAAATGAAAACTTTGCAAAAAAGAAAAGTTAGTGGCAGTTGCAGGTCAACTCAAAGCACACCTTAAAGTATGAGACCTAGCTTGAAGATATGGGAGGGAAGACAAGTCAGAAAAGCAGAATAAACTTTCCTGCCTGCCCTATGACCACATTGCCCTTTAGCTAAAGGCTGCGTGCTTCCCTGTGGGAGCCTACTGATGATGAAACCAAAAGGCAAAGTAAAAGGACGGCACTTGAAACTGGCTAAGGCAGCAGGGAGAATACAGCCCTCAGAAGGATTGAGCAAATTGGTCACTCTCAGCTATATCCTGCTGTATCCTGAGGGGAAAGTGTGCATTATATGCTTTATATTCACTATATAGAATTCACTATATAGGCCCAGGACAGACTGGCAATTTGCCCCGGTAGCCAGTTGCGGCAAAAAACCCCGGATTAAACAATACCGGGTTTTCCCGTCCACACAGCGGGGGCCGCTGCCGGAAGATACAGGACGGAGGCGCGCGGGAGCGTTCAGACTGCCGCACTGGAGGCGTGCTATATTCGACGTTTCCCCATTAATTCAGCTGTGGGTGTATGTGCGCATGAGCACTCATGCGCTCATGCGCTCATGTGCATAAGCGCATTTTGCCGATTTTTTTTTTGCCCTGCAACGCCGGCACCGCATTGGGCAGTGGAGCGGAGCGCAGCCAATCACACCGCTGCTGCCTCATGCCCAACGCGGGTTGCTCTCGGCTTTTCGGCTGCGCGTTCAGACTCCCCGGAAGCGGAGAAACGCGCAACGAACGCAGGCTTTCAAGATTTGCGCCGGCTTTTATCAGGTGTTTTTTTAATCCGGCAGTGAAGCGCAACAGCACCGGTAGGCTACGGGTGGGGGACGCCAGGCAGATGTGCCTGTGTGAACATTCCATTTACTCCGGTATTGAATCGTTGTCAGCCCGGGTCCAATCCCGCGGCAAATTGCCAGTCTGTCCTCGGCCATAGAAAGGACATTATAGTATTTACCTCCTTGAATATTTCCTGGGCATATTTTGTGTAAGGGAAAAAAACAGCTTTTGGAATTTTTTTGAACTTTGTTTTCTTGGGTTGGGGAGGGAGAGCTGTATGTAAATAGGTAGAGTATCAGCCATTATATAGCTTGTAAGGTTCAGCCATATGGAATGCCCACATGTTTAACAGGGACAGAAACTGTAGAAAGGGCATATATATTCATTTGTGTCTTCTGCCCATAAAATAGAATCACAGAATCAGAGTTGGAAGGGGCCATACAGGCCATCTAGTCCAACCTCCTGCTCATTGCAGTATCAGCCTAGAGCAGGGGTGTCAAACATGTAGCCCGGGGGGCTTCTATCAGGCCCACAGTGGAAATGGCTGTCTTCGGCTTCTTCTTCCAGTTCTGCTGCTGCTGCATCATTGTAGGTTTGCAGCTTACAGGTACACACCTGAACAGCATACTCAAGATTGCAACAGCACAGACATTTTGATGTAATAATTCAGAGCAAGAGGCGTCAGTTATCAGACACTGTTAAATAAACAAAATATTGCAGATCCAGCCCTCATAACAAACAAGTTTGACACCCCTGGTCTAGAGCATCCCTGGCAAGTGTTTGTCCAGCCGCTGCTTAAAGACTGCCAGTAAGGGGGAGCTCACCGCCTCCCTTGGCAGCCACTGTTGCACAACTCTTACTGTAAAAAAGTGTTTCCTAATATCCAGCTGGTACCTTACCACCCTTAATTTAAACCCGTTATTGTGAGTCCTATCCTCTGTTGCCTATAGGAACAGCTCCCTGCCCTCCTCTAAGTGACAGCCCTTCAAATACCTAAAGAGAGCAATTATGTCCCCACTCAACCTCCTCTTCTCCAGACTGAACATTCCCAAGTCCCTCAGGCTTTCTTCACAGGGCTTGGTCTCCAGGCCCCTGATCATCCTTGTTGCTCTCCTCTGCAGCTCCATTCTGTCCACATCCTTTTTGAAGTGAGGCCTCCAGAACTGCACACAATACTCCAGGTGTGGCCTGACCAATGCAGTATATAGCAGGACTGTGACATCTTGCAACTTGGATGTTACAAGTGTTCCAGATAATAGAATGTAGTGAGCATAGAAGGCACCAGACAACTACACATGTTAATATTTCATTCACACAAAAATGTCTCTTTGAAGCTGAGAAAATCAAAGAATAGGCAAAGAGCAGTGAATGAGTGATGTTTTATTTGTAAGTATTGTAGATAAGGATTATGCATGACACTCAAAAGACAGGATAAAACTCATGTAACATAAATGTCCAGTGAATAACAGAAGAAAATGTAGTTGCTTTTTTTCTCCTGTTTTACTGATTTCTATTCCACACACAGATATATGCTTAATGGAATTGAGTGTTGAAGTGCCAGGGTGTTATATTTCATCTCCTTCCTTACCTTTCTTTTGTTTGAAGTAAAATGTTGGCATGAAATTTGTTGAGTGAATGCCAATGGGGAAAAGGTAAAAAAAATTCTACATACAGATCAGAGCAGCTTAAGGATGCAGGCAACACATCCATTCAATTCAGTGGGAGTTTTGCCACTGACTGTAGTCACATGCACATTGCAACCTATTAAATTAGAGGGGTGCGAGGCTGCCTGCCTAAGTCCACCAGTAGGACAATGTACAGCTTCCTATCGAGCAAAGGGCAGCTGCAGCAATTAAGCCAAATGAAATGAGGCTTTATACAAAGAATTGTTATGCTGCTGTCCCAATTGCCTTCACCAACAACTAACACATTTGCAGGCTAAAAACAGAAATCCAGAACAACAGAACCACTGAAAGTTACTTTGTCGCACATGAGTCAAGCTAGCTTTTTCTTTCGCTTGCTATGTGCCCTGCAGTGCAAGTTCATTTGTCAATGGTTTCAAAAGGCAGCTGTTGGTGGATTGTGCACATGCTTGGAGTATACTGATTTTAGTGAGCTTTAATTAGGGGCAGCGAGGGCAGGCCACATGTGGGAGACACTTATACTCACTTCAACCATTCTACATGCTGGGCCTGTGTAGTTGGTATTGATACCAAGGGCACAAATTCTTTTTGCTTTACAAATCAAGTGATTATTTGTTCCGTGTTTCCCCAAAGTACTCATATAAGGAGGGGGGGAATCATAATTTAAAATGCACTGCTTTTTTTAAAGACTGACCCTGGAAAGAGAGCTGCCCTTTGGACAGCCCTGAATCTCCCCTTTCCTCTCCTGAGATCTGAAATGGGGCCCTTGACAATGGAACACTTTTTGTGATCATTGAATGTACTTATACTGCAAGTTTCTATCTCGGCAGGGAATCTTTCTCAGAAAGAAAGAGATCAGTGGTAAAGGAAATGGCATGTGGATTGTTTTGCAAAGTCTGCACTGAAACAACCTGAAATGCTTTTGACAACTTTCTGTCAAAAACCTTTTTTCCTTGCTGTGGCAGAAAGTCGTCTTCTCTGTTCAATTCATAAAGGCCTGTGGCCTATCCCAGAGGAATCTGGTTCTTAGAATGTACAGTAGGAAAACCTATTGAAGGCAGTTGTGCTACAAGAGCATTTGAAATCAGGTTAAAAGTAAAAAAATAGTTCCCTGCTGGTGAATTTGATCCTTAGTAAACTTCCCCATAAGAAACTGAAAACCAAATGTGTAGAGGAAAATAATTCTTAAGCATACATTTTATCTATTTATTTGTTATCGATGTTTCTCCCTTGCAGCTGAAGGCAGCTTACAGTATAAATACAAAATTATTTTAAAACCCACAAAGCATTATAAAAACACTATACATTATAAAAGCACTTTCTGCTCTACATTATAAGAACACTAACTAGATCTAGATGGATTTAAAAAAAATGCTCTTTGGGGTGTGTCTACATCGTGCAGGCTTGTGAGAGTTGGTATTATCAGCTCCTGCACAAATAAAATGGTCCCCATTTGTGCCCTTCAGAATATTCAGCACTCTCTGTGGCATACATTCAAGAGAGGTGCAGCAGGGCAAGCGCACAAGAAGGTGGCAGTTTAAAACACATAGTTGCACTTAGATGGCAGCTTAACACTCCTGTCCTGCCCTGCACTTGGGCTCTAATTTCTGCTTTCTATCAGCTACTTTTGTGAGCACTTTAATATGCTCTGTGTGTACGTTTTAGTGTGTTTTTAATTTGGGGGCATTTTTAATCCTGTGTATTTTAAATCATATGATATTATGTGCATCCTACAGTTCTCTGTGCTTCTTAATCTGTAATTTGTGCATTTTAAAAAATTCGATGTATTTTACCCTGGGCATTATTTTAAATCTCCTTAATTGGACTGCTGTGTTTTGTGCCCTTGCCAGCTGGTAGTGCATTGTTTGCCACTCTGAATCTGAGGGGATAAGGTAGGGGATATAAATATATAATGATGATTGTGAAACTCCACATTGAAGCATTTTGTGTTGAATGCAAGGCTCCGAAGCAAGTATGGGAAATGAATGAGAGAACCAGTCTCCCTAGCTCTCTTTATTAAGCCTTGGCCAACTTTAACTTATTTATTGATTTACATTGTTTAGAGCCCACCTTTCTGACTGAGGCTTAAGGTGGGTTACACAATTTTTTCCCTTTTTTCATCAAAGCCTGTCCTGAATCTCCCTACACTCCCCTTCCTGATGGCCTCATGGCGATCCATCTCTCCATGTAGCTTGTTGTGCAGAAGTTTACTTTCGAACAACTGTTGTCAACTCTAACAGTGTCACGTGTGTGTTTCTGATAGTAGTCTAGTTGGGGGGAGGGGAATCTCCTATTCCAAACTTGAATTAAAAAAGAAAACTCCACAATAATTATGGGAGGATGTAGATGCTGAGCTTTTGGTGTCAGAACCAGTGCCCAAAACGCTTAAAGCATCTTGAAAAGAGTCTTGTGCAGGGCTTTAAACAAACAAACAAAAAAAAGAGGTGCCAGAACTCTCTAGAGGGAAATGACATTTTCAAACTGTGTACTAAAAACTCGTGAACTTTTAAACACTTTAACACTTTTAAAAGAATTCTGTTGAAGTGGTTCTGGAACTCTGTTCTGGTGCGTTCCCACAGAAAAAAAGCCCTGGTCTTGTGCACATAACAATCGTAACCTAACATATATTTACAAAGGAGCTGTATATACAATCTCTGGTGGGGGGGGGGAGGCAGAGAGAGTGTGTGTGTGTTTATGCCATCTGTCTAATGGAGTCCATAAACCTGACCACCACCCCCTTCTCCATCAATCTACCCCTCCCCTGATCTATCAACCTAGATATTCTACACACAGGCAATCCTACTGAGGTGGTACCCAGTATACTGAAGAAACCTCCAAAAGCATGGGCCATCATCTTCTCTTCACATTTCAGGAGCAGCTTCTTCTTCTGGTGCTGAGTACCTGATGCACTCCCCTGTAGCTTGGGACTGCAAGCAAATTAGCAGGAACCTCCGCCCGGTGCTTCTCAGACTTTAGCAACCCAAGGACCCCAAACTTTTTGCAGACTCCCAGACCCTCACTTCCTCCCTCACAGGTGCATCCCACCAGGGCAGCCCCTGTCCAAAGTACATGCAGCACGCTGCCTATTTCCCATGGAGGCTTATGTCTTCTCATACCCTCATTACAGTACACTGAAACCCTTATTAGCTTCACTGGAAAAGCAAATTTAAGAAAGCTGCTTTTATTTTCTGCGCATGGTCTACAAGGTCATGTCTCAGAGAGCAGCTGATGCTGGAAAGGCCCTGGCTCAGGTTCTAGTCAGTCTCACCCCTTAACTGGAAGGGGTTTTGCATCCGAGATGGCAAGAAACTTCCTTACTGGTTAATATAATTTCTCGACAGAAATTTGCAGTTGAACAGAGGTAGGAAGGGATTTGGAAGAACATTTAGAACTGATTACAGAAATAGATATAAAAAAAGATAAATGTCACACAGAAACCTGAACTTCTGGTATTCAGTTGAAAACCACCATTTCTATCTTTTGCACTGCAAAATAAAGTGAAACACAGTTCAATTTTATACTGGAAATAACTGTTAACTGGATTATAATGACTTCATTAGGACTCTGTGGTGCTGCTCAGTCAATTAGAGTTCCTAGGGCTCAGTTATTGATTCCCAGCAACCACTCAACCAATTAGAGTTCCTCGAGATCTCTATTAATTCCCAGCACCAATCAGCATGTGTTCTGACCAGTGCTCTGAACTGATCTGGATGCTAAGTGACTGTGGGTGGCTGCTGCTCTAAGAACTCCCACACTGTGAAAAGCGTGGGGAATTGATTCATTTCCTTCCCTTGAAGTGGACAGCCCCTGCTCTGTTCTTAGGAAAATGAGAGGGCTCTGCTTTGGTGTTAGTTGGATGGGCACACAAGGAGCTCATCCCCCAGTCCTCACAAAGAAGTCAGCCCATGGAGTACACATGTGGATCCCCAGGGGTCCCCAAGTCCATTTTTAGAAGCATTGCCTTGGTCAATACATCCCAGGTTGCAGAGCATCTTTCTTCTGTTGCAGGTTGTACAGACGGATGTGCTGGTTATTCCCTCAGGGCTGAGAAGGTGGCAACTACTGTATGTAGTGTCCATGCTCCATGGCTTCTTTGCTTTCTGTGTATCAACCAATTAGAGACATTCTTCAAAAACTAACAGTTTTTTATAAGAAAATAAATGGGTACCTGGCTATCTTACAAGGAACGTAACACAGGTTATCAAAACAACATGCCTGACTAGATGGCTCTGCATGGTCAAGGCTAGGAGTCAGATGTTTCCTATGCCTGTCTACTCTCTGTACTGATGCCTTATGAAAACCCGGTGGAAACAAATGCACATGCTGGTGCATATGGCAGTGAGGACTTGCAAAGTAGGATGAGGCTTCATCCTCATGCTGGACTGGGGGCCCACTGTGGCATCACCAGATTCTGCTAGCCCACTGCTGTCAGTCACTGCCCTTGACAACAGAAGACAATGTTAACTTGCTACGTAGGCTTTTGTGCAGGGAGATGACTCATTGCAGGCTCACAACATTATTCTTTTGCACTCTCAATTCTGGTTGAATCATTCACACTACTGGGATGCACAGAAACAGCAATAGGAGATGACTGTGATTAAAAAACAACAACAGGCATTGGTTTGGATGGTGGTAGGCCTGCCTTTCACAGGAAACCCTTCTTAACTGACATTTCCCCCAGAACCTCCTAGTTCAGTTTACTTGAGGGGGGAGGGAACCAAAGATACTGCCAGGCCAAGTTTGAATTTAAAATGCAAAGGCTCCCAGCAAGACAAACAGTGTTTTCACTTTTAAGGATTTACAAGTGTTGTATGTTCTTTTCCGTTCCAGACACATTCCGCTTAAGGAAAAGGAGCTCATTTAACATTGTTGCTATTTTACAGCCAAGATGTTGAAATCCTACAACTGCTTAGACTGATTGGAACAGACACTGGTTAGTTTTACGGAGATGTTATTTAGGTTGAAGATGATGAGATCTTAAATGAAGCAGGTTAAAAATAAAACTGCTGATTTTGCAGTGATGATTACTTTGCATCCCTGCTTTTATTTTTAACAGAAAGACGTCCCTGTCTATAAAGATCTTCTTCCCTAATGTACTTTGATAGTTTAAGTTACATGATTCTAACATCATCAAGCTTTATGCACAGCACTCCCGCAACTAAAATCGATAAACAGAACGTTTTCCCTCTCTGCAGGGAATCACTTTTCAAACACTGGATTTAATTATAGATCAACATGCATCTGGTTAACTCATTGCTTGGTTCAACAGTGGTGAGATTGGGGGACACCTGTTTGCGAGCTGCCCCTTCTCTGCTTGCTGAGCTATGAGCGCACTGTTTCCATTGTTCTGTTAGCTCACTGAGGTGGCTCCACACATCAGGCAGTGGTGCCTCAGAAGTGAAGGTATCAGGGAGGTGAGTGCAGGGGGAGTTGGGACCACTAATGATGACTGGTACCAACCCGATCTATCCATTGGGTGAAGACAGTCTATGAACACTGGTCAGCTTTACAGCAGTCAAGTATGTATTTTTGTAATGTCCTTCCTTGGTCAGCTTGAGACAGGATGGTGTACCACGACAAGCACAGATTACACTGGACCCAGCCCCATAGCCAGGAATTTGGGGGAGGTGCCCTGGGGGTATTAATCAAATTCAATTAAAACTTAATTTAAATTAATTTTTATTAAATTAAAGGGACAGGAGAGGGACAGGGAGGGAGGGGGAGGGAGAAGCATGCACCTGGCCAGTTCCATCAGCAGGCAGTTCCGGGCTCAGATCTCTTTTCCCCACCAGCAGCCAGTTCTATTGCCAGCTCCCACAGACCCCTTCTATGCCCCAACCACATATCTCCTACTCCCCTGTGGTCTGTAAGGCCATCAACACCAGCTCCAACAACTACGGGCTGTGCACTCTAGCCAACTCCCCAGCCAGGCGCCAAGACACTACCCCTCACTGCTCACCAAGAAACAACTCACCCCTGGCCTACCAGCAAGCCAGCAGTCTGTGGTCAGCCCCGCACATCTCTGAGCTACTACCAGAGTCTAGACTATGACACCCCAGCTGGTGAAGAAGCCTTCTCCTATGAAACAACACAGCATGGGAGTCACTCAGGATGTTCACCCAGAACTTCTGGGTGGTTGGCAGCGGCTCGTCATCTCTCTTGTCACCCAGGCACAGGTGGCTTCTGCAGAGACTTGGCCTTTGATAGGGGGTGCTGCTCATTCAATAGGGGTGCCACCCTCAGCACCCCACCTCTGGCCATGGGCCTGACTGGACCACCTAAAATAAGATTAGATCCAAAATGTGTTGGGTATGTTGCTGCCTCTGCCAATGGTGCAGAAAGGGAAGATACAAAAAGTCCACATGTATGTCAACACTGAGTGGGGCTTCATTGGAGAGGGATCTCGGTAGGGTACAATGCCTTTCAGTCCACCTTTCAAAGCAGCCATTTTCCAGGAGAAGAGAAATACATGTTTTAAATAAATAAATAAATAATAAATAAGCATTTTGTGTAGACCAGAGATCAGTTATAATTTCTGGAGATCTCTAGCCCACACCTGGAGGTTGGCAACCCTAGTCATTACAAGGGACTGTCCCTGATCCACACACAGACCCCAGAAGGAACGGAATGGAACAACTGTGCCAGCAAATCAAGACACGGCACAGCAAGGCGAGTCTTCAGCAGCTCAAACATCACTCTTGGAGTGGGCATGGGAAGGGTCTGCATACCTGTGGCTTGGCATTCTGTACTGGGCTATACATACAGCCTCTGTGAGTATGTGGATGTCAACTATCTACATAGTTGAGTGGCAAGCAAGGGCTAATTTGTCTGTCATGGCTAATTTGTTGTAAGCTGCAGGGTATTGAAGTGCCAAGTTCTCCAGCAGCAAGTGGGTCTCTAATGCACAATTGAGATAGGCCAGCATTGAAAAGCATTGGTTGGATCCCACCAATCATTTCTGCTAATGGAAGGCACTTCCATCAGTGGAACAGGATTTTCCTCCAGATCCATTCCTACTGCAGCTCACTGATCTCCTCAAAATACTGCTTCTAGGGAGGAGGGGATCCCAGGAAGCAACATGAAAGATCAGGGCTTTTTTTGTAGAAAAAGCCCAGGAGGAACTCATTAGCATAATAGGCCACACCCAACATCAGAAATTTATTAGCATATTAGGCCACACCCCCATGTTATGAGAAGTGTGGTCATCCAACCACACCCACCTTTTGCTTCTTATTCTTTTTACCTTGTTTGTTGTCAAAACCCAGGGCTTTTTTTGTAGCAGGAACTTCTTTGTGTGTTAGGCCACACAGCCCTAATATAGCCAATCCTAATGAATTTCTGATGCTGGGTGTGGCCTATTATGCTAATGAGTTCCTGCAGGGCGTGGCCAACTCGGGAGCCAGCCGGAACTCTGTTCCTGTGCGTTCCTGCCCAAAAATAGCCCTGTGAAAGATGAATTAGAGGTCTGCAATAGGAGGAGGGAATTGCCTCACTTACTTTAGCAGAAATAATTGGCAGGATCCAACCTGTAGTTACCACTATATGGCAAATACATTATGCGGATACTGTATCTTTATTTATTCTGGATTCTCTTAAATAACATTTAACTTACTGCACTGCATCCGGAACATCTGTTGATTAGGCCATTGATAGGCCATTAGACTACAAGGACTAATCTCATAACATTTTTATCCATCTCTCAAAAAGCTGCAGAGTTCTCCCATCTCCCATTTTATTTTTACAACCACTCTGTGAAGTAGGTCAGGCTGACCCAAGCTCACCCCTAGACCCAAGCACAGATTTGAACCCGGGTCTCCCTGACCACTACATTACACTGTCATTTTGTTACAGATTTTTTTCATCCAGTACTTCATATAACGCAGAGAACGGATGCTTTACTGAAGTCTGTAGACCCATTCCACCAACTGGATTTAAAGACTGACAGCCCTGGATCATTTGCTTCTGTTTATTCTGAGGCACAGTCCTTTACAACTCACTAGCTAAGCAAGACCGAACATTGTGAAGGCTGGGATGAACTTTCTCCATCTGCTCCAAAATAACAGGAGCAGGCCGAACCTCAGGTAGGTGCCATGTGGGAGGCTTACATAATTTTTTTTTTCCCCCAAGGAGAAGAGGAGACTCAGGCTGCAAAATGTCAAAAACACTTAACTTTTCGAGCTGTTTAAATGCAGAGTCAGCTGTGTCCAGCTCCTCTGGCGAGTTGCAAAAATGGGATATTTTAATCTATCATCTCGTTTATATTTGTCCAGCTCAAAGTGCTGTCTGGAGTGCCATAGCTGCGTTCCAAAATTAGCATCACATAAGCCTACAGGCAAGGAAAGGCAGCTGCAGAGTGTCAACATGCCCTGGGCCGCTTCAGGTTCCAGTGTACACACAGCAAAGCAGATGTTGATATAAGTCTGTGAAACATGGCTGCTGTTTAGATTGCAGAACTGAGCTAGGCAAATGGGAACAGCATCCTTTTCTGAATGGTTTATATTCTCCCCTCCCTCCCAGTTTTGCTTAGTACTAGATCCTGGGAATTGTTCTGAGAGCATAGATATGGATCAACAGTGGACAGAATACATATGACTGCCTAGCAAAGCATGCCAAGAAAATGGCAGCCCAGGGAAAATCCTCATAGAGCTTTAATAATCTTCCTTCCTTCCTTCCTTGCCCACCTTGCCTTGGGCTCAAGATAATGTCTTCTAGAAATAGTTAAGAATTATGCAACAAAATAAACATCTGAAAGCAACACAACAACCATTTAGAAACACCCTCTAAATATTGGCTTAATTTAGATGTAATAGGAAATCATGTATTAATTAATTAAACTAACTTGTATGATTGAATGTGGACCATTCCTCTAACTATGGTTTGTTAAGGTCTGTAAAGCCATGATTTGCCCTTTGCTGAAGGGACAATTTTACTGAGGACGCTTTGGCTAAACAATCACTGGAAGGCACTTTCTGGACCAGAAATTATTATCAGTGAAATATCACTTGGCATGTGATTGCATTTTTGGAGGCCTCATTTATACTTTTATTCTGTGCCTAGTGGTTTCACTTTGGAACAATTCTTTTCTGGTCCATCTTGTATCTATGTTGCATAATTGTATGATTGTATTGTATTATGATATAAGCCAATTTGTCCTCATTGTGTTTGACTGCTGAAGAAGGCCGATACAGGCCAAAACAAGTCAGGTCAAGTCCATTGGCCCTTGTGTGTAAGATTTTGGTATTTTTACATGAGGTGTGATTGGGCCCTTATATGTTTTTAAATTCTTTGCTAATAAATACATGTATCTTTTTATATTATAAAGTTCTTATTGTTGGCCCTCTATTTTGTTTGACTTACCTCTTTAGGTTCTGGATCTCAGGTTCCCAGGTTTCAGGGTTCAGCCCGCCCCCCCTTTGTTCCTAGCCATGATTTGAAACTATGACTTGAATTTGTTTTATTAAACAAAGTTATTAACTATGGTGTCACATTTAAATCTAAGACATACTGGGTTGATATTGCTTCCCCACTCCCCTCCCCCCAGTGATACCCCATATATTCTCCAGCTACAGAACAAAGCCAAAGAAACAAGCATCTGTTGTGGCAAACTAAGATCTGGGTGACCATCTGTCAACCAATTCCAGATTTTACAAATTAACCACAGTAAAAATAAATCACACATTTAAATTATTTCTGAATTAAGCCACTTGATTAATCTCTTTGTTAATCAAAACCTCCTTTATAATTAAAGGTCTTAAAATCGTTATGAAAACTAAACAGTGAAGTTGCCTACCCAACTTCTACAGAGGAGCAGCTGTGCTGGATCATACCAAAAGTCAGATTGTTGAATTGACCTGGACTGGTCAATGGGATGATATGGAAAGGTGCAATCTTTCAGAGATATGGGTCAATGGGATGATATGGAAAGATGCAGTCTTTCAGAGATATGGGTCCCAGGCCACAAAAACCTTTAAAAGGTACCAGCACCTTGAATTTTACACAGAAGAAATAGCCAGTGCAGCTGTTTATGTTTATATGTTTATATAAATTATATATATATAATTTATATTCTGCATTCTCTGTCAAGAGCAGAGTTGGCTTACGAAGCATTTAAAATGCAATCTAAATGTCCAGTTAGTAGCCAGCAGCAATTAATATGGTCTATGACAATGTACTCCTTTCCCAGGATAACAGTGGTTACCTGATCAATCCATGATAAGGACACTTGTAAGTGATTTAAGATGCCCTTGTGTTCATCACAAATCTAAGTATTGCTCTATAACTTGTAGAGGTTGGTTTTTTCCTCCTATGAAATGTTGCTGGTGAGTCATAGGTTTGGTATATCCTAGTAGGCAGGCAGCAATTTATTGTATAATCTATATATCTAATTCTCAACAATCCGCTCTGGCTGCAGATACTTATTTCCGCAAGCAGAGGACACACTCTTCCGCAACTGCTTTTTCTACTCAGAGGACTCCATGGGTCTAAAGAAAAATCCAAAAAGTTTTTTAAAAAACACCTTGGGGACAGTTGAATTCCTCTCAATACCTTTTGAAATGGCTGCTAAAGGGATCTACTCCAGGCCCTTTTGCATTGACACTGAGAGAGAGACTGGTAGCCAGAGAGAGTGAGAGAGACAGAGACACAGAGAAATAATGAGTGGGAGAAGAGGGGAGGAAGAAAAAACAGAACTGGAGTTGGGATTGGGGTGGATTCCTCCTGTGGTATGAATGGCTAAATAGCAGGGGAACATTTTAAAAGGACATCTGAGCTTCTCACCCCTACCTCTTTTGCTACAGGCTCCACTGCCCTCTTAAAACTTTTGGCAGGGAGGCTTCTAACTACTTCTCCCCCTCCACCAGCTCAAGAAAGACTAATTAACTGAGAATGAGAGAGAGAGATGCATAGAGAGACAGAGAGAGATAATGGGTGGGGGGAGAGGGAGGAAGCAACAGCAGAACTGGAGATGGGATTGGGGAGGATTCCTTGCTCTCACTTGCCCATCTCCAACCCTGTTTTTTCCTGCAGTATGAATAACTAAATAGCGGGGGAGGGGGTTAAAAGGACATCTGAGCCTGCAACCAATGCTCCCTCTAAGCTGTGGAGTCTTGTGAGCAAAAATTCTACTTTGTGAGCTACTGGCATTAAAGTTGTGAGTGAGTAATTTGGCTACTGCATAAATTATTCTGCTCTGGAGCCATCTTTCCTGAGCTAGGACAAAAATGTGTGAATTGGAGGCTAAAAAATTGTGAGCAAGCTCACACTAACTCAGCTTAGACGAAACACTGCCTGCAACTGCAAAGCCTTGCAAGTGGGAGAGAAGGATCATTCTCACCCCAGTCTCTGTAGCTGTGGGCCCCACTGTCCTTTAAAACCATTCTCTCCAGCTTCCAAGTGCTTCTCCCACCCCCCACCCCCGGATTGGGCACTGCTTCTTCCCACTGCTTCTCTCTTCTGACTGACTAGAAGCCAGAGGGAAGTTATAAAAGGACAGCTGAGGCATCATTAATGGATGGGTGGACACAGTGACTGAGAGGTAGGGGGCAGATGGAGAGGAGGCAGGATTTCCTCCAACCACTGTCAGTTTGTACACACTACCTTTTAAAACATTCCTGGGCAACCCTGACAGAAAAATAAACTGCCAAAGACAGCTGTGATGTTCTGGGTGAATGTGGACTCATCTCAGGCTGAAGAAGACTGGAGCCCTGTAGCCACAGAATTCTTCACACACAGCAAGCAAAGATGCCTCATGCTGATCCATTGATAAACCAGTGGCCATTGAAATAGTTGCTCTTGGCAAGGGCACTCAGAAGGAGAGTGGTACAGGACACCTGTAACACTTCAAGACCTGCAGTACCCAGTAAGGAAATCTTTGAAATCTCACCTCACATAAACAAAGTGCTGTAATTCCCAGGCAAATATCTCTTTGAAGCCAACTTCAGTTGGCTAGCTGACTATGCACAAGGGAACTGAGGAAGGCTAGATGGCTCTCTTTCCAGTGTTCAATAAAGAAAATGGGGGAAACAAAGGGAAAAGTGGGCTCCAACTCTTACTCCCTTCCCTTCACAGAAGGCTGTCACAGAGCTGCCTCCTCCCTTAAGAAGGCACCGTGCAGAACAACTGAAAGAATCCCTTCCTTTTTTTTGTCAGAAACAACAATCCTGCATCAGTACCATACAGAACAATAGAATGCCAAAGTACCTCATAAAGGAGATGACCTGCTAAAATGAGAAAATCCAGAAAGCTAACAAATCAGTTACTGTGAGAAATCCATTTAAACAGTAACCAACTATACTATGAAAAAGACAATAGTTTGCAACATTTTGTTGTGGGTTCCCACTTGTTAATGGTTATGAATCTGTGATACCTGTGGCATCTTGCTAAGGCATAGGTTTTCTGACGTTTAGGCACTCTTTAGGCTATGTGTATAGATTCCTTAACCAGCTATGGTAGATGGAGCTCCAGTGGCCATTTGTGTGCATGGGGGGGGGGGATTTCTCTTGCCATTGCCAACAACAGGAAAGCCACACTTGTGCTTAACAGAGCTGCATAGTCAGTTGGTTTTCATAAAACTTTTCTTTTGCTATTCCTTAACAGTTTTGACAGAGAGAACTGAGCCAAACTCTTTGTCTTGATTGAATGCAAAGGAATGGATTGTGTGAGCCAACTCATCCTTCCTTCTTTTCTTAATAGATTAATGATAAATGGAGCATATTTATCATGCCAAGCAGGACTAACTCAAGGACACATTATCAATGGACAGGGGTAGAAACCCTTTCTTAATTATGGAATGATTATAATTCTTCATTTTCTCATTTGCACTTTGTAACTATGCAGTAGACTTCCTGAAGGGAGACCTGGAGGAAGAGCTTACCCATATCAGGTTAAATTATTTACAAAAAATGGAATGCAAATTGTATTGCAAAGCAAATGTATCACTCTATATAAGATGAAAAAAGAATTGTTCATTGGATATTACAAATTGGAGGACAGTGAAGAATTGTCTGTGGGGTGGGCAAAACAGCTTGGAAATTGCTCTTAGCCCCAAATTCTCCCACTTCTGTATTCCATGAGCTCTCATGGGTTTAAGCCTGCTCCCCTTTTCCTTCAACAGATTCTCAATGGTTCATAGCATTCAGTGATCCTAAGGCATATTCAGTCCTTATCAGACTGTTTTTCTAATGGGGGGTGTCCCGGCTCCTGCTGGGATGGTGCGACGGGAGGTGACCATGAAGGATGGGCGGTCCTGCCCAAGCCCCTCCACACACACCACAAGACTTACCTGCCCCGGGGGAGAGGAGCCGCTGGGACATGCCGCCACGACCTGCAAGACCCCAGCCAGGGAAGTTGCCGAGGCCACAGGGAGCCAAGAGCCACAGATGGGGAGAGCAAGGCCCAGCCCTTGAGGTGGCATCCCGACACAGCAGCATCAGCAATGAGGGCGAATGCAGCGCACAGCGCGGGCCTGCCTGGCACCAGGGCCTGCAACAAGGTGGTGGGGGAAGCAGCAGAAGACGGCTCGGCGTCTCTGCTTTTAGAGGGAGGCGGGACATGGGAACAGGAGGAGCCAGGGGGGAATGAGGGGGTAATAAAAGGAGGAAGAAGGGAGGCGGCTGGGGAGGAGGAAAACTGGGCTGGCTGGGGTGAGTGAGAGTCGGGACAGAGAGAAAAGCCCTATATGCACGGTAGCAGCATTGCGGAGGTCAGACCCAGGACAGGCAAGAGGGGTGTGGAAACCCCCTGAATACCCCATCTTCTGAGGCCGCTTCTCCCTCTTCCACTGCAGGACTCCCCTTGCCCCCCCCCCTGTCATCCAGGCTGGGATCAGTGGGACTCGAGGTACCCAAGCACCCCAGGGCAGTACCAGCGACGGCCACTGGAGGGTGAGTGGTCACAGACACCGAGGGGTATGACAGGGGGTCTGTGGCAGATTGGGCCTGCTCAGGCCTGCAGGCCCTGTTCCACCCTGCACTCCTAGAGAAGCTTTTCTTTCTCTCTTAACTACTGCCACTACCTGACCTTTGTGAGGAATTGCCTGCTGGGAGGGTCAGGACTCCCAGATTCCTTTCCAAGTTCTGAGGCCTTGCCTTTGCATCTCCTGCTGCCCAGTGTATGGTCCCCAAGGGAACAGTTTCTTGCCTTGTGCACCACTGGAGGAATAGCCACTTGCCAACTGCCTGCCTTCCCCTTGGTGCTTCTTTTAAAATAGCGTGTCCAAGATGGTGAAGGTCTATGTGGTACAGAGAACCACTACCAGCATCAAAAAGTTATAAAGTATTTATTAAAGAGAAAATGGTCACAAGCATACTTTTAGCATACACCAGACAAGTATACACCAGCCTAAGCTAAGGATTCAAAAGAAATAGGTAAAATGCAGTTCCTCTGCCCCTCTCTCTATACATGCCATATCAGATGTTAAAATATAAGACAGGCTCCTTAGCTTAGAATGTTATAGATCTCTACAGAGTTACCATTACTTTGCAGCTTCCTCTGGCTGTCCAGGCCAGCACATGCTAAGAGTTCTGTCTGCTCTGATAGACTCAGCACAAAAGAGCCCTTCCTCCTTGCTCCCCTGAGTTTTATCACCTCTCTTTTCCCTACTCACTGATCAGATCAGTCCAGGTCAGAGAAGCTTTTCCTGGAGATTCTTCCTGGAAAGTCTTCCTGGAGCCTTTCTAGTCTAAAGTTCTCCAAATCTCCATTCCCTGCTTGGAGAAGGGGGGAGGAGCTTGGCCCACCCATTCTCTCTCCTGCTAGAGCTATTAGCCTATGTATAAAGGTAAGCTGGAAAGCAATTGGACTGACTTCCCCTTTCCTGACTGATCTCTGTCCCGAGAGAGAGAGAGAGAGAGAGAGAGAGAGAGAGAGAGACTTTTAAAATCTCCTGGTAAAAATTTTACTCAGGTCAGTCCTCTACCCAAAATATGCATTTCTTCACAGGGAGTCATGTTTTTCTGCATCAGTGGGAATAGGGATGGGCACATACCTGCCCATGATCCTAAGTATGCTACTGAAATTGCCCAGATCATGCAATCTCACCACAATGACCCTCCCACAACCCTCCATGTGTTTTTCAGGAGGTTTGTGCAGCTCGTGGTATGAAGTGGGGGGGAAGCAAGAGGGATTACTGAAATGGCTTACATCTATTTCAGCCTAACAGCTGATAGGTGCACCAGCCCCACTGTTAGGTTAAAAAGGATGTGGCCGCGTGCAGTAGCTGTAAAGTGCAGAATGACTCGCAGTACCTGCAGCCTTTGTTACAGAGAGTTTTTCCATGCAATTTTCTGCCATGGAAGCACTAACAGCTGGTGATATTGTGCATGAAAAATCTATGTGGCAATCCACTCTACATGTTGTGGGTGTTGCATGGTTAGTGTATAGTGTAAATCAGCTCTTTGTTAGCTTAAATTTCCTGTATGGAAAAGTTCTGAAGTCCCTTGTTAAGTTCACTGTTTAGAAGGCTAGTGCAATAGAGCAATTACAGTACAATTAGATGAGTTATTCTCATCTGTGGTCTCAGACTGGGGTAACTCTGCACAGGACCATGCTGCTATTCAATTTAACCAATGGTATACCACCTTTCCTAGGAAAATAGCTCAAGACAGCTATTCACTTATTTGATTCTCTTCTTTTAACCATCTGTATACCACCTCTGCCCTGACCTGGATAGCCCAGGCTACCCTGATCTCATCGGGCTAGTATGTGGATGGGAGACCTCCAAAGAGTACCAGGGTAGTGATGTGGAGGCAGTTTCTTGCCTCGAAACATAAGTCAGTTTACATATACACACACACACACCACCTTTCCTATGGAAGTAGCTCAAGACAGCTATACTATTCTGTGGAGAATCTTGAAGACGAGTGTTCACAATGGCCTCCAGCAAAGGAAAAGCATTTTCTGTCAAAACTTACAGATAAGCGAATGGATGGGATCCAGGTTCCAAATAAACCTTCAGAAATTTTCAGGTGCCCACATCATCAGTAGAGTTACTAACAGGGCAATCCTTAAGCAAAGTTACACCTGCCTGTTGATTTCAGTGAGCTTAGAAAGGTGTACCTCTGCTTAGGATGGCACCACAATCTGAGCATTTCCTTTGATTCAGAGGCAGTAGTGGAGATTCAACATCTTTTCTTTGAGTGTATTTGTCCTTCCTTTTTGGATCAGAAGGACGGATTGGATGTCCTGTGGGCAGGATGTCTTGGATTGGATGTTCTGTGGACTGGCAGTCATCCATGGACCAGCTGTTGAAAGCGGTTGACTTATTGCCAGGGGTCTTCTGTCTCTTCAAAATAAGCAAACAATTAAATATTACATGGGGGACACTGTTTTCTGCTACACTGCTTCAACAGGAGGTATTTCTAAATGAAACACCAAATGATAACGGATGCAGTGTTACTAAAGCCATGACCACAAGTTATGCCCACACACACAGTCCATGTACAATGTACATTTGATTTTTGTTTGCATGTATGTTGCAAGATTCTCATGTTACATTCAGTACATGTACAGCCAAAAGTGTGATTTAAACCACATCTTTATCCTGGTGCTGCTCCCCAGTTTCATTTGTGGAGCGTGCACTGGCTGTTTCTCATAAACAGATGCATACAGGTTTTATGTGTGTTCACTATAACATGTGAACAGGGGTGCATGTGTGGTTGCAGTACAGGTGTGTATCTTGACTGGATGAGGGAGACAGGGCAGTGATCCAGAGACATATTCTGAGTAAAGGAAAAGAAGGAAGGGTCCTAGGTGGAGGGTGTGCATTAGGAGGCAGGTTCAGTCTGAGCAAAAGTTAAGGTAGAGTGGATAATTCAGACTTGGATCTATGGAGCCTCTAGCTGAAAGGTGAGGAATGAAACAGAGGCTAGACCAAATATGGGCAAGGATCCTTGAGGAAAAGGAAATGCTAATAGTGTCAAGTTCTGCTATTGCAGTTGCAGGCAACCCCCGGGACACATCTGGATAGCAGCACGGTCAACGGTTTTGCTTGGCACCCAGGGGCAGATCTCTGTGCAGGCAGCCAAGTCATCTGTGCAGATGTTTTTATGGCACTGTTCAGAGTCCTGCTGGGACCAGGAGGGAGATTTTTTCCCCCTCCATGGGGACCCAAAAAAAGTTTGCCTACCTCTAGTGGCTAAAGGCACACATGTTAATTACTGATGCCTTTTTGACTTTTTGACAGGTAAAAGAGCAGGTGGGGGTGGTAGAGATTGTAAAGCAGTGTGGGATAACAGGCTGAACTCACAACGTGGTCCTGATCCTATTTTCAGAATGACATCTCCCGTAAGATCCAGCTTGAACCTTACCGTGGCATTTTATCCCATAACAGAGACTATGGGGAAGACTGGATCAACTAAGATTTACATGCCTCAGACTCACAGAGTAGTGATTGTGTTATGTACATCTTCAGCCTGGATTTCTCATACCCATGCCCGAGTTGCTGTTTTCTGTCCCACATGGAATGGCAGTCTTGGTGATCCCGCGGAAGGGAGGGGGGTCATCAAAGTCTGCTTTCAAGCAGAGCCATGGAGAAAATCTATATTTTGTCCTCCGCGCCATCTGCACTGGGGGCGGCTGTAGGCAGGAAGGCAGAAACACTGCATATTTAAAATATGCAGCCAAAGTCACATGCCAAAACTTTCAAAAGATTTCCAAGTTGCCCTTCAGAACAGCATCTAAGATATGGCTGTAAAGTAAACCTTGGAAACATTTTTGAAAGAAAACATTTCATCTCAGAACTACTGTTTTGGTGTTGTCTCCTGAAGGACACTCCTATTGCCTGAGGCTTTTTGGAACTGCGATACTGGACAGGGAGAGACAATTCCTACAGTGTTGGAAGCTGCTTTATTCTCTAGATATTGGCTTTCAGGTCTGGAACTACATTGGCTTGTCTTGGGTGGTGGTCTGGTTCTGACCTCACTAAACAGTAATGATACATAGTGGTCATTAGGCTTTCCAGAATGACTCAGCAATGGCAATAAAATAAACCATTATATAAAATACACAGAGAGAGGCATTGCTTTTCTTTCCTTGTAAGCAAAACTGTAACCAGACAGTTTTTTGGCACCAGTTAAAAAGTTGTTCTAGAAGCTGGCCATCCTCGATGCAGAACAGAGTTTTAGGTGCAACTCTCTGGACATGTGAAATCACCAAACGAAATTCATCAGGCATGTGTCTACCCGTTCCAGAGAGGTAGCAATAGGACTGCCTTCTGAATGGACTCTCCCTTGTTCTCTTCATGGTAACAAGAGGCTTGTGGCTCAATTGAAAAATGTGGGCATAGAGGAAGAAGGGCAGGTTTTCCCCTTCTCAGCCACCTCAGCTCAGCAGAGGGCCATCAGAGGGTTTGCCTTATCCAGCTGCGTGACCTTGGGTCAGTCACAGCTCTCTCAGAGCTGTTCTCTTGGGAGCAGTTCTCTCAGGGTTCTTTCAGCCCCACCTACCTCATAGGGCGTCTGTTGTGGGGAGAGGAAAGGAAGGAGATTGTAAGCCGCTCTAAGACTCTGAGTGAAGGGCGGGGTATAAATACAATCTCCTCCTCCTCCTCCTCTTCCTCCTCCTCCTCTGCCCCATGACCATAAGGGATATGTGTGTGTGTGTGTGTGTGTGTGTGTGTGTAAAATCTGTAAATTTTAGCTATGTATCCTTTGTTTACAAATCTAATGCCTCAGAGCCAGCATCCAATTACCAGTGGATACATGGTTTAATATCTGCCATGCATGCACTACTTCAGAACACTGAAAACATATTTTATTTCATCCATTGATAAGAAAAATTCCTTACCATCAAGCACCCTGTGGTCACACCTGTGAGTGTCTTACAGTCTGCTGAGATGATAACACTGACATTTCATCAAGCCCTGGCTTGTAGCTGCTAGGTCACACCATGCAACTGTCTCCATAGTCACAGTAATAACTCAATGGCTGTGATCCATGGCTAAGCACACAATGTGTGTGTGTGTGGGGGACCCACACACATCATCAGATGAGAACTTCAGAACTGTGACATGTTTATTTTGCCCAACAGACACAGATAAATCAGCTAATGGATACAATACAAGTCAGATTTCCAACAATTTAGAAAAGGAATTTAATTTTCTGCATGAATTGACTGTACTTGCTGGAGTTATTTTTTTTTTGGGGGGGGGGGAATTGAGCATTACTTTCTTTTGAATGATCACAGATTCAGTGCACTGAAAAGAAGCTTTTTCTACCAGTAGATTTCAGAGATGAGGTGGGAAAATCATTCAGCATTTCCTATCATGCCCACAGATATATTTCTCCTAAGCATGAAGGCAATCTGTATTGAAATGTAGCACTGCAACCTACATGCTGGAGCTGTACCATGTAAACCAAGTGTCCATATCCCCACTACAGTGGTTTCTCACACACAATGCTCTGGTAGAAGTCTCCAAGAGATATTGTCAGTGGTACCCAACCAACAGGGTCAGTCCTGGGATACCAGCATCCAGCTAGATTGGTAATGTCAGTGTTGTGTTCGGAAAGCTATACTAGGCACCTGTCATCAGAGCATCACAGATGGAAGCTATATATGATGCCTTCACCCTCTTCCCTCACTAGCTGTGACAGTCTTATTATCCTTGAGCTCTCACTACACATATATCCTCCCAGTGAAAACAAATAATAAAAATAGACATATGCTAGCCTGGCCAGCTACCAGGCTCCGTATAAACACGTTTCCTGGAACTCATGCTCTTATCAGAGTATTTCAGTGTCTATCAGGAGTGGCGAGGCAACTTTAGCATGTATATGACTAATGTATGGTTTTAGTCATGCTGTTCTATATATTACCGTACCTTAGTGTTGTCATCTCTAAATTGGTCCCTCTTGCTGTCCCTTTCATATCAGGTTGGTCTGCAGCAGTTATCAGTGAAGTCATTTAGCTCCATGCCATGAAAAGCTTCAAGTTTACTGCCCTCTATTAAATCTGTCCTGGCCAGTCAGTAATTTTACCTTATCTTGAGCCCTACAGATGTAAATCAAAATAACTAAGCCTTAAATAGCATCCAGATTAAGCTAGATGTATATGTGCAGTGCAGTGATAAGATTTCCAAGTTAGATATGTTTCCTTAACAATGCTAGGGAACTGCTAATTTCAGGAGTTGCCCTAACGGCATATGACCTTAGTTTGTTCTAGAAAAAGGCTTAGATATTGCTGTGAAGACAGGGTTAGCACCACCCCTGGAACTTCTTACCACTTGGACAGTATAAAGTAGCATAACAATATCAGGTACAATGTCAGGTAGATTATACTTTAGAAATGTTAGGAATGATACATTAGTATTATAGACTGACCTATCTCAGTTACAAGTAGGGCAGAATGTGTTTTATCTTTCACTGAATTTTCAAGAAATTGTCAGCCTCAGTTGCTTAATATTTGTGATTTGTTTATTGACACACTTGGTTGGAAGTATATATGTTAGTAAACACCACACCATTTGAGTTCAGAACTGTATATTCCATCTGCAGATCATCTAAGCCCCTACCACACCACTACCAAAGGATCTATTTAAGAAGATATCGAAGTTCTTCATAAGGAGGATAAACCCATTCTACTAAATGAGCCACTGAAAGCTACAAGTAAAAAAGTATATCCAACAAAAAGTGGTTACAGCTGGTATGTTCTAGGTGAAACCAGCAGCCCTGAGAGTTAGAACATTGTTAAAATCCCAGAAAGTAATCCTATAGGACCAAGTACTAGCATGGAGAGACTGTGCTTCAGTAAAGCTGTGCTATCATTCTGTTAAGTGAGTTTTTTTCCCCTAAAGGGATATTGTAAGTATGCTGACCCCTGTCTCTCAGGAGGGGTTGTTTCAACCAGCAATGGACGTCATAGGGATACTCCAAGAGTCCATATACCAGGCATCTTGACATGTGGACATAAATATGGATGCCCGGACTGGCAGGCCCTATAATCATGCCTAGGCAGTGACCCTGTCGACATCTGCATATTCCAGACAATGGACTAACCCCAGAGCTACTTCTTTCTGTTCTAGTCTCTAATCCTGTCAATCTCATCTCAGCCTTCCTCCCCACATTTCCTTCATAATGAAAAGTCCTGACTTCTACTCCTTTCCCAGACCCCAAACCTAGGTGGCTCATCAAACAGTATTGCTTTCCATTTTGATTAGTTTAAATTAGCAATCCATTAGTTCTTCAACCACTGGAGAAGTAATCAGGAACCCAACCCAAATGGTAGTTTCAGGGCCCGCCCAAGGTTTTTGCACCCTAGGCAAGGCTAGTTTGTGGTGCCACTCCTCACCGCAGATCTTTATTAGGCAGGCGGGCTCATTAGCATGAGAGCTGGCGGGTGGAGAGCAGCAGGAGGCAGGTGGTGCTCTCTCACATCAACCCACTCTGCCGCAGGGCTTCCGCACGGGGGGGGGCTGCCCAGGAGATCTGGCTGCCAGTAGGAGTCACCCACCCCCCTGTGCCACCGCCTCCTCCTTCTCCTCTGCCTTCCGCTGCCCGGACTTTGTGCTGGGGGTGAAGAGATTCAGGGCTGCAAAGCAGGGGCATTGGAGGGGTGGCGGGCTTCCTTGTTTCTTTCCCCCGTGGCACCTTCTTGATTCCTTCTGGATGCCTTCTCTGCAGTTGGGACCACTGCAGGGAAGAGTGTGAACTGGGGGACGGTTGGGGGATGGAGTACAAGCAGGGTCCCCAGCAGAAGCCTCTGAAGTCCAGGGAAAAGGAGGCTTCCAGGAGGCTCTGGAGTGTGGGTGGGCCGTGAAGCTTCGGCCTTCAGACAGTGCCTGCCGGGTGGTGGGGGGCAGTGGGGGCTTGTAGAGCCAGCAGTCCGAGCGAGCAAAGCCAAGCGGTGGGAGGGGCTGTCCCCTTACCTCTTGAGGTGAAGGCTGCTAGCGCTGCCCAGCTCACGGTTCCCCACCAGGTGGGTGGTCTCCAAGGCATCCTTGCCAGCCACACTGGGGGGCTCCATTGTGCCAGAGGGGCAGCTGCAAGTGCTCTGGGGCCCTCAGTAGCGGAAGAAGCACTCTGGGCTGGGGGCGGGCAGCGGTGGCAGGGGCCTCGCTGCACCCCTGGGACTGGGAGATTGGGTGCCCAGAAAGGAGGGAGGGAGGGTGGTCAGGGGGCGGGTGTGGCAGGCTGTGGGTGGCACTGGCAGGAGGCGGTGGTGATCAGGATGAAGATGGCCAGGGGAGAGAAAGAGGTGGCAGCCGCTGCTGGGGTCAGGGCAACACAGGGCTTTTGGCGGGGGGCAGGAGGATGCAGTTTGGTGCCCTCATGATTGGCCCCCCCCAGGCAAAAGTCTAGTTTGCCTAGTGGGTGGGCCAGCCCTGGGCAATTGGTGAGCACAGGTTAGGGTTGTCAAGGCTGGGTTGGGAAATACCGGGAGATCTGAGGGGTGGAGCATGAGGAGGGCAGGCCTTGGGGATTGGAGGGACTTCAGCTGAGGCATAATGGAGTCCACCTTCCAAAGTGGCCATTTTCTCCAGGTTAACTAATTCAAAAAGAAAGAGATTGTGTACAATATCTCTTTGCTTTCGTGAGATCACAACAGATAGCAGAGATGTAGCCTTTATAGTAAGGAACTTAATGATGAAACAAATGAGCAGAAGTCTCAGAACTATTGCTGAGCTGTACCATTTGAAACCACACATGGGACTGGTTATTGAGAGCTCTCCTAAAGGGAAAGATCCCTGTATACATAGGTAGTAGATCCTTGCTAGTATTCCACCTCTTGCTGAGGCCTGCCATTTAGCTAAATTCCCCTAGAAACTGAAGGCAGCGATTCAATTTCTTAAATCGATGCTGGTAGGGGTAACAAAATCTGGCACCACTCCAGTTAGAATTTGTTTGGAGCAAATCCTGGGCAGTTGAATTCCCTAGCTCAGAGGTGTTGAACTCATTTGTTATGAGGGCCGCTGAAACAAATGAGCAGAAGTCTCATAACTATTGCTAAGCTGTACCATTTGAAACCACACATGTAGGTTCAAATGCTCATGATCTCTGCCACATAAAACACTACATACAAAACTAACAGGCTGGGAAAGATTCTAGGCTAGCTTTTGCCCTGATCTACTAGTTGTATATGTGCAGGAACAGAGCTTTTTTTTAAATGGGAGGGCACATACGTTTTAGTCTGATATTGTACAGTTCTGCTACCAGCAGATTCTGGGTCTTCTGTTTTAGCTCTGACTCACACAGAGATGAAATGATTTGAACATGGTCATCAACAATGAGTAGGGTTTGTAATCACTGCTTTCCATTTTCCAAAATACAGTTTATATAATTTACCCAAAACTAATGGGACTCTTATTCATAAGACTCAAAAACTAACAAAATGTTCAGGCTTCTTTCTAAATAGAAACTGTTTCAGAAACATTGGCACAGAATTATACCTTCTTTCTGTCAACATAGAACCAATTCACTTTCCTTTTGAGATAAATTATTAACATGGATGGGACAATATATGGAGTCCTGCCAATGAGTGAACTTCCATTTTGTTTTTAAGTACATTAAGTTTTATCGATGGGATTCCAAAAGCTGAAGTAAAGGTTTAATAGAGCTGCAGAGTAACAGTTATTAGCAATGATTTCAGGCTTCTTCAGATGAATTTTAACATCAGTGGAGGGTGGAATTTCAAGAGGACAGATGGTTGTTAACCCCCATGTCAGGGCCCATCAACAAGATGGGCTATATATTAACCTCCTCCATAACCATGAAAGACTCTCAGACTTCTGGGAGGGGAATATACATTTTGTAAAATAAAAAATGAATGAATAAATCCTGTGAGATAAGTTGGGTTGAGAGAGAATGACAGGGCCAAGGTCAGCCACTGAGCTTACATGGCAGAGCAGGGATTTAAACCTGGGTCTCTCAGATCCCAATCTGGCTCTCTAACTACTACATCATGCTGAAAGGCCTCGCTGCTCAGTTGCACTCGGTTGCATATTCTCCAACCTCCTTATGTCTCACTTGCATAGGAAATCCTAAGAGAATGGAGGAGCTTGAAGAGGGATCTCTCTCTGTGTGTGTTTTTTTTTTTAAATAAAACTAGAAATAGCTAGTGTGTCTCCATCATTTGGACTGGGCCCGTGGATTCTTCCACACAATTTTCACAATCTCATTCTCCCCACCACGAGCAGCTTTTTGCCCAAGGAGAAAAGTTATAGACACCATTTAATGCCTGTATGAGCCCCAGCCCCATAGGTCAACTAGAGATTCCATGTGGGCTTCTAAGATCATAAAGATGGTCCCAGTGGGGGAGGAATACATGAAATCTTCCTCCCCCTGTGCTGTAACCTCAAGATGACTGTGGGCTAGGGATGTCTGTGAGGGGTTTGTACATTCTGCTCTCTGCAAGACCTTCCTAACACTGCACTTCATACGGATGACTGCCCTCTATGGGAAAGGAGGATGCATTGCTTTGGAAATCCAACATGACATACAAAACTGTAACTCGTTGTAAGTTTAATATAACACTTCTGTTTAGCTCATTCAGTTGTGTCATTATTTCCTTTAAGTGTGTGTGTGTGTGCCCTTTAGTAAGGATATAAATATATTGTAACTTTCCTCCCTCATGTTTCCCAACCTCTCTGAATAATATTATTTCTCATTATTTACATTTTAAACTTCTCATTTTCCCTGATTTCTTTTCTCTTGTCTTGCTTCCTTACAAATGAATGGTTTCCTTCCTGTGAATCTGTCCAAGCTTGTATGGAAAATGTACTGCATCTTTCTCATGATTCTGTGGAAGCCCGGATAAGTGACCTGGCAACTTCTGGTGTGCATGGAACAGACAATGTGGAATTACTGCTAGGATATCTGCAATCTCATTTTGACAGCTGCGTTCAAATTGACTTATACAAGCCCTGGAGTGGCAGAAAAGAAACTGCAGATCCAGAGCAATATAGAGTCCTGGCTGGCTGGGTGCAGTGCTGCAGCACTGCAGACTTTTGAGGGTCATGATTTACTTTGGTGATAATGATCGCTATTATAATTAATGCAAATTTAACTTTGCATTAATTCTGGTTGTGACTGTTGGCTGCCGGGCTTGCCTTGTGCTTTATTCCCATCCCTGATCTGAAATGCTGGAATGATCTTTCCCCAAAGAATATCTAACCTCCTATTCATTTTCTTTTTTTCTTTCACACTCATTAAATGTTATTGTTATCTTTTCTGCCTCTTTACATTGAATTCACAAAAATGCACCCCCAGAGCACCAGCAACAGCAGCCACAGCCAATAGCTCTGAAGCAGGCAGTCCGGCTTCTACGTGTTCCATCCCCACAGTGCTCAGTGACATCACTGCCCCTCCTCTGCCTCTCCACTGCATTGAGGTGAGAACCTCACCAGGCTTCCCTTGCCCCCTTCCCAGATGCAAAGATACACTGTGGCTGTGTTCAGATGGGCAGCTAATCCCTCCATTGGCCCGGCTCTAATTTGATCCCAATTTTTTAATCTGGTGTTACACAACCAGACAGCTCCCCCATGAATCCCCTTACTGTGCACGGACTCCACAGTGGATTGTCTAGACAGTGTCCATCTGAAGGAGCCGTGCAGTCAGGGTTTTTCCTTTTTTTAAAAAAATACTGTCTGCGCATGTGCATCTGTGCCTCAACATGTACTTGTTTTTCCATGTATGCATGGAACTGAATGGTTAAAGCACCCCCAGTGGTACCTCCCTCTAGGTACCATTTCATTTAATGCCATTCATAAATTTCACAGGATATTCAGCTGTTGTAGATTTTCCAGGTTGTATGGCCGTGGTCTTGGCATTGTAGTACCTGACATTTCACCAGTAGCTATGACTGGCATCCTCAGAGGCATAACACAGAAAGATGGAGTACTCTCTGTGTCAAGGTGAGAAGAAAAATGGTAGGCAGGTATTTTTCTTCTCACCTTTTTCCTTCTCACTTTGACACAGAGAGTACTCCATCTTTCTCTGTTATACCTCTGAGGATGCCAATCACAGCTACTGGCGAAATGTCAGGTCCTACAATGCCAAGACCATGGCCATACAACCCAGAAGATCTACAACAGCCAATGAACTCCAGCCGTGAAAGCCTTCGACAACATAATAATGGCATCGCTTTGAAACAAGGCTTCTGCTCAGCGATGACAGGCTGCTTAGAGCACAGCAATATGGTGAAATGATGTAGTGTCAAACTGGCTAATGAGCACTGGCTTTCCTCCTGGATTAAGGGTATGGATCTGGGACATTTGTATATGTGGAGTTTGTAATGAATAACATCTCACAAATTCACAGCTCCATAGAGCAATCAGTCACTCCTGTGGAAATTAATCTTTATTCACACAAGTTCAGATTTGAAAGACAAGGGATGAATGGGTGAGAGAAAAAGAATGTTCATAAATTGCAGCTGTTTTCATTTTGTGATCCCATCACAGGTGCCCATAACTTTAGGGATGCTTTCATTCAGACGGCTTGCCATCAGGTGCCTCATAATATTTAAATGAATGGAAAACCACATATTTCAATTTGATCATTTCAAAACTAGTCATGGGACAATGAACCACTGCTAGTCTCTTGATACAGTTTATTTATTTAATAAAAGATACACATCTTCTTTCATTGGTGGGAAATGGAAATCTCTTCTTTCTGAAATCTTTCCTGTCACAAAAACTTGGCACTCATTTGTTCCTTAGATACTCTAAAGAGAAATTACTTATTGTGTGTGTTTTCTTCCACAAACTCTGGCCATATGGATGATGACGGTGACGGATACAATATACAATGAAATAACAGCAGAGCGGGAGAGATGGAAATATTGTCCAGCTTGCCAGTAATAATTAGTAGCAAATGACCACACAGACGCTAAAAGAAAGATGTTTGTGGGTGGGCCATGGGATCCACATGTTGCATTGTTGCACTGCCCAAGACACATTCCCAAATAGTGACCTCATAGAATGTGTCCTTATTCCATGAATGAACGCTGTGTGCAAGCAGTCCCCATTGACTTTTAAAGGCTTTCAGCAGCACTGAGTTTATTGGCTTGGCTTGTCCCACAGTGGAATGCATCTTCAGTGTAGCTAATCTGATTCCAGTTTTTGCATTTTTTTTTTATTAAAAAAAAAGTCCGGAGCAGGAACATATCATGTTTATTCTTCAATGTATGCTGCAAGCATAAATTTGCAATCAAATCACGTGGGAAGTTTAAGTCTATTGACAGTCACTTGGATCCTAACCTCCTTTTCCACTTATGGAAAGCATTTCAGCCCACACGTGAGGGAGGACTTGAGACTGTTCTCCCTCTTTCTGCAGACCCTCCATTTAACTCCCCATGCTGTTCTCGGTGATCTGCTGACCTCTGGGGGTATGATTTCAAGGGCGCAGCAGGATGTCGCAGCGGGGTGGGGGGAGTTCAAGTCACTCTACTCACACTACATAGAAGCTACCCCACTGTTCTTTGATCCCCATATTCAGTCTGTAGCCAAAATTATGATACTTCTGCCTTTACAACACTGCAAATGCATCCCTTCATCTCCATCCTTTTGGTGGAATCTCTCGTTTACATCCAATAATCTTTCCCTTTGGCTACTTCAACCTCTTCATCTTTGGTTTTCCATTGTAACATCTCTGTCTAACACTCGGCCACCAAAATCTCCACCTTTTTTAGTCTTGCTCAGTCATTGCAATTTTGGTGGCACAACTACACATAAGGGAAGATCACACAGCACTTTCAATATACACAGTCACCATTTTGTGTGAATAGGGCAATACATGAATTTCCCAGATCTGCTGTGTGCAATTGGGAAGCCACTTTATTAGGGTGCATTTTTGCCTAGATAGCAGCCAAAAGAGTCACAGCTACCCAGGAAGCAGTAAGGAGTAGGGTTGCTGTTTTAAAATGTTTTGTCCAATGTGCTATTTTACTATGAGGTCTATCTATTATCTAGATATCTATTAGATTTTCACCTATAGGCATTCAAGATCTATTTGATGTTTATTTTGATCTTCTTCCAGTGAGCTCAGGGCAGCCTATATGGCTCATAACAATTTTACCCTCATAACAATTCCATGAGGTAGGTAGGGCTGATAGAGAGCAACTGGCCCAAGGCCATCCCCTGAATTTCACAGCTCAGCATGGATTTGGACCCAGCTCTTCCCAGTTCTATTCTGGTGCACTAATCACTATATCACACTGGCTCTCTCTATTACACTGTTAGTTTGCCAAGTTGGCAGTCTGGATAATTGCTTCTCCTTTAAATTTGCTGACTGAGGTAAGAGGTTGAATTCAGCCACCGTGACTAAGGGAGGAAGAGGCCCAGTGTTTTTTCCTGGTGCATACCTAGGAATGGTGTTAGAGGTAAAGAGTCAAATCAGGACAGTGAAGCTGAAGATCTGCTGACCTGCCAGCAGTATTTTGCCCAAGTGTGGAGCACTGACATTAGTGAACTCTGTAGGGCTGGTCAGCAGGCATACAGCTGTACCAGGAGGGGCTGTGACTCAGTGCCAGAACATCTGCATTGCATGTAGAAAGTCCCAGGTTCAATCCTTGGCAAATCAAGTTAAAGGGGTCAGGTGATACAAAAGATTGCTTCTTGAGTAGGGTTGCCAATATCCAAGTGGTACCTGGACATCTCTCACTATTACAATTGCTCTCCAGACAGCCAAGATCAGTTCACCTGGAGAAAATGGCTGCTTTGGAGGGTGGGCTCTATGACAGTATACCCTGCTGAGATCCCTTCCCTCCCCAAACCCCACCCTCCCCAGGCTCCACCTCCATAATTTCCGGGTATTTCTCAACCCAGAGCTGGCAGCCCGGCTACTGAAGACCCTGGTGAGCCAGTGACAATCAGAATAGACAGTACAGAATAGACAGTACTTGTAAAGACAAGTGATCTGAGACTGTAGAAGGTAGTTTCTTGTGTCTGATCCTGGTGCTTACATTGTGACTGCTCATGGAATAAATGAACCCCTAGAAAACCCTGGGTGGTTTGTGGGCAGTCTATGGAAAGCAGGAGGGCAGGGACCAGGCAAACAAATCATGAACCAGGCCCTGGTCCATGGAAAAATTTGGTCCATGATCTGGTTCATGCCCATTCCTAATCTGCACTTCAAAAATTTAAAATAGGTTTAGAAAATAGGAGATTTAAAGACTTGTTTTTGTGTACAAAAGCTTTTGTCACAATCATGGGGACTGGAGATTTAATTGTTTTAAAAATCAATTTTAAAAGAAAAGATTTTAGAGGGCTGTATGCCTGGAACCTGAAGGCAGTGAGAGAAAGAAGGGTCTTGGAGAAACTACATATTGCTCATCCCTGATTTATAACAATAGCAGATCCTAAAGCCTAGATAATTGAACAGGATTACATGTGCTTAAATTACAACTAAGAGGGTTGAGATATATTGTACTATTTCATGACAGCAGTAAGAATTCTTGTAGAATAAGGGTGATTTTTTTCAGTTTGAGTGACATACCTGGTGTCTGCTTTCTTCTGAGGGCTCTTGGACAGATGGTAGTGTTATGTCTGCAGCTTGAATCACTCCTATACATTCCCATGTTAAACTGGAGTCAGCCAAAGGGATTGTAAGCATCGACATTCCCACTGGTTAGTTTCTGTGAAACCTTGTAAATAGCCAATCCTGAACTGTATATACTTGTTGGAGGGAACAGACCTTATCGGTCCTTATCCCTGTGTTTTCATTGGTTGTTAGCATAACTATGGGCGTGGCTTTGACAGCACGGGTTATTTAAAAAGGGAGCTGTGCTCCACTGTTTTGTGTGTGTTGTCTGATCATTTGTTTGCTGTTAAATAAAGCTGAAATCACTTGTTGAAATCACTACCTTGTTATGGCTCATACTTAACAGGTAGCTCTTTCTTTATTCCAGGACCCCATCAAATTGTCTGTGCTAGAAGCAGGAGCAGCCAACACCCAACTCACCACCTTCAACTGCAGACATAAACCAGATGTGGTCCTCTCTGACTCTGCTGCTCTTTACAGCCCTCATCCCATGACCTACTAAACAAATTTTCAGGAGCATGCTACAGAGGTGGCTTGATGCTCCGAACAAATTATTAAACAACTGGAGGGCTAGGTAAAATCTTGCCATGGGCCAAATGTGCCCCCCAGCTGGAAGTTCCCCACCTATGTTGCAGAAGTTGATTCTGAGCCACACAGAGATGTGATCTTCTACATTTCAGAATCTTCTGTTATAAAGATTGACACTGATTTTTAGTTGGGATTAATGAACATGAAATCATAGAATCATAGAGTCTGAAGGGACCTCCAGGGTCATCTAGTCCAATCCCCTGCACAATGCAAGAAATTCACAAATACCTCCCCTTCCACACCAGCAGTGACCACTGTTCCATGCCCAGAAGATGACAAAAAACCTCCAGGATCCCTGGACAAACTGGCCTGGAGATAAACTGCTTCCTGACCCCAAAGTGGTAATCAGCATTTCCATGGGCATGTAAGAAAGGGCCACAAGAACTAAGCACTGAGGCAACCCTTTCTGCCTCCCTCTCATGATCTGCCTAAGTTCACACAATCAGCATTGCTGTCAGATGGACATCTAGCCTCGGTTTGAAAACCTCCAAAGAAGAAGAGCCCACAACTTCCTGAGGAAGCCTGTTCCACTGAGGAACTGCTCTGTCAGGAAGTTCTTCCTAATGTTTAGCCGAAAACTCTTCTGATTTAATTTCAACCCACTGGTTCTAGTCCAACCTTCTGGGGCAACAGAAAACAAACCCGTACCATCCTCTGTATGACAGCACTTCAAGTACTTGGAGATGGTTGTTATATCACCTCTCAATCATCTCCTCTCCAGGCTCAAGAAACAAAGCACTATTCATCTGTGCCCCTCTCTCTCAGTCCTGGTATTGTGCGACCTTTTAAATCTGTATATATACACACAGACACGTCTTTGGCTGAAAGGTAAAGAAGGGAGAGGAGGTATTTCCACGCAGAGGTTAACTTTATTGACTATAAAAGAAACAGCAAGGGCAAGAAAGGAGGGACAAATTAAAAATGCATTTGATGTATAGTAGAAGTACCTAGAAAAATCCCACCCATGGCAAGTTTTGATAAAATTGGATGCAAATGTTCCCCAAGGAAGCAAGAATTATGGAGAAGGGTTGAGGGCAGTCCCATAGAAGGATTGTGGGAGAACCAAGAGTCAGAAGGGTGAGGAGTGTGTGAGACAGTAGGACACCCTTCTGGGTAAAGACATGAATGCCTGGGGGGGGGGAACAGAGAAACGGTTGGGGGAAAACCTGGGGGGGGTTCTTTCAATTTTTCCTTTGGCAGGGAGGGTGGGGTATAAATCAGATAAATAAAAATAAATAAATTTGGGGGAATAGTGAAAGAACCCTCATATGAAATATTTTGTCTTTTAGAATGAGTGAAGCGCTTCTAAAGACATGGTGGGCATGCTGTAGACATGTACAGCTCTTAAATCCAAGATGCATTTTTGCACCTAGAAGGATACCTAATCTTCATGAGGGGAACATGCAGGGCTTTCATGGCCTCTCAACAGCTGTATTCTGTTTGTTGTCCTTTATGACTGGAGATGGCTGATCTTTTCCCCTCTCCCTCAAACCACCGTGACACATTAGGAGCTGATTGCCCTATTTTGCAAGAGGGAGAAAAAAGATCAGAAGGAGGCAGGGTAGAAACTGCCCCAAAGTCTCAGAGGAAAATGGAAAGTGTCATTGAGAACTCAGCTCTCTCTCACCCGACAGCAAAAACAGGTGCATGTGCTAAAATAGCACAGAGTGCATCAGCTTACAGGTTTCTCTCAAGTATTGGTTATATTTACAATTTTGCGTGTACAAAACTAAGGCATTTATTATTTTCAAATTCATAAGTACATCAAATATTGTGATCTTATATGCTAAGTAAGTTATAAACAATCTATTTCATGTTGTTAAAGCAGTAAAATTTGTTTAGGTTTGATAGGACTGTAAATATTGAATATATTTCAATTTTTCCCAAATTTCCATTTTCCCAGAAAAACATCAACCCCCCCAGTATTGTCAACATTTCCAGAAATTTTACATTGTTACTTCTGGGTGCAGGGGACAAGAGCTAGAGAGGGGGAGAGGGATGGAGAACCAAGGAGGGGAGCTAGTGAGAGAGGGGTAGCGGGTCTAGCAGAGACTGCTAGGATGGGAAGCAATGATGGAGGGAATAAGAAGTCAGTCATATGCTGCCTGTCCTGAACAGCAAATGTAGTTGTGCTGTTGTGGTGAAGGGCAGCTCAGAGATGGTGAACTCAACCTATCCTGCTAGCTGAAGATCTGAACTATTTATCTTACATTTTGTGCCATCGGGGGGGGGGGTCTTGATAGTTGTAGGAGCTCATAATTTTTGGCAGGTAGGGACCATTAAGAGCGGAGCATATTTATATTAACATGAAAAATAGCTGTTTTCATTCAAGGACTCTGCAGCACAGTGTTCATTCCACAGTGTCAAATAAGTGACTTCACTTTATGTTGCAATTACACCCAGTAATTGTTTGGAGTCCATTGTTCTGGTACAAATTCCAGAATAATCTTCTTATGAAACAGCTTTTTTCCATTCTGTTTCAGATGTTATGATGACTGGATTATGGCTGAAATTCCCTATTTCATTAGATATATTGAAATTTATTATCTATTTGCATACTTTTATATCCACACTCCCCACCCTTTATTATCGCCTCCTGTTTGCCATTGGAAGCAGATTTGCATGGGAACTGGGAGAAAAATCAGCTGGGGGAAGGGGTATTTCAGTAGAAAAGTGGTAGACTGTGTGAGAGAGAAGTGTGCTCCCTGCCAGTCCTCTAGCTGCTTGAGTTCTGTAAATGTAGAGAAAAGTCAGATAAATATATGTAGAAAAACCCATAGCCCGAAATTTTTGCCTGGTGGGGCAGGGGCCAGGATGCCGGGGCAGGGGAGTGGGAAGCAGGGAATGCAATTAGATGACCCAACAGCAGGTGGGGTGGGGTAGTGAAGGAAAGAGAGAGCGAGAAGGTGTGCCTTCTCTCTCTTTCCTTCCCCAGCTCCCCCTCCCCCCTGCCTCTGGTCAGTTTCACTTCCTTCAGTTCAGCCTTTAGGTTTAACAGCTGTTGGTTAGGGAATGAAACTGACCATATGCGGCAGGGTGGTGTCTCTTTCCTTCCCTAGCAGGCAGGCAGGCGCAGGTGCACACACACACACACACACACACACACACGCAGGGGCAGGATGGCTGGGGAAGGAAAAGGAAGCTCCCTGCTGCTTCTGGTCAATTTCACTCTCTTCCAATCAGCTGTTGAACTTAACAACTTATCTGTGAGGAGTGAAACTGACCAGAAATGGCAGGTGGCTTCCCTTTCCTTCCCCAGCCTCCCCACCACTTGGGGGGCGCACTGGGGGTGGGGGGTCTGACATCCTCCTGGGATGGGGCAAGTCTCGTCCATGGTGGGGCTCTGCCCCCAAATGCCCCATCATGTCTATGGGCTTGTATATATGTATGAATATTCCAAATCTTCCACTCACTAAGTTGCTTTGCCTTACAGCTGTTTTGGGGATTTGTGAAATGCCTTTGCAAAGTAGATGTAGTTGAGTCCCTAAGGTCATTTATTTGGAAGCCAGTTCCATTGAATTCAGCTGAATTTACTACCATGTTATTGTACGTTGGGCCACAGTGTCACATTACTCTATTAAGAATGGGAAGGGGTGTTGGCAACTTTTTTCTGGCAGGCTTCCTGTACCTTTAATGGCCTGTGGCTTTAACAGCTATGTGGTAAGCAGAAATATGGCATTCTGGACAAAAATTCACTTTGTTTGATTTCTGCCTTTCATGCAAGATCCCCACATGGGTAAATAAAATGTTGGCAACCCTTCATGGGCAAATAATTAATTGTAATCCATGCTGTTGCTTCCACTAAATAGCCACAAACTGAGATCTGAATGCTGAAGAGATCACGGCTTGCCCCCAAAGTTATCTATGGAGAGAAGTAGAAAATTCAGCACACATCTTGTAGCAACCTTGCTCAGGCTTAGAACAACCACAGGAAATGTCCCTCTTCTACAGTCCTACCTGTCAAGCATCTACTATTCCATATAGAAATGGTATGCAAAAAAGAAAAAAGAATCCTGATCCTCTTTATTCCACAAGCATATTTACTTGGCTAGGGAATACCTGAAATTCTTCAAGAAGCTGCTAATTTCTGTTTAACTTATGTAACAATTAGTGTGCTTTATCTCCCTTTCATTCAAATAATACTACTCTGTTGTGTATAGATCTATGTCGATTTGGTTTATATCTATATTCCTGCATGTTTTATTTCTCCTCTCTGTTTCTGGCTGCCACGCTACCCAAAATACTAGCCTCTTAACACTAACTAAAGTACCATCAGTATTACTTACACAGTATAAATCTGATGTCTCGTTCCAGTGTTTCTTTTTTATGAGCCAAATGGTAGTAATTGAACACTAATGAACACATTGGGAAGAATCCCAGGCTGAGTTCAGACTGGCAGTTTGCAACGGAAGCCAGTCATGGGGCAAAAGCCCCAGAATAAACTGTTCTGGGCTTTTCTGGTCACACAGGGCTGACAGATGCGGGAGCATACTGGGAGGAGGTGTGTGGGAGTGTTCGGGCTGCTGGCCCGGAGGCATGGCTGTAAACGGATCTTTCTTCTATGTGTGTATGGGTGCATGGGTGCATATGCGCTCATGCGCATAAGCGCATCCAGCTGGTTTGGGGTGGACCCTGTTGCGCCGGCACCGCATTGGGTGGTAGAGTGGAGCAAAGCCAATCCAATCACTGCTGCCTTGTGCGCGGAAACACATGGCACACACTATAGAAGTGGCTTGCTCCCGGCTTTTCGGCTTTACGTTCACACTTCTGGGAAGCGGAATAACGCGGGATAAAGGCGCTCTCCGAGATTTGCTACCACTTTTGTCAGGTATCTTTTTCATGCAGGAGCGAAGCAGAACAGCACAGGTTGCCTATGGGTGGGGAACGCCAGGCAGATGTGCCTGTGTGAACGCCCCCTTTAATCCATTTGGGGAAACATGGCTGAAAAGTGGCTATAGCGGGGCAAACTGCCAATCTGAACTCAGTCCCAATAAAAATGAATGAACTGGTTTTGCCACCCTTCCTATCCATACTGTATTAACATCAGAAGTCATTCTAAATGAAAAGAGTACTAATTATGGCTGCGATAATCTTTGTATGTGATCATAAGCAGATTACTTATTCTGCAAGCCATTATCTCCACAAGGGAACAATATTAACGCTGGGGTGTGATGCAATAAGATGCAGAGAAACAAGGAGGAAGGCATTCTCATCTGAGCAAGCAGAGAGACAAATCCATCAGATTCCCGTAACTCCCCATTGAAAGAATATTATTAGCTAACCTCTTTCCTTCCTCTCAAGCATTATTTAAGGAAGGTGCAAGATCCTCATTATCTGAGTTCTCAGTGTTCTGTTGCTTCTCTGAAAATCTTCAGGATGAAGATCAGGTCAGGATGAAAAAGGAGCAGAGTTTGCAAAAGGCACAGAGGTCTCAGTCTGTCAATTAGGCTTTCTTCCCGCATACATGTGTGTTTTGTAATAGCACCACCAGGGATTCCAGATTTTCAAAAGAAGATTGTAGCTTAAACCTTGTGCAGCATTTCCTGATGTCAGCAGGAAGAATTTCAATTGATCTCAACAAAGATTAGATAAAGCCTCCAAATGATAATGCCAAGCTTAATAGGTCTTGCAGTGCTGCCTATTATTGCTCTGTCAATCAATATCATCTCTTGCCAGTGTAAATGCATAAATTCGGAATCAGACAAGTCTAGATCTGCAGATGATCAAAAGCATGTACCAAAGCACATACACAGAGTGAAGCAAGAGCAAGAGCTCTCTCTCTGGCCCCATCCCTGATTCCCATCCCTGATTTATTGTTTTTAAATTGTTTTAATCATGGACTATATGAATTTATTATGTTGAACCCTGCCTGGTGAGGAAGGGTGGTTCAAAATCTAAATAAATAAATTAATTCATTATTCCAGATTTCTGAGGTAAACTTATGTGCGTACAAGTGTACATGCCTAGGCTCTTCCATTTGATCAGAAGGATGTTTCTGTGTTCCTGATGTCTAAGAAATAGCCAGATACAGGTACACTTGTATGCATGGAGGGTACATTGCAGGTGTTTGGTACATCAAGAACAGAATCTGCAGATATGATTACTCTTCCAGCTATGAAAATACAGTGGTGCAGCAACACCTTTTAATGACTGTGTCTTGCAGTTGGCAGAAATATCGCCAGTCTCTCTGGTCTTAAAAAATAGGCATCTCTGCCTATATATCATCTATCAGACATTTGTGCCTTTAGGGTCAGTGTAATTAGTTGCAGTTTGTGTGTTCTTCCATCTAACCAAGCATATAAAACATACGGTAATATTTTTTATGGTACAACCACAAGAGTAGCTGCATAGATGAAGCAGCTCTTGCAATGGTCTCTCTTTCATGAATTTGTCGCCTGGAACTAAGCACTGTACAAAAGCATATGCCTATTAAGACAACTCATGGGAGACCCAAAGTGATGCAGTTGTTAGAGTGCCAGACAAGAATCAGAGAGGCTTCAGGTCTGAATCCCCACTCTGCCTTAAAAACTTGCTTGGAAATCTTGGGCCAGTCACACACTCTCAGCCTCACCCACTTGACAGAAGAGGAAGAGAAGAGATTGGATTTATACCCCATCCTTCACTTAGAGTCTCAGAGCAGCTTACAAACCCCTTTCCCTTCCCCTCCACAAAACAGACACCTTGTGAGGTAGGTGGGGCTGAGAGAGCTTTTTCCAGAACTGTCCTTGAGAGAACAATTCTGACAGACCTATGACTTGCCCAAGGTCATCCAGCAGCTGTAAGTGGAGGAGTGGGAAATCAAACCCAGTTCTCGCAGATGAGAGTCCATGCACTTAACCACTACACCAAACTGGATCTCAGGGTGGTTGTGGGGATAAAATGGAAGAAAGGAGAACTACATGAGCTATTTTGCTTCCCCGCTGGGGAGAAGGGCAGGATATAAATGAAGTAAATAAATGAAACAATCAACTTCAAAATGATCTAATGCAATATTTTCAGTTCCCCAGAAACAGCAAGACTGATGGAGAACCAGTTACTTGGAAGGTGGGGCTTTCCTTCAATGGAGGTTTCTGAGCAAAGCCTGGACAGCCGTCTGTTGGGATTGCTGTAGTTTGGATTCCCTGAACTGAGCTGGGGGTAATTTCCTGAACTGAGTTTGGGGGTATTTATAAGATGATGGCCAATCTGTGATCTTAGGAGTAGCTGGAAGAACATTTCCTTATATGCATCCTCCACTGGACTGCATAATCCTAACACTGGACTGGCAATTACACAAGTTTGTCAGATTTGGCAGCATCAGTCACATGATGTGAAGAGAAACCTCTTAATTCCTCTTTACTCAGTTTCTACCTGAATTTCAACAATCTGTTTCTTTTCTTCTCTTCAGGAATCTGGGGTCTATTTTGAATCAATTTCATTCTGATACAAAGAAAAATTTGAAGAGAGGAGGGGCAAGAAGGATGCTTCTGCAAAAATTTCAGAATTTTACTCCGCAGATGCTCAGAGGTAGGCAATGTCTTCTCAGACCTTCACATCATCCTGCGAGAACACCACCCTGCGCTGTGAAACAACAGAAGAAAACCCTGCAATGGATGAAGTTACAAAATAGTTCACAGAGCACCACCATGTGCTATAACAGAAAACTACAAAAAAAGTAATCAAAGAGGAATTAAAGAGAAATTCTTTTTTAGAAAAAGAGATTCAGAGGAATCAATGGCTATATCTAAATAAGTAGATTTGGGGAAAATAAATTCTACTCCCTATAACAATGCTTTTTCTAGTTCATAGATCCAGGAGGGCAGCCATGTTGGTCTGATGCAGTAGAACAAATTTAGAGTCCAGTGGCACCTTTAACCCCAACGAAGTTTTATTCAAGGTATGAGCTTTTGTGTGCAAGGCACACTTTTTCAAATACATTGGAATGGTAGATAAGGTTCAAACTTATAGACCGGGGCTGTCTATAAGTATGAACCCTCCCTTCCATTCCAATGTATTTGAAAAAGTGTGCATGCACACGAAAGCTCATACCTTGAATAAAACTTCGTTGGTCTTAAAGGTGCCACTGGACTCTAAATTTGTTTTTCTAGTTTATGTTTTGCTTTTTTTCTTGCTATATCTTATAAATCATATGTTGATGGCTCAAAGAATACAATTACTTCTACTGGACATAAGGCAAAGGAGATATGTTTGGGCAATCCTGCATGAGAAATAGCTCAGTTCCCATACAAGCCTAACTGCGACAGAGTCTGGAGGCACAGTTTGAACACAAGAGCTTGAAAAAACAAAAGCAAAAAGGCCTTTGGTGGATAGAGTGCTGCCGCATTGACTGGCTCTGGAAGTAGTTTGCATAAATGTTACTGGTTACAGTTCCTTTCATAAACAATCCCGCTTTCCCTCTGCCCCCGTCCTGAAACCTGCAAAGGCAAAATAAAGACATGGAACTAAGACTCTGACAGCTCTGTGACATTTAGGTAGCTTCAAATGCGCCATGAAATGTCAGCATAGAAAGTGCAGATTCTCCAAGCACATGACACCACATGGGTACCCAAACACATTGGTCACAATCAAGTACAGAATTCATTATGTTTAAATCTAATTGATTTCTGTGGGACATAAGTATGTATAATGGAGCCCTGGATTGTGGCTGTCAGAAATGATCCATAGCCTTGCATATCTGAGTTCATGTAAACACATGTGTGCACATCCTTTCCAATTTCTGGCTCCCCTCCCCACAGATTTCTTAAAACGGTTTAAGCTTATTCTTTCAGCAGGAATTTTGTGAAGCAATCTACATTTTAGCAGAAGGTTGAGATAGTTAGGTAATGCCCTGTTCTGAAATTATTCTCCCTGCAAGATTCAGTCTCTGGGCTGGCAGAGGCTTTTCTCAATTCTCACATTGTATCTTTAGCATTCCCTCCCCAGAAGGTCTGTGGATCCTTTTAAAGGGAAGGGAAGGGATTCTTGCAGATGTTTAGCTTGTAGATACAGCAGTGAGATTACAGTGCTTCTAACTGGAATCATTGTCTCAGTGGAGGTTTATCGGACTGAAGTTTTAAGAAGCATTCTTAATGCTTTAGCTATTTATTTATTTATTGAAAACCACTGTATGCTTTTTAAGCATGAAGTAAGTAACCAGACTGACACACAAAGTCCAGGTAAACTATCAGTGTCCAAGGGCAGTTATTCCAGCCAC